>JAECXX010000005.1:15572500-16245000 GCA_018153305.1 Drosophila kurseongensis
TTATTTAACTTTTAATTTGAAGTCGCGTGGAGCAATTTCGAAATGTGTTTACCTTGGAAAAACGACTTGTGCGTGAAAGTTCAGAACACTCTTAAGCAGATCTCGAATTTAAGATGAAGTAAGAAAATAGAAAACCTAAATCACATAATATGCTTCAGTTTTATATAAGCGTTTTGCATCTTATTTTATTAAATTCTTATTTATCAATATAAATATAAATTGTAGTAACTAGTTGGAATATTAAAATAAAAACAACTGCTCTGGGCTATTATTTGAATATTAAATTGGTAATTTCAGGTGTTCAAAATTGTATTTTAATATTTTCAAAGGATCTAAAAGGATATCAGCAGCTATAAGATATCTAAAGTTGAATTACAAATTACTTGTATTCTATTTATATAAATGCTTTTCTATTTTTTATAGGCTTTCAGCTCTTATGAGCCAACTCAAATTGATGTTGGGCATATAATTAAAATTTTATAAAAGTTTAGAAGTTTTCCCCTTCAAAATACTTTAGGTGTCAACATTGCCATTAATAATTTTCATAAATGCGCCACATTTTGTGGAGCCTTTTGTAATTGGCCGTTATGCAGTCTGTGCCATGAAAAATATCATTCTGGGCCAGACAGGTGAGCAAACAGTCATTCATCTGGCGAATGTGCCGCCAAGGCAACGCCCAGTGTATAGTTCAAAGGTGGCTGGAGGTCAAGGCCAGATAAATTTGAGGCAATCCTCGGCTAGACGAGACAACAAACTGCTGGCCAAGTAATTGGCGTGGGCTTAACTGCAGGGCAATCAACCAGGCGAATATCCCTGGCCAATACCATTACCAATATAAGCGATATATCATCTTATTTCAGCTGTCTGCTTACCAATCGCCTTTTTATGGCCAAGCAGAAGCCCATCAAAAGCAATAGAAACTTTACAACTTGCAGACATCTTTTGGGTCAGAGACAAGAATTTTGAACTCGACTTGACTTCATTGATGGCCAGGCCAGTATGTTCTTGTATGTAAGTTGGTGTTTGCATACGATGTGGAACATTGGCCCTAAGCTCTATGGGACATTGGCCATCCAATGTAATGTGTGAGAGGGGAGTGGTGGGGAGGGGGAGGATCAACAGAACAGCATTGAAATCGAGCAAGCTCTTGGTTTGAAGTTTCCCAAAAGCATTTCCTTGTCACCATCGAACTTTTCGCCCTCATTGTATGGGTTTTCGCCTGCATTCCGCCAAAAGGACCAGCCTTAGCCTTGGCCCCCCAATAAGCCATGGCTAACAGAGGTCTGTTAGCGACCACGTGTTTTCCTGCAAGTTGGCGATTCTGCGCAGTGTCGGCTTCACCTCTCAGCGGGCTGTTCCCAGTATTCGGCCACGGTGCGTATGATTGATAAACCAAAATAAATATTTGCCAGCCTCCGCGATGCATAAAGTGCCCCAAAACTCAGGGAAAGCTGTGAGGCATGGGATTCGGGGGCTTTTTTAGGCGTTGGTCGCACGTCGTCGAGGGGTTGTGACCTCCGGGGTGCGGGGGGGTCTTGGTGGTGTTGTTGAGGGTTCCTCCAAACATCTGTGTTATGGCCACAAATATATACACATACACAGACTGACAGCAGTGACCTTGAGGAGGCTTTTGCATTGCCTGTAAAACAAGAGAGCGCGTGGCTCAGTGTGTTTGTGTGCGTCACGTGTAAGCAGTTTGGCTTATATATACAAACATACACACATACACTATATATATATATATATAAATATATAAAGGTGTTTTTACTGTGGGTGAGCATTGGCCTCTGTGGCATTGTAAAAACTAATGGAAATTTAATTTCTGTTTGGGGTGGCATTAGCATTTTCAGCGTAGTTGCCCTGATTATTATGCTTATTATTTTGAGGGCTTTGTGGGCGCCCGAGTTCCTCAGACTCAGGTGTCGATTAAAACTGATTAACTGAACTACACCAGCTGTCGGACCAATTGTGGCTTTCTTCCATTTGCCACACAGCCACTTCCCCAAGCACTTTGCCAACTGCCAATGCATCGAATTACAATTTAATTGTCGAGGCAGCACCCACAGGATGTCTGCTGGATTTGCAACTGTCAAAGTGACAAACATGGGGCACCGCCTCCCTATCCAGCCATTCATCCACTTATTTATGCCTTTTGAGCATTTGTTGTGCACTCGGAGTTCTCCGGTTCAAGTCATGTGCAGGAGCAGCCACATACATAAATTGCTTTTGACATGCTCCGTTGACTTTTATGAGCGAGGATTGTCTTTGGCCCTCCTCCTAATTAGAGCCATGTTCTGGGGAGTGAAACGAGGTGGGCATCAGTTTGGGCTCCTCCATTTAACAAGGAGCCATGTCTGTGGCAGACTCCGAACTGCAACCGCAAAAGGAAAACTTTGCGAAATAGAAATGTTGCAAAATATTTTGAAGCAGATTCCCCGCGCTCTCCTTTCTCCTTTCTTCATTTTTCCATTTTCCCTCTTTCTGGCTGAAACAACTTTTTGTTTCGTTCAGGTTAAATGCGCGCGAATTGTTTTTTGGCCAGCAAAACTTTGTGATTTAACTTTTGAATAACCGCCAACAGGGGAATGGGAATTGGGGGAAGCAGTCAGAGAGAGTGTGCCAAATATTTAAGTGAAATTCTTTTTCAGCTGACTCAGCAGACAAAGGATCCTTGCCAGTGTGCTGTCGACTAGTTTGTCATTTGCGAGCGCTCTTAACGACCAAATGCTAGTCAGCATCCAGGAGCTGTTGTCCCTGAAAATTGGGATACATTTAATGTGCTTAACCTTTTTATGCAAATTACTATTCATTTCCGGGTTGTCTCTCGTTCTTCCTCTCTCTTTTTAGTCACATTTGCGGCTAGAAGGGCAAACATGGATTCTGCTGCGGTCTTCACTTTTTGTCCAACTTCCTAATCAACCTGTTTGCTTAGGCCCTTGGACTTTTTCCAGGTCCTGGGTTAATGGCCAGGCGAATTTTTAATTAATGCACACATGTGGCGTATACGTAATGCGGGCAAGATCAACCACAGAGCCAATTAAAAAATATTTAAATTGTTTTCGTTCTTGTGGGACTCAAATGTTTTCGTAGTGTTATGGAACTTATTTAAAATACGCTTTAAAAACTTTTTTAGTTTAGTTATTTAGGTTTTTTTATATTACAACATCTATGACTATACAATTTTCTTGTTAGTTTTTTCTGTTTATCCAAGCTGCTTTTCAAGGGAAAGTTACAAAAAATATAAATTGCAAAACGAAGAACACGAGAGTATCCGGCTGGGAAAAGCTGAGGGGCAAAGGCGCCTTCTGGTTGACCGACAATTTATTACAATCCCGTCAAAACTCATTTGAATGGCCGCCGTCCCAGCCGCAGTTGCCGGCCATAAATCAGATGCTGCACTGCAGCTGATAATGCTGGAAGTCGGGGGAAAATAAGTTGGGAACTGGGCGAGAGTGTAACTCCACTGTGGCCAGGCAGCTCAATTGAATTGGCCGCTGACTTCTGGCCAAACCACACGCTCCAGAGGAGCAGGATGCGCTGCTCGCTTTTTGGTTACCACTTTCTGGGTCAAAGGCAAATGGGTCAGTCGTGGAGGAGCCCACGATGGCTGTATAAATCACAGCGAAAGTTGCCGAAAATGAAAAGTGAAACTGGCTTAAATTTTATTTAAACTTACCCAGGGTTCAAAGAATAAAACTTACTCAACGAATTAATAATGCTCGGAAAATACAGTATTTCAAATTTAAGTAACTTAAATTCATACCTTTACCAACAAATGGGATAAAATGTAAAAAGTTGTACTATTATAACAATTAGTAGTAATAAAATACTGTTTATAATTACTAGCTTGCATTTAATTTACCAAATGGTTGAAGTGGGTTCTAAGGTCAATTTATTGTCGAGATTGACGTTCTATTTGTTTTAATGTTTAATGCTTTATTTCCCCATCTTCTAGATTTTATGGAGTTGAATATAACGATCTTTGTGCCCACAGTCGTCCATTGACGTTTCGTTTCGACTTTTTTATACCGTGTACAAATTTAATTTAAATAAGAATGTATAAAACAAATTAAGCATAGAAAGGTGAATTTAAATATCATAGAAGTTCCCACACTTTGTACCCTATTCTTAAAAATAAAAATTTTTTTTCATGTAGATACAGTAAAATGCTATGCTAACATTCTATGCCAACATAAGATAATAGCAAAACTAACACCCGCTACAAACTGCATGATTAATGGTTTTGCAGTTCAGAAGTAGTCTGCCAGTGGGCTGCAAGCTCAAGATCAAGATCACTCCTATGCCACGGCTGCAACATGACTTGGCTATATCCAACCCAGTGACTATATAAACTGGGCTTTGACTGGGCTTAGAGCATCAGTTACTTCGAAGTCACTCCCAGTTACAGATATCCAGTTCATCATGCGCTTCGCTCTGCTCGCTGTCTTCCTCTTCGGAGTGATCTTTGCCATCGTGTCCGCTGGTGGAAACGGAGGAGGTGGTGGCGGTGGCCAAGGAGGCTGGCAGAAGGGCGGCGGAGGAGGAGGTGGTGGCCAGGGAGGCTGGCAGCAAGGTGGAGGCGGTGGCCAGAAGCATGGAGGCGGCGGAGGCGGTGGTGGCCAAGGAGGCTGGCAGAAGGGCGGCGGAGGCGGCGGTGGCAAGCACGGAGGCGGCGGTGGAAATGGCGGTGGTGGCAAGCACGGAGGCGGCGGTGGAGGTGGAGGTGGTGGCAAGCACGGTGGCGGCTGGTAAATCCCCAACATCCTCGAACGAACCACTGAAAATACTCCAACGACTCCTCAATATCTGATGCAGAATTCCACGCAAAATACATCAGTAATGCTTATGTTGTAACTAAAACACTCGTCAAGTCTCTTTTCCATATTTAATTGTTTTAATCTAGCAATATCAATTCTTTCTTTGTTGAATTTAAATAAACAATTTCTCTTGCAAATCAACAAAAACGTATTGTTTACTGGGTTATTTATGTTAACAAAAGTGCTGTAGAAAAAAATTAAATTTTCAATACGTAATCCCAACTATAACATCCTGCTGCAGATAAAAACCATTATCAAAACTTTTCTGACCACTCACGAGAACCTGCACAAAGCTGCACAAATTGACTTGTTTATGCGATAATTTCGTGGAGAGACTCTAACAATTCGATTATTTAGTGATTTCCAAGGATTTCTAAAGACTGCCAGGGGAAAAGCCGAGATAAAAAAGGGGGAAAACACTAAAAGAGGATGGCCCGGGCAGCTCACAGCTGTTTGAAGCTTTAGATGCCTCGGAAAATAAAACAAGATTTATTTAGTTGGCCCGGCATTAACTGTTGCCCTTTTGTTATGGGCAAGATGCCCCTTCCTTAACCGACAGGAACTCTTCTATAACGACTTTGTATGCATGTGTGTGTGCCAAAGGAGCCAACACATAAAACTCAGATGGGTTTTCTTTTCATTAAAAGCGGATTTACGCACACACAAAGTGGAGCAAGGTGGAGAAGGACGAAGGACGAAGGAGCTAGCCGGGAAGTGAGAGCAGCTTATTGCACAATAAACACGAACCCAACCCCACCATCACACATGCACACAAATTATGAGGCTGGCCATGCGAAGAAAAGTCCCGTCGGTGTTCAGATGCTGAGTCAGCTCCAAGAAGTTTCCCTCTTCCAGCACTGCAAAAAATCACTAAAACTCCTCTGCAACAAAGTATCACTGTATCATAATACATCAAAGTTTAAGGCTATGGTGGTAATAGTAAACTGCATTCTTTACACAAAACATCAAAGTTTGGTGGTCCAGTGAAGCGAAGTTGCAGAAGTTTTAAACTTGATGGTGAATTAACATATTTCAATAATTTTTTTCTTTTGTTAGCCTATTTTATATTATATTATTTTCTACGCATTGTTCCATTCTAGACCATACAATTCATATATTTCAATTATTAATTAATATTAAAAGGTATTTGACTTGTAAACTAGCTTTTAAGGAGTGGGTTTTAACCTTGTAAATTAAAGTGTGAGACAATTTGTCAACAAAAAAGGTTCTATTAATTTTCATCAACTTTTATCAAATTGGTATGTCTAAATGAATTACTATTCATATTCAAAAACTTTGAGACACCTTTTCCAATATGGGTAAAATATTTAGTAATACAAATTTTCAAAGTGTGAAGTGTGTCTGAATAAGTGAGGGAAAAACGACATTATTGATAGCATAAATTTGTATGAAAATATTCTGATGAAATTGTTTACCATTTTTCTTTGTGTAAAAAAACGAAGGCGATAACGAATACTCAAAGGCAAAGGATATGTAATGTGGGGTGCCTTTGTGTGCGTGTGCCAGTCGTCAACTGGTCAATGTTGTCACAGACGAATGTCAACAAGAGATAAGCCATTCATTTTATTCATTCATTCAGGGACGACCCCCCAGCTCTCCCCACCAACCCCACTCCTCGACTTTGGCAGTTAACTATTCCGTAATTTGAGACTTGTTTGCTGTCACTCGAGACGAAAATAATCGACTTTGCCACGCCGTCTACTCGCTATCTTGGCATACATATCGCCATGCTCAAGGAATTTCGGGCGCGACTTGCCTCCGATTTCGTGGGCAGACAGAGCAAATAAAAACACGTATACGCAGCTTTGGCCAGCTTTGTGGTCCGAAGGATTGAATACCCTGAAGGATACGTCAATTATCGTGACCAATGGTTTACATAAGCTGTGTATATATTTTATGTAAGATAAGCCCCATCGATTCGTGGTGTAAGCTGCCTGCAGCAGATAAAAGTTACCCCATGTTGATTTTAATGAATGGTTGGGTTTTGTATACGTTTCAGAAACCTTTTGATGCTGTTATGTAATTTATTGAAAATTATTTCGTCAAAAGAAATAGTTCGTTCCTGAAATCAGAATTCGGGTCCTTAAATATAATTGAATTTCGCCTTGGCTACCCTGAATTGCAAAACTATTTTCCAGGGCATAAGAAAAGAAGCGAAAGCACATTTGTGATATTTTTTGCACCATGGCTTGAATGATTATTTTTTGTGTGTCTGTTCGTGTGTCTGATGCGAGAAGAAACCCAGAGTCCTTTGCTAATTATGCCACAGAGTTTTGCTGTTGACTTTGCCCTGCTCTTGGAAATAAATGATAGGATGCTTGGTCAGCTCATTCACATCCTGGCCATGTTTGTTGACCATTTCTTGGGCTTTTGGCCATTTGCCCGAGACAAAACAAATGTTGCTGCATCCGGAGCAGGGTTGTCCTGCCGTTTGGCTGCCTGTCTGGCTGGCTCGGCCTTACACATGTACCCGAGCTCGTCCTGCGGCGACCGCCTCCAGTTTTTCTGTGTGCCACGCCAAATGCATTTTTCATCTGCTGACCAGGGCACCGGCTCCTGCTTCCGCACTGGGGGAAACAATTTAAAATATTATTTTCATGTTGTAACACAAAGTTTTTAATAAAGGTTTCTAAAATGTTACAAGCCACACTTATTAGTTATTGGCAATTTAAACGTCTTTATAGTTTGCCAGTTGTAACACAAAGTTTTAATAAAAGTTTCCAAGCTGGTAAAAATTACATTTAAAAGTTATTATGAATAAAAAAATCTTATCTCAAATCACGAAATATATTTTTTTACTGGGGATAATACTTTAGGACTGATATTTTGGTTTCTAAAAGTTAAAGAAGTAAGCAAACAATATTGAATCATGCTAATGTAACGCTATAAATGCCTCAAGGATTTAGGCCCTTTTTTATAAAGTCTAGATATTCAAGAAAATATATGAATTACTCGAGGGATTTGTCAACTTTTGGTTGGCATTTTTTTGTGTGTCTTGATGTGTCTGGTGCTGATGCTTCTGGTCGGTCGCCCGCCTCGTTAGCCACAGCAGCTGTTAGGGGGGGGCGGGGGAAATGGGTTCGGTTCGGGCCAAATGTTGCACGGTGAAAAATAACAGAGCACCGGATGTGTCGCCTCCCATCCCCGACAGCATTTGGTTTGAGTGCTGTTTGACTTGCGTATAAATGCAATTTACAGTTGCAGGCGACGCCTCATGAATTTTAAGGAGCTGGCAACTTGAACTGGCTGCCACGCCCACCCGGAATTACTTTTGTTACCCTTTCTCCGCCTCCCCCCCTTTTGGTGTATGTGGTTGGATGTGTGTGCGATAAATGCGTTACTTAATTGTGTGAACTCATTTCTGATAGGTGGGCGTGGTGTGGCTTAAACGCAAATGCAAATGCAGAATGCCAAATGGAAATTGAAGAATCGAAGATATTTTCGGGTGGCCACTGTCGCATATTGCGTATACGCCTACGAGTGGTGTATTTACGGTTTGCTGGCCCTTTATTTATTGCACATGTTTTTATTGAATTCTTCGGCAGACAGGCAGTCAAAAGGGAGGACTGGCGGCGTTATAAATATTTATACCCGGACGTATAATATTGCCGGCATTGTCCGGTGGGCCAGGAACTCCCTATGCCCGATGGCCACTGCTTCCCTCTCCTTAACGGTTTTTAAATTGATTTCTCGCATCCATTGTGCAGGAGCCGCCACAAACAGACAGCCAGCTTCAGTTCCAGCCATATACGATATATATATATATATTGCCATAGCTACTGCTTCCAATCCCGTGACCCTCGATGGCCAGGCATTTATCTTGCGACCCTTTTGGGACTTCGCAGCCCCTTTGCCTTGGCCAGAAATTGGCTTGTCCGCACTTAAATAATAATCAATTCTATTAAATTATTGAGTAAGCTGCTTTCGCTAATTGTGGGTGGCAAATGGGTGGCCTGCGCAGTTATTACAGCTTATTTGGCCAAACTTTTCTTATTTTCCCCTTAGCTGCCTCTTTGGACTGTCATCGTGGCTGGATAAACTTTATTGCCAACTTTATTTTCGCATTTCCTTTCAGGATTTGTCATTGGAGTCTCCGGTTCGCTTTTTTCTCTCTCGATATTTTGACTGTTATCTGGCGCATTACTGTGATTATTGTCGTTTCAAAAAGGATGTGGTAACAGGATACACTAACTACATGTGGCACATGGTTGCAGTCCCTTTCGATTCGCTTCTTACTCTGTTATTTCAACTGGTCTGAATTAAATTGCTTGTCACAGATAAATCAACAGAATGCGCATATATTATGCACTTTTTTATTTGAGATTTAATAAACGAGATGGCGAGATGGAAAATGCAATAAATAAATATTGCTCTGCAGACAATCTGACATCTCTTTAAAACGAAATATTTCTTTAAAAGCTTACAACGAGATTTCCTACATGATATATGCATATATTTAATAAGAGTTTTTTCGGTGGTCAGTCGAGCGTAAATATATTTTTATATGACACAGGCCATATTATATATTGTTGCCTGTGATAAAGATAACATTTATTGGCAAACTTTTATTCAACTTTTAAGCTTTCGGCTTACGTTTTGTCTTTTTGTCACTTTATTGGTGCCAAATATTATAGAATACAAGAAATTCAACATGATGAAAAAGGCTTAAAATATGTTATTTATGAAAAGCGTATAGTCTTTAGTTCAATTAAATACCATTTTGACTTAAAGTTATCTCAGCTTACTGTTTGCTAATTGATTTAAATGGCCGGCAAAGATTCGAAACAATATTAGTAATTAAACATTAAACAATAAACTGCCTATGCCAAAATATTTCTCTACATAACATATTTGAAAAGTGAAGCCTAAAAGTATGTTACACTTTAATGAGTATAGTTAACAGAGGTGTTAATGGCTTGAGCATAAAATTCGGAACAAACGGAAACTAGTTTTATACAAATAATGTTAACGCAATTACCTTTAACACACTGACAAACAGTAGAAAAAACAAGGAACACTAGAAGCTGTGAAAATTAAAGCAACAAATGTAGACAAATATTGTTTATGGTTATTCCTAAACGCTGCACAGACAAAGTTTTAATGAGCCGAACCAGCAGTGGGATGGGGAATTGCTGGTTTTGAGTTTAGCACAAAATTTAATTTGCACTCGCTACTAAACTATGGACTGCAGTCCTTTTGGGTCGGGGGTTCCGGGATTCCGAGTGCGGTTTCAAAATGATTTTGTAATATTGCACAAGCGGAGCGCTCAACTGGAAATAGCTGAACGCATGGCACAAATGCGCATAAATAAACATTCCAGGACGAACATTCCTGTGTTCCCGCAAAGGGATAACAGGGGGTTCGGTGCGCATGGGGTTCGGTGGCTACATGCAGGTAATAACCGGATGCAGCTAATTGAATAAAGCGTGTTTAAGCCGGGACAATGAGCACAGGACATTGCACTCGCTCCGTACTGGGATGTCAGAAAATCCGTAACCCCGACGGACAGGAGTCCGGTTCAGATGGGGATTGCTCCTGGTCCACGGAAGCGGAAGTTGCACTCTGCTCATGTGTGTGTCTGCATATCGCTTAATGGTTAAACTATTTAAATTTTAATTCGCTTAGCGTTAGGGATGCACGCTGGGAATATAATGACTTATCGGCCAACAGTAGAGCGATAAATATTATATCGTTTAATCTAATAGTTTAGCCTCTAACTACATAGCGCATATAACTAAAAAAATGATTATAAATTATTATAAAAGTAAAGGTATCTTAGAAAAACAATTTTGTAATACCTATAAGCCCGTTAAATTATTTTCGCATGTCCTTTCTTACTCTCCATCCCTAACTTTCTGAGTTCATTAGAACCTGAACCCGTTCTGTTTTATCATAAGTATAGTAACCAAAATTTCCTCGTTGCTCGGTGGACTATTTCCGTTTACTTGCGGTGAGCAGCTCAACGGCTAATCCTATATATATTTAGCAAATCACGTACGGCACATCGGTCCACGTATGTATATAAAGCATCCGTATGCGACTTACCTGCTTTGATGTTGCAATGATGATTAATGAAAACGAATCTATTGAATACGTGCTGCGCTGCCGCTATTGTCGCCTCCAGTCCAAACATAATACCCTTAAGACCACGAAAAAATACCTGAAATTTGTTTCCCTTTGATTGATTTGTCGAAGGCACCCAAATGCTTCTTAATTGGTTGATTCAATGATTGGCAAAAATGGGTTTTATGAACTTAAATTTAAGGCGATTTCTGACGTGATGGGCACAGAGCGGAAGTCCAAGGGAAGTTATCAAAACAAAGGGGAGAATTATTGTGTGAAAATCGGGGGGGAACATGCCAGAGCAACAGAACAGGCAACACAAAAATTTGATTTGCCGGAAAATCAAATCAATTTCAAAACCAAAGCCTTGGGTGCTCGACCAGTTTACGGCTGACTGGACTGGCTAATTATTTTGGCCAATGGCCACAGACGGATGGATGGAGAATGGTGGCCAGCAGGACATGTCTGGGGATCAGCATGCAAAGTCCATTTACCAACAAGTGACGCCTACACAGAAGACAGATTAACTAGCCATGTTCTGGGCGCCACTCACTCCGCTCCCAAAAACGGCAGTCGGCCCAAAGGAGATTACCAAATTTAACACTTCATTGGGTTTTTATATCCAGGACATGGACATGGTCTGTGGACAGAGATAGACACGGATAGTCTGGCCCTGGCGACCCTTCGCCTTTGGCATATTTAAAATTCCATTTTATTTAGCCGCACACTCATCACCAATGGATATTCCATATTCTATATTCCATATTTTATTTGCCGTTTTTAATCAAATTCACACTCATCGCGCGGTCCCATGAAATATTCAAGTTTCGGCTGTCAACCAGATGTTGTGGGCTGGTCGGGCCTGACATTCCCGATCTGGTTCGGAATCGGCAGTGGGATATCATCCAGCCCACTGTCAGCTGCCAAAGGCTTCGCATTTCATTCGCTTTTTGGCATTTTTATCGCCTCGCGCATATGAGTTTTCCCTTTTCTACGTTGACAATATTTTTAATGAAGTTCCCTTCGCTTTGGTCTTGCTCTTTGCCGGCACGAAGTGTCAAATTAAAATAATCAGAACATGACAGCTACCGGTGTGCTGCGGCATCCCCCTCAACGTTAAGCCCACGCCCAAAAAGTTGAGCCGGAGAAATATGTTTCATTAGCGCGAATTTCGGCGCATTTCTTGCAACTTATTTTGTGCGCTTCATTAAAGCGACAAATCCGATTAGGCCATTCAAAAGTTCCAGTTCCAAATTCCCGACTTTTACTAAAATAAATTGAAAATTAAATCGAACGTGAACCGCAACATGAACATTAGGCGGCCAGCGACTAAGCATTTAATGTCAACCCCCGGTTTCTGTTCGTCTCCTCAAACCCCAAAAAGCAAAGACCATAACAAACACAAAGCAAAATAAATAAGCAAACAAGAAAATAAGGCGAAATTGCCAGCCAGATCAGCGAATCTCTCGGTACCCTTCTCAATATTCCTTTGCAAGGGTTCGGCCTGACTGGAAACTTGAGATTTATTAATTCTTAGAATGATTTCTATAAATTTGTCTCCGCATCTGGGTCTGCTGACCATCGGATGAGCTGGGACTGGGGAACGGAAACTGACAGACCATGGAAATCTCGGGCTGGGCAACAGCAAATTTTTATCCAGATGAATTGCACTTTGCCTTGAGGAACGGGAGGGTGTAAAATATGCTTAATAAACGAAAACACTTAATTAATCTTTGCTATTGGCGAGATAAGACTTTTACGAATACCTTAAAGCTTTTTATCTTGTTTCTTTTACTCCAACATCCTTTTAATTCCCTTCGGGACTGAGAGCTTTATGGTGCTCAGACCCTTTTTTTTTTATTTAAGCAGATGCTTACATAAGTAGTAATACGCAATGGAAATACGGAGGAAAATTAATATATATTTTATGTTAAAACTAAATATTCAAATGTTGTAAGAGTTAAATCCCATGTTGTTTAATAATTTACTTCCTTCTATTTGAAAATATATAATTTTTTTATTTGATCTTTTCTATTTGTATAACTTAGATAAATAAAAAAGGAACCTGATATTGTATTTTAAATATTACCATTTTTACAAATGCAAATATGTAAAATTAAAAAAATGCTAAGTAATGTAATACAACAAGCTGATTAGAAAAGAATTAAAGAGAATTCTTTAAGAGGTGAACCACTTTAAAATCTTATTCGATTCTGGGTCATATTTTAACATTACTTACGAAAGGTATTATATTTCTTCACAATCCGCCAAACCAACTCAATTGGAATGTGTCTTATCTGACAATATGTACAGCTCACACAAATATCGCATTTTAGCTATCAGTTTTTGTGAGGCTGCGCTTAGATGTTGCTAGTTGCTGGTTGGTAGTTGCGGGTTGCAGCCATGCTGTTGCGGTTGCTTGTGGCCACAAAAACAGCAACACCGATCCTAACCGTGGAACAAACAAAACTCTCATGCATCATGTTTGGTTACCTAATACATTTCTCATTTTTGCCAAACAGCTGAGCTTGGAGGAGCAACATCCCAAAGCACCTGGTAACTGTTGCTCGCTCCGTGCCCCATGCAACTTGCAACTTGCAACACCAGCCAACAGCAACTCCGCCCCTTGGCCAAGTGTGGCCCTACAAATTGCTTCCTCATTGGCCACAGCAATTAAAAGTAATGAAAAGTTGAGCAGGGCAACAAAAAGTTGCACCATGTCCCACCCATTACCACATCGTCATCCATCCAGCTCCATCTGCAACTTCATCGGAGCTCTGGATTCGTTGGTCTCGTCGCATTCGGCGGATGCGGCTCTGCATTAAAGTCAAACAACGGTAATTATGCAAATTGCAAAATGGAGCGACTGCAGCGACAGGCAACGGCTGTCAGGCGGTTCCCCAGCTCCAAATCCCAGCCATACCACCACCCCAGTCCCGTACTCTAGGAGCAGTTCCAGGTTAAGTCCACTGGCCACACATCGACGTCGCCTTCGCCGGAGCGACCGCAAGTGTTGCCAGTAGGAAATCAAATTAGCGCGCCACACCGGACAGCCAGCTGGGCAGCTCTGGCCACTCGTTTACACTGGACAAAAACATTGGGTCTTGATACTATAAAATTTAATGAATATCAAATATAAACTAAACCATTAAATTAACCACATGGAAGGCATCTTACGAAACTTGTAACATTCTGATTTTTCTTTCACTTCTGCGTTTATAATTCCCAACTAACTGCGTTTCGCTTACTGTTTTTAATGGTAAAATGTTATCCTTGTTAACTTATTTTTGTTGGTTGAATTTAAACTTCAAATATTGGTTGAATTTACATTAAAATCTTCACTGTTGATAAGAGTTCATTTTACTGGATTAGGGAAATAAATTCAAATGTTAGTCTTCATATGAATTGTAAGATCAGACGTTAATGTTATTTTTCGAAATATTATTCCTAAAGAAGAAACAAGAAACCTTTTGTTCAGTGTAGTCCTAGCTCCTGTACTAGATTCAGACCGCAGATACGGCCAGTTGTTGCTGCTGTTGCAGTTGTTGCGGTGGCCAACAGCACGCACAGCAGCAACTGCACACCGGCAACTGCTCTGCATGTGCTCATATAAGCAAATGTGATTATTGGTCTCCAGGCATAGAAACAGGCCACAAATGACTGGAGGAGGGGGGAGCGGGACAGGGAAGGGAGGCATTCGAGTGGAAAAGGAAGCTTTGGTCAGCGGAAAGACTGAAAGTACAGGAAATGGCCTCAAGCGATCATCTTCTAAGCTTTTGCTAAGTCGTAGTCAATTTGCCTCCTGATATGTGCGAGTTTTGCAAATGCTGCAGTTGTGACTTCAATCCGACTGTCCAACAAAGCGGTTGAGGATGAATGTCAGTTGGAGAATTTCCCGCAAGTGGTAAGGAAATATTGGAGTATTTATTTAGGCAACTACTTACTGAATATAAACATTTATTTCCATATGAGAAAGTCAACACAAATGGTTATGTGAAAGAGTATAGAATAAAATAATCTAAACTTCCTTTAAACGATAACAAAATGGTTCGTAGCAAGTCATAGTCTCGATATATACCCACCTTAACCAGTTTCAGCAAATAAAATCCACGAGCCTCCTCAATGTTGCCCTCTTTCTTAATAGTGCTTTAAACAATAAAAGTGCCTGAAGAAGATATATTGCATTTCAGTACAATAAATGCCAAGTTCATTCGGAATCAATCAGTGCAGAGCCCCAACAGAACTTTTAGGGCCAGCAGCCATTTAAACAAGGGGTCCATGACTAAAGCCATTTTAATTAGTTGTGGCGGTACGAATTCTGAACGCAACTGCCGGGCTAGGACACGTTTTTGGATAATTGACGTTTGACGACTCTAAGACCTCCGACTTGGCCAGTTCCTGCAATGGGCCGAACTGGCTCGCCTTCAGGCCATAAACTTGAACTCGTTTCGCTGCGTTGGCTGCCGATGTTGCTGCCGTTCTTCCTGCCGATGTTGCTGCAGTGCCTTTGGTGTTTCTGCTGCTGCTGCAGCTGCAATAAACTGCTAAGGCCGCTTGCAAGTTTTATGGCCACTCCGCCTCTTCGGCGGACTGGGGAAATGCAAAATAGCGGAAATGGTTCTGCCTGAAAGTGGAATTAGATGGCGAAGTGGCCACCATTTGAGGTGTTGAAAATGGTCGGACTGGAAGGTGACGTCTCGGACAATCTGCCCTGGGTTCGCCCATGACAGCTGCGCTAATTGCAAACCGCCATAAAAATGCACAACATATTTGAACTGGTAGATGCAGAAAGATTCTGAACTAAAGATAGGCTCCTCCGGTGCTGGGGCCACAAATCAAGTTTGTCCGAATGCTTTTGCCAGAAGCATGCTGCGTTTCTATGACAAATTTAGCATGAAAAAGCCGGTCACTCAATGGTTAACTTACTTAAATTTTTGTAGTATTTACCAAATTCTTACAAGTACAAAGACAGATAAAATTGTGCTATACAATTTGACGTTTTTGATAAAAAGCTGGGTAAAAACATGTATAAAACTTATAAATAAACAAAAATTTGAGGAGTTTTACTTTTAGAAAGGTTTTTTTTGCAAGTTGTTGCAATTTAATCAGTAATATTTAATAGCTATAACTACAACAATAAAGATTATTTTGTTGATAAATAACGATATAATAGTTCGGATTTGATTATTATTAAAATCATTGGAGTAAAGACGTGAATAAATCCTTTATAAATCCGTAATAATGGTTATTTCTTCAAGCCATTTGGTATATACTTCGTTTAACAACATTTTCAGAAGGCTTGCACAAATATGTTAAATCACTGAAAGGAAGGCTTATGCGGTGAGTAACTCCATTCAAACTTCAAGTTAGAAGTTCTGTTTGTTCCTCCCCCCTTTGCGTCTACGGTTCTGTTCTGTTCTGTTTTTCGCTTAATTGGCATCGAATTGCTTGGATATTTCAAATCCAAAAACAACACCGATGGGGCAGGGGTAGCAGGAGCGGCATCAGCTCATCAATACAATGGCCAATCCGATATGGGACCCCTTCCGCGGGAGCATTTTTCAAAGTCCGAAGCGCGTTAACAAAAATCCTTTTGAACATGTCTGTGCTCCTAATCAAAATTCCAAAAGTCATCAGCTCTTGTTTGCCGACTCCACTTTGGGCACCCAGTTAAAGTTAACTGCTATCCTCCACGGATCCCCCATGGCTCCCCTCGATCCCCCAGTTGCAGCTTAATGACTGCCGGCCAGGAATTCTTAAGCTGACTTTTGGTCCACTCGGCCAGCGAAACACAACAAAAAAGACGGCAGAAATGGATTTCTTTAATTTATAATTTATTGATGTTACCGATTCCCCGGTGTCCCTGTCTGTGTCTGTGCTGGTGAATTCCCCACAATTGCTCATTAGGTGCCGGGCATTAATCATCCAGGAGTGACCCAGAGAGACGGCCACTAGGTCATCCGCTGGGGAGGGAAAGTAAACAATTTAACGCCCTCAAGGCGAAGGCCCCGAAAACTTGCTAATTATCAACACATTTGATGGGATGCGAGATGGTTTGTACTGAAAAGGAAAGCCGAGATTTTTAAGTTCCTAAGGGGGAAAGCAAGGATTTGTTTAAATACTGGAAAAAACATAACAACATTTAATGAAAAATTGGTTAAGAAAATCTGATTTTATAAACAATTTATTATATTTATCCCTTAAGTTGGAGGTACATAGCAACCCTTTGGAAATGGTAACACAATTGTTTTGTCAATCTCTAACTATTATTTTAATTGCCGTCGCTTAAACCTATACTCAAGAAACAACAAATAAATTAATATAATTAAGGTATTTATAAAAAATGAATGTTTTCAGCAAAGAGTTCAAAAATTAACTATAAGACATTCAATTTAAAGATCAGGACGGTTTGTTTTGTTTCGATAAGATTAAAATCAAGCTTTTTTTAAATCTGTTTTAGTTTATAAATTAAATTGTTGAAAGAAGTCCATGTATAATCTATTTCTTAAGTTATCTTTGGTGTACATACCAAAAATTAATTATTAAAGCCAAGTTTTTTCTCTCTTATGGACTTTAAAATTTAAAATTTAATCGCATTGATGTTCCTATCCATTTTTTTTTGACTGTAGATACAGAAGGGGATAAGTAAGCAGCAGAAATCCAATTTCGTTGCACATAAGACTGCGCCACGCCCCCTCAACGCCCAAATAAACTACCGAAGTAAGTGCCGAACCACCTTGCAGTCCCCCTTTCTTCTCTTCCACTCCTCTCCACTTTTCACCCTGTTCACTTCCAATCCCTTTAGGTTCTTCTTCCATTCTTTGCTTCCTTCCAGTGCGTAGCTGTAACGCAAAGGAAAAAGTGATTAATTTTTGATATTGTTGAAGAGATTGCCTATAAGGTGGGGAGTATAAATGGGAGCAAAAGAGAGAGGCATAAGCGGGAGAGAGGGATAAGGACGGGGGAGAACGACTGCAGGTGCCGCTGGAACGAGTTAGAGACCCAAGACCGAAACAGGATACTCCTATGCCTCGGGTTCGAGTCCTCTCTATCCCACATCCCTTCTTGATTCCTCTCTTTTTCTTCGCGTCTCGCTTCTGTCTGCCAGCTATCAATCAGCTTTTGACATTTTTAACTGGAATTTCATGAAAATTTATTCGATTTTAAATTAAAAACTAAGAATGAAAAGAGTGAAACGAAATAGGAGGTATGGCAGAGGACAATAACCAAGGGCAGAGCACTCCTTGATCCTTTATTAGCCCACGCAGGCGCCGAAAAATACAAGCAATTTGTGGAATTTACATAAAAATTTCTGCCTTAACGAGTTTTACGTTTTGTTTATTAGGTGTTCTCGCTCAAATCCCCCGAAACACACTCACAAAACAAATAAAGAATCTTGAATGGCAATTTAATGAACTCAAAATCCATGAAATGAACGTCAAGTATTGGCCATCAAAATTCATTTGCACTCGAGAGCGTCTGTCAGGGAGGAGGTCGAAATCCCAAAAGCCCAGAATACGATCCCAAACTGGATCTCTGTCCGTTTTAAGCCGCTTAAAACATCAGATGATTGCGGCTGATTAATCAGAGGCAAGCATTTAAGCCTCTAGATATGGCGGAGGATAGCGGGGAGGGTCGGACTATACTGTGTTTATTTGGGCCATAAAAGTGTCATTTATCAATTCGAATAAAAACGAATCTGTTTCTGGGTCCGCCACACGCAGTAGGTAAGCGTTCTGTCTCCTTTTACTCCACTCTCTATTCACTTTTAATAGATTTCGCTTAATTGGCCGCCGCTTTCTTTATGTTGTGACATCAATCAACAGATACTCAACTCAATTCATAGCTCTTTTCTTCTATTTCCACCCAAATGCAGTTTCGATTTTGGTTTTTACGTCGCCATCGCGCATTCTCAATTTGGGTTTATTACCCGATTTCCACTGATTGGGCTCGAATTTCGGCTGTCCCCCACATCAGTTCTTTGTGAACTTTATTTCTAATTGGAATTCGTTTGCGAGAGGTGGGAAACGCCAATCTAACCGCAATGCCATTAGTCCAGGACCTCTCTTCCCTTTTCTCACCCACCCAGCACGCACAATATCAAACTGGACACACACAGCACAGCTCTTGTCTGGTTTCATCCTGGCATCGAACTTCTGTCAATATTTACATTAATTCTCGGCGCTACAAGCACGCCTCGAATCCCCTCGATTCGGGGCCCACCAACAGCTGTCCGCTCAGTAATGGTCACAGGACTACAACTAACCAGAGTCCACACCCTCTGCACCCTCTACACAACTGCACTGAGGAAATTGTTTGTGACTCAAAGTAGTTTTTTTCATGTATTAAAATTTAAAATCCTGTCAAAAACGAAGACAAAATATATGAAAATATAAACTTGAGGTTAACTGTCACCAGGCATTCACATCTAGAACCAGTTGGGAATTATACCTAATAATGTTTAAAATAAACCATATTTAGATTTGTATGCGTATATGCATATGCAATTCCTTTTTTTTTTAATCTTCGAACGTTTCTATAACAGCTATGTAGTCTTACGAGCAACTAATATTTTTCGTTCTATGGCAAAAAGTATATAATTGTTAAATATATAGTACCTCTAAAGCGCCACCAGCTTAAAAATTATTAAGTTTTATGTTGTTTTATAAACTGAAAAGATTTGAATTAAAAATTAAAATCTCGCAGCTTCAGCAACTTTTAATGGTATTTGGAGGTGTACATTTCAACATAAACTTTACCATATAAAAAACTTTCTTCTTTTAGGAAGTTCTTTATTTTCCCCCAGTGTACTCTTCCCCGGCTCCTTTCCGCCTAACTCCTGCTGCCTGCGGTGGTTAGATGACTTTTATTCGTAAACTGAAACAGAAACTAAACCGAAACCAGGAAAAGTTGTTGAGCAGCCGAAAGTAGGAAAAGCGTTTTTGCTGCGGTCCTCTAAAAGGGGTGGGGGGGGAAATTCAGACGGAGCCGGGTAGTAGATTTGAGCAAATTTTCTGCCTTGTTGTGGTCAGTCACCCCTAACTGAACACCCGTTAACGTTTTTGGAGCATATTCCTCGTTCGACTTGGTTTTTGTTAATTTATTTCAATTAGCAGAAGAATGTGACGCAAACTGTTTCCGATGGGGCAGCTGCAGCTGAAAAAGCAGCAAGAGCAGCAGCACGACTGACACATGTCATACATACACAAGCCCGACAAGAACCCACCCCCTTTGCCACCCCTTTAACCTCCCATTTAACCGCATTAAGCATACGCCACCGGACAAAAGGCCACTTTGACTGAGGCTTTTTTGCGCTTTTCCAGCTGCTTGATTTTATGGCGCGTGACAATTGTACTGGGTTTTATTTTCAAATACCCCCTCTTTCTTCTCGAATTTATTGTTCTGCAATTGCATTTAAATTTGCCAGCGAATTTCATTTAATTAACGTCAACTGGACAACGATGCCCCCAACTTGTGCTTGTGCCCCATGCCAACTGTTGTTATTTTGCAATGAGGCATGAAGCCACGCCCTGAACTTAGTCCAAAATCCCCATACAGTTTCGATGATTTGCAAGCTAAACATATCCCAACTTTCATCCACATGACTCGCTAAACTTTGGCCAACAATTTTCGGTTGTAATCGAAACATTTTGAACTGGTCGACGAAGAGTTTTCATGCATAGTTGCATAAAATATTTCGCAAAAACATGCTGAGCATCGTGTACTCTGGTAGTTTGAAGAAGTTTATGCAGATGAAAGTATACGGAGTCCTTTGTCTTCCTGTCCAAATATTGGGAACCCGAAAAACGTATCCCCCCCGCATTCAGTCACTTTTCAAATGGCGGTTAGATCAAAACAACGACATTGCGAAAATTTATGAGCTACACAATACAAAAGAGCAAAGCACACATGTGGCAGACACGAGACGAAATCGGATGGAATAAGTTGAGACGAAGGACGGACAGCAGCGATGAGAACCCCGCTGGATCGTTGAATAAAAATATGGGTATGAAAACGGAACGAAACGAATGGAAATATTTCATTTTATGCTCATAATAATGACACCAACTTCGGGGGCTGGGACCCGAGCCAAAAATGTTATAAAATGGTTGATTATGTGAGCGATTCAGACTTCTGTCTAAAATGTGTGAAGTTTATGAACTACCAGGCAGCATTGTAAACAAACAAAACACACGAACGATGGGACAGACATCTGGAGTTGTTTCAAGTGTCCGCCTCATAAAAAAGACATCAATTTCGAGTTTGTTTGGGAATAATAATCCAAGAAGCGGCAAAACGAGATCTACGCGAAACTCATTAACAAAGTGATCCAACAAAACATTGTAATTATCAGACCGCCTTACCAGAGAAAAGATGGTTCAGAGGCAATCTTTAGATCGGTCCAAAACGTAGCAAAGAACGGGGCAAAAAACGTGGTTCTCTATATAGCTTGAGGCTATTTTCAGCAGCATTCCGTAATTAAACACTTGAAATGGACTTGGCCGTGGCCCAAGTGGAAGCTCAATAGGATCTGCAATTGGGCTCTGTTGTTAATACCCATTAAATTAACTGAAGATGCTACTCGTAACTCATAAGATACTCGTAACAATGCTAAAACACTGCAGGAAAAATTAATTAATAAAGGGATTTTATTTATAGTTAATTTAAGTCCACTCGAGTTTAAAAATGTGGAACGTATCACAGAGAAATCTAGCAAATGTGTTAGGTGCCAAAAAAAGGGTTGTTGAGTTTCCAAATCTGGGTAAAAACAAGAAAGCAATCTATCGTTCTATCCATTCAATTTAGGCAAGTAAGACAAACTTGAAGCTTTAGTTTATGTCCCAAAAACTTTAGTGTTTCCTTGTGGTCGAAACCCATATTTATCCCGAGTGTATGACACCACCTCCATTGGCTCACCGCCAAATTTGGGGTATAGGGTATAGCATCGACAAGACTTTCCCATTTAGCAGTCTTTTTCGTTATTTTCGCACATGTTTGCATTATGGTTCATAATTATAGGCGCTGTTCGTGTGCCAGTGGTGGAAGGAGTGTGTGTTTGAATGTCAGAAGTTATGGCTTCCGAAGTGGGCGTGTGCCAAAGCCCCTCGGATTCTGTGGGAGAACGTACAAAAATGAGTTGGCAATAATCGCCGCTGGCCACACCAACGCGAACGCCCACGGGGTGAAGAACTCTTCACCTCTTCAGAACGAGATGGAAACCGGGAGATAGTCGGCCCATCTACCCCCGACTCGAATTTAACAATTTTAAGTACCCGGGCGGCCTTTGTTTTTGTGATTTCCAGTGAAACATGAAAACGGCAAATGAACTACGACTGGCCGGGAATGACTAACTACACAGGGCTACTTCAGATGGGCCAAAAGCCGCTGATAAGACGAACAAGAGGCTCAGAGGAAAACAAAAATCAAAACACGAGAGTGTTGAAGGTCTACAAGGCACTTTTAGTAGACCAAGCGGTACAGTAAGGTCTCAGTTATAAGACTAGTCTTCATAATTGCGAATCCCCTAGTTACTTGTATAGTTTAAGATCTAAAACAAGAGAGAACGCTATAGTCGGGTGCCCCGACTATCAGATACCCGTTACTCAGGTAAAGGGAGTGCGAGGGAGATGGAGATAGAAACTTTGATCACGCATAACTTTTTAACGAATGGTCCGATTTGAAAAATTTCTTCTACATTTCGATAGGTATTGATAAACACAATAAAACTGCATTTTTACTTTTTCGAAATATTTAAATTTTTAAAATCGTATATCAGCGATTGTGGGCGTTAAAGGGGGCGTGGATCCTTTTTGAAACAAACTTGCGCTGCGTAGGAACTCCTAGAATCTGCATGCAAAACGCCAATCTTCTAGCTTTTATAGTTTCCGAGATCTCAGCGTTCATACGGACGGACAGACGGACATGGCTAGATCGACTCGGCTAGTGATCCTGAACAAGAATATATATACTTTATGGGGTCGGAAACGCTTCCTTCTACCTGTTACATACTTTTGCACGAATACAATATACCCTTTTACTCTACGAGTAACGGATATAATTATTATTAAGAAAACAGTTATTTATATTTAAAGAACATTAAAGCCACACTTAACAGATAGATAAAATTATTTATGTTTGATTTAATCTAAATCATATTTGGATTAATAGATCATTAGTCCATATTATAATTATTGCTTACTCAAAGTTATTCAAGACATTGCCTTGTGAGCATAAGATTAGAATTGAAATATAATAAAAATGTAGATCCTTAAACTTGAAAACCTTTAGGTAGTGTCCACTACAGTACCTTTTTACTGTACCTAAAAAAAATTCAGACGGAGAATTGAATCCGCTTCTTCCTTTCCTTTTATTAGATTCTTCTTCCACTTACTTTGCCACTCGAAGTGATGTAAATTTTGACAGAGCAAACAATTGAAATGAGACAAAAAGACAACGCAAACCTGGCGCTGAAAGGTGTTCCCTCCCACTCCCGCACTATATACCCCTCTCTTTCACTCCCCATATAACCGTCTCTTTCTGATGGGCTTGTTTCAAGTGCGTGCCAGAGGAACAAGAGGCAACGCCTGATTAATTTGAACTGATAAGGCCGTCATTTGCTTTTGTTGCTGCCCCGTTTGATGATGTGTAGGCTGAAGAAACGTTGCGCAGGCGCAAAACATTTTCCAGGTCATACGACGGACAACAGAGCATTCCCTTTATCTTTATCGCATTTTGAGTGAAACATGAGCAATGATGTTACCATTGTTGTTGTTTACCGCCGGCCACGTTCGAAAACAATTACCCCACAAAGCAAAGCAACAAGGAATGAGAAGGTAGATAGGGCGATAAGCATCGAGAAAAGGTTTTAACGCATCGTCAACAACGCCACCAGCAACAGCAACCTCAACGCCCAGCGGCGACTTTTGACAACTGGCAAGCGGCAACATCGGTCCGCTTGTCCGCAGTCCGTTGCGAATTCGGCGTAAGCTTGTTGACTGAATCTGCCAGGGATCGGTGATTCGGTGATCGGGAGTGACGACTATAGATGCAGATCCCTCCTCCGATGTGCCCTAATAAAGTTGTTCGCCCATGTTGCTGTTGCTTTTCGTTCAGATGTTCCTGATTGCAACTTCAGCTGGCCGTTAAGTATCTTCGGCATACTCTAATAGCTTGCAGCTGTGCTCTGCGACTATCTGTATACTATCTGAGATCGCGAAAGAAATCCATATGCCCGGTAAAAAACCCCTGGAAGAGAGCCGCCCCACTATACATAATTTAGCCAAGTTGGGGCCATAAACTGCAACGGCAGCTTTAAATTATGAGCGGGTTGGCAGCAGCAACTGCAGTTCATTTCGCTGCCTCACATTTCCAATTATAGACAGGGAAGCATATTTCACTCGGTGACGTGGGTATGAAAAGTAGGAGATACCCTGGACCACTCCAGAAATAGCAGAGATAGCTAGTGTTATTCGATAACTTCACAATGAACAAGCTGTTACTTTAAAAGCGCCCTTCTCTTCGCTTCTCACTGTTGTATGTCGATATATGAGAATATGATACATATCATTGTTGAAGTTAAGAATTGACTGTTAAGTAATTTATGGATTGCAGAACAGAAAATTGAGAATGAGTTTATTTAGTGAAAGCTACATTTCTGCCCTAAGAAAGTTCGTTCCTTTTTTTAAGGATTTTTTCTGAACCTTTCCCATTACCTCCTCAGCACCATATACCCCACTATAACAGGGTATCAGCAACTCTGGCACTCTCCACGGCCTGGCAGTTGATCTAGTCTGCTGCTCGTTTCACCTGTTGCTGATGCCGAACTGCTGCGCCTGTGATGGTGCTGGAATAGCAAACCCCATTCCGCATCCACGCCCCGATCGCTGGCATGCACAACATAAATTCAGGGGCTGGCACACTTGGGTGTTGCGCTGGGTTCCAAACCCGAACTCCAGCCGCAGCACCATCTCCATCTCTCCGGGAGCTCCTGCTGCTGCACTAATTTATAGTTTGCGGACTAGCTGAGTGACTGACAGGCAGGCAGAAAGACTGGCAGGCCAGGAGGACGCTGCGACAGACGGACAAATTATTTGCTTGCCTTCGCGGCCAAAAAAGGTTGCTACCGGTTCGATGGAGGCTCGCAGAGATTCAGAGCCGAGGTGGATACTAAGGCATTTCGCTGGCAGCCAAAACTGAATGCAAAGCCCGAGGTTGACAGGGTTTGCTTGACGATAAGCATCACTGAGATACACTGGGCACGCAGTGAGGCCTGCGCATCTACGAGATACTTTGCGTTCCTTATCGCCGATCAGCTTGTTTCGGACGTTTTCTCGTGTAATTTGCGCCTCGTCGCCTGCTCTGCATACAAATGAGCGGACGAAATACCCTTAAAAATACAAAGCTTAGTGCTCGAACACTTGCTGTTCGGAACCCAAATCCTTTAACCAAATACCAGCGGAGAGATTCAATTAAAATTATGATTTTGCATAAATCGAGAGCATGGGAACGGATTCGGGGGAGTCGCCACAATTTGTATCTAATGAATCACTTGGCCACAGCTAACCGCAAATTAAATGGTCTTCGACAAAAGAAACCCATCCGCTGTTAACTCGGATTCGTGGGCGGCGCCAAGTCGAAATGAAAAATGCTGGGTTGCCTTTGTTATTGCCACTGGATTTTCGGTTACGACTTTATCTTTCATTTGTGGTTAGAAGTGATGAATGAAAATCCCAAGAAAATAAGCCAAAAAAAAAAATGCGTGTGCCAGAAAACCAAAATTGGTAGATGGAGGAGAATTTGGGTATGAGAGTTACCAGTCTGAAGTTCATTAAATTCTTAAATCCGTAAAATATGCAAAGGCGTGCCCGGGCAAAGCAGATTATCAGGGGGCAACTGCTGCAAACTGACTTTTAATATATGATAATTAATTCATTATCGATGCTGTGACTCTGAGACGGCCAGACGGGCAGCCGAGACAGCGCTGACAAGGATTTCACTTGCAATTAAAACGAACAAGGCACCAGAGTTGCAGTCCCAGCTCCTTGTTCTCCTGGCAGACAGGCAGGCAGACGGGGCTCCTTCGAGGCAGCTTTCATTCATTAAAGCGCGCCCCAAGCTGAGCCCCGACATGGACTAAAAACTGATTATCTGCATATAAGCCAACTAAAAACTGGATACAGCCGGGCCACTCGGCCAGCCTCAGCGGTTTAAAGGCAAAAAATAATTGCCCAGAACTGTTTAACATATCACGAGAGCCGGGATAAGGGGGCAACTGCCGTCGAGTGAGTCTTTTATAAAAATTCGCAACATGTCATTGGTGCCGAGATGCCGTATCGTGAGGCACCCTCAACTCCTGCGGACAGAGAGCATTGTCTGCTCAGGACATGGACATGGACATGGTCGGGCATCGACGTGGACATGTCAATCTCTATCTATCTGCCGCTGGCCCACTCGTTCTTCTGTCTCCGTAGTGTACCGTCTCTGATCCATATCGCCTGAAAGTTAACGCTTTAGCGGCTTAAACATGGCTTTTAGCGTTAATTAACAACGAATTTTCGCAAAAATGCAAAATGTGCAGAGCAACAGGAAGCTGGCTGAACAACAAGTAGACAGAATGTTCGGTGACACGAAACCGATAAGCCGGTCGGCCAACCGCAACAACATCGATGGGCTAACAAGTCGAAAACATCGAAGTTCAAGGACCCTCGAGGGAGATTTGCATTCCCAAATGCCGTCTGACATTCGAGGTTTTTTCGCATTTTTAATGGGCAGCATTATTCATGTGGATGGGATATAAAAACTGTTATAAGGCAATTGTGTGCCAGTTAATTTACCATTTTATTGATTTAATTTAAGCCTCTTTGAATGTTTGCTCATTTTAATTGGACTTGAGTTAAATTATTGCTTCCACTTCAGTGTTTATGTCGTTAATGGGAATTTATTTACCAGGTTTAGCTGCTCTGAAAATGATTTAATTTATCGTTCACATTCTTCTGCCAAACTAAACAAATTGTAGTTATCTTTATTCTTCTCTCATAAAATACATTTTTATTTTTACGGTTTTATTATAACATTGATGGTAAAGTAATAGCTTGTTGCCAAATAAGCTGATGTTAGCAAACTTAAAATATACACAAAATAAGAAAATACTTACGTGGAACAAACTAGTAAACTAGTTGCCAGAAATGAACAGATAACAATGCAAATGTTTTAATAAAATATTCAGTTTTTATTCAAGCACAATAAAAATTAACAAAATGGTTCAAACATTCCTTAGTTAGATAGATCTACTATATACACGCATATTGCTAGTTTAGGCCAATATTAGACTGCATTACAGTATTACACAGCAGAGGGTCAAGCGGTCTCTCTGATGGGCTAATATAACTTAAACGTAGACTAGACCATTAATTTAACTACGCACTAAGTCGATTGGAAGAATCCGTGTAACGCTATAGGGAAGCACTTGGAAGTGTGTTGGAATTGCAAGACCTAGAGCTACAGTAAAACTTATACCATTAGGAAGCACATCTGTCCAGCTGGAAGCTGCTCTATATATATATACAAAGAACCTTTCGTTGCTCGTATACCATAAACTTAATCATAAATCACAGTGGCGAGATTTGTTTTTGACGCCTGCCCCATCGGTTCACAACCGATCCAGCGCAGACGTGCGCCTGCAACAGCCAAATGGGATCCCCTGGGATCCGGATCGGGGTCACCCATCTCATCTGGGCGGGCAGAAGCTGAAGTAGGGGAAGAGCTGGCAGTGCAGCGAGTAGAATCGCTTGGGATCGGTCTTGAGATCGAAGCCGTCCACCTTGATCACGTTCCACTGGTTCTTCATGTGCGCATAGCTGAAGGACACCTGGTCCTGGAACGTATCCTGGCGAATGAACTCCATGGGCTCCAAATGCGAATGGAAGTTGTCCACCACTGTTAGCGGCACTTTCAATAGGTGCTCTGTTAAAATTCATAAGTTAGTAGGGGTTCAAGGTCTTTGGGATGTACAGGCCAAACTCACCTATTATAAAACCCATTGTGACATCATCCGGAAAGCGTATCTTGTCGCCGATGCTGATAAACTTGCCACCACCTGCTATGGGCAGCATTTTTAAAGTCAGGGCCCGGCTAAGACAGAAGCCAGCGCCGCCAGTGGCGAACCAGAAGGTTATCTTCTTGTTGGTTGTCGTGTTCTTCTGCGGGTCGAAAAAGAGTGGAGAAGGGGCAAGATTAACGGAAGAACTGGCTCATGAATGGGTCCAAAAGAGGATGGCTGGACCAAAGGATAAACTCAAATAAATATCCCTTGTTTTTGGTCTCATTTCTGGTTTTTGGCAATGGTCCAGAGAAAATTGACTTAAAATTAAAACTTGAGAAAAAAAAATGCCAAGCCAAGCCAAAACCCGAAACGTGGCTTGATTAATTGACCATGTAAATGGACATGTGCGAGTTGGAAACTTAATACATGGGTCTGGCCAAAGCGTAAGCCGAGACTTGACAGGATCTTTCTCCCGCAAATGAAGCGTAAAGTTTGGGGCTTTTTAATTATGCACGCTGCTCCGATCAGGGTTGGATCGTTGTGCCAGTTTTTGAATGGGATTGGCCGCAGTCGTCTACCTGGTCTCTTGTGGCTCACATCCCTGGCAACTGGCTAAGCCGATAAAACTATGGCCTGCACATTCATTACGGGATCAGCTGGCGATATTTTAAATGGCCTGGACTGGAAAACGGGTTCAAATTCGGACTCAAACTGGGACTGCGATTCAGACTGCTGGCTGGCTGCTACTTTTGCTATTGCTATTGCTTTTGCCGCGCCAGATCATATCGGTTATTAATGATAGCCTGCGCTGGCAGCTGGAAGCCAAATGGCGGCATAGACAAATGGCCATGGTGGCCACATAAATAACGGCTCCACTCGGTTTCGGGCCGGGCCGGGCCGTGCCGGGCGGGCTTAGACCAGAAGATGGAGAAAGGCGATCGCAGCCAGGCTTGTAATTACGAACTATATAGGAAAATAGGTAGAAATAACAGGCATTTGCACTTACGCTGTCCAAGTGGATCTCCAGCGGCGACGAGATGCTCGGCTTGCCCAGATACCAATCCACACTGGGACTATACTCGTCCAGCAGTTTGACCAATCGCGGCACATTGACATAGTTGTCATCGTCAAAGTGACAGAACCATCTGGAAAGAAACAGAAAATTCAAACACAAATTAGCATACAATTCGAACGGATGTTTATCTAAAGTTACAAATTTTATTCAGATACTTAAATATCTCATTTACAAGCCACAATGCCCGTTAACGTGGAACTTACTTTGGAAGAGATGACTAGAATTGCTTTGGGTGTGCCCGAGTTGACCCACGTAAATGTGGCAGTTTTACACAGTCTGTTGAATGTCCTGCTCAAAAAACTTAACTGCCAGAATGATATGGTGAGCATTCGTGGCTTCGAGGGCAAGTGCATGGAGCGAATCCTGGAGCAATCCAAGATCTCACCCCTTCCCTTTGATGTGGAGGCAATTGTGCCCATTTCCGAGCAGTTGGACAAAGTGCAGGAGATGGAGCAACGCATCAAGCAGCTGGAGACCAAGCTGGAGTGCCATTTCCAGCAGATCCGTATTTGCAACAAGGTCAAGGACAAAAGGTTCAAGATCCAACAGGCCGAACAGTATGCCTCGCCCTGCGAGGATCTTTGCACCGTCTGTGATGAGGACAACAAGATCGCCTGCAGTCTGCTGGGTAACATGGATTTCATGAAGAAGCTAATGCGGCGCATAGCCACCCCGATTTTGGACCAAATGGAGGAGGTCAGCAAGAAGTTGGAGAAGTTCTACATCACTCTGCAGGCTTTCCTCAAGGAAACCGAAGCTCTGTTCAAGCGCTTGGAACTGGTCAAGCAATGTGTGGTGGAGATCGAGAACCTACGAGCTCTTATCCAAGAGTACAATCTAACCTTCATTGGAACCATGGAGGAACTGCAGGATATGCTGGACAGCAAACTGGACAAGGTGCACATGCCGGCACTAAAGAAATACATTCGGGATCGCTTCGATGACATTGATCGGCGATTGAGATTGATTGAGGACAAGGACGCCTGTCCAAGAGCTGCTGGATTTATCAATACGGATATTTGCTGCCTGTCCTGTAATAATACCAAGGTCGGTGTCGATGTGGGTCCCCAGATCATGGGCGTTTTCCCTGATGCTCCGGTTAGGAATATGCCCCTGTTGGCGGGTCAACCTCAGAGTTGCCAGAAGACCGTGGTCTGCCGATCCGTGGAAAAGGAACCCACCCTTATGGTAAGGGTAAAGAATCTCGATCTCAAGGTCATCGCCCATCGACTCAATCGTCCTGCTTCGAGCAAAGTCTGCAAACTGCCCGAAGCCAACGACGCCATCTATGGCGTTCGCAATTCCTGTGTTTCTGGTTATTAAAAACCGCTAGTCCCGATCCAAATCGATTCGTTTAGGCAATAAAGCATATATGCGGCCCCCCTCAAGGCTGTTTCCGTTAAGACGCATAAAAAGTGCACTAATTTAGATAGCAATTACCGGGTTGGAGGTACTGGCAGTGGTAAAGCCAGATAAAGATCGCAAGTCGACGACTGCAGCTGCAGTTTTTATAGTGACAAACGATCAGCCATATCCGGTAGCCCACGGTGGACTAATGATGGCATTAAGCGGCAGCTGAAAGGTCCACGCTGACCATCATTATCGTGGGCCCTGGGTGCAGTTCCCTGTTCGGCGAGGGGATCCCCGGCCTTTGGGGAGAGATTGGTAATGCGGGAATTCGCTTAAAATCCAATGGGGGGTTCGATAAAAAGAAATTTGCAAGTCATACTCTACAGAGTTCTGGCTAACCAGCTTTAGTACGCTTTCTGTTTATCTAAATCAGAAGTTCGTTTAAAGAAACATTGCTTAAACTGCTTACATTTAGCTTAAAGATTTTATTTATTTAAATAAAGTTCTTTGCTGACTAATTTTACAGAACAGATCTGAAAAAAACTATAAATAAATCCAGTTTTGCAATGTATTTTCTTATAAAAAAAATTATATTCTGAATTTTGATTTGCAATTTTATCTTTATAAACAAAGTTTATTTTACTAAATTTTCAATATGTATTTTTAACGACCAAAAAGTGTATTCTAAGCTTCGACTAACCAAGCACATTTCTTGGGGATTCGCGACTTTCGTTGAGCTCGTAAGTATTCAATAAAATCGAATCGAATCTTGGAGGATTGGCTTGTCTTGTCTTTGCTTGTCGTTGCGTCTGTTGGGTAATTTAATATAATTTTTATTGCATAAGCCGCGACTAGACAGAGGTGAGAGGGCGAAGGGGAGGTGGATATATTGTGTGTGTGTGGTACTCAGATAGTAGATGCTACTCCTAAGCCTGGCATTCATAAATTGGCTGCCTGGATGATGTTGCTGCTGCTGTCTACGACTCTGGCTGTTGCTGCTGTTGTAACTGCCACATGCGATACCTGTGCGAAAAGGCCGCGACTACCCAGTTCCTCCCTCTAAGTCCCTCCCATTTGTTTCCCTTCCTTTTGCCTTTAGTCGCTTCGTGACGCATAAAAATGCGCGTTTAATTTGCTTAATTATGCACAGAGCATACATAACCCAGTCCCCCTCCCCGATTTCTTCGTGGGCAGCTGCTTTCCCTGTTTTCCAAATTGAAATCTAGACGCTAGTTTATGTTCGTTGTCGTTTAATTAACGCTAGCCCCCCTCTTTGATTCCATTGGCATTTATGAAAATGTTTTCATTCGGTGGTTCTTTCGATTCGGGTTATCGATTCGGGGATCGCTGATGGTGGCTTTTCTCTATTTCTTTGCTCCGAAATTGTTTGTTTGTTTTGAGTTTGTCTGTTCTCTGTTTCTTTGTTTATCTCGGCATCGGATTGCACTTTAATGCACTGAAGATAATTAGTGTGTTCATCTTGAATAGGCTCTTAACATTTTCGTAACTGAAATATTTGACATAAATCTCCAACAAATTAAAAGAAGCTAGAATTTAGTTATACACAAAAAAACTAATTGAATTAAATACAAAACAAGAGAGAACGCTATAGTCGGGTGCCCCGACTATCAGATACCCGTTACTCAGGTAAAGGGAGTGCGAGGGAGATGGAGATAGAAACTTTGCTCACGCATAACTTTTTAACGAATGGTCCGATTTGAAAAATTTCTTCTACATTTCGATAGGTATTGATAAACACAATAAAACTGCATTTTTACTTTTCCGAAATATTTAAATTTTTTAAATCGTATATAAGCGATTGTGGGCGTTAAAGGGGGCGTGGCACCCTTTTGAAATAAACTTGCGCTGCGTAGGAACTCGTAGAATCTGCATGCAAAATGCCAATCTTCTAGCTTTTATAGTTTCCGAGATCTCAGCGTTCATACGGACAGACAGACGGACAGACAGACGGACAGACAGACGGACAGACAGACGGACAGACGGACATGGCTAGATCGACTCGGCTAGTGATCCTGAACAAGAATATATATACTTTATAGGGTCGGAAACGCTTCCTTCTACCTGTTACATACTTTTGCACGAATACAATATACCCTTTTACTCTACGAGTAACGGGTATAATTAATTTTTTAAATTAATTTGAAAAATTACAAAAACATTTAACTAAACATTATTTATATTATGAACAAATTATTATTTCTATATAAATTCTTTTGAACATTGATTTAATCATTTGTTCTTAAATCCAATTCTAGCCGAAGTATCTTGCTACAACAAATGAATTTTATGTCCAACTAAGCAACAAATAACCAACAATAAAACCATAAGCTAACCAAACTTCTCCCTGTGCATATGAATGTGTGGCCGTTGGCCGAGAAAAATTGAAATGCGAAACGAGTGCAAACTTTAGTTTATTTCCATAGCCGTTTTTCCAATTACTCGCGCTGCTGCAGCAGCTGCTGTTGCCATATAGATATATAGTTATATAGCTTTGGCCAACGCTGTTGCTGCTGTTGCTGCTGATGTGGGCAGATTTCGATCAGTTTGCCAGCTGGGCTCTTTCTTCCAACCCAGCCCCGCCCCGACCCACACTTAGCCCCCTTTCACCCACTAAAAAATAAAACCCGCTGCCGGGGCGTTGGCGGCTGCGTCGTCATTCCACATTGCAGGCGAAATGAGTTTATGTCTGGGGCCACAATAAAAAATGATTGACGGGGCACTTCAAGTCGGAGCCGAAGGAGATATATCTGGAGTTGCAGGCGGCCCAAGACGGGGCTTAATAGATTTCGCATTAAGAGCGGCAGGCAACTTAGTAACGAACGAACAGGCCGCGCTAAAAGTATTTTGACAGCCGGCCGGAGATAAGCGATCGCCAAAAACCTCGACAGACGACGATGACGAACTGATTTCATTCGGATATGTTTTTGTTTTTTCGACTCCACTTCTCGACTTCTCTCCTTTCGGAATGAGCCAGTCCCGGGCTCTCCTGCAATTAGCAATAAGTCAGCTGTCATCTGCCCGAACAGCAGAAAGTATCTTTCGGGTCTCGAGTTTCGCGGATTGATACAAATCAATGTGTCATGATGTCTGTGGGGGCAGACAACAAGATATTTACATTAAGCAGCAGTCCGACCACTTAAATCAACCAAAATGTTTGCCTCATTAACAGGGGCAGCCACAATACTGGTGACTGCATCGAGAGCTGAAAGGGAAATCAATCTTCCCACTTCGAATGCAGTTTTCGATGCTTTCCATTTAGAGTGCACGGAGAAAAAAGGTTTTTTGACTTGACCTTTAAAGATTATTTTTATAAATCAGTAATCGGATATCTTTTACATCATGTAGCATACTGGCATTTGTGGAAATGGTTTCGTTTTTAACCTTCTCACAAAATACGAGTTTTCTTTGTTGAATATCTGAATGTTAGGACAGTTTTATAAAGGACACATATTAAAATTTACAGTTTTTTTTAAATTACTTTTGTTTGATTTCGTTTTTCCTGCTTATAATATAAAGAAATCAAATAGTACATTTTTTAGATACAAAAACTTCAAATGAATTATGAATTATGAATTTATAAAAATTTTTTCTTTGTGCATTTAAATGAGTCAGAATTTACGAAGCTGTGCGCCTGCGCATCTACAAAAGCATTTCTCTTGGGCGGCTGGCCAAACAATTGAAACGCATTTGTCAACTGGCGTCGTCCGAGCCTGACAAAGCAAATCATTAATTCTGAGACAGTGTATCCGTATCTTGTGGATGCGCGCACTTGAGCCCGCAAATTGAAGGCAATTGCCGGCGATTATGCGAATGGTTGTGGCTGTGGGTGTGGGTGTGTGTTGGCGAGAGGCGCTAATTGAAATGTAGAGCAAAGCAAAGCCACTTCCCGGATGTGGAGTAGCAATTGCATTTCCTAGTCCAACTCCATATGCATATACATATTGCTGTTGCAGTTGCAGTTGCACAGTTGCAATTGCGGTGAAATTGCCTGTTTCCGCTGCCACAATTCCGACAAAGATTTCAGCATTTTTTTTATGCGTCGAGCATGTCAACGACAAATGCATGTTGTTCTCCCTTTCACCATTGAAATCAATTGAATAATTGGGATTGTTGTGGTGCTGCCACAAGTGGCAAATAAATGAAACTGATGCGTTTCTAAGCGGTGTGGGGAAGTGTCGCCACGGTTCCACTTTTCCCCCCAAAGGAAAACTGGCATTTTCACACGCAGCTCTTTACTCTCTCTATAAATAGCTGCCCCTGGCCACAAAAACCGTGGAAAAGAGGGAAAATTTTCTCACACATTGCGGCCACATAAGCATCTGGCTTTCCACATATGCCACCATGGGCAACCCTCCAGCCAAGAAAGTGCATTAGCAACATCAAACCACGATTAAAACTGTCGCAGCCATAGATGGATTTATACGTATGTGGATCGAGTGCGAGCGACTCTATTATTTTATGGCTCAGTGTGGGATTAACCCCACGTTGAAGACGAAGTCAAAGTCGAAGGGTGCAAAGGGGGGCAGTCTGCCCTGGGAAATTTCCTTGATGAACCGTATCGAAAACCGGGCGAATCGAATTCCCACGCACCCACAGACTTTAAAGTAACATGCAGCATTAACAGCATCATCAGCAGGGCTTGATTGATGCCGATGCCCCAACCATCCTTCGGCACCATTTCTTTTGCCCCATTTACATTTTATGCTGTGAATATTACGCATATTACGTGTTGTAATTACACCCAGGGCTCGGAATCCTCCGCTCTTATTATGTCAAAATGTTGATTACGAAACGTGCTCGGTCGAGAGAGTAGCCATGCCAAGTATCCGTGAGATGCGAGATACGAGATGCGAGGTAACCTCGGATTGCAAATCAGATAAGTGGCCGTTTATACAATTGCCTGACAAGTTTTGCGCCTCATACATTAGGTGTGGCCAGAAAGGCACACACCCAAATCAAAACGAGCACACAAACGGCGGACAAGAGATAAATTAGAACTTGAAACAAATAAATCGAAAGAGATTAGGCCAGGCAGCTTTGAGAAAGGAATTTAGAGTCGAGAAAAACACACAAAACTAATTAATAAATACCCGAAGCCCTGAGCCAAAGGCAAATGTCGCGCACAGTGGGGCACATCGAACCTTTGGCGCCTCCGTGGCCTGGAATTCCGATATGTGTTCATAATTGATGATTGCTGTCGGTTGGATTTTACTTCAGTTCAGAGTGGGAGTTCCGATGGAGTCTTGAGTGACGGGCCAGGTCATCGCCTAGTTGTCTGTCCGTCTGTCTGTCTCTCTATGACTTGCAGTTGCTATTGTTGCTGCTGTAATTTTAATTAAATTGCACTAATTGTTTGGTATTATAATGGATACCCAACACCGACAAGCAGCAGCAACAGCAGCAACTCGGCAACAGCAACTGCAATTAGCCATTCAAGGCGAGCGAAAGGCGTTCCCCAGGCCACCGCACAGTGGGGCAAATAATTCAAGCTTTATGGCAAATAAATTCACATTACACGGGCACAAAACGCAATTAAAAAAAACTGGCTGGATTTGCATTTAATAGTGCTACTTTTGCCCGGGACGCCCCACGGTTGCTCCAAAACCAATTGGGAGCAACATGTTGCTGCCGTGCGTAAGAGTCGTTCGGCGGCAGCAGCAACATTCGGTTGTAAAAAGCATGGGGGTGAGGCGAAAAAGCAGCGTGGCATAATTGCCAGTTCGAATGCACGTTAATTAACCTCTTTTTCATGATGGTGCTCTGCTTTTTCTTTGGCCAGGGATTTCGATGTTGCTAGCTGGCGGCCGGCTCTTAAACGTGGCCAATCAGCCAGAAGGATGCCCGGCCAGTTTCCTGTGCCACCTGATACCATTTCGTATCTCTTTTAGCTTTATTTTTGCCATCCACATGGACCCACTGGCAGGAACAGCAGCAACCACTGCCTCATCTTGCTCATAACTGCACATTTTCATTGCTGACCATTTATTTTGTTTCAACAATTTGTTGTAGTGGCTGTTGCTTGGCTATTGATTGCATGCTCCGCGCTCGTATAATGACAGTTTCAAGTTCTAAGCCAAAACGGCAAGTCAACTTAAGATGAAAGCCAGCCATCCCAGCACCAAGCTCGTCATCCTCATCATCCGAAGTCCGAGCATGTCCAAGTTGTTCTAGATTTCTTCATGTTGCTGTTGCTTGTTGCCGCTGTTGCTGTTGCTTGTTGCTGTTGCTGCTGCTGCTGCTGCCTTTGCTCCTCGGTGTAATTACAAATAAGCGAAGGCAGAAAATAAAAAAAAAGAAAAAATATAAAGAGGAGAGGAATTTCTAGGCTGCTCCTTTGGGCGCTAGTTGAAGTGTCTTTTCTGGTTTGCTCCTTTTTCTTCTCGGACTGCGGTCGCTGGACAAGTTTTGAGTGGATGTTGCTGTTGCTGCTGCGTCTTAATTGCGCAAATTAGAACGCATGGCAGCTGCAGCACAACCGGAGAACTGGGTGTTTGTATTGCCCATGGATAGAATGATGGGCTTCTCCTGCGGTCGCTTATTAAAAGCATTAAAGTCTATTATTACGCCAGCAACTGCGGCAGCAGCAAACCACAAAAAGTCATTGCTCTCTCAAGTTGTTAAGCAGAAATGCATCGAAAGAGCATTAAGCCCGCAAATATGACAACATTTTAGGGGTCCAGCCGGGAAGATGTTGCTGCTGCTGCTGCTGCTGCTGCTGCTGCTGCTGCTGCTGCTGCTGCTGCTGCTGCAGAGGCAACGTGCAACCTGACCTCTTAACTCCCCAGCTAATGCAATAATTTTGCATGAAATTGAAGCTGAGCACACGTATGGATATCCAATCAAGGGGAAATTACAAAGTAAAGAGGTATATAACGTACATAATGATGAAGCGATATATTACCGTTTGTATACGTTTTTGTATTTTATTTAATAAAGCATATGTTTTGTATTTTAATAAATGGCAAAATGAATCAAATATTTGGAAAATTCCCGAAAACACAAAGTTTAATACTAAAGAATTGCGATATCTAAGAAATCGATCGAATGCGTTATTCCCGATATAAACACGCAATAACTTATTCTTGATATGTGTAATATAAGTTTATACTCACTTTTTACCGCTCTCCAAGAATACATCCAATTCGGCGGACATTTTGCAGCAGAGCGCCTTGCGAAAATGGCCCTGCGAGCATTTGGTGTTGATGAGATGGCCCTCTGAAAAGAAGAAGGACGAGGAGACGAGGTGAAAAGGCTGATAAAGATTGGTAATTAAGCGGGCCAACAAGAAACAGAAGGAGCTGGCGGCCGTGGGCCCACTTCTATGTTAATTAACTAAAAGGCCAGGCTTCGCAGGCCGCCGAACAGTAGCTTGTTAGTCGAGAATGCCGCTCATATCCAGCGGATACATTTTGTATCGTTTGACAGCCGCCGCCGCCGCCACAGATAAAGATGCCAGTGAGCGGAGGGAGCGGACAAAAAAGTGAAAAAAAAGAAAACATAAAAAGCGAAAAGCAGAGCAACGCACAAAAACTTTTGCGCCTTAATTGGATGAAAATTGTTGAAATATTTAAACACAAGACAACGGGGACGGGAACTTATCCTTTGTCCAGCCAGCTCTGCACATAACTCAAAATCCCCGAGCGTGTTTAGCCGAATCCTTTTGGCCTAATCAAAATACCAAAGGAGTCTGTGTGTGTGAAACTTGAGATCGTCTCGGGTTTTGGGGCTCTGTGCTCTCCGTTCCGAGTTCTTCGTTTTCGGTTCTCTGTCTGCTGGAGTATGCAAAAATGAAATACAATTTTTTTTAAGCGAAATTGAAATTTGAACTTTTTTTTTAATTAAACCTCAAGAAAATCGAAGCGCAGCCCAAGCTGCAATTCAATTAAAATGCGGGTGAGTGATGAAGCTTCCTCACTCGCTCTGACCCTCTATGGGATATGAAATTTATAAACTTTAATCGGTTTTCGGATGGCCCAGACAGTGGCCAATATTAGGCGGTGCTGGGGGCGTGGTCCTGGACTGATGTGAAACTAAATTGAGAACGGGGCAGGCGAAGGCAACGAAATGAAAGGCAAGGGATCGGGTTTTTGGGTTCCGAATCGGGATCGAAAGGTAAGAGGTCGGTGTTTGGCCAGGTAAAGAGGCTGTTGTTCTTTTGTGATAAATTCGTTTTTCTTCCTCGCTCGAAAACATAATTTTTTGGCCGAAAATCATCGGGGAGAAGGGTTAAATAACTAATGGCTTCCTCTACTCACTTGTCTTCTCCTGGTAGTAGTGATCATCCGTGTCCGTGAAGAACCAGGTCTGCAAATAAAAGAGAGGGAATCAAAGTTAGGCGATATATAAAACATATTTGCATAAATGTGGTTCATGTAAATTACAAGAAATCGTAGCATGGGAAACTTTTAACTCGCCAGCCTACTCTTCAGTCGCCGGCATAATTATTCGAAGACAAAAAACGCGTTTGGTCAGCAACTTACAAGAAAGCGTCCAGCAATCAGATAAGGAAATTCCCACACACCCTGTCTTCAAAAGCGGTTGAAGAAATAACTCAAGCAAAAAGCGCCCCAGAAGAAAGAAACGTCTTTTATGCATCGCTGACTGCGGTAGGGTTCTGAATTCTCAGGAGGTGTATTTCCCGCTCATTAGTGGCTTTCACCAACCAACCAACTCAAGCCATTAACCCGCCAGCCAACATAATCTTCTATTTCGCGACATTCCCCGGGGGCCCTCTAGTTTTTGGCCTTAATAAATTTGTTACTCGAACAACTCAATTGGCTGGGTTCCCTTAATAACTTTTTGCCTTTGCCTTTGTGTCAAATCAGGCGAAAATCGTTTTAAAGCTTTGACAACTACACGAACAGCTATCGCTGTTGATGTTGTTGTTGTTGTTAGCCATGTTGCTGTTGGCCATGTTGCTGTCGTTGTTGGGAAGTAAGAGGTACGGCAACAACTTGGGCAAACAATACGCCCGCTCCACAAGCATTTTGAGCAACGACTTGTAACAGTTAGAAAGTCAACGTTTGCCAGTTCGCCAGCAGTTGGAGTTCTTTATCCACATCCACACCAGAAACTCCAGCAACACCAACCAAAGTCGGCTGTTGAATTTTCATGGATTTTTACCAGACTTTACTTCATTTTTCTTTTTTTTTTTGCTTTTCCAGCTCACTTTTTTCTTTACTTTTTTCTTTGAGAGTCGTCGGGATGCTGCCGCTTCTTCCCCGCTTTGGGGCGAAAAATGTTAACACCATGTCGCCGGCTTGTTGTTGCTGGTGCTCCTATTGTTGGTGTTGCCGATGTTGCAGTTGCTGCTGCAGTTGCAGTCCGCACTTGACTGGCTTTTAATTTATGTGACTGTTCCAACTGTTGACAAACAGCATTACAACGTGTTTCGCAAATTTATGGCGAAACTTGGCCGCTCTGATGGAAGTGTCCCATAAATAGAGTTCTTTAGAACGCCAAGTTAATTGAAAGCAGTGATTGGAAATGCGAGACTCACAAAATCAGGGAGGTGAGTAATAGTAAATCTTAGTGGAATGGCTAGAGAGTTAAGCCGGAAAACCAATGATGGTTAAGAAAAAACATCGATATTATATACGTTTTTAAGCATACGACTGGCCCATAAGACTCATTTCATGGTCAGTCGGTTTAAAAATAGTAAAACTATTTTTGAAAAGATATATGAAGTTGTTGTTTTTAATGAAAAACTTTTTCTGAATGAAAAACAAAAACTCAGTTTTTAAGATATTTATATCGATCAGAAAAACCAGCTTTCAATGTAAACCTTTATTAATCTGTAACTAAACAAATTATTACATTTCAAAATCAATACTTTAATTCAAATAGTTTAAAACCTACTTTTAGTTTGAACACAACTTTTAGTTAGTTTACTAGATTTTTTTGAGGGCAACCTTATTAATTTAATCTTACATTCTATAGAAATCGAGTAAAGGCCAGACGAAGGATCTATAGTTCATAAATTTGGGCAACACTTGGTGGCAGAAATCTGTTGAGTTTTTACTAGATTTTCATGGCGTGGCATGCACTCAATTGGAACGAAGCGATTGCCACAACAATTCGTTATGTTTTCGGCGCCCAAGAGGGAAAAGCCAACAGTTAAAAAGGCGGCCCAGGAAAAGCACAAGCCAAACGGCAAACACCAGACCAGCTGGCCAGCTCCAGCACTAGCTCCACTTGGCCAATATACAACGAAAACCGGCAACAAGCAATGCATTTTCAATGGCGTCTGCGTCTCTAACTGCAGCTGGGGGCCAAAGGCAACTGTGGCCAACCATTTGGACAAACCATTGAAGCATTTTCGGCCGTTGGCTGTTGGCGTTGTTTTCCTCTTACCAATGCGCTTTGTTTTTTTTTTCTCGGTCGCGCTAAAATTTAATGCCCACCCTTGCAAAAAACCCCTGTCCCTGCACCCGCCCCTCCCCAATTCCCGATCCTCACCTGGACAAGCACGTGGGGTGCGGTCAGCTAGCCGCGCATTTTGTCTGCGGTTGCAGCTGGCCTTACATCTAGACCAGGCCCAAACTAAGCAACTCGGAAAAAAAACCCCACAACTCCGTAAAAAAAAAACCGTAACCAAACGGCGGCTTTGTCTGCATTTTTCTGCATTGGCCTGGCCCAAAACGAAAAGTGGCCGAAATTATAATCTATGAGCAGGGGGCGTGGACAATGGATATGCTTTCCCAAAATTGTCCAGTGCAGCATCGAAAACCAAGTGAAAGTTGCCAAAATGAATAGTCTCAGGATGTGACTAATTTCGTCAAGACTTCCAATAATGTTGAAAATGGCAAAATGGGTTTATTGAACGACTTTAGGAAGTTACATGTTACTGAACCAAATAAAAAAGCTATTAAATTTAGATGGCGAAATTTCGGGCGATATTAATTGTACCAATGCGCTTACTGTGGCTATAAAAAATAACGGAATGTGGTTTTTTTTAGTAATAACTTTGTTATAGTTTTTAAATTTTATGATCACATAAACTCCACATACTAGGTTAATGCACTATTTAAAGTATGGAAGCATCGATTAGGATTTTTTTTCTGAGGCAGTAAATATTATTTTTTTTTAGGTGATTATAATACTTAAAGACTTAATAAGCTCCAAAGCTAATTTATTTTCTGTACCCAAAAAAAAAACAATTTAAAAACTATAAATTATTCTCCAAGAAGTCATACCCCTTCCTAGACCGAAGTGCTTCCCATAACTATAGGTTCATAAGCACCAACGCACACGCATCGCTCAATTCAGGAAGCGACCACAAGTTCTGGGCGTTTCGCATTTTGCGTAATCTTCTTCAGCTACAAAACCACAAAGGCTGAGATTTTAATTATGGGTTTTCGGGGTTTCTCCGTGAGCTCTCTGACCCTTCCCCCCGAACACCTGCCTACCCCGGGCCTCGAGATCTGTCTTCACCTCAAGAATAAGCCCCCGGGCAACTGAGGCACAAAAGTGTTAAATGCTCACAAGAGAAACAAGCAAATGAATCAATTACGTGATTGGTTGTGAGTCAAATCAACTCTCTGAAATCGAATAGAGAGGTATTCAGAGAGGTATTCGACCCAGCGTTCAATTAATGCGATGGCAAAGTGATTAAGAGCCAATCAACCGGGACATTCTGAAATCGAATTCTGTGCGGATAAACAGCAAAGGCCATCCTCCTTTATGTGCATTCAGATATGCTCACAACGCAAATATGAACTGACAACGAGAGCCAATAAAAATGGAAGTTGCATGCGGGCGTTCTGGAATTAAAAGTGCGATGAGATGGATGGTGGGGGTGGGGGGGGTGGTCTGTATACGACTGACGAAATTGTGTCGCCGCCAGCGGATGAAAAAGCAGCAACAATTGAAATTCCAATTTATTGCGAATTGAATTCAATTGAAGAGCATTGAGAGCAGAACTCAAACAGAGCAAAGGCCCTTGCAAAAGTTCAGGCACGGGCTGTTACTATATGATAAAGCCCCGAGTGGCTATAAATGCGCTTTGTACAGTGCGGTTCATTCAGGTATAAATTTATGAACTTGGGAGAAAAAATGTGAATAAAAGCGTAAGACTATCTGGTAGAATATATTTTGCCATGCTTCGATAGTTTTCTAACTAACACAACACCAAAACGGCGAAAGCTTGGAAAATATGGTTTTTTAAATGTTTAGATTTAACTTGTTTTTTTAAAAATCAATATTGTTCTTTAAAGGGGTTTCTTGTAATTTTTAATAACTAAACTTAAACAATAGATTTAAAATAAATACATCTTACTTAATAAGTTAGTACTCTTAATTTCTTTTGGTCAACATTACACTTTCGATCCGCACTGCATCAAACAAGTACTATATAAACATATGTTGGATTTGTATTCTATCTTGTGCGTTGGCGGCACACTTTCGGTACCGACTATTGTCATTAATTGGCCTTTAATTGGCATTGCCTGTTCCTACATATTAATCCGGGGGAAAAAGGCAAATCAAAGCGGGAAAACTCAAAAACTTGAACAACAAGATCGGACCAAGTGCGGATGGCAGTTTCCTTATTTATGAGCAGCTGACGCAACCAGACACGTTATGGTACTAGAACATATACAGCACACACTGCAGTACAGTGAGCCCCGTTTAGTGATTCATCACTGGCTTTTGGACGGGTCTGGCTGTCAACGTCCAAGAGGGCAGTGATTCAGCCGTGCTCAAAGTCACAGCAGCGACATTAAAGCGCAGACTGCAGAGCGGAGAAATGCCAGCAAAGGAGCCGAGTTAATGAGATTTAAGCCGCAACTGTGGGACATGGCGCGTTATGAATTTAATAGCCCCAACTGGGGACAGGCAACACCAAAAAAAAAAAAAAAAAAAAAACAAAAATCAGCACCGAGTGGTCTAACAGAGTTTTACGACATTGTTTTTCCAGGGAGCCGGGGACCAAGTACATGTGGGCCTAATAAAATGCGACGAGCTTTAAAGAAATCCAGTTTTTCCCCAGAACCAACGTGAATAAAAAGCAAACTGGTTAACTGGTTCCGTTCGGTTTCCATGCGAATCAATCAAACAATAAGTCAGGCAACCGAAACTGAAGCTCTTGAAGCTTCATTAAAAGTAAATAGTAAATCAAGACAAGCAAATCGAGACAACCACCCACAGGAACACTCCGTGGACAAGCTGTCAGTCCGTGTTCGCCGATCTATCCGCGGATACAGAGATCCAGTGCTGACATTTGACATGCGTCCGCTGGCCCAACAAATGAGGCACAGACTGCGACTGCGACTGCGACTGCCAAGTGCCCCTGTGCTGTGGGCATGCAAATCGGGCTGATTCGGAAAAAAAAAAACTGGTAGCCAAAGTCAGTCCAGGTCGAGACTACAGTCGGTGGCAGGCCGTCGGTTCGAAGGAAAATATCCAAGTGGAAATAAAAACGAAAATGCAAAACGATTTCCCCCTGTCTAAGCCGCATCGGGCATTCAATCAAAGTCGAACTGCAGCAACGGCTCTCCAGTTTTGGCCAAAACTGTTTACAGTAATTTATGCTCATTTGTAAGCATGAAAAATTTGAATCATTCATCAAACGTCCGACAAACAAGGAGGGGGTAGGTCGTTGTCAAGTACCAGATCTCTTGATCTGTAATAGTAAACAGAGTTGCTGTGTTTCGAGTGGTACATTGACCTCCAAAATATTGGCTATAAGAGACTTATGGCTTCTGAGACTTATTCTGTACTAGTTATTTTATAATGGTGCTTGAGTTATACATTCAATTTTTAGATTTATTAAGTCCAAAAGCATTTCAATAACACTGAAAACTAAATTATATTTTTAAAACTTGAAAGTAAGTAAGTTCTAATCCCTAAGCTTTCAATTCGCAAGGACTGTACGATTTTACATGCCCTCTCATAATTTTTAGAAAAAATTTCATAAAAAACATTGGATCACAATGATGTGAACTAAGCTTTTAAATTAAAATTGTTATACGAGTTTTTAATCTTTAATCTTGTGACGCCTCCAGAGAAATCTCTTTCAAGCTAATTTGTCTGAAATGTACATATGATACACAAACAAATTTTAGACGAATTTGGCTGCATAAATACATAAATTCATTTGAGCAAATTATTACTTTAATTTCGATGAATAAAATGGCTAATAAATATGTGAAAGTCAACAATAAAAGTCTGCCAAAGCTCAAATTTAATAGTTGCTCCCAACGGCTTTTAAATTTGTTCATTTTCCCAATTGCAGCCATTTCAGTACACCCAAGAAAAGAAGAATACCCACGTCTTGTGATCCCCATTCCGAGTCTTCCTGAAAACAAGCTCAGCATTGATTCGACATCGGGTTGCCAAGTCAGGCTTTGCCCTTTTATGGGCGCTGTCTTGACAACAACAAACAAAACATTAATCAACAGCAACAACAACTCGTCGATGACAACAACAACAACAACAACAAGAAGAGTAGCAACAAGAAGCAATTACAACAAATTGTTTTCAAACGCTGCTGCACAGCCAATCAAATCGAACGCAACTTTGAGTTGTTGCCTGTCGCTGATCCACATTGCTGTTAACCACACGGCAAATGACGTGCAACAACATGAGCCACAGAGTTTCCATCAAAATAATTGGCCAAATCGGAAAGAAAACCGAGGAAAAGATGAGGAGGAGGCAGGCCAATTGTTGCCGGCGATATGTTGCCGCTGTGAAATGTTGCAAGTGCAAAGGAGCAACTTTTGTTGCCAGTTGGCCAAACTGAGCTTGTTGCCAGTGAATGTTGTTCGAACGTTTAGTCTGGAAATTGTGCTGGCCAATCGATGCCGATAACGATAACCTTTTTAAGGCAAAAAACAAAAAAAAACATTTTTAACCCTATACCTACCCACTTACCTCTTTTTTTTTATTTTTTAAGCCCCTGCAGTTCCTGAGGGGTTTGCAAATATGAGAGAAAAAACCCCTTTTATTGCCGCTGCTGCTGTTGTTTTTGCTGTTGCTGTTGCTGATGGCAAATGCCTCGAAACGTGCTCGTCAAGCATTTTTACAATTTTCCAAAAAGGTACAATACACACACTGGCATGTTCCTTTGGGGGTTATTTATTTGTGTTTTGGGTTCATGTTTTCGTTTTTGTTTTCGTTACTGTTGTTGCTGCTGTTGTTGCTGCTGTTGTTGCTGCTGTGACTCGGTGATGTTGCTGCTGTGACTTGCCTGCAATGCCTGTCAGCAACGACGAGTGCAGTTTTGTGTAAACAATAACAAAACACATTTGTGACGCGTGATTTTGCATAAGTTGGCACCACGTTTCAGACAAAATTGCTGCCACAACAGCAACATCAACACCAACACCGCAGCAACAGCAACCTGAACAATGACAACAATAAATATCCTTTCACCACATGAAAACCCATTGAGCGGCCGGAATTCGATTATATTTTTGGGTTAGCAGTTTAGCACTCAATGAAATCATAAACAAAAGCGATCGTTTTGTGTTTTTTTTGTCCACAAAAACAAATGCTATTAGCCATATTCGAAGTCGCTAATCCCCAAATGAATGAAGACATTTTTATGGCCAATTAAGAGACCGCCAAAAAAATCATAAATCCCCAGACATAAAATTAACTAAGCAACTTAACGAAATCGAATCAATTCCCGCCAGCTTAAAAACTCATTATGCAAATTGGCCAAACCCAAGCCAGAGTTGCCAAATCTTCGAGGGGAGATCTCGGCCAACCTTTGGAGCTCACCCCACTTAGCCAATTGTCGCCCACCCACCGACCTGCCAGGAAATTAGCTCCAACTAATCGCAGATCGATCGTTAGATCGTTAGACGGCAGACTCACCTGATCGCGGGCCAATTGGAACCAGGTCTTGATGATCAACGCCAGCCGGGTGTCGTGATAGTTCTTCGTCGTCTTCACGCTGATGAAAATGTCATCCAGCTCGGTGACCGGCGGTTGGGGCGTCGCAGTCACCGCTCTCTGGGACAAATCGTGGAGCAGCTCCCCATTGCGGCTCCTCCGCGCCAACTCCGTCAGCAAAGTGGCCGTGGGTCGCTCACTGACCTCGATGTCGCTGAAGTTGAAGCTGCGGATGTCCTTGCGGATTATGACGGTGGTGGGGGAGGCGGCCGGTGCCCCCGCCCCCGGTTGGGTGGGCGTGGAAGACTGCACGTACTCCTGGAGCAGCTGGTCGCGATGTGTGGTCACGGGTTCACTGGCCAGAGCATCCACCTGGCTGTGCGGCACCTGCAGAGAGAGAAATTTTGTTAGTTTTCGATAAAATAGACTTCAAAGATGCTGTAAGAATTAAATTCTTTGATAATTATCAAAAGTGGTATATTGCCAATGTATTTAAAAGGTATTTAAAAAGAAAATAAATATTTAACATTTTATTTTTCTACAATAACATTATTGTTAATACTATTTGTCAATTCAATTTCTAGTAAGGGATTAGCATTACATTTTAATTTAAATAAACCCCAAATATTGCCAGCATTTCAGAAAATAAAAACAATATAAAAGCCGACAAAGAGTTATTTTTCATAAACCGAGTAAGTTAATGAAATAATAAAAACAAATCGAATCTATCTTTGTTCTTTGACTTTCATAAATACAAGCATCACATAAATATTGTTCTTTGTCTTTCAACCAAATATCCCTTTTCTCGCAGTGTGAGCCGGAAGAAATATAGCAAGTGGCGGGGGGTTAATGTAAATTTGTTGTGTAAATCGCACGTAGGGCAATAAAAAGATGAAGACGCCCCCGCTCTATCGGAGACACTCAACTCGAACTCAAACTGGGACTGGGACTGGGACTGGGACTGGGCCTGGTACTCCCACTCCTCGGACTCAACTTCGGGCATTTTCACCTGGCAAACAAAGGCGAACTTCAATGGCAAACAACAATGGCAAACAAATGAGCGGCAGCAGGCAGAATAAACAACAGCAACACCGCCATAAATGCTGAGTAAGAGCAAACAAACCGGGATCGGGATTGGGATTGGGCTCTGGATCGGTATAGGGATTGGGATTGGGTTCGGAATGGATGGTACGGGGAGACGAGAGCCCACTGAGATTGCTTTGAGTCGGAGTGAACTGCTTGATTAATTTCCACTGATAACAGGTTCATTTGCTTTTGTTGTCGGCGATTCTTCAATTGCTCTTCTTCGAGATTTCCCCAGCGCTCTTTTTAATGGCCCTCCACGGAATCGGGGACAGGTGGGGCATGGGCACAGAGTTTCGCTTTGATTGAGGCGCAGATAAAGGTCGAGAGAAGCAGCTCGAATAGGTAATACCTCGGGTGAAAGACAGCAACAGCCCAGTTCTAGCACTCTTTCCCTATGCAAATCGGAAAGCCACTTCCGCTATAAATCTAACACCAGCTTCCCTCTTTTGTCCCGAGGAGATTTCTCTTTGGCCCCGCTGGTTTATATTGCTTCACACGATATTGTCTCGTTGATAGCGGCCACAAGTTGGGCTCATAGAATTTTATTGCCGCACGATCGACGGCCAAACGGTGTTCAATATAATGGCAGCTCCCTAATGAGGAAATGATGGGGAGCAAGACGATGACAGTGGCAGGTGTAAACTGTCGTCGTCGCCGATGGGAACCTGAACCCGATACCCCAAGCAATTAAAATGTTGAAATATTAATTTGGCAGCGGCTGAAATTGCGAGTATGGGAAATCGTACAGAGATTTGCCCAAGAAAGATAGCGAAGTAGTCGTGACTTGAATGTGAGGGATTCGGTTGAAAACAGTGAAAGCCACAGCTGAGTGGGTTATATAACTCGGAGAACGCCTCTTTCAATTAAGCGGGTTCCGTCAATTCAAGGTTTGGATTGGATTAGAATGTGAGCCAGTTTCCAATCCCCGACATGATGCAAGTGCGGCGTACCCGTACTAGTATGCAAATCAAGTACACGGACTATACGGACTACAAACGGCAATGCTTTGTGACACTTTTGTGGGATTTGCGAATTACTCGAACGTGATGAAACTGTACAAGCACATGTACAGATACAGATACAGAGTAGAGTTGCGAATTCAGATTCAGTTAGAGATACAGATACAAATGCGACTCCGACACGTGTGCCCATATATGCAGGCCGCCTGCGCACTCCGTCAGATACAAGATACAAAATACAATATACAAACTACACAGAAAATAAATATAAATTTTAAATGAGTATCAATATATTTAACAGGGAAAATAACTTATCATAGCCAGAATATTTTTCTGCGGTTTGTGTTTTTGTGCAATCGACCAAATGGAATTCGGCATACTGACACAGAATTGAATTAAAACTAAAAGTTACTAGCAAAAGTGGATTTTCGATATATATTCTATTCTATTTAATTTCATGTATATTTCTGATATAATGTTAAAAGGGTTTTTTTAACATTTCGTAGTAAGATTGTTCATTAAGATAATTATTTCTTTCTGTGCACAGCACACAAGTACCGGGTGAAAGGCGATCTAATAGATATAAAGCCAAAGCCAATCCCAAAACAAATTTAACACGGTCCGAACAATCTGTGCCCCCCCACCACGCCCACTCGAATGACTAATGCTTCATTAGCCAAGTGATTAATATGTTTATAAACATTGCCATGTCAATTAATAACGAGAAAAGCAAAAGAATCGGGCGGCGAGGTGCGAGTGAATGATATGAAAGGGCGCCAAATGGAATCTACCCCCGCGCGACCTGTGCGAAGATTAATTGAGTTAAACTTTGGTCCCATAACGGAAAACATAAATCAGCGAAATCGAAAATCAAAGGCATTCCCCAAAAAATGCAATCAGAACCGTGCTCCTCCAGCTGGGCGAGCGGGAAAATCTTCATTAAATGCTGTTTAACAATATTATCCGTAAGATACGAATCTAAGATAAGATACACACAACAGCAGCCAGGCAGCCAGGCAGCCTGGCATCCAGGCTCAATTAAGCGACCACCAAAAGATACCCAGATACTCTGTGGCCCAGCTGCAGATACTGCTTTTATCAGGCGCCTTCTGCAGCTTAATGTCGTCAACTTTTTCGGGCTGATTATGTGAGCGGGCTCGACAGAGGGATTGTGGGGCACGAAAGGTAGCTGCAACCAGCTGCACCAAGTTGGCCATGGGAAGAGCAGGCACCTGCCTTTGGCCTGGCCAAAAACAGGAATCACATCATCACAGTCTTTGTCTCTGGCTGCCTCGAAGGTTTCTTCTGGCTGTTGCTTTCCTGAAGCTGATTTGCATGCTCCTCAGCTCAAGAGTTTGTTAATGTTATTATGTATTTACCTTGCACTCAGCAAAAAATTAAGAAAAAGTTGTGGCAACGAAATATTTGGAAAATCTGTTAAAGAATTATCTTTGGTTTGATTTTTTAATAAGCCTCAACTATTTTTTCATATATATAGATACGTTTCTTTAACGAAAACTTAGCTTTACTCAGTTGTAATTGGCCTGGAGCTTGATAATATGTAACACATTTTAATTATGCTTTGGCTACATACACAATCTCAAAATTGTTTAATATCAATATTAGTTGCTAAGGAACATTAATTAATTTTGAATCATTATTTTGAACATTTATGTATGTATTTCACAAATAAATGAACTGATTTTAAATTCGATTTTCTCATGTCAACACCCAGTGTAAATACATTTACATTAAACAAAATTCGAATTTCAAATCCTCTGGCTAGTTTTCAGCTTATTCAAGAATATCTTGTAACCCAGTTCGGATGTGTCACCTTTCTTTCAGTGTAGCCACAACAAACTACTCAAATCAATCAGCGACTGATGGTCATTCGGCGCGCCACTTTAAACAAATTCATAAACAACCAAATCGTTTGACGATTATTATTCATTTTGCTTATGATTTATGCGTCAGCAACACGCGACATGGCGACCTGGCGACGTGAGTTGCAAACTGGACATGGGACATGTTACTGGGAACTTTCGAAAGGTGGGGTTTTGAGCCCCCGAACCCCCACCTAATCTTGAAATTATTGCTTTATCAGCCGAATGCCAAACCCAGTTTAGTATGTGTCCAGTCAACTGTTCAACAGTTCAAAGAATCGAGCCAAGCCAAGTCAACAAGCAGCAATTTTTGCGCAACATTTAGGAACAAAAAAGAACACTCATAAATAAAATACAAAAAAGAATTAAGCAAATTGTACATGGCATGCAGTTTTTAACTGGGACAAGTCACAGACCTCCGATGGAAGAACTTCAATTGAAAAGAACAACAACAAGCACCGGTTGTCGACAGTTTTTAATCCGGCTCAGCATTTAGTAGTGTGATGTGTGTAGCACTAATTTCTGCCGAGTTTCCGGTTAGACCCCAGTACAGAAAAAAAATAAAAATAAAATAAAACAACTGGAAGATCCACAAAAGCAACATCAACAACATTGTCCGAATTTAAACAACATGAAGTTTTTAATTACACTAGCAGCAGCATGCGAAAACATTACTGAGGAAGGGGCACAATCTCACAGAAGCCCCGAAGTTGAGCAATTGAGTTGCAAATTGTGGAACCGGAAGGTGGTAAAGGGGGGGATTACATGGATACTTTTGAGGATGCAGGAGCTGATTCAATTATGAGCTCTAAACTCTGTTGCCAGGGGCAAAAAGTTGAAGTTTCCAAAGCTTGAATTACTGATCGAAGAAAGGGAACGAACATGTATTCAAACTTAATTTGAGCTACAAAATACCTTAATTGAAATAGGTAAATTTTGCTGAACAAACTATGACTGATAGAAAAACTATTACCTGTGATTTAAGTCCGTTTAATAACCAGCTTCAGACATTTTAATAAAATTGTAAGACCACAATGGTTTAAAGTGAAAACCTGATTGAAAATAGTTTTTTGTGTTTTCACAAGAGTTAAAAATAATTCTAATATGTGGACTTTATATTAAAAATATTTATAAAACACTAAAATTCCGAAAGGATATATTCCTTATTCGAATTTCAATTATTCAAAGGTGTCAAAGGAATGCAGACACTCGAAATTGTTTAGTATTCCCACGGACCTCAACTATTTGTTATCTATGATGCGACTGACAAGAGTTTTCACTGGACGAATCCGTTCGGCTCCACCTCCTTGGCTTGCTGTTGTTCCCCTCTCTACCTCACGTTCGTAATATTAGCACACAATATTTTATTACACAAAAATTTATGCAAAAACCGAAGTAAAAAAGGAGAACAATAATAAATGGGGAGAGAAGACAGGGCTCAGAACCCTGACAGGCCCTGGAATCGGGCATCTGAAAGCTTTGGCGACGCTCTGCCGACGGCAAAAAAAAATGCAGAAAAGGCAGTTGCTTTAGGAATCGAAACTTGGTATACTCTTGCCGGGCTGTTATTCCATTGGGAGTTGTGGAATATCGATTAATAGGCTACTATATGCTTATTCGAAAATTTTGATTTAAATAAATTTGTTTTGCTATTTCCAGTTTTTTTTTATTTGATCTAGCTTTTATAACACCTCCTAATCATCGTCACAACTTGAGTTACACAACTTTAAATCGGAAAAGGATTTGCCACGTTAATCCAGTATTTTTCATTCAATTAATGAATTAATCGAGTTTGATAAAAACTTTAAGGAACATCAAAGACTGGCTATAGATTGGTAAATCTAACTTTAGGAAATACTCCTTAGAATTTTTTAATGTTTTTTATATCTCTAGCACTAAGGAATGTACTCTTTAAAGGGTATATATCCTTTAAAGATTCTTTTGCAACCATTAGAGCTTAATTGTGATACTCCCAATAAGGGTATAAAATCGCAAAAAAACCGAAGAGCCGAAACTGTTTTATATGCAAGGCAAGGGCGTAAAAGGTTTTTTAACGGCCAAAGCCGGACGTTGGACGCATGCGCAGCTGCAAAAGTCGCCAGCGTTGATTTATGAAAGTGCACGAATCGTCGTCGTCGGGATCAGGATCGGGGATCGGGATCGGGGATAATGCAAATTGTCTGGCCTCTGCAACTTATGCAGATCAGCAGTATGACAGTTTCGCGGAGCTACAACACCCACGCACTGAACATATCGTTCGCCCACTCCCGATCAGAACTCACTTGGATGCCCGGATATCCGTAGGCGCTCTGGTAGAGCAGCAGGGTCATATAGACAACGGCGACGGCTAACATCATGGCTTGCAGGATTCGCTTGAAACGTTGCGGCAGCGAGAGCACAGTCAGGCTCATCATACGATTACGGGCCACTACGCGCACATCGAAGCCCTTTTGATCCGATCACTAGGTTTTTTATTCGTTTATTCGTAACTTTTTATTTGTATCAGGGGTTCTTGGTTTTACGAATTTTTGATTTTCGAGTTTTGGTTCTTTCGTATTTTTCTCAACACGCGCGCACTGACGTCTTGCTTGTTGCAAGATTGGAAAACAACTGATTGGGAAGCGCGTTTTGAGTTGGCTTGGCGGCTCTGCCGCTGCTCTCCTTTCCAGCGAAAATCGTAAACAAAACAAAAACCAGAAAGACCAGTAAGCGAGAGAGTGAGGAGGGAGCAAAAGAGAGAGAGCAAGAGAGAAATCCCCCTAGTAATAGACCTGCTCCAATTGGAAGCGTGGGCCGCTGCAACTGCAAATTTCCAATGCGAGCAGGCGCTCTCTTTGATCGCTGCTCGCTCTCTAGCTTATTCTCGCTCTCTCTTTAGCTTGTGCCACAGTAGCTGCCGAAGGCGATTTTCTTGCTCGTGTCAGCCGATCGCTCTTCGTGGGTGTCGCCCCCGCTCCGCCCACTTCTGATCAGAATCGTAATCCAAGCCGACTACCTTTGAAGGTCCCTTTTTCCAGTTGGCAGACGTATCCTTTAAGTAAACATAGCTCAACCAACTTGGCAGCGCTCCAAATGTGGAGACGATTCCTTGGCAATGTCATATATCCTAACCCCCTCCACACCACCATGCCACGCCCCTCCGCCCCTCGGCGACGACAATTCCATTAAAAGTTGTACGTTGTCACTTTGCGTTAACTTATCTGTGGAGCATGTTGTGCGATCGCATTTTTATTGTCGCCATTGTCTCTTGCTCTCTCCGTCTCCCTTTCTCCTGCTTTTTTTCCTGCCCACACAGGGAAGCCAACGCACACACTTAAATATTACACTTAGAGAAATAATTTAAGAATAATTCATGAACATTTGGAGTAAAGCACAGTAAAGCTTGCGTGCCTCTCCAAATTCAGACTACTTTTAAGACCAAACTTTTTAAGGACATACAATGATCATACTAGAAAGTAAGAAAAACAAGTATTTGTCTAAAGTCTATGGATATAAAAGGCTTAGGTTGAAAGAAATCGTGTTTAATAAAACACAAAAAGCTAAAAAGAACGCTAAATATATTTATATTGGAATAGTTTAATGCCGTACAATTTTCCAATCGGTTTAATACTTTAATTTTAATTTTAATTTTAATTTAATGAGTCTTAAAATTAATTAAATTTAAAAAAAATGTAATTTTAAATTTTTGTCTATACTTTTTGGGTGATCTTTCGCCAAGTGTATCAAATGCATCCACATCTCACGTGCGCCGGCAGCGTTGTGCGACGTTTCTTTGTCGCTGGTTTTTGTGTAGCACTTGGCCTGCTCCCCACTTGACAATGCTTTGCATGCCGGGCAAAACCATCCAGTATCTCCCCTGCTCCTCTTAACCCAACCCATTCCGATCCCATCCCATCCCATCCAGATCCCATCCTGCTCCTCACCAGCTTGTCATATTCCATGTTTGTGGCGGCGACAAAAGCTCTTGCGGCTGCCTCTGCCCGCGTCGACTGCGCTGCCCGCACAATCAGCAACTCGGCATCTTGTTCGCTGTCCCTTTGTGCGCCTTTCGCCTGAATTGCATTAACCAGAGTCGTCGGTGCACTGCTAAAAAAATGTAACTATGTTATTTAAATATGCAGAAGCAGACTAATTATACCACAAGTTGTAAAAGTTTACCCCTTATATATCTGGCTTAAACTGTTCAATTTATATGCTGAAGAATGCCTGACTGGGTAACCTTTCTGGTAAACTTATGAAAAATATTATTGATGTAACGAAATTGGCAAAACAAAAGTTTGAAAACCAAATATATTATATTAGAACAAACATTTTATAGAATACGCCTTAAAATCGGGTTCAAATATAATAAACCGTTTAAGGGCCAAGCTTAATAACTTTGTTGTAGAAATATTAAGACCTTTACTGAAAATTGTGTTTCAATATATTGAATATAAACCTATATGCTAAAGTTGTGGATAAAATGATTAGAAAGAGAATAAATAAACTAATAAGTGTTTGAAAAAAGAACACAATGGTTAATAAAGCAAAATATTTTGGAAACTTTTGGGAGGGACTACGTTCACAATTTTTTCCAGTGCAGCGAGGTAGCAGGCCAGGCCAACCTTGTTCTGCCACAGAAAAAGACATCGCTCGGCTCGAATCAACCCGCTCGCTCCCCATTCTGCCCCCCACTCCGCACTCCACACTCCCCACCGCCCACTCCCATTGCTCATTTTTAATGTGCAATTCCGTATGTACAGCTCGTAGCCATGGCCACCATTCCGCTCCTAGTGTGTGTGTTTGCATAGCAGCGTGGTCGCTGGTTAGGCATGTGCCACCTCCAGCTCCAAGCTCCAAGCTCCGAGTTCCGATCCCCAGCCCCCAACTGCCATTCCGGCTCCCACCTCGGCTGCAACTTCAGCTGAAAACCTCTGATCACAACCTAGCCTTCTAACCAAACGAGTGCAGCACCGTTTATCGGCCGGCCTAACCTTGTTAGGATTGTAAAATGTAAACCGAAGGCGTTGCCACGGACTCAGACCTCAACTCGGACTTACACTGGTCAAAAGCTTAAATATTAGATCACAAATTAAAAACTAAGAAAAAGAACCAGTGCAAAAACTTGTGTTTAAATATTGGTAAATAAATCAATAGACTCACATTTTATGGCTTAACCTAAAATATCATTTTTAAAATGACCTTAACTTAACCATTAGAAAAAAATTATTCTTTTCTGGTATTTATTTTTTTCACTGAAATTAAGAAATGAGTACAGATGCTTAAATTAAATTCCAATTCGGTATTTCCATTACAAGATCATTTTTTTATACAATAGCTATATATATTAAAAAAGCGTCAAACAATTTAAGAAATGGTTTTCAGTTTGAATCTATAATTTTATTTATAAAGTAAGAACAGCAGATATTTATATTTCTAGTTAAACAACAAAGCTGATTAAATTATAATACCTTACAATTAATGCCAGCAATCAATTAGATAAAACATAAGGAAGCTTTTAATATATTGCGTTTAAATTAATTATATTTAGTTTCTCGTAGTGTGACCTAGCTCTAGCTCCGCGAATGATCGGTTGGGCCTCCAACTGCATTTCGCTTGGCTGGCACACGCTCAAGTTGCCTCCATCCGCGTCCTCGTCTTCGTCCTCATCCATGGTCATCGTTAATCGAAAACGGGCTGCGCCGTCGCCCTGCGGTTACGAGTGTCGCCAGGCCAAAATGAACCGCAGATTGGAGTATAGGATGCAGAAGGAAGTGGGGGAGATTCGGGGATCCACGAAGGGGCCTCTTGGCCTGGCCAACAACCGTGCGCGTGCGCAGAACCGCCAACCTGGCAATGTGTTCATTTCGGGCCCATATTTCGTTCGGTCGGGCAGAAATTATGCCCGGTAGTCATGCAGCTCCAGCAACTCATGAAGCTATACACTGAAAACGATTTTTACATATTTCCTTTCCACAATAGCTTTTTAAGATATATATTTTTTTGTTAAATCAATATTAACTACATATTATTTATTGTAATAGAAAGTAACCTACCACTATTTATATTAAAAAGGCATATATTAATTTTTAAGGATTATAGAAAAGTCCGTGTTTTAATATATCTTTTGATATATCTGGTAAAAGACCTTTCTTTCTGTGCAGGCTGATCTGTTAAAAAACCATCTATAAAAAAAACTATATTTTTACTGCAGTTTTAATTGGCATATAGAATTTTTTATCTAAGAACTGTATTTTTTCCTCTGTTTTCGCAAATCGAGCGGATAGCGAAAATAAAGCGAGTATTTGACTGACGGACTGACGCAGTCTCGCTGGCCAAAGTGAGTGACTAGTTGACTGCCAGACACGCGGCTTGATTGCACGCCCTGTCCACGTCTGCGTCCAGATTCACGTCCACAACCGCATTGGACTCAAATGTCCGCGGAAATGGGAAACGGGAATGGGTTTGGTCCAGGCTATGAGAATCGGAATGGGCACTTGGTATTGGGTACTTGGCTTAGAAATGGAGGCAAATCAGAGACACCAAACGACCGACACCCAACCGAGACACAGCGGTCGCACATTCGTCATGCAGGCTCTAAAGCCACAGCTGCATTCAAAATAGTAGTACTTATGGTTGCAACCATAAATTACTAACATATTACAATCTACACATCTAAATACCTTTAATCAGTATATTTATTGTATTTATAATTTAAAATACAATTGAACAGTTTATATAATCGAATTTATTATTGATAAAATTGAAATTATACATGGGGTGAACAAGACCCAGATATTTTATTGTTTTTAAGTACCAAAAACATAAAAAAAGTTTATTCTTAAAATTTTTGGTAACATAATAGTACAAATTTTTTCTTTAATCTGAATAATTTTCAAGTACTTGTAATGAAAATGTACCTGGAGATCTATAAATCTCACCTCACCTGTGCTTGCATTCCCGTCCGTGTAAACATGCACAATTCGCATTCGATTTTGATGCGTATTGATGGCTGCGCGGCCAGCATGACTGACGCTAAGCAGCTCCGAGATTAATGGTTCCGAATTAGTCAGTGTCACTTATTGGAACGTTGAGCTCTCCCTCTGACACTTTGAAAGGGAGCAGATGGAGAAAATGAAAAACGGGGAAGTCGATTGCATTAGAAGCAGCTTAAGCGGATTCATTAGACCAACCGCCGCAGTCAAAATAAAAGTCAATTACAAATCAACAAAGTGAGTTTGTACAATTGAAGGCAACAGATCAGAGGAAAGCACAAAAACAGAGAGCGAAATAAAAATTAATTTGAACATTGTGTTTACAATATCATCGATCAATAACTGTCAACACAGCGGTTCTTTTTTTGGAGGCAGCGGAGCCCTTAATTGGGGTATATGAGTTTATCTACAAAGTATTATTATAAATATAATAACATATTCAATTTTTTTTAAATAAATTGCTCTAAAAATTAACAGCTTAGGAAAAGTTACTTGAATAGAAAACACATTAAACAAGTTTAAAGCAAATTTAAAGTGGAACTTCTATAATTTGGAGTTTAATGGAAACCCAACAGGACTTGTAAATAAATATTTAAAAAAAAATGGAAGGTATCAATAAGTTAACTATTTAAGAATCTTATGGAAGGGTATATATGTGCGATCTTTAAGTACATGAGAACTGCATAGAAGGGCACTGACAGGTTCAAGTCAGTGTTTTGAAAATCGCAAAGAAGGGTACAGCGATTTCGACTCGCACCCGCTTTCAAGTTCGCTGCACCCATAATGTAATACAAATTACATTCCTTGTATTTATTTCTTTACCGATTCTTGGTGATTTTCGATTTAAGATTGCGGGTCACAGCGGCGATGAGAGTGGAGATGGGAGAGACTGGAGACCACCTGGCGTCTGCAGACCCCACTAATTGCATTGTGGGTACGTGGGGCACAAAGGAAAGTTGCCAGGTGATGATATCAGCATGATCAAGCACTTAAGTAAGTACAAATGATGGCCCCCTTTTTGAACGGCCCGTCCCTGGCCTTCCGCCCTCCCATCCTCAGTTAGTTGGATAGTACGGAAAAGTTTACAATTTGTTGATTCAACGCGGCATGAAATCGGCTTGGAACTTTGTACAACTTTAATTAACCGATTTCTGCTGGTCCACGGAGGGAATGGGGCTAAAGTCATAGAAATAAGTTAAATTACATTTAAGCCGATTAAAGTTCATCTTGGTTTCAGCAAAACGATTCGATTTGTCTCGTTTGGAAGGGCTAAGAGAGCGCTGATGACCGCTCGATCGGCTGGCGGCAGATGGTTCCACTCACAAAGTTCATTAAAAGTGGCCAAGTTAATGCGCTGGGCAAACAGACATAAAACTGGGAACCCCGATACCAAACTCAAACCTGAACTCGTTCCATGCATACTTGAGCGATGATTTTTCCCAAAACCTAATTTTCAATTTACCAAAACAATTAACAACAAATTTTATTGGCTTTTAAGCCAAGTCAAACACTCGAAACAGTGAGCGCATCGTAAAACCCAGCGAATGTATCTCACAGAGTGCCGCTATTGATCCAGCGTTTGTTCAGCCCAAAGATTTGTTTGCCTTTCTGTTCTATTGAAGTCGGTGTGTATCTTTTAATTAACAGATCCGAAATGGGATCTATAAACCCATGTAACCGAATCCGCTCTACCTATTTGATTTGTTTGATTGGCAAATGGCATGGAGTCGTCGTTGGTTCGGCTTACATCCTCCACGACTTCATCTGTAAATCTCTTTGGATGGGCAAAGTAGGTGCCAGCTAGCATGTTGTTTTGCATGTTAAGGCCAGCTCCCAGCATCCTCCAGGCTGCTCCACGTGAGCCGGGCCAAGTCGAGGCCTAGCCACTACCACTGCCACTGCCGCAATGTGCCATAAATTTATGACACTACTAAAAATAGTAGTGGTAAATGGTAGTCATGGAGTGCGGAGTCTGGAGTATCTGGGCATCTTCGTGCTGTTATGGCGGCTGTTACACTATGTTGCCTTTGTTTCCATTGCGCATTACAAGGGAGAACGAGGAGAATTATATGCAAGTGAAAATGCCATTTAAAAGTAGATAAATAAACTTAATGCGAACCAGCGCCGCGGGAAGGGATGGAAAGTGTCATTGCTGTGGATATTTATGTTGGCTATGGCCGCTCTTCAGAGTCCAGCGAGGAGCATCCTGTGGCGCAGATGGAAGGATCCGCTCCAGAAGCATTCCTATCCCTCACCCACATCACAACTAACTTGGCCAACTCTATTATTAGGCCCAGCTGAGAACCGTTAAGCCAGTTCTATATTCCTTCTACCTAAGACCCCTCCAAATTGGCCCTTGCGTGCCACAAAATTGCGTCTGGCTGAAAGATTTCTCCCCTTAAATGCTGCGTTTGCGATGCGCAAAGGAAGCTATAAATAACAATTAATTGTATTATTAAACTAATTCAAAAACGCAGCTCCATAGGACGAAAGGCCGTCAGTCATGCGATCTTCTGGCCTGCCACATAAATTTTTGGTAGCCCCGCTTTTTAGCCAACTCGGCCGGCTAATTTACATTTCGATGGTGGCCAGGGCAAAAGTAAAAGTACTCAAGTCGTCGAACGTCGTAAAAAATTGTGCCCCACGGCCAGAAGAACAGGCCGCAGTTTTGGAGCCCAGCGTCCAAGGGACCAATCAATTATGGAATCAGTCAATGATCAGCAAGGAGCTGCCGACTGCCGCCTGCACGCAATGGCCCAAAGGAGTCGATGGTTTACCAACGGTCAGTGGACTCGATCGACCAACGAGTGTTGGCGCGAAAGTCGCAAAAACTTGCACATAATGACAACAATTAACGCCCAAGCTGTTGTGCCATTTATTTTTGTGCAAAAAAGACAGGCAAATGGAAAGTCATATAAAAAATAAGGAGAATGGTATCAGTTTTGCCTACTGCCATCTAAAGCTGCTTTAAACATTAAACTGTATTATAATGAAAAAATATTTGATTTTACCAAAAATAGTATCGATTCTAAAAGAAAATTTATTTATTTTCATTTTAAATTAAATAAAAAGACTAAAGAAGTTAGTGCCTATTTCTGTTCTCAAATAATATTCTCAAAACATTTTGATATATAAAATATAAAAATGAAGACCTATTTTGATTGCCGAGATTTTATTACCCGGATCGGCGCGATAGCAGCAATTTCATACTTTTTTCAATGAAGGGCTTAACATAAAAGACATCCGTATAGACGCCCGGAAATCGATGGCTGGCACATCCTATTCCAAAGGACACGATGCCGCAGACCTGATTTTTGTAGACCAATGGACCTCCAGAGTCGTAGGTGCAGGCATCTCTCTTTCCCAAAACGGAGGCACAGAACATGCTGTTCGATATGGAGGCTGCACAGGACAAGTGGAATTAAACATTAAATTTGTTGCTTAAAATAGAATGGTTTTTAAATAATAACTTTTTAAAATTTAATAGGCATATACAAATTTTAGGTTGCTTGAGACCCATTAAATATTAATACTAGTAACTTGGGAACATTTTTTAACTAAGTTTATGCAATTTAAAAATAATTATAGAATAATATTTTTAGGATCAGGATAAAGTAGTTCTCTAGTTGTTAATACTTTCAGGTCTGCACATCTTGATCTGGAGTATATCCGTTAACTCACTCACCTGAATTCTGATAGACTTCGCGGCAGTACTTCTTCTCAATCACAGGCACGGTGACCGTTCGCAGCAATTGTTCTGGACCAGCGGCCAGCGGATCTGTCATGCCCCAGCCGGAAACGACCAGTGACTTGCCGGGAGTCAATGGCGTAGAGCACAGTGATAGTTGACCGATGGATTTGCCCTCCATGGGCCTATTCAGCAGCAAAACAGCCACGTCCATGTTCATGTTTTCCATTCTGAACTCGGCGGACTTGATGATTTTCTTCACCAAGCGGCGAACACCATGTTCGTTGAGTCTAGAGATGCCACCGGTCACAGTCCAGCCCTCTTTAAATTCCCGGTTCTCAAAACAGTGGGCCGCCGTCAGGACAATATTATCCCGAATCAAGGTGCCACCGCAGATAAAGTAGCCGTAGTAACTCAGTGCCATTAAATATCCACCCAACTTCTCGTTGGTCGTCACATGGCCACCAATAACACGCGTCTGGTGAGCGGGAGGAAGCACTCTTCGGGCTAACTTCTCCAAATCGATGGTCTCATTGATGTTCTGAGCATGGATATTCGTCATAAGGATAGTGCCAAAGAGGCACTGGCAGCAAAGTAGGAGACGTTGCATGGCGTTTACAGAATGGAATCCGAGATTATGTTACAAACGATCCGCATCTTAGCGTAAAGAATTTGCTTAAGCGAAACCAATGGCCGTAGTAAAATACTTTTATTGGGATTAATTCAAGTCTTAATGCTCTTCGGATTATCCGAATATTAAGATATTGCGATTTATAATGAAAGTAAGCAAATCAAGAACTTCCCAGGTCATGAATGCAACAGTCGTATTTTTACATTAAATTCAAAAACCAACAACTCTATAGACGGGTTCCTATTATTCCTACTTTTAGATACAAGATACTTTGTTGACTAATATTAAAATATATACTTCCAAAAGAGGGCGCCTTAGACGCGGGAAAGAAAGGGATTAGTATAGGCGACACCTGACGTCTTAAATTAAAAATGTTTTGGTGAATCGATAGACATTAATAAAAATAAATGTATTGCGCTCACAAAACTTTGTTTCCGCATAAAATAAATTAAAATAAAATACAGAATTTTCTTATAGCTCTCGATATTTCACAAACTCTGGGATCTGTGGGTAGTTCGTCTATTTTTTGCTGCACTGTGATTATTATTAAAGTTTTCTTTTAAGCAGGTTTATTAAGTACAAACCTCACAGCTTACGTTTAGCTGTCAAAAAAAGTCTTCATAATGTAAGTGAAATATATATTTTTAAAATTACTCGTTAACACTGGTTCAAAGATGTGTTTTAAGCCGCGGCTCGGCCTAAGAAGAATTAACAAGCAAGTACACAAATGGCTGAATCGTCAACAATATGCTGCTGCAAGTACGGCCTCAGTTGGGGTCCAATATCATGATGAGCCAGACAAATCAGATGGAGACAGGAAACTTTACCGTGCTTTGAGTTTGTCGAATGGACTTCGGGCCATGCTTATATCAGATCCTTTTATTGACGATCCGCCATTCCAGCGAGAGTCCAGCGAAAGTGTTAATTCTTCGATCGAGCAATTTCATGGTAAATTAGCGGCTTGTGCAGTGCTTGTTGGCGTTGGATCATTTAGTGAACCACGAAAATATCAAGGACTAGCTCATTTTGTGGAACATATGATCTTTATGGGATCTGAGAAATTTCCTGTTGAGAATGAATTTGACTCGTTTGTGACGAAAAGCGGGGGCTTTAGCAATGCGCATACTGAGAACGAGGAGACATGTTTCTACTTCGAGGTGGATGAATCCCACCTTGATAGGAGTATGGATCTTTTTATGAATTTGATAAAGGCTCCGCTAATGCTGCCCGATGCCATGAATCGCGAACGTTCCGCTGTCCAGTCTGAATTCGAACAGACTTTTATGAGAGACGAAGTCCGTAGAGATCAGATTTTGGCAAGCTTAGCAAGTGATGAATACCCACATGGCACTTTTAGCTGGGGTAATTTTAAGTCTCTTCAACAGGACGTTGATGATACCGAACTGCACAAGGAACTTCACAAGTTTTGTCGAAATCATTACGGTTCGAATCGAATGATAGTAGCAATTCAAGCACAACTTTCATTAGATGAACTAGAGGAATTGCTAATACGCCATTGTGCAGATATACCCATTAGCCAGGTGATTGCTGAGGACATATCTAAGTTTAATTACCAAAAGGCATTCCGAGAAGAGTTCTTTAAGGACGTATTATTAGTGCAGCCGGTGGAAGATGTGTGCAAACTTGAGTTGACTTGGGTTTTGCCACCAATGAAGAATTTTTATCGCAGTAAACCGGATTCTTTTATATCACAACTGATTGGTTATGAGGGCGTGGGCAGTTTGTGTTCGTACTTACGAAGACGTCTATGGTGCATTAGCGTTATGTCAGGAGTTGGTGGAAGTAGTTTTGACTCAAACTCTATATACTCATTATTCAATATTTGTATATACCTCACAGACGATGGTTTTGATCACCTAGACGAGGTATTGGAAGCCACATTTTCATGGATTAAGCTTCTTATTAACAGTGAAAAACTTGAGGCTTCTTATAAAGAATTTCAACAAATTGCTAATAACAATTTTCGGTTTCAAATTGAAGTACCCTCTATTGATAATGTTCAAAGTATTGTTGAGAACTTGAATTACCTGCCATCAAAAGATGTCCTTTCAGGACCACAACTCTATTTTCAATATGATAAGTCGGATTTTCAGCTTTTGAAAGATCACATTAATACATTTAATTTTAATATAATGATTTCATCCTATATACCATATGAGCAGAATGATTACAATCAAAAAGAACCTTGGTTTGGAACTCAATACAAAACCATTGCAATGCCTTCAAAATGGATAACTATGTGGGACAAACCATCAACATTAAAGGAATTACACTACCCGGAACCTAATCCATTTGTAACGACTGATTTTACACTTTATTGGGAAGAAGCTGGAAAACCACATATATCAAGGAGTCCGAAAGCTTTAATTAAAAATGATTTATGCGAGCTATGGTTTCGGCAGGATAACATTTTCCATCTACCAGACGGTTACATAAACCTTTACTTCATTACACCCATGGTTCGGGAAAGTGTTAAACATTATATGCTCGGTGTTCTTTACACCTATTTAGTTGAATTCACAATTGCCGAGCAATTATACCCAGCCTTAGAAGCAGGTCTGACATATGGCCTTTATATTGGTGATAAGGGATTGGTTATGCGGGTCAGTGGCTATAATGAAAAGCTTCCCCTCTTGGTAGAAATAATACTGAACGTAATGCGAACTATAGAATTGGATATTGCTCAAGTTAAGTCGTTCAAGGATCTTAAAAAGCGGCAGATATATAATGGTCTGATCAACGGAAAAACTCTTAACCTTGATTTGCGGCTTAGCGTGTTGGAAAATCAGCGATTTAGCATGATTTCCAAATATGAGGTAATCGATGCTATAACAGTCGATGATGTTAAAGACTTTAAGGATAATTTTCATAAGAAAATGTATGTAAAAAGTTTAATTCAAGGGAATTTCACTGAAGAACAAGCCAGAGATTTAATGGAAAAAGTTCTTCTCACATATAACAGCGAAAAAGTAGAGAACTTATCGGCATTGGATAATAACTTACTTCAGTTGCCTCTAGGATCTCATTATTTAAAGGCCAAAACTCTTAATGAGGATGACTCAAATACAATTATAACAAACTACTATCAAATAGGACCAAGTGATCTGAAACTAGAATGTTTGATGGATCTGATAGAGTTGATTGTAGAGGAACCATTTTTCAATCAATTACGGACCCAAGAGCAGTTGGGTTACAGTCTAGGGATACATCAGCGAATTGGCTTTGGTGTTATGGCTTATCTAATTACCATAAACACCCAAGAGACAAAACATAAAGCTGAATATGTAGAGCAACGTATTGAAGCTTTTAGGTCTCGAATGTCTGAACTTGTCTCACAGATGAGTGATATAGAGTTCCAGAATATTCGAGAAACCCTAATCGGTGGCAAAAGGCTGGGCGACACCAGCTTAGATGAGGAAGTAATGCGAAATTGGAGTGAGATCGTTACCAAGGAATACTTCTTCAATCGTTTGGAAATGCAAATACAAATGCTGAATAATTTAACGAAGGAGGATGTTTTGACTTTTCTGAGTGACTATGATAAAAATAATTTAAGAAAACTTTCCGTGCAAGTTGTGGGCAAGCATATTTTAGCAACAGATCCAACAAGCCAAAATACCTTTCAAAACACCAGTCGTTCCGGATCTTTGGCAGACATTTTGGAGGATGTACAGCGCGATATCTCGAGTCATCAAATTATAACTAAGCCATTGACCGATAAGATCAAGATTGAGTTTTTGGGAGAGAGCGATGACCCTTCAAACATTAAGGACATTTCCGCCTTTAAAAAATCTCTCTATGTCTACCCGTTGATCAACACTAATCCAAACCTTGCAAACAAATAAGAATTATACAATTAGCAATAAATATAATTGCATGGGTCACCATTACTTTTTGAAAGGTTTCAATAATTTGCTCAACATATTCAGCTTTATGTTTTGTCTTTTTATTATTTATAGCAATTACAAAGAATTAATGTTTATTATAACGACTATAACTAGAGCACAAAAAATAGAATTTTAGTTACAATAAAGTTTTTTATTTAACACATATAGTTGTTTAGTTTCGTCAGAAATCTTGATATTTATCCTTGTGTGGGTAGGGAACCCTTTGTTTGACTTTAATAAGCTTAAACCAGTTACTTTCCTGACTTGATTCATCCTGCTAAAAGTTAATACCTATAGTCAAAGGTTAAAAGTGCAATTTAAACTGGCCCTTCCCAAAAAATTTCAATCAAAACGACACTAAACACAATTAGAAATTATTTAATGACTTCGTTTTATGAAAACAGTATTTTTTTAAGTCTTTGCCAGCAAGGTCTTAATGCTCTGCTCGATAAATGGTTTCACGTGAACAACATTCGTATAGACGCCAGGATAACGTCTGCTAGCACACCCAATGCCAAAGGACACAATGCCGCAAACCTGCTTTTTGTACACCAACGGGCCACCAGAGTCGAAGGTGCATGCATCTTTTTTTCCGAGGACTGCAGCGCATAACATACTGTCTGTTATTTCGGCTGCACAAAAAAAAATGTAAAACCAAAATATATCTTCAAAAATTGTATATATTAGGTCTGTTCTAAAAATCTAGGAAGATTTTTGGGATGGTTGTAAAGTTCTTGATTTTATATTAGAGTAGAAAAATATCAAATTCATATTTTTTAATATAAACTTGATATTTATAATTTCCATTTTATTGTTTTTAATTAAGACGCTCATTTCACATCTATATAGGTTGTTTTGTGTATAATACCAAAGTAAACTAACATGTTAACTTACCCATTGGCTGATAGGCAGCTCGGCAGTTCCTTTTGTTAATAATCGGCACTGTAACAGTGCGCAACAATGTTTGTGCTCCTATGCCTTTGGCAACAGTCATTCCCCAACCGGAAACAATCAGATCGATGCCAGGTTTAAGGGCCGTAGAACATAAGGCTAGTTTTCCGATATGCTTGCCCTTCATAGGACTTTTCAGCAGCATTACGGCAACATCCATATTCATGTCTTCCTCTTTGAAATTATCGGACATAATGAAGTCCTTTACTTGGCGGCGTATACCTTTTTGGTCAAGTCTCGAAAGGCCGCCAACCACAAGCCAATCGTCAGTATTCATCCGGCCCAGAAAGCAATGGGCTGCCGTCAGGACAATGAGCTCCCGGAGCAAAGTTCCGCCGCAGACAAATTCTTTCTCGTAAAGCAGTGCCATTAGGTAGCCACCCAACTTTGAGTTTGTAGTCACCTGACCGCCAATAACGCGGGTCTCTTGAACCGAGGGCAGCACTATTTTTGCCAGCTTTTCCACATCAATGGTTTGGTTAATGTCCTGGCCAACTACATAATTCGAATATAGACCGGCAGACAAAACACAGTAAGCGAGAAGGCTATGCATTGGATATAGGGAATAGATCGGAATGGCACTTGCCAAAAAAAATCTTTAACTTAATGCAATAAATAAGCGTAGAGAAAGCCACTAATGCGAGACTAAATTCAGTTATTTAATACATAATCAAATGGGTATTCTATTATAATTTATTTTTCCCCATACAATTTCTCAATTTATTTAACGTTTTAACGCCTTAATGCTCTTCTCGATAAAGGGCTTTATGTAATTAACATCGGTGTAGACGCCGGAATAACGTCTGCTGGCACATCCGATTCCGAAGGACACGATGCCGCAGACCTGTTTTTTGTAAACCAATGGACCTCCAGAGTCGTAGGTGCAGGCATCCTTTTTTCCCGAAAGTGAGGCGCAGAACATGCTGTCTGTTAAGTTGACTGCAAAAAAAGAAATAATTTTTTATAAAGACTATAAAATTCTGTTAGAAATAATTAAAACCCCTTTGCTAGCGTGCAAATTTGATTAAAAGGAAGTTGCCTACAGCTTTTCCTATGAAAAAAGGTAGTATAAAAACACGGACTTAATCAAATCATAAAGATACAGTTTGCAAAATATATATATTGAAAGTATTATTTGAATAAAGTTTGTAAATTGCATTAAAGTTAAAATTTAAGATCGAAATATATGAAAAACAATAAATAGCGCAAAAGTCGTTAACCAGAACAAAAAATGTGCTTTATCGTTAAATTTATTGACCCACCATCAAGTTTCTACCCTATTATAATTTCAGTTAACTTGTATGATTATGTGAGCTTTCAACTAACCATTACTTTTTTCCAATACCAAAGCTATATAAGTTGCTAACCCTATTCTCTAAGCCGTAACACTTACCCGATTGCCGATAGGCAGCCCGGCATTTATTCTTATCGACGACTGGCACCGTAACCGAACGCAGTAGATTCTGCGGGCCAACGCCTCTGGCATCGGTCATGCCCCAGCCGGAGACCACCAGTTCAAGACCCGGCTTAAGAGGCGTCGAGCACAAAGACAGCCTTCCGATGTTTTTACCCTTCATTGGGCTTTTCAGCCGAAGTATGGCCACATCCATGTTCATGTCACTTTCCCGAAACTGGGTGGACTTGATGATTGTCCTGACTTGACGCTGGATACCCTTTTCATCGAGCTTCGAGATGCCACCGCTGGCCACCCATTCGCCGGTCTTTGGCCTGCCCAGGAAGCAATGGGCCGCCGTGAGGACGATTAGGTCCTGGAGAAGGGTGCCGCCGCAAATGAACTCCTTTTGGTACCGCAAAGCTATAAGATAGCCGCCCAGTTTTTCATTGGTCGTGACATGACCACCGACTACTCGAGTCTGCAAACCGGAGGGCAATACTAACTTGGCCAGCCTCTCCAAATCGATGGTTTCCCTAATGTCCCGGGCAAAGACATCGATCCTGGACAGAGTGGCGGCCAGCAAGCAACATGCTAGCATGCGTTGCATTGGATACATGGAATGGAGAACACTATCTCAAGCCCAACAGATCTTTTCCCCAATCCCCATGCCCACCGTCTGAGCGTGGAGAACCCACTTAAGCAAAGCTAATGAAAGTTATTAAATACTTTGTTGAATGGCAATTGACTTTAATTGCTGTTAATTTGAAAGTGTTCGCTGTAGTCTGTATTTGTTTGGCAGTTGTTAATTGAGCAGCGTTCGCGGTACTAGGAAAAGCTCAGGGGTCGAATCTCTTGCAAAAGCTGGCGGAGATAGTACATCTGGTTGGCATCGCGGTTTCGCATATCTGTGGCATGCGGATACATGGAGTTGATCAGCTGATGCAAGTCCGAATAGGTCTATATAAGGTTACAATTGATTTACAATAATAATAGATACGTATCTTCACCATTTGTTATGGCTTACCCCAATGTTACGCCAGGTATTTTTATAGTTCAGCCTGATCGCATTTAGATTTTCTGAGCAGAGCTCCGTGACCTCCACGAAAGTCGAATTCTCGGGCGTTACGCGAACCGTGACCTCTGACCCATCGTGCACATCTTTAGTGTTCCGTAGACAAAGCACCAGATCCCGATTCGAGGCCAGGCGATTCCACTGACTGTGGCTAAACTCCATCAGCTTGGCATGCACGGCGATGGCATCATATATATGCAACTCCGCCGCCAAGTGCTTCTGCGAAAAGTAGCCTTGATCTATATAGAAACAAGCGTCGAGCTCCGCAAACACATTCAGGTTCATGTCCTGAAGGCGCTGTAATAGGGTTTATTAAATTATAGAATTAATACTGAATAAATCATTTGCAAACTTTGCGCAGCTCGACGAAATCCGAGACGGGTTCCTTAATATCTATATACTTATACGGCTTGGCGATATACTCCTTCGGAACATCGACTGCATGACACCGTATTCCGGCCTTGCTGATAAAGAAGACAACACGCACGTGGTAAGTGTCCAAGGTGAAGATGATCTCATCCTGGCTGCAAAGGTAATTTGAAAATAAAGATTATTCTTAAACTAGAAAATCAAGATCCCTTACTTATCCACATTTTTTTCCAGTTCCCAGTGGCGAAAGGGGAAATGGGTGTATCGGGGGTATGCAAATCCAAAATTTCCCAAGCGATCCGTCTTGACAGTTAGAACTTTGCTCTCCCTATCGAACTGCGACTCCAGAATGAACTTGGTGGTCCAATGGAAGACCTTTATAGGTTCAATCTTCCGAACAATGCTTTCTTTTCTGATTTTTCCCAGAGCGTCACTGGGTTCCGACGCTTCGAACTCTTTTTCCATAGGGTTATCATCCAATTCTAGCAGTCTGGTAGACCTTCTCATGTAAGAACTTCGTCGGCCAGGTCGATTCGAAATGGGCAATTCGTGAAAAACCCGTCTGCTCATCCTGACAGTGGCTGTGGCCTGTTGCTCTATCTTCCTTGGAGCCTCCAGGTATTTATCCTTGATTTCGTCCAATTGTTGGATAAATCCGTACATTGATGCTTCTTCTTTTGTGCTATCCATCTCCGATTTTAGGGAGCTTATCAATGGGAACTTTGGATATATTCGCTCGGGAAACGACTGATCTTCGTAGCTAAAGAGGTGGGACCCAGTGGGTTCATTTGTAACAGAACCGGTCAATCGTCTTCTGTAAATCTGTGTGATCGGTCCCTTTTTCATGGCCTGTTCTTCAAGCTCGTCATCTTTGAACTCCCGCGGGAATTTAAACGAGGATATTATCCGCGGTAAGCAGTGCTGCTTAAGAAGATTAAGCTTTCTCCTGGACACCGGTTCCGTCTGCCACTCATAGTTTTTCACTAAGCTCTGATGTACTACCTCCGGTTCCAAAACACTTTGTCGCACCATTGACAACACCGTCGGCCGATAAATGTTGACTGATGTTTCTAGTGCCGGCTGATGGTATTTTGGTTTTTCGATTTCCTCTGGACCTACTTCTGCCGCACTTACACTCTTAACGCTAGCAGTTTTCTTATTCATAGAATCGGATTTCTTCCGAAAAATCTTGCGCCCCTTGTTTTGCTTTTTTTCTAGCTTTTCAAATACAATTTCTTCTTCCTTTTGCTCTTCTTCGATCTCCTCCACAACAAATTGACACACCAAAGGCTCGCCCCAAAGGCACAAATGGTTTGGCACCTGAAAAGTGAGGAAATAAAACGGCAGCTCATCCGGCTCCAAATGCAGGTGGAATTCCGAGGCTTCCTCCTTTTCGGTATCGTGCTTCATTTGGGGGATATTAAATGTAGTTAACTGGCTTATAGATTCCGACGATAGATCCAATACATCCAGTTTCCTACGCAAAACGCGTCCGTCCTCGTGCAGCGTTATATTAAACTTATCGAATGCAATGTGCTTGGCTCGTCGCACGAAGACCAGTGATATAACACCACCCATGACTATGAAACGACGCAGGTTTACCTATAAATTTAAATATAAATTATTTAGAGAATCAATTGGCGTAATACGGTGATTTTTTATGTTTAGGTAATAATATAATTGATTATTTGTTTTTTATCATTGCTATATTACCTCAAACTGCAATAAGTTTAAGTGGTTTGGATGAAAGTATTCATTAAAGAAGTCGGAGCAATCTTTCTTATCTTGTTCGAGGAATAGCTTGTAAGGATCAGGAAACGTGCCAGCTAGTAGTTCTTGCGGCATTTTTGGGGGCTTTGGAATTGGTTTCCCTGCTCCTTTCTTTTCCGGGTTCTTTTTCTTTTGCGCTATTGCTTGGGCAATAACACTTTTAGTAAAGATTAAAATATTAGTGCTAGGTAGCATAAGCATAAACCAACATTAAACCTACGCCATTGCCGCATTGTAAATCTCCATCTCCGTGTTCATTTTCGTCATGATGTCCTCCTGTATATCCATCTGGGTCATCCATTCAGTCGTTAGACTATCCGCGATGTCAACCAGACCACAATTGGGACTAACAATGGAACCATCCATGCGTAGCTCGTAGCTTTTTACCAGTTGTGAAAAGGGGTCGAAGAAGGTTTGCACACACCGGAGAGTCAAATTGTCGCAGAGCACGCTAAGTGGCAGTTGAAGGGTTACACCAACGCAGTCCAGATCGGAGCACATTATCGGTAGCCTTTAATTAGTTAACAAATCCGTCAAATAATCCCATAAAAATAAGCCACTTACTTCATATAGTTGAAACGAATTGGTACATCCTGCAGTCCCCATATCTGAAAGTTAAAATTGCTGCAGTTGTAGCAGTAGTATGACAAGATACTGCCTTTAGTCCTTCAAAAATATATGAAAGTTAAAATTGGTTGGACTTTTAGTTTACTTACAATACCTTACGTCATATAGGCTTCTGGCGCACAGATTACCCGATAAGTGAGCTTGTCAAAGAACTTTTCTATATCACCGTGAAGCTCTGAGGGGATCTAGAAAAGTAACGACACGATTCAAATTTTCTCACCTGTATTTGCGAACAGTTATACCTATTTAGAAGATATAATACCTTATCTAGTTCAAGGACTTGCAAAGTCGGTAGGCGAAGTAACTCATCATCGTTTCGAAGTACTCTTTCCACACGTCCAATGGTTTCCAGAACACGCTGCACATTATCATCGTAGAGCTGACCGATGTTTGGACGTGCTTTTTCCAAGTTCCTCCGGGTCATATCGTTGCGGTCAGGAGCATGAGAAAGTATACTGCGTTCGTCAACCGGCAGAACCCAATTGATGTCTTCTTGGTACGACTCCTGCTCCAGGAATTTCAGTTGGTAGACAAATTGCCGGATTTCTGCAGGACGATTGGGATTGGGCTGACCGTCGCAGGCCATGTAACTTTTCCATTTTTCATCCTGCAACTGTTTTTTCTGCAGCTCCTTGTACTCTTCAATGGCCTCTGAGGAAAATAGTTCATGAAACTCTATAGCTTGCAAATATCTACATATCTATACCATCAATAAAAGCTATGCTTATTCGAAGATCCGACAAACGCTGCATATATGTATTTCTGCGGGCCATCCACTCGTCTTCCGAAAGAAGTTCTACGCTGGATTTGTGAGCAACCATGGCCTTGGTTTTTCTTTTTACCATTTTTTTGTTGTTTTTTGTGTTTTTTTTTGTGTGTTTTTTGTGTTTTTTTTTGTGTGTGTTTCTGTGTGTTTTCGTGTCAGTTTGTAATTAGAATTGACAATAATGACATTTTGTAAAAAGCACTTGAGTGCCATGATATGAATTAATGTAAAATTTATACACAAGTACCGACAACTTAGGAGAAACTTAAAGGACGAATTTCATTCAGAATCCTTTTAATGTAGACGAAAAGCATTGCTTCTTTATTAGAACCCTCCAGGGCATGGGGATTCATCGAATAGATGGCCTGACTAAAATCATTATAGTGCTGCGATTCACAAGGAGGTGTATAATAATATTCTTTGGAGACGATGATGGCGACTCACGTTAACGTTCCGCCAAGTTTCCTCGTAACGAAGTTTGACTACATTTATGTCATCCGAACACATCTCCGTGATCTTGACAAACGTAGTTTTCTCGGGTGTAATACGCATTGTCACTTCCGAGAATTCGGAGTTGTCCTTTGCAATCTTCATGTCCATGATGATGTCTCGGCGTTGGGCCAGACGATTCCAACTGGATCGGTAGAATTTCATTTGCTTGCATTGCATGGCCATGGTATTGTAGGTGTGGAGCTCAGTGGCCACGTGCTTAATGGAGAAGTAACCATTTGTTATATAATAGCAGGCATCGTGCTGCGCAAAGATGTTTAAATTCCTTTCCACAAGTAACTGCGAAAGGAGTTGGAATTAAAATAGGCATCATGGTTATCCTCCGCACATCCGTACCTTTCGCAATTCCCGAAAATCGGAGATTGGCTCCACAATCTCCAGATACTTAACTGGCTTGGCCGTGTATCCCTTGCTCAGATGGGTTACATAACCCCGTACTCCCTGGGATGAGATGTAGAAGATCATTCGAACATGAAATGTATCCAGGCTTAAAATAATTTCATCTGGACTGTAAATTTACGTAGGATTTGGTTATTAGGAGATCTTATTGAATGTTAAGCCACATACTTATCATCGTTAGGCTGCAGACACCACTCACTGAATGGGAAGTGCTCGTACCGCTTAAAGGCCAATCCAAACATCCCCAGACGGTCGGTTCTAAAGGAGAGTGTGTTGGTCTTGGGGTCTATCGAAGATTCAAATATGTATTGTTTCGTCCAGTGATTGAGTAATATTGGCGCTTCCCTTTCCTGGGGTTCAATAACGATTTCCTCCTGCTTTCCACTTTTTCGCGTCGATCGTCGCTTAATAGATCCACTCCTTCTGGCTTTCTTATGATCTTGAACACTCTCAACGGGAATTGTATGTTCTGAACTACTCTTTCCAAACATAAAATCTGAAAAACTTCTTTTAACATTCACTTCTCCAATACTTTTTCTGTCAGCAACACTTTTCTTGTCTTTTGCCTCCGTAACAGACATTCTACCCTTTATACTATGGGTACTAAGTGTGATGTCTTGCTGTTTGTCATACCTTTTATCAAACTTCTTTGGCTTGATTTGGATTTGATCTAGCAGTGGTCGCGACTTCTCCAAATATTTTCCTTTAATGTTATCCAATGTGGATAATAGCCCACATGCTGTTGCTGTGTCGGAAGAATCGGGTGTCAAATAATCCTCAGAAGTAAATTCTACAGGAGCTACCATCTCAAAAACGGGAAACATCCTTTCTGGACTTTCCTGCATAGCATAATCGAAATATTGCGATGGCCGATCAACTTCCGCCACCATTTCAGTTTCAACCCTTTTTATCAAGCGGTTTGACTTAGACTTTTGAGCATCTGAAATACTTTGTTCTGCAGTAAATTCGCTTGGAAACTTTAATGAAGAGATTATGCGCGGCAAACAAATGTTTTTTAAGTTCATCACTTCTATCTTATTCAAAGTTTTCTCCAGCTTAAAGTCTTTCATGGGTAACCCTTTCTCTTGAATTGGTGCATAGACCGTACTCTGCTTTAGGATTGATTTGAGAGTTGGATTAAACTGATTGCCCACTGTGGATCGCATCAAGCTGCCTTCCCTTTGGGCTATTTCAGATGATATTCGTTGGGTATCAATCAAATTGAGCGTTATGGTGGTTCGCCTCTCCAAAGGCTCGGGCGGTGTCTCTATCTCCCTTAAATAATGGCATACCTCGGGAGTGCCCCACCTGCAGAGATCTGGCGGCAACTTCACGGTAACGACGAAGTACGGCAGCTCATCATCCTCCAGCTTCATCATTGTGTCATTCATAGTCATCCTGGTGAACTCGGAAACTCGTGATCTGCTGGGAGAGTCCTTTTCAGCTTTCACCACCACATCGGGTATGATCTTTAAAACACGTCCATCCTCGTGCAGAATTATGTTAAACTTCTCGAAATGTGTTTGCTCAGGTCGCCGCACGAAGGTAATATTATAGATTCCACCAATGATGATACATTCGCGCAAATTTACCTAGAGAGTTGTAAGTATTACCAATCCTAGTTCTGTTCGTATCCGATATTCTACTAACCTCCTCGAGCCTCATGTTAAGATGATCTGGATGATAGTAGTTGTCCACAAACTTATTGAACTGAGCCTGCTCACGAATCAGAAAGTCGTTATAAATTTCGGGAAACATTCCCTGCGGCACCAGGGGCACAATCTTTGGAGTCCTTGGTATGACTATCTTTGTGCGCTTTGTACCATCGGCGCTCTTACCGGCTTTTGCCTCCTTGGCAGCCTGTTCGGTCCGCTCGGCAATGAGCTGCATTAGTTCCTCGTACTCTTCCCGTTTTCGATTCATGGCATCCAGGGTTTCCACTTGTATGTCCTGCTGCATCAGCCACTCACCAACCATCGACTCTTCCATATCTGTGATTCCAGCACTGGGAACGAAGACTGATTCAACAATCGGTGGTTCGAAGCTCTTGGCATCCTCTGAATGGTGGTCAAAGGTGGTGTGCACACAGCGGACAGTAAGGCAATCGCACAGGATACTCAGCGGTATTTGAGCCTGAACCCCGGTGGCTCTAAAATCGGCCAACATAGCTGGGACTCTAATTAAGAGATGAGTAAATGTATCAATTTAGCTTCGATAAACTTACTCCAATTGCTTAAAGATAATGGGAACGTTCAAAAGACCCCAGAGATCCAGGCCCCACGTATCGCTTAAGTAGCTCCACGTAGCCACTATCCCATTGGGGGATCTATAAAAATAAATAAATAAATACTTAATATATATGTCATAATAAAATAAATCCATTTACTCCATGTAGGTTTTTTGCACGCTTAAAATCCGATAAGTAAGACGATCAAAAAGGCTTTCGACTTCATGTTGGACATCTGTGTAAACCTGTAATCGGATCTACGGATTATTCACTCTTGCAGATATATGCACCAACCTGCAAAATATCTATCTGTACATTCTTATTTATGCGCTCCATTTCCACCACGTTGTCCATTAGAGCATCCACCTGCCGCAAAACTTCCAGACAATTCCTTACATTTTTTTCAAAATAGGACCCTGGATTATCGACAATCTGTTTTTCCAAGGCCGATCGCGTTAGATCCTTGTGGAAAATATTTTGGGTGAGAATACTACGCTCATCAACCCCCAGAGTCCAATCAATGGATTCTTTGGTTTCGATATCTTCAAAGTGACGGATCTTGGCCAAGAAAGATCGGATTTCGATTGGTGATCGTGCCTTGGGCAAGCCATCACAACGAACAAACTGATCCCAACGATCTTGTCTCGTCCGTTCTTCCTCGAGATCCCTAAACTGATCAAGTGCCTCTAAGTACAGTGGACTGATTAACATTTTTTAATATTCTCAATTACATCCATTAAAATTACTTCTGAAGATGGAACAAGCAGTAGAAATATCTTGCAGACGGATGGTATACTTTTTTTGCTCTTCCATCATTTCGGATTCAGTTATCAAGCCGGAGGTTCGAGCTGGAGTAGTAGTTACCTTAACCATCTTAACCATTTTGCCAAAATCGCGGTGTTGTTATTTTGTTTGTTTTTTTTTTTTTGTTTTATATATATATGTTGTTTGTGCCTGAGAGTATGTGTACATCTGAAAGTTGAGACAAGGATTGTGTAAGCAAAGATATTTGATTGCTTAAAAAGAATAAACAAGATAAGAATAACGCTCTGCGGTATTTTAAAATTTGGTCTAGGATGACCATAAGATGACTAACAACAAAATAAAGAAACCCAATTTTTATTATGTAACCAAGTATGATGTACAAAATATAGAGAAATCCTACGAAAAGCTTAAAAGTCTGATCTCTTTGAGCATTCGGGTAACGTAATGTAAAAGAATGGAATCCTTATTCCGCACTTCTGTGGCATTAGGAACCATCGAGTTTATGGCCTGATGAAGATCTGTGTATTCCTGTAATACAGAATTAAAAATAATTCATCTTTATTTAGTGTTTTTTCTTAAATTCTTACGCCGATGTTTCGCCAAGTGTTATTGTAAGTCAGCACAATAACATTTACTTTGTCCGAGCAATTCTCTGAAATCTGAACGAAGGTGGTCTTTTCGGGGGTTATTCGCAGTGTTACCTCTGAATAATCAGAGGATTCCTTGGCGATCTTCATGCCCATGATGATGTCGCGTCGTGTGGCCAGTCGATTCCAGCTGGATCGATAGAATTTCATCAACTTGCAATGGAGTGCCATGATGTTATATGTGTGGTGTTCGAGTGCCACATGCTTCATGGAAAAGTATCCATTTTCTATATAGAAACTAGCATCATTCTCGGCAAATATATTGATGTTCTTGCTGATAAACAACTGCAGAAAGGTTATTGAATGAAAAGAACCAATTTAAAAAAGACTTACCTTGCGCATTTCGCGAAAGTCAGATATTGGTTCTAAAATCTCTAGATATTTAAATGGCTTGGCAGTGTAACCCTTGCTCAGATCCGTCACATATCCCCGCACACCTTTCGATGTGATGTAGAAAAATATACGTACATGAAATGTGTCCACCATGAGTATTATCTCATCCGGACTGTAAATGGAATATGATGACCCAAGCAATCCTTTTCAGATATTAAAACACTTACTTTTCCTCATTTGGCTGCATTGACCATTCGCGAAAGGGAAAGTGTTCGTACCGCTTGAAGGCCAATCCGAAATATCCCAGACGGTCCGTTTTAAAGGTGAGTCTACTGGTCGACCTATCCAGAATGGGGTCTTGAATGTATTTTGTGGTCCAGTGGGTCACGTCTTGCTCCAGCATCTCATCCATTTTAATTTTCTCCGAAACGCTTATACTAAATTTATCCGCCTTGTCCGTCCTAACACTCGGGCGTATTTTTTCGTTGAGTTTACTTGTCTTACGTTTTCCTACCTGTCCTTCTGCTAACTCTTCGTCCTCCTTAACCACCATTTTTTTTTGCTTTGATTTTTTGTCCTGCTCGTCGGGCTGATTCAAAAGGTCTGAGGGCTTTTGGCGATATTTCAATTTAATGTCGTCAATTGATTTCAAAAGTCCAAGCGCTGTAGATACAGTGATAGGTCCTGGCTCCGAATCCTCAGAGGGCGAAGGATATTGTATATCATCAACGGTCGGAAAGTAGGGAAACATGCGTTCCGCGTTATTGATCTGGGAATTGAAATCTAACTCTAAATTCTCAACCTGATTAACCACTCCCTCGGCTTCTGGCCGTTTGACCAAACCCTTTAGACCCATCTTTCCCCCTTCTCGTTTATCATCGCGAAAATCTACGGGAAACTTAAACGTCGAGATAATGCGGGGCAAACAATGTTTCTCCAAGGTTCTAATCTCCAAGTGGTTTAATTTCTTAAGCAGATTGAAATCTTCCAAAGGAGTTTCGGCTGTCTGAACCGATTCCACTTTACTTTGCCTGAGCAACGACCGAATGGTGGGTCGAAATATATTTGATGAGTCAACTGAATATTGACTGCCGCGAAAGAGGGTACTTCCTGCCCTTTCGCTAAAATTCGAATGCCTTACTGAACCTTGCATGGTGGGCACCCAGAGTGATTCCCGTTTGTAATCGATTGGAACCAACTCCTTCTCCGTCATGAAATGGCAAGCCACGGGTTCACTCCACTTGCAGAGATCCTGTGGCAGCTGAAGGGTTACAATAAAATACGGAAGTTCGTCGTCTTCCAGCTTGATCTTTGTATTCCGAAAGGTCTCCCTGGTTTTTCTGGGAATCATCGTACTGCGCATTTTTCCCACTTGAACTTCTGCCACCATTTCGGGCATGGTGTGCAGCACTCGTCCGTCCTCGTGCAAAACAATGTTGAACTTCTCGAACTGAGTCTGTTCAGGTCGTCTTATAAACATGATCGCGTAGATGCCACCGAGCATTATGTACTGCCTGAGATTTATCTAAAAGAGGTGTTTCAGTAATATCCTTAATGATAAAATAGCAATAATAATCCTTAAGTTATTAACTAATAAGTTTTCTAGTTCAGTTTTAGAGATAAGTGGCTAGTCCCCTATGATAGTTAAATAGTAAATAGTATAGATCTTAGACAAATAGATTCCCGAACTTTTTCTTTAAAATAACTACTAATTAGTGTCGGAAAATAGACTTTTCAACGCACGAAGTAAAAGATTAAGTACTTAAGTGGTTACCAATATCCGTATCAATTTAACTAATAACGGATAATAATTATTATTAGAAAATCGTATAGAAGGAGTTAACTTGTTGTCTTTTCAACATTTACCTACCTCGTATTCCTGCATATCTAGATGCCTTGGATGGTACACCTCATCAAGATAACCCGAGTACTGGCTATCCTCCATTCTGAGAAAATCGGTGTAGATATCGGGGAACATGCCCGGTGGAACAAATGGAGGCTCTTTCGGAGCTTTGGGTATTATAATTTTTACGGTCTTATCGGCATCAGATTGTTTGGCCGCTTTCGCTGCCGCCTCCGTTTTCTCGGCTATGAGCAGCATAGTTTCCTCATACTCTTGCCGCCTCGTCAACATCAGAGTCAGCGTCTCCTCCTGAATATCCTGCTGCATCAGCCATTCGTTAAGCACCGAGTCCTCAATATTCACTATGCCAGCGGAGGGATAATTGAGCGATGTAGAAACCGTTGTCTCAAAGCTCTTGGCATTCTGCGAAATATGGTCGAAATCGGTGTGTATACTGCGAATGGTAACGCAGTCTTTTAAAACGCTTTTTGGTATTTGGACCTCAACACCCGTAGCTTTAAACTCGGCCAACATAACTGGCAGTCTAAGGGGTATTAGGGGTATTTACACACAGACGAAGAACCTTTTCATTTATATAACTTACTCCAACTGCTCAAAGATTATGGGAACATTTAGCAGTCCCCACATATCCATTTCCCAAGGCTTACACATGTAGCTCCACGTGGCCACTTTGCCATCTTCGGAACTAAAAAATACATAAGAAACAGATCGTTTTGAAAAACATGAACTCACTCCATATAGGTATTTTGCATTTTCAATATTCTATAGGTAAGTCGATTAAAGAGTTCATCGATTTCCAGCTCGACTTCAGTATAAACCTGCAGTAGGCGGGATTATTAAGTGTCTGCTTCATCCTAAGCTATATTAACCAACTTCCATGATGTCCTTCTGTCGCTGGCCATTCATTCGCACCAGTTCCGCCTCGTTGTCCAGCATTATATCCATCTGTCTCAAGGTGTCCAGGCACATCTGGACATTATTGTCGTAGAGTCCACCAGGATTATCTTTGGTAAGCCTCATCACACGTCTCGTTTTGTCCACCCGAAAGATATTTTGATTCAATATAGTGCGCTCGTCCACCGACAAAGTCCAATCCATCGAATTGGTAGATTCGATTTCATCGTAGAATCGTATTTTGGAAATAAACGTTCGTATTTCGACAGGAAGGTAAGGACGAGGCAGCCCATCGCATCGCAAATGGCGATCCCAATGTTCCCTGGCCGCCCGTTCAACCTCCTGTTCATAGAAATCGCTGTGGGCATCTGTATTTATGGTACTTTTATTATTTAAATTTGCAGGTCTCCACTGAACCTCACTTACGCTTTACTAATTCGGCACTAATTCCAAAATCATTAAGGCGACTTAAATACTTAGCCTCCCGTTCCAACATTTCACTTTCGGCTATCAGATCCCATTTGAAAATTGGATCCGCAACTACTTTGACCTTGCCTTTACTTTGTTTCGCCATTATAACAGCTTATTTATTTGATGTCTTGGTATATGTGGTATTCTGGAAGGGGATGATCGTGTGGTACGGAAAATCAAGGCCTACTGGTTTTGACATAAGTTTTAACTTTTCATATGCCAACTTGTTAAATATAAAGTTATTGTCTTTGTAAATTCAATTTTAAAAATTTATTTTACAATAATGCAAATACATTTTTATTGCCTACCCCTTTCTGTCCCTTTCAATTCCGTTTAATCGAAAATGTATTTATAATTTACTTTATTTTTTTTACATCTAATAAATAAATTACTATCAAATTGCTTTCAGTAAATAATTCCAAATGATAACTTTAATTAAAAATAAATATATATTGTGACTTTTATAATAAACATAATCATAAAAAAACTCAGAAGTAAGATGCTAAAGTGAATTAAGTTAAATATGCCCGGGTAAGCATTTTTTAAGATTTTCTCCTCTGGCTGACATTCAGAAAATGGAACGCCATAATCCAATGCCAAACTTTGCCCACAGCTCAGCCAACTAGGTGGGTGCGGTGGATCCGCCCCAAAAAAACGCAACTCCCCACACGAATCTGGGAGATTTATCTTGGCCTTTGCCTGCATTTGTGCCAAGAAAATAGCATATCAACCTGAGAGGAGAAAGTGTAGATGCAAAGCTGGGGATAAGCCCCCAGTCGAGTCGAGTCAAAGTCGATGTAAGCTGGAAAGGCAAAAGACCAAAGACAATAGCTCGTTTCCAATAAATTGATTAAATTTTATGTTGCATTGTGAGTGTGTTGTCTGTCTCCCAGGCTCCATTTACATACGAAGAGCATGTTACGTGGCATGTCAAAGCCCGTCCACGTCTGATCGATTACATTGATGAATGAATTTCAACAAGCCATTGGCATTACTGGACGTCAAACGAGAAGGACAACGACGTGGTCTCCTACACAGGCAGCATTCCATCGCCAAAGCCTGGATAGCTGGCTTAATTTATTTGTTGCAAGTTGTCTTTTAAATAAATTCGTTGTCGAAACATTGATCCCGGCCATGGCCACATTGCATTTATCAGTCTTGGCTCCACTCTGGCTTCAATTTAATGAACTTGGCCGGGCCAAATTGTTTTACATTTTAACCCATTAGGAGGCAATAGTTTTGACACCTTTACCTTTAAGTAGGGGTCCAATCAATATCAATTGATCCCCTTTTTTCCTGGGGAAAATGACGAGCAAATCGCTTGGCTGCCATGCAATCATTCAATTATAATTTGCAACCAGTGAACAAGAAGCGAGAGATCCAAGTCGCTGGCCATCTACAGGCATCGCGTCCGCAAATAATAACGATTTCGTAGCCAACAATTGGATGACTTGCCACGTAGCTGGATGGATTGTTGCAACTGGCAACTTGCAACTTGCAACTTGTGAGCTAACGAGTTCGGCCAGCAATTTCGTCCCCAATCGAATCCAATCCGCGGCGATCCAAAATTGCTAGCGCGCAACTAAATCGAAATCGAAATGGAAGAGCTAGTCAACTTCCCGCTCCGGGCAAAAATAATTGACATCTGTATAAGTCTGCTATTTGAGCTGTAGTTGGAGCTCTGCAGTGGATAACAAGTGGCCAAGTTGTGTTGTCCGCGAGTTTGTCGTTGTCTGCCTGCCTGTCTATTTTTCACCTGCACTCCGATTGCATTTCAGCTCTGAGAAATTACGCCAAAGCTGAATCAAACTCACACAGGGAAACCCACGTTTGGGTATAAGTATGTGCCTTATTATAATCAAAGAGTATTTTTTATACATTATGGTACCCATTTAATGACTCCAAAAGTATTGGACCCTGTATTGGGGTTTTTTTCATTATTTAATAATGATTTCTACGCTGAATATTAAATTAAAATTTCCCTAATATAAGCAAAGAATTAGTAACACAAAATCAAATTTGAGAAATTCAACCTATTTCCTGGTTACAATAAAAATACAATATTCTGATGGCTTGTACCTCTGGAAATCAATTAATTTGTACTGAGACTTTTTTATTTCAATTCGTTTAAAATTAATTTATGAATAGCAAAAGAAAATATTTTACCATATACTTTTTTTTTAATTTATAAATAAAATTGTCTGTTCATTAAAACATTAAGAATAAAATGTTACCAAGTCCGGAGGGTTTTTTAAACAAACACTTATTTTTTTGGTAACCAATATAAATGATATTTCCATGCGGGAAAGTGTCAGTTAATAATTTGCCTCGAAGCTCCATGGGTGGACCAACCTCTTATCGGGTGAGGCGGCGCTTTCTAATCGCCGCCAAATGGTGGCCGAGCAACATGTTGGCATGTAAATGTTGACAGCAACATGTTTACCGTTTGCCTCTGTTTAACTTAGTAAACTACCGCCCCTTCATACCGCCCGTTCCCCCACCAAATCGCGTTTTAACAATGTGGAAACTTTTGGCATTTACATGAGAATTGTAAGCGCAAACATTTTGGGTTTTTTGTTGCTACGTCCGTATCTTTTCCTCTGCCCCATACACAATATGAGCATAGAATTTGTCCGGCAAAAACAAGATGCAGCTGCCGCTGCCGCTGCCGTTGCCATTGTTGTCCGTCTTGATGGTTGAGCAACAAATTGAGTCTAATTAATTTTCAGCAAACTGCAAAGACTGAATACATTGTCCCCCCTTCATACCCTAGCCAACACGGGGCTAATTAGCATGGTCAATAGACGAGAAAGGCTTTCGAATTGACATTACTCTAACTTAAGCTAGACTTTACTTTAAGAGAAAATAGTTGAATATATTATTATCATCAAACGAACTTATTAAATTCAAAATAATTCAAGATCCTTACGAAGATTTAAGCCAGCGACGAATATCACATTCTTCGAAGCCTTTAATTTATTCGTTCTTACACTTTCCAAAAATTTGATTGGTTTCAGCCTGCTCAAATTACAGAAAATATTTATTTATAAAATATGTTAATGTAATTACAACTACTTATTAAAACCGTAGTGGTATTAACTTTTTAATATTTGATTAAATTTATTTTGACGTTAAGTTTTTATCGCAATTCTTGTCATAAAGTAATTTTTCTTACCAATATATGACCTAAGACATGGTTCTACTTTTTTTTGAAATACTTTAATTTATAAAAAAAACTTTCTTGAGCGTGAAAGAGTATATCAAATGCAGCGTAGATTTCGTTTGTACCACTTGGTCTGACTTAACGGTAGATGAATGTTTGAACAATGCACTGCCATCATGTAAAAAATAACAACAGCGGAGCAGCTGAAAATAAATACTTGAGTTCTCGAAAATCTATGCAAAGCGACATCAAAAGACCAAACGGCCATTCAGTTAATGCCTTAGATATGCAAATCACAAAATTCTTGGCTACGCTGGCTCTTAGTTGATTGGCTACCTCCATAAGCTCTGCTTAATTGTTGCATTTGAATTTGGTTTGCGGGGAGAGGGGGTTCAATTTCCATAAAAAGCGAGCTTTGTTGGGCGGAGGTAGCTACCGTCAAAGGAAAGTGAGCGTGGAAAGTGGAAACATATCCATTTATGATGATTTTTAGGTCTCTGTGTCAGCGAAGGGCTCAGATGGTGGGAACCTAAAGTCGAAACTCGAATTCGAATCGAAGTGAAACAGTTGCAGCCGCCAAATTGACTTCTCGTGTCGACTGTTGCATGCCACACCCAACGTCCAGGGACCAGCGATATCGCCTGACAGTCGGCAATCCGCAGGCCGCAATCCGCAGTCCGGTTGGCTGGCCAATGGTATCTGGTTTATACGTTATATGGTATATATGGCTGATGGCCAACGCCGGTGGCGAAAACTCAGCACTCGACTTGGCTTATCACTCGACAGGCGACGCTGACAGGCGACAATTTGCGTGGCGACCAGGGGGATCACAGAACTCATTACGAATGCGACAATCGCCGGTTGCCGGTTGCAAGTTGGCAGTTTTGCGTTACCAAGGTGTCACACTCAAAAAAATCTTGGTACTGTATAGATATGCCTATTACAAATTCTTAATAAAAAAACCGTTCACAAAGGCAGAAATGCAACAGAGTTAACCGATTGCCTATGTTTCGTAAAATTTATCCAAGCAAAGTTATTGTATTTCCTCCATTTTCCAAATATGTTTTATTTATAATTTCTATAAAGTATCGTTTTCTTAGTCAAGAATTATTTATGCCCAAAACACCCAAGTTATGTTTTTGAAGTAAATTATCGATTTTGTATTTATAGGCTTCCGAAAAACTTACCCTTTTAAGTATGTTTGCATAGATTTCATGGTCAAAGTAAATTTAAATTACTTAGTGGTTCCCTCATATGAATAATAGACTGACTCATTTATGGAGGAATTAATATTCATCTACCAACGGATCTCATAGGAGAACTTGTTGAAGAAACTTGTACATATAATAACAACTCATATATCACGAATGCTAAATAAAAGATTTATACATAATTGGAGCAACGTTTGGTAAAAAGACGTAAAGAAATATCAATTTTTATAGTCTTAAATCCACAATCAATAATTAATATATGGTGTATTGACCATAGAGGAGCTTAAAATCAACTTAAGATAATAACCAGTATAAGGAATATGTTTAAGTGCAGGCTTTCAGACTAACAACAAGTTGCAATCGGCAGTTCTCGGCTCTTTCTAATTGGCGAACTTATGGCACTCTTACAGAAGAGATACTTTTTCGATTTGCGGGGCGTATGAGTAATGTCAGGTCATCATTATAGCGGCAAGACATTGCCGCAGCTGCATTCCTACCCCACCTACCCCACCGAGACCAAATGAAATGCAAATTTTAAGTGCCCAGTGCAGCTGGAACTGCAGTTGAATCGCGAACTGGATATCGAACTGAAAACTGAAAAACTGGACTGGGCGTGGAGTCCAGCGGGGAATGGAGATCGCAATGACGTGGCCGGATTGGTTTAAAATAAATGTTATTATTTCGATAAGTTGGCGTGTTTTTGCGGCTGTGCCCACATTTAATTATGCCACAAACCGGACAGAAAAAAAATCGCCGGCGAACGGCAACCAAAATCAATATCACTTCGTGCCGAGTTTTTAATGAACAATTGTCGGGGCACACAATTTTAGCACATTGTAAATAAGCAATTGAATTGGCGCTGGAGTGGCGTTGCAAGTTGGAAGTGAGTGGTACGAGCAATGATATCTGCTCTCTGATCCCAAAAAAAAAAAACAAATAAAAAAAAAACACGGGCGCGAGCCTCCCGACAGTCGTCGCCCCCATTTGGGCTGCATTTCGCAGCCTGTTCGCTTTAATCAAATTCACATTAACAACAGCAACAGGCTGCAACAACAGCAACTGCAACAGCAACTGCAGCAACAATTTTAGCGCAGCTGCAGCAAAGAAGGCAAGTCACAACTGCATATTGTATAAGACACGCTAATAACTTGGCTCTCAAATCGGGTATAATAGACCAAGTGCTTTTGGGGAGGTCAAGATGTATTGAAATCAATGAGGCTAAGAATACAACTGTTTAAACTTTTACAATATTTGTTTGGTAACTTGATTGTAAGGAACGTAGATAGTTAATTATAGCAACCTCTAGATATGTAAATCAATACATAAGTTGTCCCTGAGATATGAATAATATCCATTTATTAGAAGGGATTTACTTAAGCTAAGTCTAAAGAATATATACTTAGAAGAAAACTACTTTTAATAATGTTTATTTTTTGAATCAATAAGCAAAAAAAAAAGAAAAGATTGTTAAATGTTAATGTAGAACAGTAACCAATAAAAAACATTAAAAGGCACAGTGTCTATATACATATACATAAATCCCCAGTTAAAATGGAAACCATATATATTTAGTCATAACTTTCATTGGTTCTTTATCTAATAGTTATTTTATAGTTATTGTAACTCCATTATGAACACTTTTATAAACTCGTTTTATCGATGCCACGGTACCGACTCGGCCGATCGGATCGATCCTTGTCCACGTTCAGTTATGGATTTTTATGGTTTTTGTCTCGGTACACGCCCCAAAAGCACCGGCAACAATAGCCGCCTGTTTGGACAAGTTACCAAAAATAGACCAAAGCCGCTGAAACCGAGCCAAAGGCTAAGCCAACTCAAATTGGTTTGCAGCTAAGACTGCGGGCAAAAAAAAAAAACGACGGAAAAATGTTATGAGCAACTCGGCGTGGTTAGAGGGAAACTGCCGATAATTGCTGCGGTTTTATGGTCGAGAGTAATTCATATATAGAAAATAGCTGGAGTGCAATTCGCGTTGGACATTTACGGTGATGGCAAAACCAGACCGAAAACGCTAAAAAAAAAAAAAGCCCGATAATTGAAAATGTAGTTCCAATGCGTTTGCGATAATTTGCATGCCCAAGGTTGACGCCTCTAATTGCAGGCAAAGCAATCCGCTGGGCGGTGCATCAAATTGCAGGTTTATGCGTTTCCGTTGCCGGTTCGTTAAGCGGATCTGACAGTTATTACAATGCAACGCCCCTTAATGAACCCGTTCGTCTAGGACGAAATCGGCCACATGGTCTGATGGTGATAAGCCATTCGGTCGGTCGCTCGGTGGCCAATCGCGGCTGCATGTGGCAGTGCAATTTATGGGATCAACAGACCCGTTAGTGCCAAATTACAAATGGGGCCCATGGCAGCCAAGTGCAAAACAGACGTGGCAATAACCAACAAGACATTAACCCGAAGCGGCCAGTCGCGGCGCATGCCTCGATACCTCCGATACCTCCGAAACCTCGATGCCTCAGTGCCCCGATGCCCCTATCCCTCAATGCTCAATGTTGCCCCAGCTGCACTGCGTTCCGGCCGCATATGCTCCATCGCCCAATAATTGCCAGCCTTCAAACTGCTCCCCTCCTTACACTCAACCAAATTTTAAACTGGTCTTTAAGTATTTTCGCCAGACTAAGAAACACTATTGTTTCTAAAAAGTGTTGAAATTTCCATAAATATATACAAATTTATTGTTTTGCATTTGTATTAATTTGTATTAATTTCTTTAATGTATTTTCGCGGGAGTTGTAAACATTATTGCTTCTAAAGAGTATTTAAAACTGAATTAATATTTTTTATTGGTATAACCGATTTTTATAATGTTCTGTTTTACAGTTGTATTCATTTTAGTTAATTAGGATCTTTCAGTATTTTTGTCATACTTAGAAACACTTTTTCACATATAGTAAGTATATAAAGTACAACTGTACTTGATACTATAATTTTATACTAATCTAAGGAACAACACACTAGACCTAAAACCACATTTTCAAAAATGTATTTTAGAAAATAAGAAAAGTAACTATATATTTTTATACCCTTGCAGAGGGTATTATAATTTTGGTCAAAAGTGTGCAACGCAGTGAAGGAGACATCTCCGACCCTATAAAGTATATATATTCTTGATCAGGATCACCTCCTGAGTTGATATAGCCATGTCCGTCTGTCCGTCTGTCCGTCTGTCCGTCTGTCCGTCTGTCCGTCTGTCTGTCCGTCTGTCTGTTTCTACGCGAACTAGTCTCTCAGTTTTAAAGATATCGAATTGAAACTTTGCACACAGCCTTTGATCCTTTGCACGCAGTATATAAGTCGGAACGGCCAGGATCGGACAACTATATCCTATATCTGCCATATAACTGATTGATCGGAAATGCCATAACTTTAGTGTTTGTTAAGTTAGGAAGTTGGGATTTCCTATGGGTATTTTATTTGGCCAGTCAATCCGACCTACCAAATTTCATAAGGATCGGCCGACTATATCCTATAGCTGCCATATAACTGATTGATCGGTAATGCCATAACTTTGGGATTTGTAAAGTTAGGAAGTTGGGATTTTCTACGGCTTTTATATTTGGCCAATCAATCTGACCTACCAAATTTCATAAGGATCGGCTGACTATATCCTATAGCTGCTATATAACTGATTGATCGGTAATGCCATAACTTTGGGATTTGTAAAGTTAGGAAGTTGGGATTTTCTATGGGTTTTATATTTCGCCAATCAATCTGACCCACTAAATTTCATAGGGATCGGCCGACTATATCCTATAGCCGCCACTTAACTGAACGATTGGAAATGCCATAACTTTGGTGTTTTTAAAGTTAGAAAGTTGGGATTTTTTATGAGTGTTAAGAATGCATCATCTGAATAATTTTGGAGAATATAATTCGGAATATTCTGCAAGGGTATTTCAACTTCGGCTCCGCCCGAAGTTAGCTTTCCTTTCTTGTTTAATTTACTTTTAAAAAATTGTTTAGAACTTAAAATATTACCAACGTTACTTTTTATAATTTTTTTTAAAGTCTATTTTTTAATTGAGATTCTTAAAATTAATAACTTAAATGATAGTTTTTTAAAATCAAAATTTAAGCATTTAATATTACAAATTTGTTATTCGTAAAAAAGCTAATGTTGTTGAAACCATTCTTAAATTGTTTAAATAAACAATATTTATTTTGCATTGTTTCCTATGGAAGTGTTCAAACTTTTAGAAACATTATTTTAAAATCATTCCTGTCATATTTCCTGAGTGCACTTGCACACAATCTTTGGGGAGTGGGAAGCTGGAATCAGAGCCGCCGGCGATTCGGCCAGATACGAGTGCAGTTGCAGTTGCAGCGATCCAGCGGATTGCCAGAACGCCAGAGACGCAGAGCGTCGAAATGCCGGAGCGACCGTTGCTGGCCACAAAAGCATAAAACAATAAAGTTGGGCGCTGCGCAAAAGAATAATCGCATAAATCATGCGGACTCGCGGCGGCGTCTAAACTCCACTAACGGCAACGAGGCTAAAACTCTGGAGCTCTGGAAGGAGTCTGGTCTGACTGGCACAGTGGCCAGCAAGTGATTGAATTGTAAATATCGTCTCTGTTAGAATTAAGATAAGATGCTCATAAACATACTTTTATTGTAGCGCTTTTTTTTATTACTCGATTGCTTTTTTTTTACTGCTAACCGTTTTTACAAGCTGCTACCATGTTGAAGTACTGCTGTGGATTTTAATTAGGATATGTACATAACAGCTTGAGAAAATAATTTAAATAGTTCAAAAAGTAAAAGCCTTTAAAATATATGAAAATCAACATTTAAATATTTGTAACAAAAAATTTTAAAAATCAAAAAATGAACACACATGATACATATTTAATTTTTTATCAATTTTTTAATTAGCACACAAAAATAATTTTAATCTTACAAAATAATTATTAAGAAAAATGTTGTAAATCAAAACAATTTTGTTTTTCGATTGATTAAATAAAAAACAACAACATTTTTGTCAAATAAAAATGCTTTTAATTCCTTAACTTCTTTATAAACTTATTTATAAATTGAGCATTCTTAGCTTAAAAGAATGCACAAAAATAAATGAAAGAAAAGAAAAGCCAAAGCAGAAGGAGGTTGTTGAATGATTAATTGATAGGAGTAGTTTTAACTAAAGAATTTGTATCTGTAGTTGATCTTTTCCCATTGATTCATAAAGTTTTAAATGAATTGAAAACAAGTTTTCTTCACAGTTAAGCCTTAATTTATGTAGTCAGGTCAGTGATTTTGGAAAAGCTCGAGCTAGATGCTCAAAAGAGCAGCGCTAATCCGCGTTGACAACTCGACCATTGTACTCGAATGGCCTGTCCCACTGTGCCACAATGCAGCGGCAACACTTTTCTTGCCTTAAGCCAAATTTATAGCGATCTAAGTAGGTATAAAGCGCTCATTTTGTGGCAGCAACAGCAAACTGCAGCGACGACGACAGCGGCGACTTCGTTACGTTTTCGAGGAGTGGCCAACAGGAGTGCGGCCTTTGTTTTGGCCAAGTCCCCCCCTGAAACCCCACCGAAATCCACCTCCTCCTATTGTTTTTGCCTTTGTAATTTCTTTATCCCGTTGGCAGTTTGGCTCTCTTCTGCCCAGAACAATAGAAATGTATTGCACGAAAGCCGCCAGGAGAGAGCGGGCCAAGAAAGAGAGAGCTCAGGCTGAAGCTAAAGCCCAAAAAACCTGCGGCTGGCGCAAACCGTTGACATGCACAGAAAACATTTTATACAGTTTTATTACAAAATAAATAAAATAGTTTAGGGAAACCATTTTTTAAATAAAACTAAATATTTAAAAAAATCGGAATGTAATTTGATTTTAAAACAGGATTAATCTTTTGTTTTTAAGTTCAGATTTGCTTGTGTCTAATAACATTGAATATGATATTACGCAGAGTTTTAAAACTAAGCGCATAATATCAGCTCCAACCAATTTTAAAAGCTGTTTGCTATTCGGAATATTAAACTTTATATTTTGCTAAATAATGTGAAATAAAAGATAAAAAAGTTATTCAAGAAAGAAAAGGTTAATATACTATAGATTAAGTATTCTCTTTATTTTAAAAGCTTGAGTTCCAGCACACGTAAATTAAATGATTTATATCACTAAACCAAAACAAAGAATCACTTTATTTATACTAAGCAATTTTATATAAATTTAAATTAAATTCTACTAAAAATTCTCGGAAGATTGGTTGTTTTTCCAGTGCATTAGAAAGCGGGCGCGGTTGCATGTGCAAGCCAAAAAGGGGAGGGCTAAAAGGGGTTCCTACCTCTGCTCACTCGTGCGCGATTTTAAAAGAACTTCTTGCCGGGACTTTCAGTTCGTTTGCCTGCTCGGCCTTTGTTGTGGTAAACATTTGGCCAACACTCAAAGGGCGGGGAGAAGGGCATTGGATAACTGGGACAAAGTTTGGCACAACCGAAAAAGAATCCGCTTAAATCAAGAGACGCCAAGTGCGGTTGCTCAAGGGAAGCGTTCAGGTAAGGACGAATCATTAGTGCACGGGGAGAAATAAAACAAAGTTTGAATACCAGTGATTGAGGCTCAAAACAGTCTAATTTACTGCTTTAAAAAAAAGTTATTGTACGAAAACTCCTCCTCAGCACAATTAATTCGCACTGAAACCTTGGTTCGGTGTTAACTATCTTGTGTTTAACCAATAATTCTCAAGACTGCAAAATAATTTAAGAAAGCTATTTATATTATAAAAATCCAAGCTATAATCTCTGCAATTCAAATTTACTAAGCCGCTTCAATATTGATGTAAATGTGCAAATAAATAAAAGTTTATAAAAAAATACAAAGAATTGCAAGGATCAAAGGTTTGGATTTAAATTAATCTCCTTTTAAATCATCCATTAATAATGATGATGACCTACCGTATTGATGTTTTTCAGTTCATGCCCAAAGACAAACAAGAAGTTCCTTTTATTTGATTAGCTTAGGAAAAAGCCTCCGCCCCCTCATCGAAACTAGACAAATGGCATTCTAATGCCTCCCAATGGGGGTCAATCTGGACAACTTGGAGGAGAGGTAAAATCAGGAAAATCAGCCATTAATCACTTGATATGACAAAATGCAAACCAAAGAAATGGATCGCTGCCTTTGAGGGTGATTACGAGGGGGGCAGACAGAAGGGCATCGGGGTGTTAGACAGGTCGAACCGGTTTAATGCCGCTCCAGCGCCTGATCCTCCCGCTGGTCCTGCTCCTTCTCCTGCTCCTTGCCTCATTATTATGCGCGCATTGTGCGTGGAAAGGCAACAGGAACTGGGCATTGCACATGGGCATAGGAATTTGTGGGGCCCGGGCCCAGGCCAAAAACTTAAAGCGTGCTCCGATTCTCAATTGCAGCCAGTATGGTGCATATGCCTCCAGGGACAATTCATGCAGCTGACAGGCGGGAAAGGGGGGAAAACGGGGCACGGTGCGGGAATCGTAAAAGGAAGCCCGGCAAAACTGCAAACTCGCAATTAAACAAAGCCCTTGCTGCAAAAACAAAAACGAAACCCGGTGGCAACGTGTTGGCATTGCATGTTGCTTGTGCAGCAGCAACATCGGCAGCAGCAGCAGCTCCTCCTCAAGGACTCTAAACGCATTTCCACCAGCGAAGTCGCCTTTTGCATTTTATGCAAAAACGGCCTATCAGACCGATCTGGTTTTGACTTTGGGTGGAGACCAAGACCATCGCCAAATGTGGACTTGTCATATTTAGTTGGCAGAACAAAGCGATCGCCATAAACGCTTGCAAATCGCCACCAAATCGCTGGGGAAACGCTTTGCTCGACAAGCAAGTTGCATTTTAAAGCGTTTTTAAACGCTAACAAAACGGAGCGAGTCCGTAAAGGCATAAAAACTGTAAAAGGGCAGTATATTTGCATTTATGCATGGTTTTTACAAGGAAAGTCGAGGGTAAAATATTTCATTGAAGTTCGCCACTCACTTTCCATATGAAATTTACTTATATATATATTTTTTTTTTGTTAAGATTCTATTAATATAAGTAATATTGCAGATTTTACCTTTGGCTTATTTTAGTATTCAATAACAAATTTCTATTCATTTATTTAAATGAATCCCTCTCTATAAACATTTTTGCCTGAAACTTCCAATTTTTTTTCGCCTAAGGGGTTTCGCCTTGTTTTTTGAGCGTTTGCTCTCGATTTTTTTTAGACCAGAAGGAGGGGGAGTAAATGAATGAAACTTGGAGATGTTGTTAATCATGTATTGAAGTGTACACAATATTTGTTTTATAAAAAAAAATTCAAAATGGGGGCGATATGGCCGGCGCCCTTTGAATTAAGGTTCAAAACCATTTTTTTTCGGCCTAATTTTTTTTTTCCCGCATTCTAGGATAGTTTAACTATTTTTTAAGCCAAAAATTCGATATTTTGAAAATTCTACAGTGGTGTAACCTCTTAATATAACTTAATTGCACAAAAAAACAGAAATAGAACAAAATTTATTTAAAATATGCTTTTTCGGAGTGCGTTAAGTACTAAATTTCTTGCAGAACTCTTTCTGAATGTAATAAAATCGGTTGACTTTATAAATGATCCCCAAACTGTTGTCAACCCCCATTTCAGATGGTGTGGCCATAGACCCTTTTGCTGGGGATGGGACCAGAAATTGCTCAACCAGCCTCACAGCTCTTATTCTGCCCAAAAACAAGCTGGATCCCAGCGGTTGTCCCAATTTGGTTAAAAAAACTTCACATGAACTGAGGCGTGGAAAAAATTCACTGGCCGTGTCCACAATGCAAATGAGGTCCTTTCAACGATCCCGAACACTTGCCGGACTTTGGACATCGGTGCCTCCAACGGTTCCATCTCCATCAGCAGCCTCATCATCCTCGTTGCTGGTGACAATTTAACACACAAATTCAGTGAAGCGGCAACTTGGGCAGGCATAAATTTACAACATTCACCGCTGGCAGCCGTCAGTCAGTCGGCCAAACTCCCCCTCGCCGATATGTGCTTTAATTTTCCTTTTTCTTGCAGTTTTTCCTTGTCATTTTTTTTTTTGCTTTTTTTCCCAACGCTCATGCTTCGAGTCAGTGAAGCGGAAAACTTTACAATCCATCAAATTAATGAAGCAATGTGTCACGAGGAGCACTCCGGAGCTGAACCCTCGCTTGGATTCCCTCCACTTTGGACTGGCAAACCGAGTGATACTGCTCCTTCTGTTCCTGCTGGTGAAATGTCATCAACTTGAAATTGTAAATCAAGCAAAAATTGATTGAACAAAGCGCAGCGCTTGAGGAACCAAAAGAACTGAACAATGAAGTTAAAGGCCAGGGAAATGGGGATTTCGGGGAGCAAATGTAGGGGAAGAGCCTGTGACAATCTGTTGAATAGATTTGTGCTCAGATTATGCACTTCCACCTTTCGGATGGAATACATCTGGGGATGAAAAGTTGAGGCTTTGCAGTGCAGCCCAGCGATGACAGGGGAATTAGTCTTTGCACATTCGGCGTTTAGTCAGGAAATGTCATTGATATAATAATATTAATTTCTTAAATATGTGTTTCAAGTAAGAAACAAATTTTAATTTGATTTGGGTGATATCCTACCAAAGAAACTACTGAATATGTTTCAAATAAATATGAGCTTTTAAAGGTCATATTGCATTTTAAAGCGTACAAACAATGGAAAATTTGATTGATCGCTATTTTACAAATTAATTTATGAGAAACCATTTTCAATCGCTCTGGGATTACATTATTTGAGGAGCAGAAAATATAAATTTCTCAAATAATAATTATTATTTAGGAGCATATTAAAGGCTTAAATAAAATTCATTAGGAAATATTTTGGGAGAGTTTCTTCTGAAGTGCTTTGAGTAATTGGAGCTAGTTGGCAAAAATACCATTTCAGCTAATTTCCAAATGATTTGCACCTGCGGAGCATCATTTATGAAAGTGGAATCAATCAATAAGTGCTCATTAAACCAATAAATCCATAAAACTCCTTTCGACTGCCATCGCCTGTGTCATAAGAGTGTCCACTGCCTTCGGGCAGTGACAACACTTTTCAACCTTTCACCAGGGACCTGGTAATATGAAATACAATTAACACAGTTAATGTGGCGGTGGGTCAGCCCACATGGCACCACTCCACGTCCGCCGAAAAGTCGAAAAGTTGAAAAGCCCAGGGAAGTGTCCCCACCTCGTCCAGGGAACTGGGAACCTGCGACCGACCGCCTTTCACCAGCAGAAGTGACTTAAATGCAGTTTTCTCGGCAGACCGACGATGGCATAATGAAAGTCCTACGCGATACCATGGGTGAAAAACTTTCGCAAATATGCAAATCGTCCCACTGCCATTTGCACGTACAAATGTAACGTACATTTTATAGACTTATCACGCGACACGCGGCCCGACGAGAGCGGTCCATAAATCTAAACGATATGCGCCCCATTGCCGCCCACTTGCAACTTGCGATTTGCAGACTTGCTGCTGCTGCTGTTCATATTGCTGTTGGTCTTCTACACTCACAGAAAATAGGCTATAATTCAGCAACAGTATTGAAAAACAAAAGTTTTTAAGGATTCAAAGGAATACATTTCATTTTGTTTTAAACAAATAAAAAAACATGGTCTCTCTTTGGTATTGTTTAATATTTATTGTACTAAAGTACACTTTTTTTCAAAAACTTTTTAAGTCTCTGACAAAACGAAGAAGTTCTAACATTAAGAAAACGACAATAAGAAATAGTTATCACAAAGATTTTATTTGGAGAAATATGTATTTAAGAAATCATTTGGTCAGACAAATTTTGGGATAAATAATTTAAACTAAATAATGTTGTCAAAGAAAAGTAGTCTAAAATTATTCGCCAAATTTGTTTCCGTTTTCGTTAAACAGTTAAAATTTCCTTTACAAATAACAACGGATAAATGTCATAAGGTACGTATACGTATTTTCTATATGATCCAAACAATATTTAATTATATTCTTATTTTGATGTCCTTTTGAAAGTTTTAAACTGATTGTAAAAGGCATTTAAAAAACGTTTTGAAATAAATTAAATTTATAAAATATTTAAGAAATGATTTTTTGAGTGTGATGTTTATGCTGCCTGCCACTGCCTCTGCTTTTTCTTTTGCTGATGTCGACGTCGTCACGAGTGGCAACAATTAATTTTCATACGCAGACGCAGTTGGATGGCGTGGCTGTGGGGCTGAGGCTACTCTGGCAGGACGCTACTCCGGCTGGGCTGGAAGTTGGGATCTCGGGTCCCCAGACAGATGGACAGGCCCACAGAAGTCAGACTGGCTGGCAGGGAGCGGATGCAGTTTTCGGAGTCTTCTTCTGGGGCGACAAACAAATTGCACATCGATGCGACTGAGATGGCGACTTGTGGCATTCTAGGAAAATAAATTTAAATAAACGCAAAGCCCTCGCCGCTGCTGTTTTTCCCCTTCCTGTTTTTCTTCCCAGCGAATGGAGCGATAGCGAATAAGAATTGAAAATGCAAATTTGCGCGAAAATAAAATCAAGTGAAGTGGCAGAGACAGAGGCCGAAGTTGAAGAGGAGTGCAGTGGAGTGGTTGACTTCGGGCCACAAGTGTTTTAACAATGTTTGCATGGCGCATTACGTGATTTGGCCGCCGCCCACAACCCTCTCCTCCGAAATCCTGCTCATCCTCATCCCAATCCTCCCACTTGGCTGCTCCTTGCGTGTTAGCACCATGTTCAAATTTGAATAAAACGCAATGCAAAAACAGCGAAAACAATGCGCAGCCAACCGCAGAGATCAGATGAATCTTGTATACTCTTTAATTGGAAAGGAAATCTGTACAATTAAGGGTTTAAAAGGACCATTTTCTATATGAACTATTTTCATTGTTCCTTATAGCCGTACATGAAAACAGAGCGACTTAAAATTAACTAGTTTAAACTCTAGGACGAATTTGAATAATAGTAAAAGTAGTACTTATCAAAACAGAAATATTAATTCTTAAACAGCTTATACTAAAAAGTTTTCAAAGTTATGTAACTGTTCTTCTTTTGTTTTTAAAGCAAATACCTATATATTTCTAATATTTCGTTGGCTTAAGTAAGATTTCATAATATACTTTTTCAGACAAAAATGATAATTTATAGGTCTAGTTAGGTATCAGATATGACACTGAGGCATACTGATTCAGTTAAGATATGTTCAACATTTTTCTAATTATTTTTTAGTGCAGAATTCCCAATGTTTAATCAGAAGAAACTCTATTAAACAACTTCTTAATTGAGATCCAATTAAAAAGCAACGTATTAGTTCTTGGTACAATACATTTTTGTGAATTCAATAGTTACATACATCAAACCATTTCTTTTAATCTTTTTTATATGGTAAATACGTGTTTTAAAGGATAAATTTCTAGCAAGACAAGATTCATGGGAAAGTGGTGCTACCTTTTTTGCGGACCAGTATACCAGCGATAAGAACAACGCATCGAAGTGGGTGTTGCAGGCGGCTGCTACCACTCGAGCTCATTGACGCCTCTGCCTTTTCCTTAGCCTCTTTCTGGCTATCATCGCCTTGGTGCTGCCCCCAACCTCATCCTGGACCCTCCAACTCCTCATCGGATGCCCCTTGTCTGTGGAGCGACACTTTCGGCGACGCTGGGCGTAGATAACATTCTTGGCCGGCGACATTTTGCATGTCTGGAGCTACCTTCGCGTCGGGAGTCGATAAATTAGCGCATGCATCTTCATTTCGATGGCTGGGAGTGCATTAGTCCCGGTGAAAGGCTTTGGCCAAGAGCCCTTGGGCCAAATCAAGAACAATGGGACAGGATCCCCCAACTTTGCAACGTTCCTTTTCCTTTTTCTGCCGCTGAGTCATTATTAGAATCTGCAGCTGCGACTGCACCGGCGGCTCAAATCCAATTACAATGCAGAATCAGCAGGCGCACAATGGTTAGGGATTGTTGGAGCCTAAAACTTCCAACCTGAATCCAGTCCAGTCCTCTTCCCCTTTTTTCTCGATCGGCAATTTGGCCTTTGCTTCTCGGACATGGCCGAAAGCCGCTGGCGAACATTGTCCACTCTCCGTGGGCTCTTTTGCTTTATTATAGCAACGCTTATACAGATTAGAATAAATCAACTTGTCCCCCCGCGCGGACTAGACTCGTTCTGCTCTCGTTTTGCTTGTCCAGCGATCGGAAAACGCTACCGGCAACAACAATCTCAACTGGCCAGTTGGACTTTGCAGCTGCGTTGAGGTCTGCAGAGCAAAAAAAGCATCACAGAAATCGGTCAACTATATTATATTTAATTTAACAAAATAGGTCCTGTTTCAATCCCTATATTAAAGAATGTAAAAACAAAAATGTAAGCCAGTTATATATATATAATTAAGAACGTCTTTATCTTTCTTCAAATAATGTCTGATTTTAAGAATTTGTGTTTAAAATATTGTTTAAAGAAATCTCTAAGAAGTTATAGTATGATATAATATACTAGGGCTTCATATAGTTTTCGTAACGTTTAAAAAAACAGCATTTAATTATTTGTTTAACTAGCTTCGAACTGGTTCTACAATTTTAAGTGAAATTTATGATGGAAATTTAATTAATTAATAATTTATCGATAACTAATTCGGAACTGGTAGGAAACTTGTTGTAAAAATATATAGGAAATAGATGGGAAATTAATATGGATACAAAAAAATAAAGTAAAATTATATTTCAAGACATAGTCTATGCGGAATTGATGTTAATATGAATTCGCATTGCAAAAAACATTATATAGAAGGGGCTCACCAATCATACGTTTTTTTAGTGTAGTTTCTGGGATCCGGAGCCTGGACTGACCACAATACTCCCCAGATAGTTGGCGGATCCCCATTAAATGCGCACCGACCAAAAGGATGTTGGCGGAGATAAGCAGGCAAATAAGTTGGCTTACGCTAGAAAAGGAATTAATAATGCAAAAATGATGGGCTGCTCTGTTGGTCGCAGGTTGCTGGAGGAGGCCGACCGGACGAGGATCGGAAATGCGAAACCGAGTAATGGAAAATGGATGAAAACAACATCCAAATGATCTTCAGAGGAAATCGCAAAATGGATTCACTACTTACTTGAGAGGCTTACTGCATTTCTTTGAGCAGTAACTTGGCTGGGCGCTTTCATCATTATTCTTTGGCCATTAAAATGATATTAACTATTGACCATTATCATTTTACAAGTTTTGGTCAAAAAAAAAGTGCCGTTATAGCCAAATGAAGTATGGATGTAGCTTCTATAAGTACTAGTCTCCAGGAAGAACTTGCAACATGTTTCGAGCCTTCTGGTAAACCTTATTCCACGGCTTAAGGAAACAAAAAACCCTGAGAGTTAATGTTCTGTCCGGAACCCCCGAGAACATAAAGTTCAACACTTGGCCGCTCGACCCAAGGCAAATCTTACAAATTAAACGCATTCAAGTGCAAGGTCCAGGAATTTTGATTGGGTCAAGCGAGTCGGAGGAGTCCGCGCGGTAGCTGAAAAATGCCATAACAAAATGTGTCAAGTGCCAGACATAAATGCCTAAGTAAGAGAGCTCCGAGGAGCATAAAGAACGGACCCAAGATGCGGGAACAATGCCGAAGAATCGTCTTGTTTTCGCGGCCTGCGGCCTTTTTGCTGTTTGCACTCGCCATTCGACATGCGGCTCCTCGGATCGGATCGCCTTGGATCCGCTTGAAATGCCTTGGAACAATAAATTTTCGGTGCGTCACTTTTTGTTTGCTTCTCCAGTTGGCAGGCTTTTGGTTCTTCTCTGAGCTTTCCAATTAAAAATGCGCAATTGGGGCTACCCAATCGTTGGGACTTGTACTTATTTGTAAGTTGCACGCATTGCTCCAGCTTCGTCTCCTCATTCCGATTCCAAGTTGCTCCTTCTGTCTTCAGAGTTTCCATTAATTTACATAAAAATATCTTAATTGCGTGCCTGCGACGGCGGCGATTCGATTCGATTTTTTTGCGCTTATCAATGCCATGTCATGTCGCCGACGCCCTGAGCCTAAAACCCTGCGAATGCACAGGGAAAAAACCAAAATATCGGTGGTTATAAATTATTATGCACAGCGAACAAATATAATAAAATATTCGTATTTCTATACAAAGTTATCTCAATTTTATCATTTAAAACTTTATCATTTAAGTTCTTAACACTAACACAAATTGATGTTAATTTAACCATACAATAAATTTCATCCTTAAAACGAAAATAAAACCTACATTAAAAAAATATTATACTGACCATATTAAGATTATACTATTCCTTATTAGGAAATAAAAAGATCCTGCTAGTAACGCATATACAAATTATTGCGAATTAAGCTCTTTCCTTTTTAAATGTTGTTGCCAAAACGAATAAATAAATTCAGTAAGTTTGTTCATCAATATTGGTTTTAAGTAAGTTTGAATTTATTTATTCGTTTTGGCAACAACATTTAAAAAGGAGGAAGCTTAATTCCCAACAATATGTACATACATACATATATGATCCAAACTTATTTGAATGAGATACATATTTTCCATATTATCTGTGGAATACTAAAAGTTACCTAAATAATTATAAATACGTGATAATTTTTCGCTGAGTGAAGCCTCCTCCTTACTGACAAATTTGTGCGGCTCCACGTCAAGATCGCCATCTCGATCCACATGGCATCCACATCCAGAAGAGGCAGCAACACATGTCGGGCGACACTTGCAACCCGCCAGTTGTGGAGCATCCGCTGTCCTCCGTCCGCTGTCCAATGAGCCCGACTCCTTTGTCCATACATAATCGCTGATAAATGTGGCTTTCTGTGCTGCAAAAATGATTTGTTGATAATTAATGCAGTCGGATAGGGGGGAACGAAAAAACTGGGGGACAAACCTCCCAAAAACCCGTTTGCCGCATGCCGCATACCGCTAAATATAAAAAAAAATGTAAAAGAACAGCAGCCAACAATTTGTGCCAAAGTTGTTGTTGCGGTTGCAATCAGGCCTTAAAGGCAATCAACGCACAGTAATTCATGCCGCCTGACAGCACCAGCTCCATTCTCCAGACTCTGGAACTCCATCTCCAGATCCCAATCCCCAACCGAAACCAAAAATAAACCGAGTGAAAATCGTTTCCTAGTTTTTTTTCTGCGCCTTCGTCACGCAGCTAATTGTAAATAGTAGAAAAGGGGGCGGTGGAATGGGGGGCGGGGTCAACATGATCGCAATTAATGCGGCTAAAGTTAGTCGGCTGCTTAATCGTGGCCACTTGATCAATTTAGCACGCAATGCAATTGGAAAACGGGGGATAATGAGGAGCTAGGGGGAAAATGGGCGCCAAGAAAAAAGGAATTTTTTTACAACGTACCCCAATTATATTTAAGGATACATTTTATGAATTAATTTTGTATTATACAAACGCCCTTTTAGAAACAACTTATGGTTTGGTCATATATTTCTCGTTGAAAGCAGAATTCTGTCAAGAGTTCAAATGCAACCCTGCGTCTGACCCAATTTTTTCCATTGCAACCCTGAAAATGTTTTGGGAAACGATATCTAGCCAACCCTAAGAGCTTTAACCTTACTTTTTCTCCGAGTTTTTAATTAGTTTTGGTTGCTTTTTTTGCAATTTTCAAAAATGAACATAAGGAAAGCCAAAGTTGAGATGTTCACGATGTCCGAGCAGGTGTGGAAAGATGCGGAGCGATGGCAACACGGTCTTCAGCAAGGTCGGGTGTCGATGAAGCAGATCAAAGCTATAAACCTCAGATTATTCTCCACCGAGAATCGCCTGAATAATGCGGGCTCTAGACGGGAACTCCAGACCACGGAGAAGCAGATCAATCATTTGTATTTGCGCCTCCAGCGTCCACTGACCACGATGAACAAAATCCTTCAAACGCTGACAGAGATCAAGGACAACACTGCCCGGATGTTCAATCGTTTGACTCTCTGGATGGATGACGATACAGTGGTAGAGCACAGGATCACGCCAAAACTAAAGACTTCCAAGCTATTGGTGGTGCTGCAGTTCCTCAACCAACGCTACGATGCTGAGTGGGAGGTCAAGGAGGTGGTAGTTAGTGAGTTGGGGATCATCTAGATGTTAAATATGTAGATTATATCCCTTTATATCCCGATACTGTCTACTTTCTAAAGATCTAAGTAATTGAAGCTTATATAATTAAATTTTAATAATGGATCCTCAGTGTAATATTATCATATTTTATAAGAAAGTGAAGCTCTCACAAAAATTTTCAAAAAAATTCAGTCATATAAATAAATTAAAAGTGTTGTATTTTTATGGATCCGATAAAACTGACCAATTTTAAGTAATATAGATGTGCATACTGTGGTCTAAAATCACGTTTTGATCACGAACAACAATTTTTATTTATTTTAAGGGACTTTTTTTTAGGAAAACATTTTTATTAAGGATTTTGAAAACACATCAGTATCATAATAATACATCTTTTACCAAATTTACTTTAAAGATGACTTGGAGCACATAAGCAACTCCTACGAGCTGGACCTTTTGATGGATGGGTGGAACATTTGCAGCCATGCTGGAGGACAGGAATTCGGAAAGACATTGCGCGAGTATTACAATATCATTGGACGCCCTCAACCTATGATTATGCGTTTTTAATCCCATTACATTTAAATCCACCTGGAACGAAAAGCACCCCAATTCCATAGCAAATTGGAAAACCACGTTATTTTTTTGAATTTGATGTTAGTTTTATTTGAAAAATGTTTTTTTTAGTTTGTATTTGTTATCGCCTGCTTGTCAAACAAATCTTTAATCTGTAAAGAAATTACAAAAAATTGCATTTCGTTTGTCATTTGTTTTTCTTGTTTGTTTTTTTGTCGTGTTTGCTTTGCACATTTAAAATTTGACCCATTTTTGACCTTTGCTATTTGCTCATCGATTTTGCTCATGTTTCTTTTCTGACTTGGTAGCAAAACAAAACTTAATTGTAATTTTACTACAACAACATTTTGTTTTTGCCCATTATATAATATTTATTTGTATATAATATATAATATGCAATTCTGTAGCTAGATTTTGACATTCATGTTCTCGTACCCAATCTCGATATATATATATATAGTGTGTATGGTGACTATAACATGCGCTCATTTGTTTTATAAACAAATGTCTGTCTTCATTTCAAATTGCTCCTCTCGTCCTTCGTCCTTTTGGGTTTTTGGGATCTCATTGTTTGGATGCCCTCGAAACTAATTTAACTTAATAATTGCATACTTTTAGGCTAGGCTAGTAAATGGTTTTCCTCGTCAACGCTTAATGCACTTTTTTGTTTGTATTTTCCTTTGCTTTTTGTGGTTTTTCTTTTTTTTTTAATCTTTAATTAGTTCTCAAGCCTTAAACTTGCCCTTAATTAACTTTACAATGAACGTGTATAACTTGTAGTCGCTCGCATTTCCTTAACTTCCATTCCAAGTGAATTGTGGTTTGTCCTTAGATTTAAGCTAATCGTTATTTAGAAAATTTTCAACTCGTAAACTGAGTTTTGTTTATTAAAAAACTGTTCCCATTTTGGTTTTTAATCCATATATATTTTTTCCTTTTTTTTTGGTTTTGTTTGCTACGAATGCTTGTTGTCAATTGTTGCTGTAAATGTTTCGAGTTGTTTTTTTCTTTAATCGTTAAACATTTGTTGTGCTTTACACTTAATTATTGCTATAATTATTTGCTTTTATTGGCGCCCGGGTCATCGATTTCCCGGGAAATGAATGAGAGAGTGTGTGGCAACTGAAACCTTAGCTAGGAAAAACTCGGCAAGCACAATAAATATCGATCTCTAGAAAATGATTGTAAGCGGTTCCTTATTTACAGCGTGCACTTTCGTGATATATAGATATGGATGATCTACGGGGGATCGGGGAGATCTGAGCGATAGGATCGGGCAATGAAATGAAATAATGAAAAATTAGGTTTGCAAATAAGTTCGGTTTATTACACAAATAATAGAATACTAAATGAAATCGAAACTACTTAAAAGATATGCATGTGGGGTGTGTGTGTGTGTGTTTTTATGTTGGTGTTGATAATTACTAGAAAACGTCTTTGTAATCGTAGGTTTTGTTGTTTACACAATTTATGCTAATTAAAATACACAGGTAAAAATAATTTCATTGTTTAATAATTGTTTTCTTTTTTTTACTTAATTGATTTTGTTTTAAACTTAAACCTAGCGAAAATCGTTTCAACGTGCAAAATCAATTGTGGTTGTTGTGTTGTTGGTGAGTGTAGAAAGCTTTCCCGTTCTTTACAAGCATTATTATTAATTTGTACACATTTTCGTTTAAGTATTTCATTATTAGAAAATTGGCTATGTGAGTGGTGTGTGTGTTTGTTTGTTTGTTTGTGGGTGTGTTCAGTATCTGTGTGAAGTACAAATGTTTCCCTAGGATTATACGAATACAAGAGACAACAAAAAAACACACGAAATTAAAACTCTTCCTAACGCTCATCCTAACTCTAAATCCTGTCCTCGTCCTCCTCTTACTCCTACTCGTCCTTCATCATCTGCGCTTGGCGTCCAGATATATATAGTTTTTATATATGCAATTTACAGTATACCGTTTCAGTTAATTTATATGTTTTGTTTGTTTCCATCGTGTGGGGGTGTTTAATGCGTGTGTTTGGGTTGTTTTGGGGTTGGTTTTTACACTTCTTTCTTGTATAATTTAAATTTAAACTAATTCTCGCTTTGCACAAAAATTTACACAATTTATTGATTTAATTTATTAGATTTAAATAGGGCCTCCTTAATCTCCTCCTCCTCCTCCTCGTTCAATTTGTTGTAAACTAATTACTAATTGTATAATTACACTTCTGTTTTGCTTTGTTGCTGCACTTGCTGCTTACGGCGAATTTGTTGTAAATATGTACAAACTTTGTTACTTAACCTAAATATGTTACTCGCTTTTCTCCACGCCGCTATTGTATATATGACCTATATGCCTACATGTGTGTGGTTGTTTGTTGTTGTTGTTTGCTTTTCGCTATTTCTCATTCGCTCATCGTTTTTTGTATATTTATAAATATTAAACACTAATCGAACGCCAGCCTATGTATATGTATAAAAAAATAAAATTAAACAAACAATTCTTGCACTTGACACTTTTACAAATTCTCGACGATTAATAAATAGTAATGCTGTTGCTGTTCAAGACTTATCGGTAGACGATAAAGTTAAATCCGCCGCTCTCATCGGTGATCTCTTGTTTTGTTTTGTTTTCATGTTGATTATGCTAAGTAATCTGTGCGTTGCGTTAACTGCTGCTATTGCTCTTGTTGTTCTGTTGGTGTTTTTGGATTCTGTTAACTTCGATTCTTGGTTGCTTGGTGTTGATTCTGTTTAAGGTCTTTTCGGTTTTCTATTCTCCTGTTCATTGAAGTTGGTATAGCTAGTGGAAGTTCTGCAAACGGAAGCATGCGACTGCGTTTGATTGATTGAGTTTTGAATTGATCCGGGGATCGGAGATCTAGAATCTGTAATCCCGGAATCTTAGGCTATGGCAGCCGTCAGATAGTACAGATCCATCAGAGTCTGGACATTGATGGGTAGACAGGAGAGGCGATCGTGTGTATTGGAGTCAAGGGCCAGCCAGGAAAGGGCATTGTATCCCTCGAGGACGAAGCGCAGCACATCCGCCGTGAGAATCGAATCCAGCGGATGATCGTTTGCCGACTGATGGGCATTGGTCGAGTTGAGAATATCGTCGGCAGTCTGTATACTGGGCACATGGAGGTGTAAGGCTGTCTTTAGGAACACGGGGCATACATCCTCCAGATGCGGACAGGCGGACCAGAACCAAGCAGGCATTCGACCCGTTGGCGCTGTGGACACCATGTAGCCCACTGAAATTGGCTGTTGATTGAGCGAACCAACCTTTAAAAGAAAAAGAGAATTATTAAATGTTTTCTTAAACATAATATAGTAGAGCACCCACCTCCTCCACTTCCTGAGGCGGTGTGCACTTGAAGTTATTGCCACCGGCGCTCTGCCAACTGCGGTTGTCGTCCATGCGGCCTGGACTATGATTGGAAACTCTGTCTATGTGAGCTGGTTTAAAAAACAAGAAATCTTAGAAACGGCAGGCAATTATTTTTATTTTCAAACACTTACTTTCCCAGAAGAAATCGCCAATCTCCGCATCGCTGAAGTCTTCGTTGCCCTCCTCTTCGAAGTTAAGGAAATCGTCCTCAACTTGCGGCTCATTCTGGAATTGGCGGGTAAAGGGCTGCAAGCAAACAAATCTCAAATTTGTTAAAACGTTTATTTTAAATTCATTATAGTAAACTTACCGCACAGACGGCGCTGGTGGGGAAGACCAAGATGTGGGTGCAGGTAACGTCCTGCGGAGTCGCCAACGGATTCTGCATGGAGATCTGTGAAAAGCGCTCATCCGGAGTAAACTGATCGGGCATCACGCGTAGCTTGGCATCCGGTTCCAAGGTCACCAGGCAGGCACTCAAAATGGTGGGTGGGTACATCAATGTACATTGCTTACACATGTCCTTAAATTGCTTGGATGCCTTTTGAAGCTGTTGCTTGCTCAGTAAATAACTCCAAGACTTCAGCTCGCTGTGTCCAATCCTTCCAATGCGACCAATGACTAATCGCCACATCTGCGATGTCTGCGAGATAATTCCCATAATGAAGTCCATAAGTTTCTTCAGTGCCACATAGCGAGCGGGAGCTTTCCTTCTCCTTGCACGATTCGGCACATCGATATTGATGCAAATCTTCTCCAGCAATTCGCCCCTTTCATCTGTGGCGGTGGCCAACAGCCAAGCCTGATCTTCGCTCAGGCAGTAATTGCAATACATGACCGAATAGCGGTGTTCGTTCTGGCCATGCATACTACCCGCCGATCTGGAAAAGTCCGTTTTGTCATTCCTCTCATGCATCGGCGCCAAAACAAAGGGAGCAGTGTACATCTTGTAGGCCCGGCGATTGGGCTCGTCCTTGGTCTTAAGGAAGGCCTCCATCTTGGCCGCCGTCCCAAAGCCAGTGAGACTTTTTACGGATTGAGCGTGCACCAAATGTCGCCGGCACTGCGAAAAAATGTTCAAAGCCAAGCACTTGATCTCGTCGGAGAAGCGCCTTCTATTGCCACAGGGTCCCAGTTCCATAACTGATTCCAGAGATATAATCTGGATGTTCATCTGGGCTCGCACCGAATCGGGAACAGCTTTCAGCAGTTCGGCATAGCAACGCAGTAGGGCAATTAAGGCCAGTCGCTCCAGTTCACAGCTATCCGAGGCGAAAGTGAACGGATTCACCACATAAAGAACAATGGCTGATGGGTTGATGTCCTCCAAGGTCTCGCCCATGCCCAAGGGATCTCCTAGAATCAGGGCAGGTTTGCTATCCCCTGCTGCAGAGGCTCCTTTTCCCGTCCCTGCATCCTGCTTTATTTCGTTGGTTTCCATCGGCTGAACTGGAGGTTCGGTACCCGGTTCCAGCTTGATATTATCCGTGGGCAAATCGCCGCCAGGTAAGCCAGTGGATGATAAGGTGTTTGAGGAGGAAGTTCCGCATCCCTTGGAGTTTGAGTTTCCAGAACCGTCCGGTGGATTCAGCAGCGTTTTATCATTAGGCACTCGACTCAGATAAGGAGCCAACTGGTGAATAAAAGCTACTGCATAACGACGGATTTGCTCAGCCAGAGCAGTATGCTCTAGAGTACGCAACCAATCGTCCAATGGAGTGGCTTCCCGATCCGAAGGAATATTGCGAGCTGCTCCCACTTGCAGGATCCCTTCCCATCCGCGAATCGGCGTGTGTTTGCCAAGCTTGCACATCTCGTAAGTGCTACTTAACTCGCGGAAATAGCTGCGTGTGCAGCCCGCAACATGTTCGTTATCCGGACACACCACCATGTAGACCACATCCCTAGCATAGGAGTACGGTTCCAGAAGAAACTTATCCCAGTAATGGATGGAGTGCGGTGCCACCGAGATCCAATCCTTCTCGTAACCCACCACAACAGAGGGTATTGGTTGTGGTTCACATTGTCCGGATGCACGGCCTGCCAGTCGATGGAACTGCCGCCAGGTGAGCGGTCCACTCACCGTGTTATACGAACTGGCATCTTTCGAGCCTGAGCCACCCCTTGACTTGCAGTGGAAGGCACTCTGCAGCATCGGCTGAATGGCGTTCATGGTGCGCACAATCTCCTTGTTGCTTCGGGTGAATCCCACGGGAAGATATGGCCACTTGTGGACTGTTAAACGACCAGCACCAATCCCCGCCAGCTTGTGACGCAGGGCCGGCGGTGGTACATGAAAGGCAGTGAGTTGCTGCTGCTGATGGGAGCTACTGCTCCCGTTCCCGTGAAAGTCCATCATGTTGTCCATCCGTTGGCTCTCGAAGGCCAATCTCGCCTGTTCCAAGGCCAAGCTGATCACGTCGTGCGCATCCATAAACTCTAGGACATTGGCAATAGAAGCCAACGAGGCGGTGGGTGCTCCATTGGTGCCGAAGATCCTCCGCTGACGGGACATTCGCCTCCGATGGGATTGAAGAGCTCGGTGCACGGAACTGCTGGATGTCTGGATGATGGAGCACTGATCCAGCAGCAGGTCAAAGATAGCATGAGCCAGTTGCTCCAGTTGTCCACTTGAAACACCTCCCGCTCCGGCTTTCTCCAAAGCGGAACTCGTTTCACCCGGACCCGGTTTGATTTGGTTCTTCCTGCCCAGACTCTGGATGATACTGAGCAACGAAGGCTGCTTATTCCTGCCCGGATCATCCGCTATGCCTGTAATCTCCACCTCATCTTCGTAGAAGAGCCCAGCGCGATGGGAGAGTCTTCGATTAACCACTGCGCTGAAACCACATGTACATTCCACGGGATCATCATCCACATATCCAGTGATGTGGGCGTTACTGCTGGGCGGCGTGCAGGACGACGAGTTGGAGCCGCCGTTCGGACCATGGCCATGCCCGGAGCCAGCTCCGGGCATCGAGGCGGAGGCCGGCGAACCCCCAAAGGCACTGATCAACCGCATGCCGCCAAAACCAGCGGAGCTGGGTCCATTCTGAATCCGCTGTGCAGGCGCAGCTCCTTGTGCTCCACCTCCTGTCGGAAATGGATTGAAGCTAACGCCGGGCAGGGGTACATAAACTCCGGAATCCGCTCCCCGTATATTGCCAATCTTCTGCGCATCCGCATTGCACACGCACACACTACTGCTGTCAAAGTTGTGATCGCGAAACACGTTCAAGGCGGTATCGTACAGCAGGATGTTCACAAGTACAGAGTTCACTTCTGGTAATTCCTGGAGCAAGCTTGAGGGACCGGCTGCCAACGCTGGACCACCACTGGCAATGCCCGCATCGCCAGTGTAGGGCATCATGCCCATGTGTCCGCCGGCTCCTGCTCCGGGACCCACGCCTCCTGCTCCTCCGGCGCCCATTCCATGCATGTGCGGATGCTCCTGCGAGTGGAGTGGCCGGTTCAAGTACGAGGATGTGGAGGTGGCTGGACTGGCCACGGCCAAGTCATAGGGATATGGCGGTGGCGGATGCGTGGGAGTCGCCCTCGACATGGGACTGCTCCTGGCGCAATAGTGGCTCATACCGGGACCCGGTGAAATGGGGGACATCCCCGTTCGCTGCATCAGTTGCTGCATGGAGCTTCCGGGCGGCGCCTGTGGGCAATTCAACTGATTCAGCAGCAACTGACTTCCGCCACTGCTCAACGGTTGGGGCACAGTCGAGGGTGTAAGAGGTGTTCTTGGCGCCGCCGAGAGCAGATCATGAAGATGCTGATGCTGGTGTTTCTGGTGGCCAACTCCTCCCGCTGCCGCCGCTGCTGCTGCAGCTGCCGCCTGCTGTTGCTGATGATGCTGGTGCTGGAGCTGCTGCAACTTTTGCTGATGCAATTGGATGCACTGCTGCAGGGCCTGATGCTTCTGATGCTGCTGCTGTTGAGCCGCCGCTGCTTTGGCCAGTGTGACTGTGACTGCCCTGGATTTATGACTACTCCAAGTGGGTTGATATATACATCCGGGGGGCAGACTCAAAGGCGGCTGCGTTAGGCTAGGCAGGTTGGTCAATGGAGCATAGCGCGTCGAGCCCACAAACTTCTCCTGCTGCGGCGGTCGGTAGACAAAGTTCCAGTCATCGATAGGCTCCTCCACCGGGCTACCCAATTCCAAGTTATACTCCTGCTTGACCAGCTTGGAGACAGTCTGGATGGCTACCACTGTGACGGGAGCTTGTACGGCTGCCAGGATAATACTGGTATTGTTGGTATTGGTACAGCCTGTGGTGGTGTTGATACTACTCGTAATTGTGGTATTGCAGGTAGTCGTGATGCTACTGCTGGTTATACTGTTAGTGGTGGTGTCCACACTGAGATCCGTCATGACCACGTCCGTTTGGCAGGGACTCGAGTTCGGGTGTTGTTGCTCGTGCGAAGGCGGTGTGGGAAACATCTTGGTGAGATCCTCCGCCTGGATATTGCCCGCTCCCGAGGCCACCGCTGCTGCTGCCGCTGCCACCACCGCACTGGCCACCGCCGTACTCCGTTTGAGGTCTTCGATCGTATTGGTCACAGCACTGCAACCGCCGTTAGAGGGATTATTTGAGTCCGGTGGCGTGTGTATCTGCACACTGCTGCACTCATCGTTGGAGCTCGTCTCGAACAACTGCTCCAGATCGTTGAGCGAGGGATTTAGTCCTTCGGCAGTAAAGAGATTACCACCGCTACCGCTTCCTCCACCGCTGCTGTTCCCTCCACCCGAAGATTTCGAGGTCTCCTTGCACGTGGGGGAATGCAAACCGGGCTCTGTCTTAATGTCCAATCCCTGAAAGAAGCTGCTACCACTCTCGGTTTCTGCATCACTGCCATTGGCGGTACTGTTGGCAATGCCCACTAAACCACCGCTGGAACCGCCCGTCGCTGAGCCTCCAACGCCTCCTCCCGCTGACGTCGCCGACACATCCAAGGAGAGAAGCTGGGAGCCATAAACTGATCCCGGCGACGGCATCAGAGGCTTCACGTGCGTATGTCCCTCGTAGAGGTTCTTGGCATACCTGGGCCGGCGTTGCTTATCCAGTTTCGGACGCTTTTCCGACGGATGGTCCCTATGGTTAAGAACAATAAAGAGTTAGTGTTGTTTAATATGATCCTTAGAGAATAGAAACCACAACTTACCAGTTTTCCTGGTACTGAAAATCGTAGATGACCTCCTTGAGCCACTCGTCATCGTAGAAGCTGTCCGGATCCTTTAACGTCAACTTCGGCGGGTTGTACAGTCGCCTTAAGTCGTTCATGGCCTCCGCGGTGGAGGGGACCGCTCCTGCCCCCCGGCCCTGAGCACCCGGTTCCTGTTTGATGGCCATTGCTGCCGACGGTGGCTGCTGCTGCATCTCCAGCTTCTTCACGCTGATGGTACCCACTGCAGATCCTCCAACTGGGTTTGAGCCTCCACAGGAACCAGCTGACGTTGCCGCTGTGGGCGTAGCCGGTTGATGGGCGGGCACACTACCCGGACCAGTGCCCATAGATTGCCCACCAGCTGCTCCTCCGCCGGAAGCATGATCCGTATAGGAGGGCGGTTCCACGCTGGGCGTCTGATGGACGTAAGGCGAGGCCGTAATGCTCTTGTTGTCGTGCTGGTCCGTTGGCGTAGGCGCCGGTGTATTTTTATCCAGCAGGTGGTCAATGGGCGTCGGCGGCTGCTGCAGGTTGGAAACGGAAGTGGGCGCATGTGGACTCATGTTGAGTAGCTGTGACGTGGGAAAAGAAAGGAGCGTGTTAGTAAAATAAGCTGGCTTATAGTCTTCGTCTTCGTTTTTGGGTCGTCACTTGCACTCACTTGCTCAGCGGGCGGCACGGATGTCGGTTGAGAGTGCGCCGAATTGGGATGCGGAGAGGGAGCGGGTGTGGCCGGTGATTCCACGGAGGCCACTGGCATTGAGGAGTCGCCGCCCAAGGAATTCCGCGAGTACGTTGAGGCCCCGCCATGTGGCGTTCCATGAGGTGTATTCGCCAGATGTCTGTTGAAAAAAAAGGAAAGTAAAATATCATCATTAGCATGATGGTTACAAGTATTGCCAGGTTAAGTGAATTTTATTATTTTGAATTAGGTTATGTACAATGCTCAAACTACGGAGATAATGTAGCTATGAATACACAGGATTGCGTGTATATTAATCATTTAACGTAATGTATGGTTCGGGGTACTTCAGCAACTGAAGTGTCCCAAAAATAACTATAGGCAAAATTAAACGATAAACCACATCCATTGTTTTAGGTTTAAATAAATTAATAAAACCTTTACAGCTGCAAAATAAAAGATTTTATATGAAGTGCTTGGAAAATCTCTACAAATTTATAAACAAAATTAAATATGTTGGTTTAAAATATACTGGGCTTAAGAATCTTTTTTAAATCAAAAAAATATTATAGGGCATCTAATCACAAATATTTTAAATAAAAAACTTTAAATTCTTGGATTGATACCCAAATAAATAATTTTGTTTATAAGCTATAGAGATTTATTAAACACTCATTTCATTTGTATTATATATGCAATTGTTATTTACAAATCGAAAAACCAGCGAAAGAAATCAAAATCATTCCACAAAATGCATAAAAACCTAGAAGAATAAAACAAAGATCCATGCGGCACCAAAACCAAAGTACTCAAACCCAGTATCCAACAGATACTCGTACTCAATCCAGTACCGAGTACTTGCGAAACGGGCCATGAGAAAATGAGAACGACAATGGGAAAGTGGATTTGGGGGGTGGACGAGAGTGGGGGGCAGTAGATACTAAGCTAGTTAAATGCTACGAAACGTGTTGTATGTCCTCGAAGTTAAAAATATTGTACAATTCGTAATTATATCGTTGCTCGCAGTCTTTTGTGTTTTTGCATTGTTTTGTTTTTATTTTTTGATGTTGCTAATTAACCATTTACCAAGTGAATTAGATTTAGAAATTGTTATTGCAAAATGGCGGCACGCGAATGTTTTTTGTGTGTGTGTGTGCTGACTCCTTTTTGGGGGCGTAGTGAATTAAAATGTGCCCTTGTTTGATTCCAGTGTACTTTGTTAGGGGGCAGAAATAATATGCTCTAAACCAACCAACAAAATAATAAAACATAAGAAAATCATAAGGTTAACAGAGCGTGTGAAGAGAGTGGATAGAAAAATATATAAATGTGGAGAAAGAGCGAAAGTAGGAGTACGGGTGGTATACACAGCAGCGGTCAAAGCAATAACACTAAATGCCTTTCACTTAATCTTGTATTGGAATAATATGAGAACTATAACTTGTTTACTTGTTTACATTTCCTTAATGGTTTTTTAAAATCTTTATTTTATATTCAATTTATAAAAAGAAGTCAAAATAAGCATTAAAACGGAAACTTTCTAAGGTCGCAAAGTCTCTATTTTTTTAATGAGAACATTTTTGTGAGCTTTTCATATTTATTCTATTGCATTAGAAAAGTACCAACAGTTTAAAGATTCAAGCAAATCACTTCGAGAAAAAAATAATTCTATTAAATTACCTAATTAAATAATTTTTAAATCCCTATATCCCCTGTGCTTTTGTTTTGACCACAACCGTATATAAAAAAGAGAAAACTGAATAGCGTTAAACTAAAAACATAGGCAGCACTGGCTATAATGAACAGACGCCACTCCACTCAACACACAAACCTTTGTTTTGGTATATTGGTGTCTGTTGTGGTGTTGCTGTGGTTTTTGGCTCTAAACGTGGCCGAGGAGGAGGCGGTGGATGCCAGCGAATGGAGCAACCGCTTGTGGAACGGCACATTGTGACGCCGGAGGGCGGTCGCGGAAGAATTGGAGGCGGAAGTGTTGCTCAGGGAACTGGAATGATGCGATGTAGCTGCTGCTGCTGCTGCTGATGCTGATGCCGGTGGCACAGGCGTTCCCGGTCGCTGTTGCTGCTGCAGATGTTGCTGGTGGTAATGTTGTTGGTAGGACGACGACGATGACGATGATGACGACTTATTGCCGCTGGCACCGGTAACTGCTGCTCGCAATGCCGGCGATCCCAGCGGTTGCTGTGGTCGCTTGTTGTTGCTGATGTTGCTAATGTGGCTGTTGCTAATGTTGCTGTTGCTACTGATGCTGCTGCATTGGGCGCTGAAATTTGTTTGTTGGGTATTTTTTTCGGGTTTTAGACACTAGCAACACAATTTTAAACGTTTCGCTTTCGTAGCTCTGTCTTTCGGCTGAAGGTTTTTATTTTTTGTTGCTGCTGTGTGGGTTAGGTAACTCAAAAAAAATTTGTATAGAAAAAAGAACAAAAAAATCTATGGCCTAACGCATGCACAGATAACAGCAAAACATGGTCAACTACCGCCTTTAACTGCCTACAGCTTGCTAAGGTAAAGGTACTTTTTAGGCATGCCATCAAAGCGGGTTTTTTTGTGGTTTAAGTGGGGTTTATAGGTTTTTAGAGGGAGCACAACATCTCCCCTACATCAATTTTATGTGAATATCAATATCATATAGGGAGAATATTAAAAAAAATATTCTAATAGAGGCAGCAAAAAGATTAGAAAAAACACGCGCAGGGATAAAAAAAAGGTATTTCCAAAATCTCTAGAAATGTAAACCCTAAACGTAACCAATAAGAATGTAAACTTAAAAAAGATTTTGAGAAATTTACTTTTTCCATTAATAAATGCTGTACTTTAGGGGAAATATTCAAGAACCACTCTGCGGTAGATCTTTTAAAAATGTAAGCGATTAATGTCCAACCGTATTTCGCATTGTTTTTTTTTCGTATTTCTTTAATTACATTGACACTTTTCCTAAAAATGTAAACAACCTGAAATAACACTTAAACTTCCCTCACTTAATATCTTGTTTACAGCCGATTACGACAAACAAACTCAATAAGAAGATCTTGGACAATTTCAGAACCTTAAACTAAAATTTGAATACCTCTAGAGATTGGAGAATACCCTTGCATATAGAGAGTAAATAAGGGGTCAGGGGAAACTCTTCTACAATTTTTAACTAACTAAAAGAACAAAACTCACTTTGTGCATATGCAGGGCGCCTTTTGCATGGGGTCCACAAAGTTCCAGAGCTTCTGACGCTGCTGTTGCTGCTGCTGCTGAATCTGCTGCTGCACCTGTTGCTTGGAATCCTGCTGAGGCGGTTTATTCTGCTCATTCTCGTCGCCATCTGTCGATGCCCCAGTTCCGGAGGGAGGTGTAGAAGATGCCATTGCTGCTGCCGCCGCTGCAGCATCCACGTGGAGCGTGTTCATCACGCAATCCTGCCAAGTTCGTTCTGGCATTTCCACAGCAGCCGAGGCGGGTATGTGAGTATTGTTGGTATTGAAAGTGAAGCCCGAGGTGGGCCGTTGATCGTAGTAGGGCTGGAAGGCGAGACGCTCCAGGGCGCTTACCGCTTGAGGAGCTGCCTTGCAGGATACCTCTTTGGCGGAGGCGGAGGAGGCAGAGGAAACTGCCCCTCCTCCTGGAGCATTAAGGGAAGCAGGGCCCATGGGAATCGCTGAAGCAGAAGGACCCGCTCCTAGAGATGGAGGAGCAGCTGCAGCTCCCGGAGGATAGGAGAGCGAGGCCAAGCCAGAAGCCTCAGCCGCCACTCCGCTCACCGAACTTTGCATCTTCTGCATCTCGACGAACTCCATGTGCTCCATGTCGTCCAGATCTGTGACTAGTACGTAGTTCGTAGGATGATACATCTTATGACCACCTGACGATCAAGTTTATATAGGTTAGATCACCAGTAGGCATTTATCTAGTGAGATTAACTCACCCGACACCACTTCCACCACGGGTGGCACGTCCGTGTTATCCTTATTGCACAGCGGAAAAAACGAGGCCCAGTCCTCGAGGATCTTCTCGGCTATGGGATCGCTGGCCTTGTAGCTATTGCCGGTGAGTATGGCCGCGATTCCAAACGGGGCCAACATCACCTTGCGAGCATGCGCCGGTGGCGCCGCTTTGGCTGCTCCTTCGCCACCATCCAGTGGCTCCATACCGGCACCATTCGGATCTTGACCAGGATTAGGCACTGCTCCGCCCGCTGACGCCGCAGATCCTCCCGATCCTGGCGGGGAACTGGCCGCTGCAAAAGCGGCCGCCGCCTCGGCCAAATGCTCCTTGGTCAGCGGACGAACGGCGGGATGCTCGCGCAGATCTATGGAGGCGCAGACGGTGTCGCCGTGAACGAAGAACGTGAATGAGAAGGATAAGTGCTGGGAGCTGTAAGAAAAAAGGAAAAGAATTAGCAAAAATAATCTCATAGGAAGAATGGGAGACTAAATTAAATTGGTTACACTTGTCAATAACTTGACTTTTACATATTAATTTATTACCTCTTTAATTAAAACTCTTTAAATACACTTATTTTTAAGAAACGTTAAGCTTCGTATTACTAGAGTTTAAATCAAATTTGTAGTTTATATAAAGCATTACAATTAAAATCAATCAATAAATGTAATCTATTTACTGATTTGAAATTTATACATATTTTGCCTATTAATTAATTAATTTTTTGAAACCCCTCCTATATTAATTGTTAAAAACATTTATTAATTTATTTACTGATTTGACAAACATAAGGGGGGCAATAAAGCCCAAACAGCCATTAATATTTATCGATTTTTAATGACTTTCCCCCTGAAAATGAGCTGGCTAAATATGGTTCACTATCAATTTCGTAATGTGGAAACTGAACTACATAAGCATTATTCTTTTAATGGTTATTAGACGTAAGGCAAAGGCTTTTTTCAAAATGTCGCAGGAAGAACGATGCAATGTCACAAGCTTCAATGCCATTGCACAGAGTTTCTGTTCTTTATTATAGGATATGATCTTAGTGCGAATTGGATGTGATTTTCAGCATTTTCGCATAATTGAAGTATTATATCCAATAGGGGAATAGATTAACTAATTTCCTTATTTACACATCATACCTTCGTCCAAAGAGACGATCGCTGGAGGTGCAGGGCTGCACGAACCATTTGCCGAATCGCACAATGTCCTTGGTGAGCACGAACCTGTAATGGATATTGGATTAAATTTGATCAGATTTAAAGCTCTCGATAGTATTACCTCTCCATGAGATTGTGCAGCGCCTTGAACAGCAGCGATCGGCACTCGTAGGTGAGGGCTCCTTTCCAGGTGCCATTCCAAAGCGCTTGGTTGGCTAGAAAAATAACAATAAACAAAGGACATTTATTAGAATTATGAGTTTTTAAATGTAAAGAATATTTATGCTAGTAAAATTGTTAATATTACACCATTGTTTTTGTAATGGTTCTAACGGTCAAGAGAGTTTTTTTAAATCGGATTATTGATATTCAAGGGAAAGTGTTAATAAAATGTAATGACTCTGCCAGTTAAGCTCATTAGATCGTAATAAAACTTTCAAGAATAATAGTTTATTGCCTTTTACAGTATAATACTAACTACCAGTAATTAATTACCCATATTATCTATAATATTCAAGTTATTTCAACTTTCGACATTTCCTAGTTTCAGATCTGAATGAATTTTCAAATACCGGGTAATTTTGTCGTCATGTCGCACTTAAATTTCAAAGATTTTGGGGGTTCATTCAAATGTAAAAGTGGAAAATACCCAAAAATAAACAAAAACAAGTAGAGGAGAAAATAAATATAATTAACAACACTTAGAAAAACAATGAGAAGAGTCGCGTACAACGCAAAACAATCAACATCTCATTTTCCCTTTCGCACTTTGCCTCTCTCTTTCTCGCAAAAGAGAAGTCAACGACGCGCACACGTCTCGAAAAAAAAACCAAATCTTTTAGACTATTTATTTTGGTTTTGTTTTCGTTTGTATTTCTGTTGCTTTTTGGAAAAAAAAAAAAAAAAAAACTTTAAGCAAGATAGCTAGGACGCCAAAAAAATATGCTTAGAGCGGGACTAAAGAAGAACTGTGGATAAAGATAGAAATATGAGTAGAGCGGAAAAATGCAACTTGAATGAAAAGAAAAAGAGAGAAAGACTAAAAGCCGCCAGGCAACAAAATACAAATCCCAAAGCGGAAGTGCAGACACTTGAAAACAACTAAAAGTGCAAGCATGTAAAAGGAAGAGAGAGTATGAAAGAGGAAGAAAAGAGGAAAGGAGGGAAACAATTTGTAAAAGAAAAAGGACAGTTTGAAAATTTTTGGAAAATTCCAAGCATCTACCACCTACAAACGCTCATACTTATGTAGGAAATTTCTCTTTCTCTCTCTTTTCATTCTTTTATTCTCACGCCTGCAATGATTTTCACTGCTTCTTCTTTGTCTTTCTGGTCAACAAATGTTTCAAAGCTAATTACATAAAGGTAAACAACAAAGACAATAATCAACGATAAAGCCACTGAAACAAACAACTGTTTGTATGATTTTTTATAGGAACTGCTTTGCATTTTTTTTCTCTTCAATGAGATCAGCGTACGTTTTATTTTACAAAGACGCTTAAAACTCACACATAGATATTAAAGGGCAATGTACGATTATGCCAGTGTGTGTGAATGAGTGCGTGAGAGAGTCTGCCTCCTTCTCTCTCTTTCTCCTCCTCTCCACTATTATTATCCCACCATCTCCATATTTCCCATACCCACTTCCAATTTCCATCCTGCAAGCCGGCTCTTCTTCGGTTCTCTTCTTCCCTGAGGTCACAAGCACACACATTAACACACTCGACCAACGGCAAAAAGTTCAAAGCTCGCCAAATAAAAAAAGCCCACAAGGGTAGGCCAGCAAAAACAAAAACAACAACAACTGCAGCTTCAGTCGCTCTCTCAGCAAACAAACATAATCAAGAGACGAGACAAAACAAAACGGTTCGACAAAAAAAAAGCAACAAAGAACTAGAAGTGACTTCAAGCTAAAGCAAACAAAATTCAACTTTGACGCAAAATCATCTTTGATGCTTCTAATATTACTTTATTTACATATTTCAAATGGTTTTAAAAAATGTCTTTGTTGAACGATTGGTTATTAAATGCATTATTTCTTTAAAAATGTAATTAAAAACTAAACAACAATTTTTTCTTGACCTAATGTTTTATCAAATAAAGAAAAATTATTAAAGATTAAAAAAGAGAGTGAGGATATAGTTATATGAAAAGATAATAACTAAAAAAAAATGACCACTTTCACCACTCATAAAGAATCTTTGGGATCTAAAATAAACAATGTTAGCCTTAAATGTAATTTGTTTGTTTTGAAACTTACTCTCAAAAGTTCATTGATTTTATTCCTAACCTCGAGACTTGACATTATCGTCCACAGCATATTTTGCATATTTTCCAACTTTTCCAAATATCTTCCCAACCTCATAGCTTCGGAACAGGAATCGTAATCGGGTGAAGTGAATCGGAATCGGGAATCGGAATCGACGGCGACTGCTCAATGCAAATTCCACAAACACACACATGCCTATCTGTGTGGGTGAATTTTTTTTAGCACGTGTGGTTTGTGCACATGTTGCTGCTGCTCTCTCTTTCTCTCTCGCTCCCAAAGAGAGAGGTGTAAGTCTCTGTGGAAAGTAGCGAGTAAGAGAGAGTGATTGCTTGGGAGACAAAGTGCCGCTAGGTGCACTCGTTCACCCACACACACAATAGTTTCCGCACTCTCTTTGCTGCTCTTTTTGTTTGTGGCCCAAAAAAAACAATGCTATTTTAGGTTAACATTTTGCTAACGCAGCATATCACCCTCTCTCACCTTCTCTATCTGTGAGAATTTCACCACAATTGTAACGACAAATTAAATAAAGAGAGCGTTATTTAGCACTTTTGCATCTGCCACAACAAGAAAAAAATAACACAGCACCAAGCAGCAACAAACGTTTAATCAAGGTCAATAATCTGCGCGCACACACATCGAAAAAATGTTTAGTAAGCTCAACAACAAAGCCAAAATGCAAAACCAAAAGCAGGTAAAAAACATGAATGCAAAAGGCAACAAACAACAAAATGATCAAGAAAGCGCATTGTAATTAAGCTTCCAAACCAGTTTAAGCTCATTGAGAGAGAAGAGACGTAGACGAGAGACTCGCTTTCTGTCTCTCAGAGAGAACCACGTAATTATTGGCTCCAATTGTGGAGCACACGCACACAGCGACCCCCAACACGCTAACGCACACACGTAAAAGTGACAGCTGTTTAAGGTAAAAATTGTATGGCATCAAAAATACCACAACAAACTTTAAGTACAATGACAACAAGTAGCGTGTGTGGGGTGTTTTTTTTTAGGAGAGGGAGGAGGTAAGGCTAGAATATAAGGAAATTTGGGGCTAGGGCTACTAAAATTTTCCATCGCGTAGGCGTGGTGTCTGTCCAAAAAAAAGGCTAAAAACACATACTAACATGAAGAAGGAAGACAAGCTCAAAGCCCTACAAAATGATAAATAAATTGGTTCACAGTGAAAGTGGTTTTGACAATAGAGAAAAACATTATTGAATTAACAACTGCCATTTAAAATAAAACACTTAACTAATTAATTTAAAAAATTAACAAAATGCATAAAACGAAAATGGTTAGAAATCTAATCTATTAAGATTTACAATGGCGTTCCGCCTAGTTCAAATACTATTACTAACGAGTTTTGAGTCAAGGTTTAATAATGGCTAACAAGAAATTATAAAAGTGAATCCTTGGAAAACTAAAAAACAATATTTCTATTCTATTTTTTATAATTCGATTCATCTACTTTACGCCTAATTTTGGCTATAATAAAAATGGTAGTAAGTGATAAACCCCCCTTATTTCTTCAAGCTTGGATATTTATTTTCACTGTGCAGGCTGGCTGAGATTTGCGGCGTTGCCATTTTCAGCCACAAAAAATCAGAGAAACAATGCGCTCTCTCTTCGCTTCTCTTTGTGAATTTCATTCACACGCACTCGCACACACACCCACACCAACATGATGGGGGACGGCAATTTTTTGCCAGTTTTGTTGTTTACGGCCGAAACAAAAAGGCTATAAAAAGAAACCAAAAATTCGCACAAACGACGGAGACAAAGTAATGTCAATGCAATTAGTCAATGTCCTTGTCATTAAAAAATGCAATAATAAAAAAATCAAGGCGTTGCAAAAGTGACAAAGGCAAAAACAAAAACAAAATTTCATCAGCGGTAAAAGCTACGTGCATTCAACTCTCAACTTCAGACAGCGAAAAAGCGCGCGCCTAAAAAAAAGCGTTAACGCAAGCAGGCAGCAATAGCTAACTGTAAAATCAGTGGGCCCCACAATGACGTAGGCAGATAACGAAATATACAGTCAAACTTCCGTATCTCGTATCTTAATCGGGCAATTCAAAAAAAACTTCTGTATATTTAAGTAAATCTAGTAACTGAATCAAAATTGTACAAAGTTTTATGTTTAAATAACTAGTAAAATAAGTTTGTGTTATTTTTTATCCCTTTTTCTTTTTTTTACAATAAAAGATATTTTTGAATGTTTTACAATGAAGACGGAAAAGTTTGCATCTGAGTTTAAAAATGTATATTAAGGATTTTTCTACGCTTATTTTATTGCAAATAATATTAATATAGATATTTCGATTTTTTAGTTAGGAAACTTCCTCTCTGAAAAATTCTTGTGCGTTTAATGAAGAAACATATAAACTATTAGAACATTATATAACACTTTTTTAGGTCTGGTATAATTTATTAAAACATATTAGAGGAAAGTAAGGGGGCTTAATTTTATTCAATATTGAATTAAGCAAAAATTCGCCATTAAATTTATTGCAAAGAAAATATTGAAAGACTATAACTTATAAGATATACATAAAAGTAAGCTTTTAGATTACGGCTTAACGATTCTCGGACAACCTGTGGTTGGTTGTTAGGTAATGGAATTTGCCATGGAAAACCGAAACCTAAATTCAAATTCTACAATGCACGATGTACCTAGTACGTAGTTAGTGGTCACAGATAATGAGGCAATAACAAAAATATTTAATAAATAGTAGCCACACGCAATGGCTGATAAGAGGAGAAAGAAATTGAGATAAGGTGCGAGAAGGCGGGAGGGTGAGCGAAAGAGAGAGCTTCTTTCGAAGGCCAGTGTGTATTGAACAATCCCCACAAGAGCAAGCGAGAGGGACGGAGAGAAAGAGGGAGAACGCGAGAGCACCCTTCTTTTTCGTTTGCATAATTACCAGAGAGCAAGAGAGAGCGAAAGAGAGGGCGAGCGAAAAACATTGCAAATGACAGGTGACGTTTTAGTACTGCTTCCTCTTTCCCATTTTGCACAGTAAAAATTAAGAAGAATTTTAAATTAAATTGATGACTTTATCTTTTTTTTTATCAGAACGTTACTAAAAAGAATCAAAAAATTTAGTGCGAAAAATAGTAATCGATTAATTAGCGCATCTCTTTTTCATTTTAATAGAGAACTGTCCCAAAGTTAATGCAAATACTAAAACAAATTAGCTTGATAAAAGATAGAAATTAGGAACCTTTTTCATTCATATACCAAACATTTTGAAAAAGTTTTTTTTTCTGTGTATTAGGGAGTTAGGTAAGGGGGATGGCCGCCTACGATTGACGTTTGTTGCTGTTTTTCTACTTTTTTTTTTTTTTTTTTCTGTTGCTGACGGTCCAAAACGACGCCGTGTGAGTTAAATGACGCCAAAGAAAACTGAAAAGGAGCGGGGAAGAGGCAGAAAGATGGCAAGAGATGGAGAAAAACGGAGAGAAGCAGAAGAGCAATAATAACAATAATAATCATCTGCCGCAATCGAAATGTATTTCGCGTGTTTCTCTGTTTGTTTGTTTGTTTGTGTGTAGCGTTGTTTTGGCTTTTCTCACACAGAAACACCCACACACACACAATTATGCCAAAAGAGATGGCGAATATTTGTTGTTGCACTGCATGCGATGGATGCGGCCTTGAAGCTTTATTAAATTCATCACTCAGTTGCATGTGTGCGTGAGTATCTGTGTGTGTGGGAGAGAAAGAGAGAGGTAGAAAATATTACAATCAATCTTGAATGTAACACTTATTTTTTAACATGCTAGAAAGGTTTCCCGGTTCATGTATTTTTGGTGAAATGAGCTAACTTCTAATTTTAAATGTATTCTTCTAATAAGGTTTTCAACGAACTATATTTTCGGAAAATACAATTTTATCTATTAAACTCACGTTGTGGACTCATTTTAGGTTAAGAGTTGTTGATTGACACACCAGTTTACCACCAGTTTGTAAATTTTGGTTAAATACTGCAGTGTCTAGTTATTACAAATTCGTTCCCAAAAAAAGGTATGACAACTTACCCGCTACTCTGATCAGCTCGGCGTCGACCAGTTCATTGAGATCGGGCTCCTCGCCATACCAGAAGATCCAAAGCTCCTTAGCGGCGGCCAGCGAAAGGGGCGGGTGAACCTTGGTCGAGGTGGTGATCTCGAAGGTTAAGGCATTGGGTTCGGCGTTGTCCGTCTTCGTGGATTGGACCCTCCTCCAGACGCACAGCATGTCCGCCTGTATGCATCGCGAATAGGAGCGAAGTATCGGGTCTGCCAAAGGATCACTTGATGCGTTCGGCCGCTCCCCGTTAACGAACTTCTTCCATTTTATTCCACATAAATCAGTCTGTAAAATGTTAATAAAGAATTGGTCATTAATGCGTCTTAAAGCAGGTAATGGTAGCCAGACTTAATTACAAATAGGGTTTGTAATACCCTTAACTGATAACTACTACTAAACAATCTTTATCTTTTAAAAAGTTCCTATCATTTGTTTACCCCGCTGTGACGAAAGATATATGTCCATATTATTATTTTTTATAAATGACGTACTGTAAGGCAGATATCAGACTTAATTCTAGATTTGTTATTGCAGCTGTTTACGAAATATTCTGAACAAAAAAAAGTCACAAAAGTACTACACAAGTTATTTCGAAAATTGGATTACCTCCACCTAATTTGCACATAAATCTCTTGATTGAAAATTAAATTGAAAACGGGGATATCGATGGTAATTAACCAATTAACCTCCAACATTTGGTAAAAATAAAAAGAAAGAACCCCTAAATATCACATTTTTAGTCAATTTTTACTTTCGTATAACAAGAAAACGAAAAGCAGTTTATATTTCACATCAATATGAATTGTAATTGAAAAAAAATGTAATGACCCATTAAATTGATGATCCGAATCCATTTTTAATACTCTAGGTAGGTAGTTAATGTTATTTCACAATGATTCGCAATAGTTTGTGAAATCTTAGCTGCTCAGTTCCATAAATTAAGAAATCCCTTTCAAATTAAAAAATAAAGTCATAATTTTCTTACTCACTGAGATTTTGATTTTAAATAAAGGCAATAAGCTTTAACATTAAACGCAAAATCTACCGATGACGCTTGCTTGAATTACTAATTTATGATTTTGTCACGATCTGAAGAACTTGTAATGAATATGAAGGTTTGGAAAATTAAAACAATATTAGAGTGTTTTAGTCTGTTTTATGTGTATTACGTGTAAGATATCCGAAACTAAAACTATTTAGCTTTTTTTAAGTACATATGTATAAGAGGCTTACTAAACAAAATTATTTACTTTTTAAACTCTTTGTTTTTTATAGTTTGGATTGCTTTATTTCTTGCGTTGTTTTTAACTTCACGTATTTATTTATTTATGATATTGTATTTACATATGTTAAGTCTACATTTTTAAAATATACATATACAACAAATTTCCACACAATTAACTTGATTTTAATAGTGTTGTATGGTGCTAAAATTATGTTTTAGGATATCTGTTACGAATTTTTTTTCTGTGTATGTCAATCTATGCAAAAACGATTATCATCTTGAATTGTTGCCCACTATTTTACCAGTGTTGCGAAATCTGGCAAATCGCACAAAGATACATTCCTCATTGCACTTGGCAGCACCAACAACAATAAAAACGACCAAAGCGAAGCTCGAAAATCTTCCGCTGCCTCGCAACTCAAAACAAAAGCACGAAAAAAACGTCAAGGAAGGGGGGAAGAAGAGCGAGGAACGGAAGAGGAGCTGCAGCAGAGACAAGAAAAACTTGGGGGCACCGAAGAAGAAACAAAAAGCGAAATCAAGAGAGAAGCACGGAGAAAAAGAAGAATGAGTGACTTGACTAACTGGGCTCGTTGGCTTTTAGCTTTTTTAGCCATTTGGGGTCGTCATTGGCGGCTTCCGTTGCAGATTTGCGATGGTTTTATACAAAAATCCCCAATTCCAAATAAAAACTTGAAACTTCCACTAAAAAATTGCATATTTTATATGGGAAGGTTAAAATCTACTCACATAAACTTTGACAGCATTAAGCCAAACCTACTGAAATTTAATAAAATATACCCCTAATAATCAGAGATTAAATTTAAACTGTAAACAGAAATTTATCGGTTAATTTGTATAACCGTGACCATAGTTTAACTTTAAAAGCGAAACCATTGCCTAAACGAAACCAATCAGGTTAAAGTTATAAAAAGAAAATGCTGCTTTCAACTTTTGAAGTAAAACGTTTATTTTTTATTTGCTCTATTTGACAAAAAAAAATATTTTTCGATCATAAATTTGTTATTATTTTATTTAAATCGATGAACACATCATAAGAAAGGGAATCTGTTGTTGCAGCCTATTTAAAAATGTAATTTTAGTAGCGCCAATTTCATATTCAAAGCATAAAAAGCTAAAACGAATTAGGAAAAGGAAGTTCCTAAACAAAATTCAAATACTTGATTCCCAGAATGCAGTGAAAATCTTTCTTAAAAATAATGGACTTGTCTTTTCAAAAAGATGTATTTCTCCTCTCACATTCAGATATTTTGAGTTAGGGAAACTCGCCTTATGAAGGTTTAAGATGCAAGTAACTGTGAAAAATGGAAACAAGTTGCTGGTGTGGCAAGTGGCAAGTGAGAAAGCAGTGCAAAATCAATGGGCCAAAGCGAGATGGGGCCAAAATAAATAACTGCACCTTTACACACATACAAACATGAACAGGCGGGCTGGCGTACGCACACCAGCACACCCAAAGGTATTCCCCCGAACCGGCCATTCTCCCCAAATTCTCAAGCCCTCTCTTTTTTCCACAACACCGTCTTGACGACAAAAATGTTCCACATTCTTCCGCTGCCTCCTCTTCTCTTCGGGTTTTGGCCATTTTTGTGTGTCTTTATTTTCGCTCTCATTTCGTCTCGCTGCTTTTTCTTCGTTTCGGTTTTCAGTTTTTTGGCTTTGGCTTTTATTTTTGGGCGAGCTATCTCGTAGGTTGATTTTTTCTATCTTTAACTGGCCACTGTACTGGCTATCTTTCTCCCTCTCGCTTTTTGCAATCCTTCAACGAGAGCGCCAGAGAGAGCGTGTTTCCCACTCTTTTGCTGTTATCATTCCGACATGCTTATGCTTTTTATGTGTTTGCATTTGTATTTGTTCACGCGCGCGTGCCTCTCAAGTTCAAATTGCTCTCTTGTTCGCCGTCTCGCTCTGTCGCCTGCTCAGAGAAAGTTTGGCGCGTTTGTTATTGTTTCGTTATTTCGTTGGCGTCAGCCTCTCCGCCTCCTCTTCCCATTAGGCTGCTCAAAACTCGCCAAGAGAGTTGTAAGTAGAGAGAGAGCCAGCGGAAGGGAGAGATAAAGAGAGGGGGAAGTGGAGCACGTTGACTTGTACGCATTGTCGTCGTCATCGCCTCTTTTTCATTCGGCTTTTCCGTTTTTTTCGGCTTTTGTATGTCTTTCGTTTCACCTATCTCCTCTTTCCACCGTAAGATTCATTAAAGAAATATGCCAAAGAGAAGAGACTACAATAGCAACAATCACAAGCGGGACCAACAAACTAGTCTTACTACCCAAGCATTCAGTCCCGGGTTTTTAATTTTTAGTCTCGACTTTTGTGACTGGGGGAGAAGGAGAACCTGTTATGGGCCACAAAGTCATCGAGCCGCAGTTACAAAACAAAACCCACAAAGCCACAGAGCAACAGCCGCCAGTTGCCACAAAGACAGACTTTTTACAGCTACAGTAAACACCCAGTTATCTGATATACCAAAAACTGAAGTTTCTACGAATTAAAATAATCTATCTATCCAATAGATATGGCACAGCCAAATAAGTGACTATCTATACCTTAATAGACCCAAACCGACTAATCAAAAATAAGTTATTAGTCTTTAGGATTCTCCAAAAATGTATACTTTAATTATAATATAAGGAATTATACGATTTTTGCATTTAAGGTTAACATTTAAACTCTTAGAAAGGATAAATATTTATAAATAAAAATACCTTGTGCAAAGTATTTAAAGCTGTTAAAAATTTAGTGCATCTATGCAGCTATAAAATTATTGATTTTGTTTTTAGGTTTATACCTATAAATAATGGACTTGTTTATAAATAAATTTTGAATCCGTATAAGCCTATGTAAATAAAATAATTACTATAACAACCCAATAAGCTTTATGACTTAAATCAAAAATGTTACGACTTTGAAGAATTAAATTTGTCTAGGTAAAACTATTTAATGAGGTTTGAACTAGGGAACTAGAAAATGTCCTGGAAAATTACTAAAGAAAAGTCACAAATTTGTAACTGTTTTGTTTTTTTTTTCGTAACTATTGTTATCTAAACTTGTTATTGGTTCTTCGCGAAGCATCTGCAAAGCGATAACGATAAACAGCTGGCGCTGGCCGGCGTCGCCTTTGCTGCCAATCGATCAGAGAGTGAGATGGGGAGAGATCCCATGATCGGTGGTTTACTTTTGGCTCTGTGTGGGTGACACACCCCCGCAAGCTACCCCATCCCTCCCCTCCCCCCTGAGTCCTCACTGACCTAGATTTTCTAGTGAAATAAACTCATGGCAAAATAAAAACAAATGCAAAATACTCAACAAAAAACACTCACCAAGGCGTAAAAGTTTGTGTGGCAATCCTCCAAACTTGCGCCGTTTGTCTGATGATTTTGATGCGTCATAGTTCTTGGCTTGTTTTCTTCGCACAGCAGCAGCACCTCATTTTCTCAACGTTGTTGCTTATAGTGTATTGCTATTATTGTTATTTATCCAGTGTTGTTATTTGTTGTTGATTTCTAAATTATCTAGTATTTTGCACATTTGCTTGCTTGATTTTTCTTCTTTTTTGGGATATTATTTTTTATTATTGATTCTGCTGCACGCACACACACACACCACATACACAGATATAGGCACGGACACACACGCGAGAGAGAGTGAGAGACACACGGATACACAAATATTGAAACTCTCTTTCGTCTCGTTTTTTTGCTTTCGATATTTTGTTGTTGAATTGTAATTTGTTTGTAATTTGCTATTTGATGTTTGGTTGTTTGGTTTTGATTTGATTTATTTATTTATTTATGTGTATTTTGTATTTATTTGCTCTCTCTCAGGAGAGAATTTAAACGTAAACGTTGCTTTGGCAATGAAACACACACACTGTATAATTATGCATGTTGCTGTTGTTGTTGTTGGTTATAGCTGGAATATAAAAACAATTAGACTTTTTTACACTCTTTATTTGTTCTTAGTTTCAAGATTATTGCAATCTTGTGCTTATTAGTTATTTTTCTTATTGTTTTTTTCAGCTTATTTGTTGCTACACTCACACACACATATATACCTCAATTACAAGGGTTCGTTCATTCGCTGTTTCATTCATCGAAAAGAGAGCGACTCAGAAATTGACTTTTTTTCATCCGAAGGCAGCGAGTATACACATACACACACACAGATTTACTTCTAGAAACACACAAACGACGATGAAAGTCGTTGTATTTTTCGTTAATCGTTGATGTAGACAAAAAATTAAATAGGTAAGAGTTTTTCGGCTTCATTGTTTAAATAGAACCCAGTAAATTAATTCCTTTTCAACCAGAGAACGAACATTTTTTTTTAGCACAAGAAGAGATGAGTAATGGGGAAACACCAACACAAACACTAGCGGGTACACACACACACAAATATCCGAGTGTCAGCGGACCTTTTTTCAAAGCTAACAGTACTTTTAAATATTTATATTTAATCTGTTACTCAGGCTTGCATTTCTGGCGAAGTATTTTGTGTTTTTTTGCGCACAAATGACGAGTCAGAAATTTTCGAACCGACTGCGAACGCTGGCCGCCACACACAATGGAAATTTTGCTCGCCTAGCTTTGAATCGGCCATATATATGGTATATAGTCTGTCTGTTTGTAGTTGTAGCAGCGGCGAGTGGCGAGAGAACGAGTAGCGGCCGAATAGCGGCTTTTGCTCTTTTTTGCAGAGAGAGAGAGAGAGAGAGAGGGAGAAAACAAGTTTTACCAGCTAACTGCATTTGCATTGGTGTGCGTGTGCGTTAGTGGCGGCGTCTGTTTTTCTCTCTCTCGCTCTTTGTGCATCTCTTGGGGATGCAACCTTTTCAAGCGAGAGAGAGAACAGATCGATTAAGGGAAAAATCTGAAACTAAAACGAAACTAAAAAGAAATCCGAAATTCCATAATTTATGCACTATACAACACTACACAGACACAAACACAGTATGCGAAACGTGATACATAGACAGGCAGCATTCCTCTCACACACTCACACATACATCTACATGGCAGAGCAACCACTTTCGTAGTTTTCTTTTCGCCCTATTTCCTGTGTTTCTGGGCAGTAATGTGTGTACACCTCAGGTTTTCAGATTTTTACTTTCGGCCACTCGAAAAAGCTAAAAAAAAATGCTACCGATAACTAAAAATCGCACAGTTGTTGCATATTCCTCTTCTTACATTCTCCTTCCACTCCTCTTTCTCCCACACACTCACACACACAGCGCCGGGGCAGCGACCGCTAGAGCAATTAAAAACTATTGAACATTTCCGCTGCAATGTTTAAGCAAGGCTTAAATGCGATTTAATCATTTTGCGCCACAATTATTTGTCATACAACGGCACTTGGCACTATTATTTATATTTAATTTGTTGCAGCTCTTCTTTCACTCACACACACACACAAGTACACCCTCTCACTTCTCGGGCATTCGCTTTTGCATTTGCATTTTTCGATCTTTTTTTACGTTTTATTTGATATTTTCGGTGTTTTTTCGGTTGCCGATCTAGTTTTCGCTGGTTTTTTACATTTTGTGTCACTTTCTTTTTCGCATTCACATACGGAAAAATCTGCGATCGATTTTTATAACAATTCGCAACAATATCAGGGAAAACTTGCCGTCGGCGGCGTAGCCAGTGTTGTTCGACGAAAAATCCTGCTCTTTCAACACTTCCAAGAAGTATTTTCGAATGGCTGACAAACTACCCTACTAAATGGGACCCTCCGGTCACACCGCAAAATGGTCGTCATTTGAACCATGAAAAATGGTCGCACCAAAAAATATTACTTCGTTTTGTAAACAATTTCACTTTAGTTATTACACAAAGTTATAACAAACTCAAAATGCAATTTGCTCAAGTCGAAACATACTAAAAATGTTTAAATGCACTGTGTAGCAGTTAAGTAAAGTTAAGTGAAGTTTCGCTCGATTTTGGTAGAGTGTTTGGGGAGTAATCAATTTAAGACGGTCGGTAACATTCTAGTCTATCACCACCAACCCAGCTGTTTTAAGTGAAATTCAAAATGGCGCGCAAAATATGGCTGGCTGACTACAAGGTTATTTACGCTCCGCAGCAAAATCCATACAGAAAACAGCTGTTAAATGTGTAGAGAAAGCTTAATGTGAACAGGATAATCGAGTTAGGCAATCATAGCTCGAGCCAAAGACAAGAGCATATAAGCTATTAGTAGTACATTAGATTATTCGGAAATTATATATAATATTATTTAGAACATAATTGGTTTGTTCCTACTAAAATTCCCATATTCAAGGGATCAGCCAGTCTATATCATTTGTTTATTTATAATTTATTCTAATTAATTTTGCAATATTTTTTAATTATTGCCATATTTAAACTGTTGAAACCAAAAATATATCGTACCATTTCTAGCACGATTGTGCATTGCATGCAACAGCCGCTTCACCGATATCCATCTCTAAGTGTGACCGCACTGAACCGCTCATGGCCAAAAAGTGTGCCGCAAAACGGCGCTGCCGTGCGAAAACCTGTTTTCCGTTCAAGACCGCCAAAGCACCACTCCACCCCCTGCATCCTCCACCACCCAAATTCCATGACACTGCGTGGGGCAATAAAAACAAACAGAACGCTTGGCCACCTGAGAGCGACCAACTGTAAAAGTGGGCCGCCCGAAAAGAAGAAGCTAGCGACGCAGGTCCGCCGCTACCTCGAAGATTTCACTTTTCGACCAACGATTCAGCGGAGCGGAGCTAAAAAACGCGATTTTCTCACCAGCAATTGTGAATAATTGTGGTTTTGTACGCAAATAATAATAGGAGATAACCATGTACCGTGCCAGTGGGTTAAGGATTATGCAACAGCTGAGACGAAGGATTCCCTCCGAGATGCAGGGATTCCAAAACATTAAAGTTGCGCCTGCGCTGCAAACTTTCACTTTCCAACAACAACAACACCAACAAGATCGCTGGACGGCGACGTCGACGGCCAGTGGAAAGCATTCCAGTCCACAGGTGGCGACCCCGCCCCCGCGACACGACTGGAATAGGGCGGTCAGCGAGGCGGAAAGGATCGTCGGCTATCCCACATCCTTTTTGAGCCTGCGCTGGTTGCTTAGTGACGAGATCGCAAATGTGGCGCTGCACTTGCGCAAACTGGTGGGTAGCGCCCATCCGCTGATGAAGACCGCCAAGTGAGTTCCGTCCCCAAAAGTCAACTTTATAGTTTCCAAAATTGTCTTAAAATCAATTTTTTTTTATTTTCTGTGTTAATTCTTTAAAAGTATTCTTAAGTTAGATTATTAAAAAACAATATGTAGGGCTTATTAAAATAAATAAGAATAAAACTCAGATGAATTTTTTTAATATGTAATATTTAAATCTGTGTAAAACTACAATTAATTAAATTTTAGAAGTTAATTTAACTTTATTGACTTCCAAAGAACGTTTTGTAATCCTTTTTGAATTGAATATGATTAAAAAGATTACATTTTAATGAAAAGTAGTACTGATTAAGACCTTCTCAGATCTTCCAGATTCTTAGAAAATAACTTTTAATTCAAAATCGGAACTAGAAAAAGGAGTACAATTGACATATTATTTATTAAATCCTCATTTCAGGCACCTGCTATACAATGGCAAGAACACGATGCAAGCTTGGGGATTGATAGTGCTCCTGGTGTCCAAGGCCGCAGGACATGCTCCTAGTGTTCCTGATGTGGAGCAGGATAAGAGTGCTGGAGTGCTCCACTCACAAAGGGCTCTGGCTGAGGTCACCGAGATGATCAGGATCTCACATTTGGTGCACAATGTAAGTTGCGAAAAATTAAATGATTCATTAACTTACAAAAAGGAAATATTCGGAAGTTAAATCCAGAAAAAAAGTCTATTGCGTTGTGCCACAAAAATCAGCTCGGTTTTTATGCAAATTAGTCTAACAGCTTACAAGCTGTCCAGATGGCTATAACTTTCCACAAATTTATTTGACGGAGCCGACAAAATTATCATAAAGATTTCATTCAACTGTACGGTTTAGATTGAAACTTGGTTTTGATAAGTCAAACTAAGTTCAAGCGCGTTTCAGAGATCTTTGTAACTAACGAAAGCTATAATTATGTACGGATCTTTAACAGGATATTCAACAATCGTGACAATGTTTTCCTTATCAATAAACTCCTTAATTAACTAGTCAAAGCATCTTTAAATCAATATTTTTGTTCCTCTTTCAGAGCGTGGTTAACCTGCAGTCGAGCACACAAGCTGGCCAGGATGTGGCTACTTACGACGACATGTCCTTTGGCAATAAGATAGGCCTGCTGACCGGCGACTATCTGCTGGGTCATTCCAGTGCTGAATTGGCCAACCTGCGCAACCAGGAAGTGGTGGAGCTCATTTCGTCGGCGGTACGTGACTTCTCAGAATCCGAATTTATTGGCGAGCGGGATGAACAGAACAACCCGCTACCCTACAAACCGGGAACCTTCCAACGACCCTCTCTGAGTGTTGGAGTGGATTTTAACGAGCACGACGTGATGACCCCGATGCCCATTGCTCAGGTTCTTGGAAATCCTGAGGAAGAATGGGAGTGCCGCAATATCCTTAATGCTGGTAGTCTATTGGGAAAATCCTGTCAAGCTTCGTTGAAGTTGGCCGGGCAGTGTGAGGAACTTCAACGACATGCATACCGCTTTGGCAAACATTTGGCACTCGCTTGGCAGGCTTGCTTGGATGCCGAACCCTTCCAGTGTCCGCAACTTCCACTGGATGTTACCTTTAGCCTGGTTAGTGCTCCAGTTCTCTTCCATTTGAGCCATGATCCTGGCATGTATGCCCAACTGGAGGCGGGCAAGCAGTCGGTGGATAATATCGACTACGACAAGATCCACAAGGCAATCCTAGCCGGTCCGGCGTTGGTTAAAACCAAGGAACTACAGAGGAAGCACACGGCAGCCGCTCTGGCCGTTCTGCAACATTTTCCGGCCACGGATGCTCGACAGGCCCTGGAGAACATCATTCTAGCCATGCAGGATCTCTGATCCCAAACAATCGTTGCTGATTTTTCACGGGTTTAGGGTTTAGTTTAATTGTATTTATTCCATTGGGTCATTCTTCATTATTGCAGACATTGTTGACTAATCTTAGACGGAGTAATTTAAAATACAAATTATGGTTTTTGTGCTTCGTTTTGTTAATTTGCATATCGGTGCAAGTACAAAAATTATTATTTTTAAAAGTTTTTGAGGTCACTAAAATAGTCCATAGCCTTTATACTTAAATGTTTGGTTAATGAATAAACACTTGACAATAAAAAGTTTAATGTTTTATTTTTAAGTAATTTAAAAGGTAATTGAAGCTGGGATAACTATTTTTGAATAATAGTTGCCACAATTTATTATGGGTTCCATTGTTTATTAAGTTACAGGAGTAATATTTTCCAGCAGTATTATTGAAAACCCCAGAATTCATAACGCCAAATGTTTAATTCAAGCAATATCTCAACCTAACTTAACAAAGCCATAAATCAACTAGTTAAATAAGGTACATAAAGTTGTAAATTGAAATAAGCGGAACGTCTTTTAGTCTTTAAGTCATCTATCGACCTGTGATTTTGATGAGCACCAGTTGCTTGCAGCGATCATACTCGAAATACTGAGGGAAATCCAGGGGTAGATGTTCCATATTCCAGGGCCTATTGGCAGTCTGCCGCATGAGGTATTCGTACATGGGGGCCACCGAATCGCAATCCTCCAGGGTGAACACATAACGCTTCTCCAAGGCCATATATATGGTTTTGGGCCTGCCAGTTTGGCGTCCTCGGTCAAGGAGATGATCCACCACGGAGATGAAGGCATCGGTTAGAGTATCACAATAGATGACATCGGCAGCCAGGATTATATCACTATTGTCGATGGCTTCGAGGAGCTCCTGTGATTGTTCTTCTTTTGGGGCGAGGAAATCAAACTCCAGAACGGAGACTTGACCATTGAGGAGTTTGGAATTCCTTTGAACATTCCCGTTGATTAACTTTAGAATGCAGCCGAGATCCACATCCGTGCAGTAGATCCTGCCGGCATTGTGTATACCCGCTGCGATGCTGGTCAGACCAACACCAGCTCCGAGTTCCATTAGTGTTTTGCCAGAAAACTCTTCTATTTTCGAGAAGAGGTAGTCCGCCAGGAGAAGGGCTCCCCGCCACACCTGCAGTCCCACCAAACGGAGTTCCGTGGCCTCTGAATGTTCCAATTCGATCACGCCACGTCTTGGCCTTGGCACCTCAAGGTCACCATCTTTATCCGTGGTAATCCTCGCCAGCTTTTCCTCCGGATAGGTAAAACGGAATTTGGACACTACTTTACCTCCATCGCGGATTGTTTGGTAATTGTTTTCGCCATAGATCTCCGACGTGACCGTGAACATGATCGGGTTATGTATGCATCGGGCCAAGAGCGCATAGAATATATATGTTTAATGTTGCGGTCGGTCGAGACATTTTCCCCGGGCGTCGTGGGCGATTACAAATCGGTATCGCCAATCGGTTTAGGGAAAATTGATTTTGAACTTTGTCTTTGCACGGTGGGTCAGATTGGGCAAAATATTTATTTTTTTTGTTTCACTGGAATTAACTCATCGTTTGTTTTTAGTTTTAATTTCAATTGAATTTAAGTTAAATATTTATTTGGCTTTATTTTATATGAAACACAATTATTGTTTTTTAAATAAAATATGTTAGGAAGGTCATAGTGTTTTTAAACACTTTATAAGCTTTTAAGCTTATAAATTAATATTTTACAAATTCAAAGAATTTATTTTGCTTTAAAAAATTAATGTTGTTTAAATGGAAATAAATGAACTATATTATTTTGTTCGCGGCATATTTTAGTCATTGAAAATAAATTATATATTAACGTTTATTTATTTATTAAATTATATTTAAGTATTATATTTAAATGATAATTATTGGCCAGGAGTTATAACAATATTGTTGATAAACGTTTTCTAATTTATATCCCACTGTATCAAACAGCTGTTCCATTGCTAGTTAAAAACCACTGAAACCATTTTACAACACTGCCAATTTAGGCGTGCACCGAGAGAAGACAGTTCCATCCGAATTTAAAGGAATCATGGAGGACGAGGACGATCCCATTGTGGAGGAGGTGAGTCTGGGTGTGGCACCATCCATTCTATACATAACCCCTCATCAATCCCCGCCAGATACCCGTGTTCCTGTCGAAGAACCTGCAGGACAGCTTGTACCTCTTCCAATACCCCACGAAAACGGAACTCCCGAACCACGATGATTCCGTGATTGTTAATTGTTGTGTGAAACCGATCGCCCAGGAGGTGAAAGTAGATTTTGGCCTGGACATCGAGTCCACCCACTTTGATCGCTTCAAGGGCGAACAATTTGCGGTGGCAGCTGATGGCAAAAATACCTTTGGAGCGGTGCCACCGAAAGGCCAGGAACGACCCACCTACAAACGTGGCATTATGGACAAACAGGCCTTTACCAGCACACGATCTTTAACCGATGTGGCCAAGTACATTGTGGGCATTTATACGGATCGGGAGTTCCATCTTTCACCACTTACCTCGATTGTCCAAATGCGTCCAGCTCTTACCCACTTTGATAAGGAAGACAAGCGCAAGAAGGCGGAGCAGAAGGCCCAAACGGAGGACATGGACGAAGACGAAGTGCTGCAACAGGTCACGGTGAAGTTTGCCCGTGGCAATACAAAAAACAGCGGCAAGGAGCAACGAGCCGGCACCTACGATGGTTTTGTTCAAAGAATAGCGGATGAGCCTTGGTGCGAGGCTTACTGGCATTCGAGAGGCACGCCCACCGCTGAACTGGAGCGCCAGAAACTCTTTGCCACCAGTCATCAGGGCAGTCAGGCATTGGCCCTTGGTCCTGGCGACTATCTCCGTAAGCTTTTGCCCTACGATGAGCACGTGCAGCCGGTTGTTACAGCAACTGCTGCTACAGCCGCCGCTCAAGTTCTTCCAGTCTACAACAAGGCCATGTTAAAAAGTATGCCGCTGCTGGAGCAGCTTACGGTGCTCCTCAGGGATGCCCGGATGCTGTCTTTTAGCGATGTAATCGGAATACTCACGGAGCATGTGGATCCACATGTACCGGCCGACAAGGTGCTCGCTCTGCTGCCCCAGGTGGGCATCCTGCTGCACGGCAATTGGGTGCCACGATCAGAAGTGGTCTTCCCCGAAAAGATGCTCTCCCATGCCAACGGAGTATCGGCGGAACAGATGATTCGCGCCAGGGACTACATAGTAAGTCGAAAGGAGTGTTTTTACGGTAGAAGAAAAGTTAAATGAGATTTACTAGTTCTCTGGAAAATTGTTTTTTTGTTAAGTCTCTATTTCACTAATAAATTTATTTGTTAACTAACCCATAGGTTTTATTTATTACTCACTAATTACTTATATTCCTTTTCCAGCTCTTCCGTTTCTCCCGCACGCCCTACCTGTTCCGCACGCAGGTGATGGCCGCCACTCAGTTGCCACCTGCGGAAACACTGGACGTTCTGAGAACCGTGGCCAGGGTGAACACTACAAAACGTTGGGAACTGCTGCTGCCACCGGATAAGGAATTCGAGCAAAAGTATCCGGAGTTGGTGGGACGCCAGGAGTACCACTGGACCGCCTCCGAGCAGCATTACAACGAAATGGACTGGGCCAGAGAAACGAAGCGAGTGCGCAAGAGATCCACGAGGAAGAGTGAATCCCAGTCGTTATCCTCATCTATGCCGCCGCCTGCAATGAACCCTCCAGCTACAGGATTCGTGGACGCGTAGCATCAGAAGATGACCTCCCAACGGTGGAGGAACGGGAGCACAAGTCTTATACATCTAGGCACTAATAAAAAGACCAACAAGTTTATTTTGTTACAAGTAACGACGTTGTGATCAGATCAATAATTTCCGCTGCCAAAGTATTCCTATTGGATTTGGTCATTTTGTAGAGAACCGATCCTGGTGTTTTTTTAAGCTGCTCTACCAAGGGCAAGCTTGATTTTTCGGGTATGGTGACAACTACGGGTAGTTTGTTCTTTAATACATAATCCATGGCCGACTCAAAACGCTTGCTAAGCAGCTCCATTTTGCCCACTTCGTCGATAACCAAGAGCTCAGGTTCTGGCCGACAGTCCTTGAAATTCAGCAGCGGCAAAATCAGATCCTCAAAGTCCTGGACAAACACCGAATACCTTCCCACTTTCGGGCGTCGCAGTTGATCTGCAGGATTCTCTCGTGAAAGAATTCCTCGTTTTCCTTCCAGGGAAACCACATCGAATCCTATTCTTTGGCCAATTCCCGCATTTCGAACTTCTTCCGTGTAGAATCCTTGGAGGAGGTGCCCTTTATTCCGCAGATTTGAACAAATATTGCGAACCAGCGTGGTTTTACCTATACCTACAATGCGGAGTGACAAGTATATAAAAATTTAAATACATATTTGTCTTTAAAAATACTTAAGCAAGATTACCTGGTGGTCCAGTAATTATTATAGTCGTTAAAATCGCCTTTTCCATGTCGGGTTAGCCGGTTTATTTTTATATTGAATTTAAAGAATCCGTGATCTAGATCAACCAGGAATGGGCGTTTATTTATTATTTAAAAGTAGTTCCAATTACTTTTTTAAAAATCGTGTATATACCGGGGCGTTGTAGAAATTCCATCCGAAAAAAATTAGGTCATATCATAAATACTAACAAGAATGTTAAATACAATAAAGTATTATAATTGTTTTAAAACAAATATAAATCGCCTTGAAGACAACACTGTATATTTTGTAAGCCATCAATATAGTAATATCAAAGCTAACAATGGAAACCCTTTAACATGAAAGGCAAACGTCTACTTAAGGATGCATTTAATTAGAGGCTAATCTCAAATTATTGTAAGACTTTAGTTTATTTTGTAATTTTTTATTCACACTTTGTAAAATATTTTTTTAAGCCAGCCCCTTCTGGTTTTTTTACAATACTTTTAATGCAGTTTGCCACGTCCACAAAATTAGATTTTTTAAGCTGAGTGGGTGGAATTGGTGACAATTGTTGTTTGAGGAGGAGGATGTTGACGATACCAGGCGGTGTCAAGGTGGTGGCTTCGGATCCGAACGCTCAGCATCGGAAGCCGAAGTGAGAGCCAAAGCGGAAGTGAATGGCGAAGCGGAAGCAAAAGTAAAGGGCAGAAGCGGAAATGCAAATATGTTGCAGTAATTCTATTCCCTAAAAACTATTCTAGTCCTTAAATAGTCACAAAAATAACAAATATTAATGAAACATTAATGGCAAATAAGCCAATCAAATAATACTACATTTCCCAACTGCAAGTAATCAATATTACCCTATTTGTTATTTATAATAATTAAAAAAAAAAAAAACATTGTTAAGCCGAGGTACTTTAGAATATCCTTTGAGGGCCCTTTCCGGCCAGTTTTTTCTATTTTTTTTACTGTTTGTCAACAAACCCAGTTCTGAGAGCACAGTCTTTTTTTAACCCAGCTTTGGCAAGCTAGAGGATTAGAAACATCGATGTTTTTGGCGGATAAAATTAAATACTTGTTAGAGATGGAAAAACATCGATGCCGCGCTGCCATACATCGATATAACCGATGTTCCGAAAACATCGTTGGCATCGATGGTGGCATCGACGATCTTCCACCTCTATATAGCCCCAAACGTCGACCGAGAAGCGCACCGTTTTTTCGTCGCGCGTGAATTGAAAATCGGTAAATCCAATTGTTGCTCGCGGTTAGTTGTGTTGGTGCCGAGAAATACCAGAGAAGTCCGGAGAATCCAAGGGCATTGCGTACGCGTGAAGTTTTGGCTCGCAGCAAGCTGCATTTTCTGTTCTTTTTATTGTGAGATTTAAAGTTGCCCAGCTTGTTCCTCCTCCGCTTCCCCGCCGCTTTATCAACCTCTCCTCCAACTCCCCTCTTCGCGCGAGTGCGTGTGCGTGGCGGGCTATAATGTTTTGGCCATAAAAAAGTGCAACCAACCGATCCGCTAAAAGTTATAAACAAAAGCCTCGAAATGTCCGAGGCCGATCTGAAGAACCTGTCGCAAAACACGGACGGCGATCAGGAACTGCTCCTGCATCAGACCACACAATCCCTGCTGATGGCCAGCTCCATGATGTTCGTGGAAAATCCCGGAGGGGCGGGGGCTGTGCCCATGCCTGTACCCGTTTCCATGCCCCTTTCGATCGGCTTGCCCCACCATCCGATTCCCTACAACGTGGACGATCTGCTCAGGGAGAACAATGCCCTACATGCCAAAATCAAGGAGTTGAGTCTCGAGCGGGATCGCCTGCTGTGCGAGGTCTCCAATCTGCGACTCGAGCTGGATATGTCGGAGCTCAAGAGGTTACCCCTGGATCTCGATGAAAAGTAAGTGCCTGACAGTGATTAATAGATATTTAAAAACTTATAAGGGTGCTTTGGTCTACGCCCAAACATTAACACATTCTCTTATTGTGCATTTTAATTTTTAACTTTAATTCTTATAGGAAAAAGTCTGTTAATAAATATTAATGTAAGTTAATCCTTGAAAGTTTTACGTAATTTTTATTTGTAAAATGCTTTTAAAGAAAAAGTTCTTAAACTGAGATTCGTTAAAAGATCGATTTTTCTGGGAATATTTGGAGATAACGTCCAAACTGAGTTGAGCAATTAATATTTTTTGAATTACTCTTTGAATCAAAAGCTTCAATTTGAAATTTTGTGAAGGAGGCATTCATAATTCTTTTGTTTTATTTTAGTACTATATATTTTGTTTTAAAAATACATACAAGAATTCACGGCCAGACCTCTTATTTTGTATGGGCTTTTGTTCTTCTTTTAGTGGTTCTTATCAGGGCGGCGTTTGATTTTCAGAAGCTATGTCAAGGCCTTTTGAAGTTTTTTATTAGTATATATGTATTTATATAAAATCTAAATTAGTTCACATCTACATATGGTCATTAACTATTATTTAAGTATTCGTTGTCTTCGCGAAATAAGTTAAATGGAAATATTAAAAAAAACATTTATAGAAGTATTTGTATATCAAGAATATTATAATTGTTGGCACAAGAAACCCTTACTGGAATTCTGGTTATAAGTTATCAGATATTTTTGAAGAAATATTTAAAGATTAATTTAAAAAGCAGGTTTTTGTGACACTTAAAAATATCATTTAGGAGACCTTTTGGTTTTTTGGCTGTGATCGCCATTTTTGGCTGCGTTTCCTTAACCCCCAACCTAATTATTTCCTTGCCTGGAGTGTCGTTGTTGACTCAACTTCTGGTTGAGTCACATTTTCGTCCCCTTGTCCTTGCCACCTTGGCAGCTGCAGGCTGACAAGTCCGTCTTACTGGTTTTTGGTTTTTGCAACCCCTTTTTGCACTCCCTACTACCTGTGGGCTAATCGACACAGTCGTGGTCGCAATTTTAAGTGCGCAACGCGCGATAGGAATTTCCGTACATAAAAACTCGCGCTTATCTGGGCCAGAACATTAGATAATGTTATATTTTTTCTTTACCAAATTGAATGAATCACTGTTCTGTTAGAACCACAGTTGCTCTCACCCTATCGAACGCACCAAATTCTCTGTTTGTTTTAAGCTCCTATCGGTCTGTTTTCCCTTGCTGATAATTAATAGTGGCACTCTGGCAGATAAGGAACAGTCTCACGGAAATTCAATGTTAATACCAAATTTCGATCACTTATTTGGGAGATTAACCCGACAAATGCATAGGTAAATAAGCAAAGAAATATTTTTAACGATACGCCTGGCTTTGCCATTGACAGCCGAATAAAGGTGGAAATATCTCAAAATTCGTACCTGACTTTGTTTTGCATGCGGTCATGCCCGACCGCAGACAATCTGAAAAATAGATATGTATATACACAAAGTGGGCGCAAATAAAGCGCAGTTATCTTTAACCGTTTTCTTTATTTCGGGCTTCTTGGCCTTTAAGGTCTGCCAGAAGAATCGTGGGCTCTTCCAATTATTCGCTTTGCGTTTTCTGTTTGTTTTTGTTTTGCGCGCTGCTCACCTTCGCTAAAACATCTAAACATAAGAGACTACAAAACTTTTTGAATTTCAACGGAGATTTCAGTCAAAATTTAAATACTCTCTAAGAAGTATTCAGAAACGTTATGGCTTATTCAATATTCTATATTCAATTCTATTCGCGTATTTGATTATAGCTTATCAATTCCATGTGTGTATGCATCCGGTAAACTTTAATCTAAATAGTTAAATATTGACTTTATGATATCAAGCACAAAATGATCTCTCAACTAAAGTTAAACTTTCCAATCAGAATTTTTAAATTGGATTTCTTCAGAGCTTTAAACATAAAATTGGAATAAATTTATTAAAAATATATTTGGTTAATAAATCAGTTAATAAACACATCATTCTTTATTCACAACAGCCATATTTATCTATCAATATCCATTAATTCAAATTTCTAAATACATAATCCAAACAAATTTATATCTATAAACAAAGATATTTACAGAGCATGCCAATTGAGATGTTATTAAATAAAACTACGGCCCGAAACTAATAAAATTAATCATGAAAATCTTTAAATCAACAAAATTAAGCAAGGCCAATTTTTTGTTTTGCCAATTACTCTTTGTTTATAAGGTAAATATGACCACGGTAAATTTATTTCTCTTTTTTTCCCAACCCAAAGGAACCACAATTTTTTACCTTTCAATTAGCATAACTAAATGTAATGTGCAAATGTTTACCATACCTTAGATTCACTCTTAGATAGTTTGTACAAGATAAGCCGCACGCACCGAGTGGCATTCGAGTTGGTTATATCTTTCATTATGAGAAGAGTATGACACGATGAGACATAAAACTCAAGATCAGAGATGTTGTTGAAAATGTGCGGGCAGCTTTTTGACTTATGAGTAAAGTTCCTCTGCTTATGGTTGTTGTTTTTCCCAGGGTAACTTCTGCATTTGGTCACTCCACACTCCACTCATACTCTCTCACAGTTAGAAACTACACAGGAAGAAATGGAATCTAGTGCTAAACATGTAACAGAAAAGCATTCGTTTTAATATTTTTAAATGATGTAACATCGAATACGAAACTTTTGATGTAATAGATCTTAAAATAAAAGACCAATGTGAGCAATGTTTTACATTATAATATTTATTCGAATTATTATAATTATTATCAACAGCCATGTGTTGATTATAATACAGGTGTCCAGACTATTATTGTTAATATAATCTTATGTCAATGGCAATGTCATAATAAATTTTAACCCTGTAGCCACAAAGTCGTTGTTTGGCTTGCCGCAGAGTTCAACTCATTAGCCAGTTATCATCATCTAATAAAGCAGACACACGCACAGGGAAAATGGGGAGAGGGGGGTGGAAAACACTTGCCCATTTGAAAAGTGTTTTTGCTGTTGCTCTGGGTCTCTTTGTGATAATTAAGCGAGTGTAGTGGAGAGTCTATTAATTTCGTACGCCCCTCTTTAAAACGGTCATGCTGGGGGTTTGCAGGGGGGTTACGAGGGGGAGGAGGATGGGATAACGTTTTCCGACTACTTAATGAGTGTGTACTGTATTCTGTGACTTTAGTAGGTGAAGTAGTTCTCTGCCCTTCTTACTACTCTTTCATTTCATTTGCATGCAACATTTGGACTGAAGATTGCGGTTGCCCCCATAATGAGAGGGGCGTAGGTGAAGGGGGATTGGCGGTTGGAGTTTGGTGGTCAAAATGGAAGCCATGCGTGCTGCAAATATCTTTGAGGTTTGAGAGCAAACTTTTGTTTTAATTAAAAGATATGCCAAATGGACATGCAAGTTTCGGGTCAATGTGGGGTTGGATGATCTAAATGCAAGCAGCAGATGGGAAAAACTTTTTATAGGGGGCGGAGTCGAAAACGAGATAGTAATTGCAATAATAATATGCTGAATTGTATGCGGTTCTAGTGTTTTTATATGGGATTTTTTTGCCGTACTTTTTATAATAACTGTTGTGGCTTTATGTTTTTATCGCATATCCATATAGTTTTATAATTGTCGTTTATTAGTGTTTATGGTTTTTTGAGGTTCAACTTAAAAACGATTTTTGTAATGGTTTCAAATTGGTTTTTTGTTATTTACGGTATTTAATTTGCGGTTTGGAAAGATTTATTGTGGTTTGTTTCTATTATTCCAGATGTGTACTTTATTATTGTTCTTGAATTGTTGAGGGTTAAACTTAAAAAGAATATGTAAAAAACGGAACTTGGTTGTTAATGTTGCTGATTTGCTTTTGCCTGAAGGGATTTAAGTTATCCTTTTCAGTGCTTCCTTATTATTTTTGTATGTCCTGGTATTTAAGGTTAAGTTTTGTGAAAATACATTACCATTAATTTTTTTCATAAACTTGTTCGTCATTATATTTTTGCAGTTTTTAAATTCCGTATTGTACCTCTGTGATTTTTATTGTAAATGCTTATGATAAAAGAAATCATTACCAAGAATTTCATCCAATTGTATTTGCGTATAGCATTCCATTATTTAAGTTTATAGAAAACATAATAATGAAATACAAAAATAATATAATTCTCCATAGTTGTGTCAATTATTATGACAAAGTACTTATCCATCACCAGTAATTTCTCTCAATTATTTCAGTTGAGGAAGCGTTTCGATACCATAATTTCCCTCCCGAAGCTCTATATTGCAAATTAACACAATTAAGTTGATCGCTTTTCTGGGTTATTCCAGTGATCCGAACACATCTGGGTTTGGGGGTACCATGTGTCGGTGCTCCAGACTAGACCATTTATTATGCATGCAATAAACAAAAATGAAAATTTCAGTTTTCAATCGAAAAGTGAGATCATCGCGTGCTGGGCAGTCGAAGAATAATAATTAAAATCATTTATATGAAATGTTTAATAAACAATGTCATTGCCAAACTGACTTTCATGTGTTCAGACTAAACTGTCAAGTCACAAAAAAAGCTTGCGAAAAATTCCAGTTGGCTCAAAGTCTTTGGGGGATTAGTTTCCAACCGAACAATGTAATCAATTAGAGGGCGTCCCGCTTTGGCTTTAGCCAGCCTTTTGCATATGTTATTTCTTTTATTTTTGTTGTATCTTACTCGTGCAGCTCGTTACGCAAATACGAAGATACAGTGATTGATGAGACATGCGTTCATGTTGTCCCTGCCCAAAGTGACAACTTCCGAGTCGCTTTTCCCCATTCAGCGGAACTCGCTACCAAATCCAAATGCCAACGCTAACTCTCATTGCTCCAGTGGCTTGTCAATCGTGTTTGGCATTGACAGCAGCCTAGTACGCTTTACATGGCCATAAGTCCCGGTCTTGGCCATCTTCTGGTAATTTTTGCTCGGTTCTGACGGCTGCGCATGCGCCCAAAAATGGCCATCGTGTGCTAGAGATTCGAACCAACAATAATGGCCAAAACTGTGGGATTCGCTTTTGTCTCTGACTGAAGGAAGTTGCGCTGATGATGGACTGGAAATAATGATCAGCTATTTGGATCGTGTCTATAGAGGTCTAATTTCGGAGAAGTGTTCTACATGGTTGATTTGGGTGGGAGAAATGAGGTATTTTCAAATATATTTGCTGGGAAGAGATTGCATGGGAATTAGTTAATAGTCTCATTTTTTCTGGTTTTAAATATATTAAAACAAATATATTCACCACTGGTATATTTCCACCTTAAATACTTTAGTGGGTCTCGTATGATTCATCAGGTGTTTCAAAAAGTAAACTATGACACTTACTTTTAAATAACAAAAAAATGTATTCCAAAACCCAGTTAATGAGCAAGAAGTATAATTAGTAAACAAAAATTTCATTTAAATACATGTAATGTGTCATTTATTTTGAGCCAGCTCTTTGTTTCACATTTTCCTTTACTTATTGAAAATTTGAATTTGTCAGCCTTTCGAAAATCAATTAATGCTTCGTTAAAATAGTTTGGCATGCTGAAATCATGGTGATTGATCCCTGCAGCTGTTTGTGTAAATTATATAGCCTATGACTAATTTCCATTTTAAAGCTAAATTTAACTGTTTCTGCCTCTTATCGTTGCAAAAAAATTAAAAGTCCCATTGAGAACAAGCGAGAAATCTTTTGAAGGCCATTAAGAAATCGAACAATTTCCTTAAAAGGTTAACAGAAATATTCATAAAAAGTAATATATGCAGAAATAGTTTGTAATGTGACACTTATTCATGAATATTATTATAATCCCATTAAAGTTTTCAAACATCAATAAATAACAAATGATTTTGGGAAACATTTTAAAAATTGATGTCTAGATTTTTAAATTATCTTGTTAATGGTTTATTAGTGTAATAAATGTATTATATTTTCAAAAACTCCATTTTATTGATACTGAGTCACCTTAAATAATTAGATGTATTTATAAGATCTAACAACGAATGAAATAAACCATTAGAGCCTTTTACTATGTAATCATTTTATATCTTCAACCACAATAAACTTTCATCACCATCATGTGAGCCCTTGAGGCTTTTGTCTTATCTATGAAGATGGGACTGGGTGGTCGGTCACCCTAAGACAAAGTCTTTCAAAATGTCTGGGGCGACATCTTTCATCTGTTTATCTTCACTCCACTCCACTTATATGTGCTCTGTTTTAGTGCTTTGACTCACTTAACTTATATATATATAATAAATTTCGCCTCCCAACTGACTGACAACTTCCGGTTGTGGTTGCATCCCCAGAGTAACAACCCCATCCACCCACTTTGGAGGTCGGCCTCTTTCAATCAATTAACACTGCCTAGAGTCGTAAAAAAATCAGCAAAATAAGGGAAAAACAAATGAGGGATATATTTTCTAGAAATAAGAAAAACAAATTGCAATAAGTTGGGAACCCCACCCTGCCATTTTGACATATTAATGTTGTAAAATTAAAAAATCATCAAGAAAAACGTGAAAAATTATTCTTCGTTCTTTAGGCATGAGTGTGTATTTTGTGTACATTGACCCAAATTTTGGGGGAAACCGTCTTCTGTCTTTTGATTATTTTTCAGCGCCACGGTTGAGTAAAGTACTTGGGCCCCTGAGATCCCCTCTCAGGCACGCCCCAAATGCGAGTGCCAAGAAAATGCGTTGTTGCTCAATTTCCTCGGGTTTCCCTCTCTCTTATTTGACAGAGTGCAGCGCCCTCTCTTCCTCTTCTTTGGGCTTAATATTCAAATTTTTATTTGTTGCTTTTTCGAAAATTAAAAGCTCAAAAATATTCAACAGCTGGTGGGCTGCGTATAAGCGTTGCACAGTGTTGCCAGAATTTGTAGAGAGGTACATATTTTTAATTCACAAAAATTTCCAACATGCTTATAGCGATATTAATAATATTAATTAATTAAATATTAATAATTCAGTTACTGTTTGAAAATATAAAATGGTTCATATTTTCTAATCGACACGTTAAAAAACTGTGTTTTTTACATAATTAGAAATTGACTGAAAGAATTATGTTATAAGTAATATTTATATAAAAATACTTAAAACATTTTTAAATTTTGTTTTATAATTTTAATTTGGGTATTTATTTTTGTAATAAGCCACAAATAGCCAAAGTTATCAGCACTATTGTGCTGCATTTGTTTGTGTAGGCGCCTGCAGAACCAACACCGAAAAACAATCAAGAAATATATTGCGATTTATATGAATTTTTGTGGGTTTTTCTTGTGCGTTTTTTTCGAACTCAGTTTCGTCTTGCTCATCATTCATCTGAAAACCAATGCCCGCTGTCCCTCCAACCCCTTGAAATATTATTGCTGCTTTATCTGCTATATCTTGACCTTAAGATTGTCTGCGCAGCTCGGTCGCCAGCGTCAATGGACGCAGTTGCGCAGACGCCAGAGATTGGCGCTGCTTTTGTTTTTTATTATTATTATTTTTTTTATTTTTATTGGTGACCCAATGGAGCGTCGCAGCGGCGCCGTTGAACGCACTCGGCCAAACGCCCACAATATATAATAATTTCGTGTTTTTAAATGCTGTTTATGTTGATTTCATTCATCGACTAGAAAAAAAACGTAGTAGTAGAGCCAAAAACGTAAAACGAAAATGAAAACGAGTCGAAAATGAGACTCACATGCAAATTGAATATATTTTTTTAAGTAAGCTGACCACAAGAGTGTTGGAGCTGCTGCTGCTGGCCACTGGGTAATGCACTGGGGAAAATAAAGATAATTTATAAATGACAATACAACACATATTTATTGAAAACTGAACAACAAACCATCAATAAGTTTTTTGTACAGTTTTAAAGTTTTTCTAGAAAAAGGATTATTTTTAACTCCATATTAAATAAATTCTTAAAAATAGTATACAGGTATAAGTACATATATATGCATAACACAGCTTATATAATTTTTGTAAAATTATGCTATAGATTAATTTTTCAATTATTTTCAATTATGTTAGCTTTAATTTGTTTCGTGATATTCATATATCTCTGTGTATCTTACAACCAAACGTTGATGCCGAGCTGGTTAGCAACTAGCCAACCAGAAGATAGCCATTTATATGTGCCATTAATCGATTGTCAGCAACCTCGTCATGGAGCGCGATCGCCATTGCGGAGAGTGTGGAGTGATTGGAAGGGGAAAGGGGAGTTGGAGGGGCATGTGTGTTGACTGACAACCAGTTACCTGTAGCCAGATACCCTGAAATGGCCAAGATGCTTTTGGGTTTTGTAACCAGTCTGGAGGAGATCTTATTTCTCAAGTTTATAAGATAAAATCGTTGCGGAATGAAAATCTATCGGCTTAGATTCCTGTCTCAAATGATTACTGAAATTTAATACTTTAAAATTATGTAATAATGTTTATAATAAGCAAGTTCATTTTAAAATCGTGCATAAATATTGAGAAATAATTGAATACAGATGTGGTTCATATAAATTCTTTGTTATTCAGGTAAAACAAAACAAACGATTCAATGTATTTTTTAAATTTATGATGATTTTGAAAACCCAAATTATGAAAGTAACAAACTGCAAGAGAGCACAACTAAAAGTAGAGAAACTCTAGTTCGTTTTGCCAACTTTACCTATGTATTGATTACCGACTTGCATTTTACGTCTGTTACTGTTTTTAATAAGTTGCTCTCGTATACGATTTCTGTTTAGTGTTAAATGCTTGGAGAGTTGCATTAGCGGATTGCATTACCCATTTGAGACCAAGCAACTGGCAATCATCATCGCCATCATCATCGTGGCTATGTATCGATGGTCATTATTATCCTCCACTTTGGCCGTGGGAAGGCAAACAAATGTTCGATATATATTGGCTGCCAGTTTTCTCCTACACCTAGAGCAATAAATATATATAAGAGCAATATATAAAGTGGGTGGGGGATCCGTCAGGTGAAAATTGAGTTACCGTTAATTGCCATGGCGTCTACGACCTGAAAACCAGCCTGAAATGTGTAGGATTCACCCACCCCCTTAATTGCACCACTCAATTAACACCCATCCCTCCCATGACAAATTGCAGAATTGATTTTTAACATTTTGTGTCTTGGGAAATATCTGCTTCCCTTCCCCTTTTCTTTTTTGTATGTTTCAATAACTCCAACTTGGAATTACAAATTCGTGTTTAGCGCATTAACATGCAGCACAGTAAATAAAAAAAAAATTGGAAACAAAAGCAGTGGAAACTGCGGGAAAACTAAGCCAGCAAGCGCCCCCACACACACTCGTGCGGCAGAATTTTCCTTCTCATGGCCGCCGAGAGCTCTAAAAATAGAGTTTAACAAACTGAAAAAGTATTCCACCACATACAACGACACGCATACGCTGACAAAAACCAAAATTGGGGAGGGCATGGCGGGGAAATTCTCTGGTCCCATTTTCACATTTCAAATTAACACACACACATCTCTCGCCTCTCATTTCTCAACTCTCATTCTCATCTCGCATTCAGATGCATCCTCCAACCTCCGCCCTGCAATCCGCAATCCGTCGGTTGATGTGAGGGTATGCCAAAGGGAACAAATCTCAACACAGTTTTTTTTCGCGTTTGTCCCTACGTCATCGTCCTGTGCAGTCAACATCCTCATACCTTATCCTCAGCCTTTGTCCTGCGATTCGTCGCAATTCTTTAACATAAAAATTCAGGGGAGTACCTAGGAGGAAAGGGTTATTGGGGGTTTTGAGCCTCCTTTCAAGAAACTACCAATTCGTTATGTTATGTCACACGAAAAGTAAAATTTTAAAAGAGTTAACTAGAACGATCAGGAAAAAGGTCATATAATCCTTTACTAAAATTGGCCTACTAACAACATCCCAAATACAATAATATAGTTACCTATTTTAAATCTCACTTTTCAAAGAATTACGCATTTTCCTTTTCGGCCTTAAAAAAATGTTGTCAAATAATTAACTACAAAATTTAATTTAAAAACACAAAAAATAAGTATTAATCTTTATGATTAAATAGCATTTTTAAAATTTTCTTAAAAGCATTCCATAGAAAATTGTTAAGGGACCCCCTCGGAAAAAAAATCTGCCTGCGGCACTGTGAATAACCAACCCTGGGGAGCAAAGGGAGTTTTTCACCGACTGACTGACGAGCGAGTTCGCTGGCATGCATTCTTTGTCCTCGAGGAGGATGGGGGGTGGATGAAGTGGGTGTCTGGATGGGGTGGCATCCTGAATGTTGCAAGCTCCATAGAGGATGCAAGCGCCTGCCACTTGGGCACTTGTGTAACAGCATTTCTGTTTGTTTTTGTTCATCTTCTAAGGCTAAGCACCCGCGTTCCCTTTTCTCCATATCATGATCTCTGGTGGGGTATGCCAGTTCAGGAATTGAGTTTGTGGTCCGTATGCCAAAATTACAAAAGGGAATAATATAATATTTAAATGTTTTAGATAATAAATTAAGTGTCATACAAGGTTTATTTAAAGCCTGAAATAAAATTAATCTTATTAAAAATATGTTTGCTAATGATTTCTTCTTAAGCAATCGAGCCGAACTTCCTGCTTAACCAAATAATGAATTAGCCAAATCATTCTCGTTTCCGTGTCCTTATCATGGGATCAACCCTGTGAATAGTCTCATTATATTCCACACGACGTCGTTTCCTTTGTGAAATTTGAGACTAGTGTGAAACACACTGGCATGAAATGCACTTCGTGTTTGACTTTACGATTTGTGCACAGGAACTGAATTATGTTTCTGTGTCTATTGTATAGCCCTATGATTTTTAAAAGTTTTATGAGTTGCTTTTGTAAAATATAATATATTCTAATATGATTTGCCTAACTGGTAGGTAATTATCATCTTCTTATGATTTTTATTTTCGGCCAATCTTCTATATTTAGTCAGGGTATTCCCAAATTCATTAACTAGATGTTCATTAATTTTTTGCTTGCTGACTTTATGTGTTACCATGCGCCACCCCAATGTTCTGCATCGTGTTCTTCATCAAGTTCTCCCGACTCTTCTCCGAACAAGTCTCATTTTCTCTCCTCCAGTTCATCTGCATGATGTGCCGTGGGTACATGAAGTGCTCTTTAGCGTTTGCTGACATTTTCTCTTCTTTTTTTTGCAACAGAAATGAAACAACGAAATGGGGGAAAATATATAGGATGTATAGTGTGTTGCACATGTTGAATATATAAATATTCGGATGAGACGGTCACTGCTCCAATTCGTCTAAAAATTTTCTGTGCATTTTAATAATTTGTTTTTAGATATTTCACTCTTGGCTGGGTGGTATGTGAACTTGTATTTACCGGTGCATTCTTGATCTTATATTTATATTTGGTGTAATGCTTTAATTCAGTTCAATAATTTATTACCGTTGAATTTTTGAAATTCCTTTTTGGCTGTTTCAGTGGACCAAATATGCGTATGTAAGCATTAATAAAATCTAAATAAATATTTTTTTAACCATAACATTATTTAAGTTAATTAAATAAATGAGTTCCATAAAAGCTATCCAACTATTGGTAAAGTCCCTGGTATACTGGAATATCCTCGATTTGATCATTAATTAAAGGTCCCATTAATAAGCTGATATATCTGACAGGAAGCCAATAAGCCTTAAGGCCATTAAATGCAGTGTGCAGCTTGAGGAGTAAACACACGCCCCGCTAATAACTTGTCATCTTTCTGGAACTTCATCGGACTAGTTCGCTCAGTTTGTCAGTACCCCGAGTTTCCTTGTCCCTGTCCCCACTTTATGATATATGTCCACCTCACACCCCACCCACAGCCTTGGGCGTTCTTTCAATATTATGACAGCCAAGAGGGAAAATCTTTTGTTGCCTTTGCGCTTAATTCATCTCGAGCGTCTCGAAGTTGGTCTTTCCTTTGCGCAGTCCCTCTTCATCATCATCACCATCATCATCATCATCATCTTTTCCGCGTTTCATTTCCATTTGGAGAATGATAAAAAAGAATGTGAAAATATTGTGGCTGCTCTTTTCTGTTTATTCTTTATAAGTTGGATCCCTCTTCATCCTCAGATCTTCAGCTTTTGTTTGTTTTCGTTGGTTTTAGGTGGGGCGTTGGTATTGTGGGCGGGGTGAGATTAAAACTTTTGCTTCTTATCCGACTGAAAATTGTCTTTTTTTGGTATCCTCGCTGGCAGTTGCATTTTTGATGCGCTTCATTGTCAGTTGACCCAATTTGATGGGCGTGGACCCCAGGGCAAATAGCTCCCACACTAACACCCTCCTCCTGACCCTTTGTGCATCAAAGTCCCCCCATTTACTACCACTCCCCCTCAATCCCCTTATTGCAGCTCGCTGAAATATTCATGTCTTGAGAAGCCATTCAGAGTTTTGAACTTCTTTCCAAGTTGATTTCTGTTCACACAATAAAATGCACGAAGTGGGTGTGCTGGGTTGGGTGGCTACACTAAAATAAAACCGAAACTTTTTTTAAGAATATTAAAGTTTTTATTAAATTGACTAAAAATTTGATTAATTATTTTTAAATGTAAAGTAAGAACTTAACCCATTAATTGAGATAAACAATTATCACAAATTTTAAAATACTTAATTTGGTAAATAACCTGTTGGTATGGTGCAGAAATATAAATAAAGTATTTTAAAAAGGTATTAAATAAAATAGGTAATTAATGAAATATTTTGAAAATGTACTGAATAAAAAAAAAAACTTTGAATATTATTCAAGTAATCCAATTAATAATCCAATGTGATTATAATGATTATAATCTTTGTATATTTTTGACTTAAAGCATTTTACGGTATTATTATATGTTTTGATTTTAAAATGCATTTTCTTTTGATGATTTCTTAAAGGAAAAGTCTTCTGAAAATTTAGAAAAGGGGTAAACCTAAATTGTTGTCCAAGTGTAGTCCACAACTGCAGCTTGCAATTACCCGTTGTCGATGTTGTTGGTGCTGCTGTTGTTGATTATTAAATACTTTATTGCCTGGGCTTGTATTTGAAAAGCGCGCCCAAGAATTGAAGTTGAAGCCGCTGCTGCTTTTGTGAAAGACGTGAAGAAACGGCGGGCAGCAGGGGTAGTAGAAAGAGCTGGAGAAAGAGACCTTTGTGTGGGTTAGACTGCATTAGGTTGCATGCAACGGGGCCATAGAAAGTGCCACCGAACCTCCCGAACCACTGAACCCACTGGGAGCTTCCCCATGGCGAAGCCAGCGAGACTTGAGCACGCACCAGACACGCAAATTATATACATATATGGGATATATAGACGGGTATTTCCAGTTGTAGATGGAGAGGGTGGTGCATTTGGAAGCTATCACTTTTCTGGGTTTTTATGCTGCACTTCTTTAATCATGGGCACAAACCATATGGGAACTGTGTCTGCACCTGGGATTTGTCGGTTGGTCTTTGAGTTTCATTGGAAACGATGTCGGCCGACCTCGGGGTGATACTACCTATTGTCAAACAATCCAAGCTATGGTAACTATGGTAATCACCTCAATTATTTGGCTCGGTGCGATTACCCACTAAATAACTCAATACGAGTTGATGAACTGGGTTAGGGAAAAGTTTCCCACACTCTGCATTGCTTTATTAGCATACCACAAATCAAGGTTTGGATTTCTAGTTCATTTTTTCTAAAAGTGGGAAAAAAAATTTAGGTTCATAAATACAAAAAAAAATGCTATTTGAGCTTAGAAAGATGCTAACTTAAGAAAATATCTTTTGAGATGTTGTTTTATCTGTTATCTTGTTTAAATTCTTTTATATATAAATAATTTCATTAATTTGATTTTCATGGAGTTAAAATTACTGTTGTTTTCGAAATACAATTATTTTCCTAAATTGATTTTTACCAAAAGGTTTTTATTGATACCCTATTGATTTAACAGTGTATTTTCTGTAGGTCTTGTGATGGCAATGCTGTGCTCTTTCTCTCTTTAACTTGCTCTCTTTCCCACCGCTCTCTCATTAGCAAGTAGGGGTTGACTGTCGGTAAATTTCCGTTGTTATTTGCATTTTGCAAGGATATTTAAGAAGGGGAATATTGGAGGATATCCTGGCGGTTACTCCAGCATAAAACATATTTTTTGAACTTCTTTCTGGAAGTTGTTCTGTTGTGTTTTTCCTTTATTATGATTGGAACAAAAGCCGCTAATAACTTGCAACCCTCTCTTGATAGTCGGGACTCTCTCTCTTTATTGCTGCCCCCAATTTTATTTCTCCCTCTCTCTTATGCTCTCCGGAAACGGCTTTTAATGGGCGCTTTTAGAATGATTTTTAATGTTCTCTAAATTGCGTCATAAAACTATTTGCAAACCGTTTTCCAACAGGCTTTTCTCAGGCTCATTAAAAATGGGTGGCGAATTCCCCAACGTAGGGTGCCAGTGATTTTTGGAGGCATATTTCCCGCTGCATTTTCCCCCCACACAGCTGCATTTTGTGGATTTTTGCAACCCCCTCTGACGAGAGAGAAAAACCAAAGGAACAGAAAAAAAACAACCCGCACTAGAGACATCTGTCTGGAAAACTCTCTCTCTAATTTCTCTCAGCTCTCTTCTTCCTCGAACAGAGAGCAAAGGAGCCGCATTGGCTGCCGTCGACGCCTTCAGTAATGGAAATATTTTACCCAGTTCAGTACTCCATTTCAGTCAGTTAGCCGACGTTAGTTTTTCGCAGACGCTTTTCCGCCTAGCAGTATTTTTAATCATAACCAAAAAAAATGTTAAAAATTACCTAATTAGTAGGGAAAATCCCAGACTAGTCAAACAAAAATAAATATACACAACAAAAAATACATAACAAGTGCCGCAGAGTTTTGTAAAATTGAACAACCATCACCACGCCCCCCGCCCCTCGCGTACGTGTATGTATTCGCATGTCTGCCGCCGCTGCCGCAGTCGACGTCGCTGCCACCGCTTTAATATCCCCAAAAACGTCCCTTAAAATCATACATATATATTTTATATATACATCTACACGTTAGCGATTAAAAATATATTTGCAAAAAAACACGGACTTCAAAGTGAAATTCGAATTTCCCCACCCCTCGACGTATTGATTTTTTTTCGTCATCTTCATATTTATCGTTGCCAAAGTGTTTGTATACCGTCCAAAAACAAAACACACTCACATACAAGAACCTAGTTCCAAACACACAAAAAAAAATAAAACGATTCCGTTTCACTGAACATTCGGCCTTAACTATATTTACCTAATACATAATTGAAGAGGAGCGGCTAACTAGGGACTTAGTTAGTGGGACTTGGTTTAGTCACCCGATATCGCCACCCTCCAGAAAATAACAACACATCAGCAGAATGAGCAGCTACACTGCCGCCCAGTATTACAAGACCACCAATATGATTACCTCCAATGAGATTTACTGGTAAGTTGCTCTTGGCTGTTTGGCATTTCTCTTTGTTTTCTTCCAGTTGGCAAATTAAGTTTCCTCAAGTTTTTGAGAATTTTTGGGAGGAAATTATAAGTTTGAATTACTGTAACTCGATTTAAATGGCATAAAATTGGTGTACTTATTATTCACCTACAAATGCTAAATTAAATACAATGTTTTATATATATTTTTTTGTTGTTTCCCAAGGCCTTTTATAATAAGAAATTAATATTAGCTCGTAAGAACTTTAAAGAACTGTTAAATAATGTTTGTTATTTAGAGTGTTTACCACTGTAACATATTTTTCTTGAGTGTATTATCCTTTTTGCACTTGTAAGAGCTCTGTCTGCCCACGCCGCCTCCGTTTTACTCCCCCAGATTTTCGCAACTAAAGTGTCAGAGTTCAAGGTTTGATTAGTTTCGTCCGAGGACAATTGTGACGCAAGTGCTCTCTCTCAGCTGGGGCGAAGTAGAAATCAATGGCATTTCGGTTGCTTCGCAGTTTCCAGCCACACCCCCGCCCACGCCCATGAATCCTACTCCGCCCACTTTTTTTAGGCCCCATCCATAGTGCACTTTTGATGGACTAATGCCCACACACGATGTTTGCCTCATACTCGAATAAAAAAACCCAGCATATCCATGGCTTTTGATAACAACAAAAGGTCGAAGCCGCCTTCAAACGCCCACGTCCACGCCCACATATCTCATCCAAGTTTTCCCAATCGTGGGCGTCTCTCTTTCTCGCTCTCTCCCCTTTTCCCATTCTGTCGTTCACAAAAAGTTGCCCATGAGTTTGTTAATTTGCCGCACTGAAGTATGCAAGTGATTTTCAGACAATTCCCTCATACATTTTATATGAAAAATATCTTCTGTGCATGCAGATATGTTTAAGCTATTTTATGAATTTATTTTTAAACTAAGTTTTTAAATAAAATACAAAGTTGTTGGCCAGTGAGCTACTACGGAAATTTAGCGAAAAATCCGAAAAGTATGCAACAAAGTTTGGCAAGTAATGAGTCATAGTTCCAGAGTTAGCTGTATAGGTGGCGCTCGGTGGTGTTTTTGCATTTTCCAAAGAAAAAATCTTAAATTTAAATTACCTGAAATAACACACAATGAAATAACAAAAAAATTAATACTTTCATGTGTATAAAAGCGAAAGTAACTAAATTAATAATATAATTACTTCTTCTGTCTCGTTTTCTTTAAAATATTAGACGGTATTTTATAGTATAAAATATTGATCTTTAGAAAATAGGAGCAGGACATTACAAATAGTTTTTAACCGAAATGCCTAAATAGCTAGGAATCGAACTTGCCAAAAAGTACCCTTAATTGCTATTTTTGTGGCACAGTCTGTGCAACCCATGAACCTTGAACTCTGACATTTTTCGTTCATAAAATACATACAGCATATATAATGTTGTATAATGTTGTTTTGCATGCCCACTGGATAGAAGTGGGTGGTTGGTGTTATGTAGATGGTGGATGGCACGGTATAACATCAGAACTCCCACGGCGAAGGCACGCTCATGGAAATTCCAGCGATAAACACGTGATTATATGTACATAACCGTCAATGGGTCTCTGCGGCACAGACAACATTATCTAATCCACCGATAGTGCCATCCAAATAATAACATTTGTAGTCAGTGACCAATTGGGTTTACAATATCCGGGTTAGTTTAATTACTAAGCAGATAAGCACAGGTGTTTCAGTGCTGAGAAAGGTAGTAAACGTTTGTATTGATCGAGTATTAAATTGTAATCTAGTAAAAAAATCTAGTTAAAAAAAGTTAAAGAAAATTGTCTTTACTCCAACAGTTTTACAATCAATTCTTATTTTTTAGATTCTTGAATGTATTTTTGCACTTATCTATTTAAAGAGCTAGTTTATTATCTTGCATAATATTTAAAATGCTAACGTAATCAAACTTGGGTGTGACTAAAGAAATATGTTAAGTAAATAATAACAATTAATATTTACCCAGAGAATGCAAGGTTGAAAAATATAAATACATAATTTTGCTGTACGATCAATATTCCGTTGTCGTAACTTGGTTTATATTGTCCATATGCATTATAACTACAAATTAACATCATAATATAAATATATAGTTAAGAAGGCATTGTGATTGGAACATTAAACAGTTCAGAGCCATAATTTAAAATATATAAATTCCTTAGTAATCGGTGGTCAAAATATTCGTCATGTTTATTCTTTGTTATAGATTGCACCGCCAGACAAATTTTTATTAGCAGCTTTACTTTCAGCTTCCTCTTCCTATAAATATAGATTATCGTGATGCTTACTCACCCAATTGCACAAGTAAAAAAAAGTAAATAAAAGTAAATAAGGCATTCGAACTAGTTGTTTGAATTGCAGATATATTCAAATGAGTAACTATAAAAACAAACTCTATTAAAAATAATTGCATTTCTCCCTTTTGTTTGTTTTGAGTTTCCTTGTAAGCGCGTGTTATTCAATACGAAGCCCGGCATTATTTCGATTACTGGATAGCATCAACTGTTTGACATTTCCCCTCCACGCGATGGGAAGTGTTTTTCCCCATTTTCGGTTTTCCTGTCTCCCTGCTCATTATTCTCATATCTCTTACCCCCGTGCCCCTCATTATCGTCTGGGTTTTGCAACAGACTTTTCCAGTAGTTGAAAGTCGTGGGATTATTTAATGACTTTCTCACTTTTACTGCCTCTATTGTTTGATTGTCGCTGAGCTGTGGTCTCAGTGCCCTGTTCCGTAAGGTGATTACTCCGGACAGTGATTACTCCGACCACGTGACCCACAGCACTGACGTTTTCACATTTTCCGACGTTCATTGGACGGCTTAGTTTACTTTGGTCCAGCGCTAATTGAATGCCAGACTTTCGTGCATTGATATGTATACCCAAAAGAAATGTGGATGTTAAAAGCAATCTTCTATTCGGTTACACAGAAAAAATGTTTTTTTTTTATTAAATAAGAGAATACTCACGACTTTTGGTTTTAAATTAATAAATACATAAAAAAAACACAAATTAATATCTTAAACAGTATGGAGAAAACTTTCTGGTGCTAATTTCAGGACAAAGCAAAAAATATTTGTTAGTATTAAAGCAAAATGATATATTATTTATACAAGTATTATCAAAACGAAGCTAGTTAAATAAATGAACATAATTGAATTTGATGATTTAAAAGATGCTAAAATGGTTGTTAAGAAGTATAATAAAAACCATTAATTGTAAAATATTCATAACAATGCTGTGTGAAATCCTGCAACTAATATATTGTTTAAAGCGATCTGCATTTTTCTGTATGCAGATGTGAAATTAAATCGATTACTTCCCGTTTCGACTGGATCTTCATTTACCCTACCCCGTTTGCCATCACTATTTTGTAGGCTTCTGGGTTTGTAGGCCTAATGCAAAAAAGCAAATAAATTCAGATGAGGTGCTGCATGGCCGAAATCAAAAACACGGTGAGCATCGCCGCATGAAAGCATCTAAATTAAAGTGCGAAACCAGTTGGGGAAGTTGACGTCATGCAGGTGGGCGGCCGGGGGAGAGGCACTGAATAGGGGGCGAAAGGGGGAGTGGCGGAAAGTTGCCGGTTGCCGGTTGGCACACACCAACCAGCCAAGTTAACCAGTTCTTGCAGCAGTTGCTGTTTCTGATGCCGTCGTCGTCGTCCTAGTTATGTATGAGCCAAATTTCATGGAGCCGGCTTTTATTCAGTTGCTACTCGCTTCTTGAGTGCACACCTACCACCCCCCGTTACGCCCCCATCCACCCAGGCACTCCCTCTTTATCAGAGAATACATGCACAATGAGATAAAATGTTTGGACATCAATTTCTAGTCTTCATATTAAGTATAAGTGGTTTTTAATGATATTATAAATTATAAATAATATTTACATTTTTTTAAAAATCACATGTATATATAAGCAGTTTTATTATTTACAATTTATCAGAATCATAATATAATTTGCCATTATTTGTTTTTAATTTGATTTTCAGTCCAAATTATTTCCTTAAATTGATTTTAACAACTAACTCAAACAGAGCTCATAAATCAAAGTTTTTTTTTCTGTGTAAGATAAGCCAGAACCAACTTAAGTGTTTTTTGTTTTGCTTAGATTTCTCTTGTTGTTTCTTTTGTTTCGTTTTGTTGTTAGCTGTTGTTGCCCAATTCAACAGCAATTTCAGACTCGGACGCAGACGCATTGTTGTTTTCAGTTGGCTCTGTAATTTGCATTGAATTGAAGCTGACGAAATGCAGCCTGGCAATGCAATTTCTATAGAATTAATCAGACTTTTTTGGCTTACCCTACAAGGGCTTGAAATCAGTAGCAGTAGCTACCTGGTGAAGTCAAGCGATCAGTAAAAAGCCATTGACCCATGAATCAGATACAATGTGTACATAATTACTTGTTATACATGTGAGAAATCAGATCTTCGTTTGAGGGATTGAGTTATAATGAATCAACATATCAAATGATCGCTTATGTAATTATTAAGAAGTTTAACTAGTGATCAAATAACAGCACACCTGATTAACACTTTTAAACAACATATCATCCTACCAAGAAAAGAATTAGTCTATATTTCCTACAATCCAAACCTGTAAATAATAGTAGACCAAACATGTCGGAGAAATTCAACCATCCACAAAATTAATTTCCTTCCCTTTAATTTGCTTCTTTTTCTTCTACTGACATTTTAATAGACTCATCAAAATACAAATTATATAATTACAATCAACCATCCACAACAATTATAAGTCTCGGCTTCTACCTAAATTACTCAACACCAGTTTTTTCGCTATTTCAAGACTCTTTCAAGTTCATTAGCTTCTGTTCAAAAAAGGCAACAAACAATGAAATCAAATAGAATACAACAGAATTTGAAGAAAGGCAGCACAACATTCACCATCCATCCTAAAATAGTTAATGAGCAAATGAAATTCGCATAATGATGACCATTTGCGTTAGTTTGGATTATGTAAAGCTCTCGAGATTTGTCTTTCTCCAGGCGATTTCAGCACCAAACAACTTAAAGATGAGACAGCAGAAGGGCGGGATACAGAAAAGTGCGAGAAAACAAAGGAAAAATTGAGAAATTCAATTGGCAGAAAAGCAGACGAAAAGTAATAATAATAAGCTGTTAATCGCTTGTAAACATGAGATTTCCAATGAAAAATTCAAAACGAAAATCGAATGGAAAAGCTACAAGAGCGGTAATCATAAACAGACACCTACACGGAGGAAAATAGGGAATATTGTAATGAAACAAATGTTTTCTTTTTGGAAATCTTGATCTTGTGCTGCATAATGTTAATATTAAAATATGCTACTTTTTTTAATTGATAAATTTAAATTACCCCTTATTAGCAAAATAAACTAATTTTCAACATGTTTTGAGAAGCATGGTCACACTCCAGAAAGAACAGCTAATCAAAGAAATAAAATATTATTATGTTTGAAATTAAATTTTATTTTCTTAATAAATTATATGAAATTATGATAAATGGGAAATGTTATTTTCTCTCTGCTGATGTAGTGGGTGCTGTGAGGGTGGTTGGTTTTTGTGGGCGTGTGATACGTGATTTAGAGCCTAACGAGCACCGCAGAACCCTTGTGGGCGAACTTTCCCAATGCGCCACTTGAGCAGCGACCGATTCAACCGCCGCTCGTTGATTGATGAAGGCGCCAGTGGCGGTATGGAAGCAGCTCCACAAAAAACTTAACCACTGGGCTGCCCAGCGAAAGGGGAAGAGAGGGTTGTGGTGGTTCAGAGGGTGGGGGACTTTTTTTTTCATTCATGGCCAGCACCAAAACAAGTGAAGCGCGGTGGGTAAGGCGAAGTGCAAGTGAAAGTGAAGTCGCTGCGATTCCGATTCCAATGAGTGTACTCGTACTCGTACTTGTACTTCATGAAACCACAAAAATTTCCCACTAACATAATTTTGTTGTATCTTTTGTATCGCACAGTACCCCTTTCTTACTCAGCTGTTGCTCTTTCATGTTTTCTTTCAACATTTTCATTTGTATCTCATCATCCGTCACTGGCTCATCTTCGTGCGCTATACTTTTGATTTAATTGAATGAAAACACAAAAAAATGTTGGTAAAATCGGGCATCGAAGATAGGTATACTCTTGCAGATTGATCATATCTTTGGCAGTAGTATTTCAAAGAAATAATTTTGGGTTCAAATCAGTAAATTATTAAAAAAAAAATGTTATACAAAAATGTAATTCGGTTTAAAAAATTATTTGAAGGTTCCTTTAAAATTATATAGTAAAGTGATTCCAGCAGTCTCATAACACTGTCTTTTAAACAGACAAAAATATGAACTGATCATTCCTAATGGACTAAGTGGAAATCTGTTTATTGGGTTCAATTTTAACTAATCTCATAATAAATGCTGGGGAGAAAAGGTTTCATTACATTGTATTTGAAATATTTTTTCAGTTAAGATTGATTGAATAATTCCGATTTCTGAAAATCGAATTATAGTAATAATCTGTGAAAGTGAAACCTGCGAAGTGATAGGTCTTAACTTTAAGTACTCCTTGAAAGTGTATGGAGAAATGCCAGTCGAAAGCCCTAATGACAGGGGCGAGGGAATCTCGATTGTGATGTGATCGTGATCCGATCCCTTGCCCGATATCGGCCCTGTCAGGCTTCATTAGCCGCGCTCCAGAGACTCGGGCGCATTGTCTCGCATTTTGTCTCTCGGTAGCGTTCACTTTCTAATGAGCCCGAAAGCCGGCGATTCGGTAGGCACTGTAGTAGGCAGTAGGTAAGCTGTGTAGCCATGACCGAATGAGCAATTCAATGGCCCCGCCAGCGGCAAGTTGAAGGTAGGAATCGGTTGGCTATACTATATATAGTATGGGGGTTGGGTCGGGGATCGACGGGGCCCTAAGCTCTCGCAATCGTTTTGCTGGCTTTTCTGTTTTGGGGCGGACTGAAGGTCTCTTGGGTTGTTGTGAATATTGTTTAGGTTCCTCTTTACCATCTGCCCGCCCTTCGTCTGTTTACAAATTGGGTTCAAAATGCCTAAGGTCAGGCAAGCGAACACAACCGGTGGGAAATGGGGGTTATAGTGGGGGGCAAACGTGGTAATCGCATAGTTAGTAACTACACACCACGGAGCTTTCGCGATGTTTACTAATGAAATATAAAATGCGTTTCATATGTGAGATACAGCGAGGCAGTGGGGAGTTTAAAGAGTTATTTAGGAGCGGAATATAAAGATCTTAAAAGTGATAATGCAGTTTTAGGAACATAAAATCTAGGATTTTGTAGGTCTTTTGGTAAAAAAAGGTTTAGTTATATTTTTAAAGTAATGCAATTTATTGCAAATTTAATAAATATGATCGTAAATATTTATGGGCCATTTAATGCATATGCAATTATTCTGTGAAACTTTGATCTTATCAATTAAGTTTCGACAGTAAAATATTGTGTGGCATGCTACGATAATTACTATGTAGCATTATTTGTGTTTCTTTGTACCTTGAAATTAAATGAACTAATTTCCTTTAAAGTCTCCTGCTCTCTAACAAAAAGCGTCGCTTTATAAGATGACTTCACAAAGAAAATAAATTACCGTCTAATTAAAGATTCCTTCTACCTTGTATTCTTTGTGCAATTGCAACCCCTGCTGATGGCTTAAGATTAATTAAAATACCTTTGCCAACCCTCGCCGCACTGGGCTTTTGTTGTTTCTTGGGGGCTGTCATCATCGTTGACGGCTGTTTATTGTTTCATAACAGCTGAGACTCGGCCCAGACAAGTATGGCAAATGGGTTTGTGTACCTTGTACCTAATGCGTTAATATCAGCTAGCTTTGGAGCTCAAAGGCTCGAGGGGGGGGGCCGTACAGGGAACAACTGTGGCAAAAGTTTTGGTTTTATGTGTGCATATGTTTACGACTTGAGTTTTAACGATGCCGCAGCTATGACAGCGTCCGCAGTACAGAGAGATAAAAACGAGGTCATTTTTGTTTTGATGTAATCAGATAAATATTGGATTTCAAGTTGCTAGCATGATGAAACGCATATTTGTTGTGTATTTTTAGAGTAAAAAAAAATTGTTAACCTATTGTAAATTCAACTGTTGTATGATAAAAGTGTATTAATTATTTGAAGACCGAGATATTACAATGTTGGTAGATTTATAAAAAATCTATTTAAGTGTTATTTACGGTCGAAGTACCTTAAAAAATGCCTATTGTTTTTTCTGAATGGAAAATATTAAGACTTCTTTAGATTAAGTTTACGATTTTTAAACCCATATTATTGACAATATATCTGGTTTCTTTAATGGCTTTGTGCATATTATCTAATACTTTTCTTGTTTTGAAAAACAAAAGCATTAATGGTCATTAAAAACATATAATAATTGTTTTCTGTGCAGCAGCAGGTTTCAATGAAAAGTCAAAACAGGCCGCAGGTCCGGATATAAATGGTTTGTTGTCTGAAACACACACAGACACTCGGATACTTGGATAGCCATATAGTCATCCAGTCATCGGGCTTAACGCTTGGCTCAGCCGCTGAGCGGAGCGGAGTGAAGCCAGTGAGGCATTACGCTGCCCATTTTGTTAGCGGGCCGCCGCAAGCGACTAACTACCAACTACCAGAGACCAACTACCAAGTGAACTACCAGGCCGTAATGCCGCTCATTCGTGCACATGCCTCTCCATATGGCACATATGGACGTCAGCGGCAACAACAACGATAAAAACAATAAAAGTAAAAAAAAAAACATAGCCAGTAAAGCGCCCCCGCTCGCCCTTCAGCGCTCGTTTAGTGCGGTTCGCTCGGTTCGTGAGTCACCTGAGCGTAACGTAAGCCCAGCTTATTGTTCGTTCGACTACGAGCGCAGCCACAATCGATATACTCTCCACATTGGGTATTACCATTTCTGGCCACGATCTGGGGTTGCATTCTCAAATCAATTAGGTTTGTCATGCCCATCCACAGATATGGTAGAAAGGTTTTAAAATTGTCTACAGATCAAGAACTTTCTAATTGTTGCCAATTATTTATATTTATATTTTCAAAATGGTAGCTAATTATTTGTATCGCTTAAAAACTTGTGTGTTCCTTTTATTTTGGTTATACGGCCTCTAAATAGTTGGTCTTTAAATAAAATAGCGTCACATTTTACTAAAATAAAAAAATTAGTATTATTTCCATCAGAAAAACGTGCTGTCATTAATAGATTATAATTTATCTTAAGCTATTAAAAACCAGGTTTAAAAGAAAATGCTTTTTAGGCCAAATTAAGACGGCAAAATATGTAAAAAAGTGGGGACTGATAATGCTTATAGGGCACTAAATGTAAGTTCTTCCAACCTGAAGAATATTTTTTATGTTGTGGTTTTGGAACAGCACACGCTTTTTTCTCTCTCTTTCTCTCTTGCTAACCTGCAAGCTGCAGCAGCTGTTTTTTATCCGCTCGCGAGAGCCGAGCTTTACGCTCTTCGAGTTTATTTCAATTTTGAGATAGGCTTGGGAGTCTACTGAATGTGTGTGATTTGGTAGTTTGCATACAAATTTACACCTCTTTACGACTGTTTGTCGATTTATGTGTGTGCGTATTTTCGGATCTGTTTTGCAATTACCCAATTTGACAATGGAGTCAAGTGGGAAAAACACACACTGGTCGAGTTCCCTCTTTGGAAACTTTTCAAACTTTTAAAACTGAATCGAGTTCATTTTTATTCGCTTAAAAATGCAAATAATGAGGATAATTGAGCTGTTTACTTTCTAGTAGCTGCTGCACTTTAACGGCGGGTTATACGGTGGGCTATACGGTGGGTTATATAATACCAATTAGACCCACTGTGACAGCACACGTCAACGCTTATAAATAAGTAAGAGAGCCAGCTCCAGGTAAATGCACAGGTATGCGCGGGACTAAAATACATGTGTAGATAAATAGAAAATATTAATTATTTTTACTTTATTTTCTATAATTTTATTTGTATAAACGTAATGCAATAATACAATAATATAATTACAATAATATTTTTAAATTTAATATATAATTATATAATTGTATAATTATACAATAATATTTAAAATTTATATTTTTATATCAACATTAATAATCTTAAATCTTTTTTCTCTCATGAAACTAACTTTTATCATAACTAATTATCAAAATTATAAATGTTACAATACTAGCCAGCTTATTACATTTTTGGTTAGGGGATTAAAGGTTTTGATCTCTAAGCCAGAGCAAAAGGGAAATACCTGCTCAGTAGCTTTGGTAGTAAAAATAATAACAGTATTAGCCAGGATGAAGTTTCCTTTATGGTTAATTTTAGGTTTTGATTTTGGTTGTATAAATTACAAAAGAACTAGCCAGCTAGTTAAATATTTGGTTAAAGGATCAAGTTTTGTGTTTTTGTGTTAGGTTTTGATCTTTAAAACGGATCAAGTGGAAAATAACAGCTTAGTACCTTTGCCAGTAAAAATAACAACAATATTAGCCAGCGTTTTTGAGTGGCCCACAAACTTGGCTAATAGGCAACAACAAATACATCAACAAGGTGTCTCACTCATACAGCTGCACTCGCTCCCACTCTCACGACTGAAAGCCCACTCTCCAGTTGGAACTCTCGCAGCCGTCTGTTGCCTCAGTTTCTTTCCAAGCTTCGTTGAGGCAGCACACGCGTCGCTCTGCTCGCTCTTTGTAGTTTTTTTCGCAGCCTACACCTTTCGCAGTCGCAGCTTGCAGCGCTGCTCGCGTCGCAGTCGTCGATCGTGTGTGTTTCAATATATTCCAAATATATTGTTTAATTAACCCCTTTTTTGGTCAACCAAAAATACATATTTCAAAATTGAATTTTTTATTAATTCAATGCAAATTGCAAAGTGTGTATATGAGTGCTAAATGAAAAGCAAACATAAAAGGTTTAAACAAAACCCCGTAAATTGCAAAATTTTCTTCACGCACCAACATTGTTGGGTTTTTTCGTGGCTATTTGTTTATTAATTTGACATCGTTGTGTCACCGCCATGCCACAAAAATAAATCAAATAAAGCACAATAAAACAAAACGGAAACAAGCCACAATTTTTGATGTAAAAAATAAAATATAATTAAAGAGAAAATCGCCTTTCTCCAAGCGTCGAGTATTTCACAAAAACAATAGTGCCGCCAACAGCAACAACAACAAAAACAGTAGCGGGTGCGAAAGAGAGAGGGATAGAGAGCGGGATGGATGGGTGGAAAGAGCGGGATCCACGGCCACTGCCCCGTTACGTTTCGGCAAACACACAAAAAAAATATATAAAAGAAAAAAAAAACAACACATAAATCGCGTGTGTTTTTTATGTTTTGGAGTGAGGACTCAACTGGAAATTTCTATTATTTTGTAATTGAATTCGAAGCAAATACTGGGCGCTGTTTTTCAAAGTCAAAAATTCGAGGCATTCCCTGGAAATGGTTTGGCCCGTATTGACCGCCAAAATCGCTGAATCACTGGTTTAGCATAAGGCGAGTTGTAAAGGGGTTTACTTTTGAATCACCTTTTCTTGGCACTTAAAATGCAACACTCGTAAACACTTCAAGTGATTTAAATGGTTCATAAAGATCTTTTTAAAGTATTCAGAACCTGTCATCGTGGCTCACTTCACATATATTTAAGAACAATGAAAATGTGTTTATCTGTTAGTCTTTGCCAAAACATCTATTATCTATTTTTAATGATTGGTTGAACAAAATGTAAATGTTTTTGCTTCATATTTTAAATATTTTAAAAACTTTTCGAACTGTATTTTGTGCTACATTTTTTTAATCAGCTGATTCAGAAAGGTAAACAAAGCTTGAAAAGCCATTGATCCAAAAAAATGGAATCAATCTTTGGACTCTCTCTTCTTTTTGCTCACTCTCTTATCCCGTTAAAAAAAGGTGATGCATTTTCCAGTGCGTTTTCGCTGCTTTTAGATTTTGAATCATTTTGCTTTTGGTTTTAAACTTGCTATGTGACTCTTGCTCTTTGGCTGCAGTTGTTGGCTCTTTGTTTTGCCTTTCGGCCAGGCTTGTATAATCGCTTGCCACCCAATTACGCTGCGTCGCCGCATTCGATGTTTGTTGCATATTGTGTTTCCACTTCCTCTTCCGCTGGGAGAGAAAACGAAGAGCAAAGGAGAGAGACTGGAACGACGGAGAGGTAGTGCTTTTTGTTACGTGCGCCGTTACTAATGACACGAAAGTGAATAAAAAGCATTGAGCACGGGCTGTCCCTCCCCCTCTTCTTCCGTTTTCCCCACCCCACCAACTTCCCTTAGCCCATCCCAAAACACTGGGAAAATAATCTTAAATAGTGATCATCAGTTTTTAACATACCAGTTTTACTCTCCAGTTTTACTCGCAAGGATAGGAAATACATTCTTATAATTATCTCATCAATATGGATTTTTCTCTATTATCAAAATAATATTTATTTTCACCTCCGAACTTTAATACAAAACATGAAAAGTATACATACGTACTTATAAACATTTTATCCTCAAATGCGCCCCTGTGTTATTACCAAAATCAAATCTATATGTTTTGAATTACTTAAAATTATTATTGTGCCATTTAATCTAAGAACGGAGAGTTTTTCTCTGTGGATTAAACTCCAAGCTCGTTTCCAAGTATCTGTGTGAGAGCGAGAGAGCGTACAACAAATAATTATAAATTAAATAATTATACAACACAAGCAAGAAAACAGCTTTGCCACTGATTGTGGCTGCCGTCGCTGCTTTTTTTCCTACCTGCATTCGCCGCTGCTTTTGCTGCTCGTGCAGTGGAACACCTGTAAAACAAAGGCAGCTCTATCTGCAGCGGCAACAAAAGCTGCAACTATAGCAACTTCAGAACCTTAGCCAACTCAGATGCTGTGCTCTACAGCGGATGCAGCTTTATATATAGCCAGCAGAGCCCCAAAGCTTAGAGACGTACTTTATGCTTTACAATGAAATCTCTTTTAAAATAGAACTTCTGAAAATAATTAAAACTAATGGCAACAATAAACCAAATCAGGCAGCAGGCATTGAGATAGAAAAAATGTAATGATGTTAAGCAGGTTCCTGGAGTATCGAAAATCTATTTTTGCTGACGAATGTATAAAGTGTGAATTCTCATCTATTTCTGTATAAATAAAAGCTCAAGTAAAAAGATATATTTGTATACCTTTTTTAAAATCATACATATATTTTAAATGAATTAAGTCAAAGTTTTAATTGGAAGTTCAAAATACAAACTTATGACAATTATTAAGATTACTAAAGGGTTGTTTATGTTTTATTAAGAAGTAAAAATACAAGGACTGAACTTGATCCCATTAAAAATTAATTCCAAAAACCTTTACAGATTCAGATTAAATAAAATGGTTTAGTCTAAAAAATTAAGACTATTTAAATTTATAGAAATATAAAAAACTTTATAAGAAAAACTCAATGCAATTATAAAAACCTTACCTTCTTATTTAGTTTTTGTTTTTAAAAGTAGAACAAGACTTCCGAAAAGTTAAAATTGTGCAAGCACAATTCTTTGAATAAAAATTACCCTTAATTCTCTAATTAACAAACGACCACTGTAATTTAGAGTGAACCAGAAAAACAACTGAATTTTCTTAAAACAACGAAAAACTTGTTCGACAAAATTGCAATTACAAATAAAAGTTTCTCAGAAGTGAACGAAACACACAAAAAAAGAGGAAAACAAGTTAGAACTGTTCTAGTCACAGCAACACAGCAGCAGAAACAACTAGAAAAGCCACAAACACTAATAGTTGCTAAATAACACAAATATTCAGCTTTTAGCATTTAGTTGTTCTTTTTGTGAGCTTGTGATTCGTATTTTTTGTATTTTGTGAGTGGGCCCCGGCAGCATTCTAAGCGATTGTGATTGAGAACTCCCCTGAAGCGTTTATTCATTGGCAGTAGGCGACTTGTTTTGGCCAATAATTCCATGACTTGTTCCAAGGCTGGGCCCCAGTCGTGAGATTATCGCCTGGTCGCAGCGAAATTCGTGTGTTTGAACAGCTTTTTACTCGATTCATTCGGTTCTTATGGATGGTATATAGCGTATGTACATATAGTATGACGAAACGAAAACCAGAGACAGTGGCAAGTGTTGTCACAATTGTAACAGAGATGTCACGGGATCGTTTTCAAGCTCTTGAGGCACTCGAAAAAGGTTCTTGAACTTTACGATGAGATATATTAAAAACCAACAAGAAAGAAAGTGTGGGGGTTGTTGCCGCGATTTCCATACATACATATTTATAGCCATATAGAGATCTTGATCTTGGGACAATAACACTTTTTATGTGTGTATGGTGTGTATATTTCCCTTTCTATTCATTGTTTTCATTGCGAATTCTCACGCACTTCGCACATAAATTTTCGTATGATTTATGATCACGCGGCCTTTTGCCTTTGTGTGCAAAGTGGATCAGGTCAGTAGATTGCTAATCAGCTAATCAGATCACCGCGATCGCTCCTGAAAAAAATAAACCTAGGCCCAATGCCAGATCGCACTTTCCCAAGGCACGTTTTCGAGGCCTCATGTCTGGATCATTTCGGAATATATCGGAATATACATATACACCTTGTCTGCGTTGGTGCCAAATCGATGTTGTTATGCCCGCTGTTTGCGTGTCTGACATATTCAATTTAAATATTGTTTATTCGCCAGTCCCGCTTCCACTCTCTCTGGCCTGCTGTTTCGCTTTTTTCTAGTCTGCAGTTGACAACTTGCGACTTTTACTTGCGATCGACGATCAACGATCAGCAATCGACGCTGACCCAAAAAGCGGATTGAATGCGATTGCAAACTGCGAACTGCGACTCTCTTGGTGAGGCCTTAATAAATAAAAACAATTCTGTTTTTGCAAGTGTCATTCTGCACCCAGTGGGTTCATCACAAAGTGGGGTATAATGGACTGAAAAATCAAATTTCAAATGTCATAATATTTTCAGAATTTTAAAACCAGAGAAAATATAAAAATACTCTATTAATTGTAACATAAATCATTCTTAAAAAGAGTATTTTATTTTCTAATGAATTGTAGCGCTATCAGAAAACAAATGTTATTCTGCTAGTATTACTAGTTTCAATGATTTATGCTCCCAACATTTCTGGGGTATCTAATGATATATATACACAAAATTAAACCATTTAAATAGCTGACTCAGTTGGAATTTTAAATTGCTGCCAATTAAACTGTTTCGACATCTAACTTAAATCCGTAACGTCCCATATATGTCAACTTAATTAATTCCATAACTATCCTTATTTGTGGCAACTGATTCATGTGAAAAATGTGAATCAGTGCAAATGATTAATGTAGATGGATTGCTTAAAAAAACATTAAGAAGTATTGGTTGATTCATCACATCAGAATCCTTACTTATGTACCTTACTATTTGTAGTGTTTATACGTAGATTGTGAATTAAATTTATGGTTTCTTGGGTATACACCAGTCTATAATATTCCAAAACTTATAGTGCTGTATGGATTCGCTCTCTCTTTCGCATTGTGTCTGTCTTACTGGCTTTCTAACCCCAACAATTGGCAGTCATAAACTGTGTATTCTATGAATTGTTTTTATGACAATCGCGCTTTGAAGGGCATTCTCAATCGTTGACGTTCCGAAACGCTACGGTCCCACGGAGCGTATACGCAATACGTGAACAATAAATGTGGCTTTGCTAAAGGAAATGTCACCGTGAACAAATTGCAATTATTATCGAACAAAATGCTTTATCGTAGGCTCCAACGCTAACTCGGAATTGTGACAAGAAAAAAACTAACTAAAATAGAAGAATGTAGCCGCGCGACGCGACACATGAAATTCCAAAACTAAACCAAAGATAAAATGGCAAAGAACGATGCGAAGAAGCAGCTCGTAAATAAATTAATAAACCCAATCAAAAAACATCGAAACGACAACAAAACAAATCAATTTGCAAATGAATCAACGAAAGTAACCAAACAAAGCGAAGAATAGCTAACACAAAGGGGGAAATTTCAATAATAACAATAAAAATAAAATTGCATGACGACGGTGAAGGCGAAAGTAACCGCCATCGTCGCTGACCCTCTTCACCCCCGAATTGCATGAAGAATACAAGAAACCACAATGTCCAGGTGTGAGAACCACAAGTCCCGCCGCCAGCAGCTGCCCGTTCCAGCGCCCCTGTCCTCCTCCTCCTCGTCCCGCTCGCAAGGCCACCGCGTCCACTCCAGTAACTCGGATCTGGGCGGCAGCGAGTCCTTTCTGCAATATTGCAGCGATAGTGAAAAGAGGCCACCGCCCATTGTGGTGGTGGTGGGCGATGGGCGGAGCCGGGTGCGGCGGGTGGTGCGAACCGCCACGAGGCACGTCACCGTGGTCAGTCTGTCCACCAGGCACAAGGAGACTCAGACACACACCTCGCACCATGTGACGGCTGTCAGGTAAGCAAGCGCCACATCGCGACCAAGAGCGCACAGTCCCCAGATCCCGATACCGATTTCGATCCAGCTGTGCAGGCACTCAAAAAAAAAAGCAGATATCTATAAAAATAATCATCATTTTTTACTTTTTTAGTTTTGAAAGCCTTCTGTATTTTTCGTTTACAAACGTCATTTTACTCTTGTCCGCAAAAGTAATTAAAATCGATATCGTTGTTATATATATAAACTTAATATCCCAGTAGTCTTTTTAAAAATAAAAGTCTGAAACAACAATTATTTTCTGTGCCCGAAACAAGTCTATAAAAATATACGCAAAAACTTGTTGGCGAATGCTATATTATTCAAAAATATCTAGGTCTTAACCTAATCGATAAGGAAATTATATGTAAGTAGGTTAATTGCTATTAGGATTTGAATACTCCAATGGGATAACTTGTAAATCATATAATGTTAAGGCTTTTTAGTTGTTGCTTAAAAGGTGTAAACACCAGACTCTTTAATTCTGCAACTTTGCATACAATTATTTCGAATAGAAAGTTAAATATTTCATTAGATTAAAACAAATAATATCATGAAATTTTAAGTTTATTAAAAATATGGTTTAAATATTTTTTTATTTAACATTAACTAGGGGATAAACCGTTGAGATAATAAGATCACATATATTTTAAATTAATAATAATTGTTTTGAGTGCAGTCCTAATCGTACCCATTCGTTATTATCCGTTATCTTTATGGGTCCCCGACATTGTTCTTGGGCTAGCTGACTATTCTTGGCCCAGCCAGAAAGTATCGACCGAGATAAACCCACTCACTTATTTATTAATACCAAGCGTATCGGAGTGTACTGTAAATATTTATTGCTGGATGCTTAAGTCTTAAAATTTCGTTGAACTCTTTAAAGTCAATTTACCTTCAATGAAATAATGAGTGATTTGATAAGACTTTACAGAAGGTTTATACCTAATTAGAATGCTTTGCTTAAATATAAAAATTGGACAAAGTGAAGTTAGGTTTGAAACTTGTCTAGTATGTGGATTCTATTTGAATCAAGATCAACAAATTTTTGTTGTACAAAGCAGAAATTGTTGCATATTTTCAGGGTTTAAATATCATGTAAAAAAGTAAATGTAAATTACATGCGGTCCACAAGTAAAAGTCATGTAAAATGATGACAATAGTTATTTAATATGAAAGTTAGGGAGTAATGTAAATTTATTAAACTATGGAAAACAAAGAAACTCGATATATTTAACAAGTTTTTAATGGAGGTGAATTGAAAATGTTAAAAAATTATCAAAACCAGTTGGAAATTACGAAAATCAATACTTCCAAAACCTATACGTCACTTTGAGTTTTGTATATCTAAATTTTTGTAAATTTGTTGCCGCCACTTGTCAACTTTCAGCGGAAAAACTTAAAAAGACACAATGGAGTCAAAAATTATACACAACCTAAAAAAAATCGAAGAGTTCAAGCAATTTGATGTGACATATTTTCTGATCATCTACGCTTGCGTTGTCCTTATGGTCCTGGGTGTTCCTTTGGCTATATTATTGCAAAGCAAGGACTCGCCAAACGAGAGGAGTCTATATCAATTGGAGGCCAATCAATCTCGTGAGAATCCATTGAGGGGAGGAGAAGCCAGGCGACGAAATCGGGATTCAAACGCCTAATAAGCTCTTAATATTGTTGTTGATATTCATGGAAATACATTGAATGCGAAGCAGCGGTCTGTTTGTAGTTCTTTTCCGGGCCCCCAACCCCAAATGTCTGGCCCGCTTGTGGCACACTCCATAAGCGTTAAGCCCCCTTTCAAAATGCACATAAAAAAGCCGAGAAATCTAATGTAAAATCAATAATAATTACGCCGAGTAGGCCATCAGCGGTTGGGTCACGTCAACCGACTTGGACACTTGTTGCATACAAAATCAGGAGGAAGTCCGCTGCAGTTTTGGCTCGCGAGCGTCGACGGCTAAGTGTCAGCTGAGATACAAGATACCAGATACCAGATACTCAGATACACAGATACTTGCCTGTTGGTTGGTCAAACAGACGGACAGTCATTTAACTTGAGCTCCAACATGTGCAATGTGCAACGGCAAACAATTAGGGCGACGTTTGGCAGATGTTTTTCCTTCTCGAAAGCAGGACTCTTAAAAAATCAGAGGGATGCGCGGAGTAGTGGCTACAATAACAAGCCAGTTCAACAGGCAAAACTACCTGCCGTTGTTGTCCTTTCGAAAACTGAAAATAAAATAAAAACCCATACAAAGCCACGCCAGGTGCAGCTGGAAAACTGGCAAAAAGAAAGAAAAGGAGATAGATACAGCAAGGATGCCCCTTTCAATTTTCTGTTTTCGTTATCCTTCGACAATCCTGCTGATCCTGTTTTTGTCCGACTCTTGCTAGGTGCAAATATGCAGCTGCCCTCAAATTTTAAATGTCGATCTTTTGGGTTGGTCCCGCTGCGACAAGAATTCTGGTAGTCATTCGTATTGCATACGTGGATAATGAATTATCTGGGTTTTTCTGGCAAATCGAATTATGATTTCAGGGTAATCTATCTAGTCTTTAAGCTAAGGGAAAATCAATTAAGTGCTAAGGTGAATAGATAAACGGGAGAGTTGTTTTCTATGGGTTAGTAATTCGGGTTTGAGGCATAACAAATCTTTACAAATCTTGTAAACATTTTAGGGAATAATTTAATGAAAATTGAAATTACTGATACATTCCCTTTAATTACTATAATAAAAAAGCCGACCTAAATAATTATTTAACAAATTTGAAAGGTATTGATAACCAAATACTATCTCTAAAATATGTATAGATATTAGCCTTCTATCTCGAATTGCTATTCCGATTCTTGGTGATTTCATCTATTCAATTTTTTGCAAAGCGGCCTTTAAAAATCCTTCATACTTGAAATATCACTGCCAAAAATCTCCTTTATTAACTCCCCAATTGTTGCTTCAATCCAATAGCATCGAGGGTCCCTGTACTGATCAATAAGTTTGTCATCGAGGGCTAATCATTTCCTTCACTTTCCTTACAACATATGGCAGTGCTCCCTCTCCCTTTCTTTCGCTCTACCTGTCCTTCTATCTCTTTTCAATAATGGATCCTTTTACGCTTAGGATTTCTATATATTTTTTCCGCTTTCTTTGTGTAGGGGTAGTACAATTGTTCTTTTTTGGGTAACCCGACGAGGGCAAAACAAAACAGATGCATTTCGTGTGGGATTTTTTTTTGTTATATGTGTGTGTAGGTGTAGGATGATCACTCACACGCACACTTATTTAATGAGCCATGCGAAACACGTTTTCAGAGGAAGTGAGACGGGTAGAGAGTGTAAAAGAGAAAGAGAGGGCCACCGACGCGCTTGCGCAGTTTGGTTCTTCCTGAAGTATACGCTTGTGGATCGTCGATCAAATTGTGAAGTGATCGTCGAGCGCTCGGTTTAGTTCAAAAGCGAACATCGTCGGGATCGGACGTTACCCTGGCCCACTATATACCTATATCGTTCCCTTCCGCCGGTTTTTAGTGCTTCCTCTAACCTCTCTCCAACCGACCGACATTTAATTTGAATATCATTGTGAAGCGATCGCGCGTAGCGTATTAATTAATATCTAGCGGCGATCTTGTGATTCTCTCAGTCTATAACAGTGCCTCAATGTGTCTCTGAAAACCACACCACCGCCTGGGTGCATAAATCTTGAGCGTTTTGTGATATTTTTTGTTCACCATGATCATTTGCATATCGGGTTTTATAATTGGCGAAAGGTAGGAACCCATTGCCTGACCCAGAAAACGAAAGTTCTCTTATCTTCTACTTTAGATAAAAACAAACAAAGCTTTGTTTTTTTTATCGAATTTGGAAATTCCTAAGAGGAACCATTATTTATTTGGCATTAAGCTGCCTGGATTACCTATTTTAAATTATACCAATGCGTTTCTATCGAAAACTATATTTTTCATTCTGTATTACTATTTTGATTAGATATTTAGATATATTACTTATATAAACAAATATTAAATCTTTTATTTTGTTTCTTTTCTTTTTCTTTTTTTCTTTTAAGTACTTATAAAATAAAACAAACAGTTCTTCTAAAATCAATTTATAATACATTTAACAGAAAACCAAAAGACCAATTATTGCTAATTCAAGAGCAACACTTGTGTTTGAATCGATTGTGGATTTTGATAGCGAAATCTTGTAAGAACGATAGTATATGATGGTTTACAAGTTATTGTTTTAAGGGTGGGAAGTGGCTGCTTCACCTGTATAATAATCTTTTTAGGAATACTGATAGAGCCACTTTATTAACCAACAACTTCTTTCCCTCTTCCACTTGCAGCTTTCCCCAAAAGAGCCTCGAGCGGAGCGGCTCCACCCAGTATGAACTGGCTGGAGCGCAACAGCCAGGATCAGCCAACAGCACCACCTGCACAGATAGCGGCAGTGTCGGCGGCTATGTATACCTGCAGAATCACTACGCCCCCGGCGCCCACAGCAACTCAGCCGCCATCAACTATCCTGCGCAACAGCATCCCCAGATGGTCTACCAGATCCAGCAGTATCCCACGTGCCATCAGCAGCAGCAACAACAGCACCTCCAACAGCAGCAGCAGCAGCAGCATTTGCACCAGACCAGCGGAGGTCACTACATGCAGGTCACGGCGGCGGGTGGCCAGTACCACCACCATCACATGCTCCACGGCCACGGACATCATGTCCATCATCATGGTCACGGTGGAGCGGTGGTCATCGCCGGCAGTGGCGTGGGAACTGGCCTGGGATCCGGAGCCACCAGTGTGATCATGCAGCATCAGCAACATCAGCAGCAGCAACAGAATATGCACAAGAAGAACTCCATCCGGAATGGCGGGGATGTCCTTAAGCGAACGCGAGCTCAGTCAGCGTAAGTACTTCCTCGCCTCCAGAGGATGTTGACATTAGGGGTGGAATCAGGGGGGAGTTATCTCGGAATTATGAGCAGGAATAAATGTGTACTTTACAAGGGGACCAAGGAAGATTTCCGGGAAGCATTCGTTATCGAAATGTGTAATTTGGAGGGAGAATATTGGAGGTTTTATCAAAATGTGTATTTTAGAAGGAGATTATTAGAGGCATCGCTACAATAAACTGTAATGAAGAACAGATGGTTTTCAAAGTTTAAATCAAATCAAATATATCTATCCAGTATTGAGTATAGCCTCTATAAATAGTGAATTTTAAATTATTTAAGACTCTTAACTTAAAAGTCAAGAAATCAATCAATTAATTTATCAAAAGACTTACTTTCAAGCGCAAAACCAATTACGCGTTAGCATATAGAATCTATTTAAACGCTATAAATTTAAAATGATTACTTCATCGAAGTGTGAAGCGTATTTTTAGACTAGGATTGTTTATACTTAGTAATCTTTTTCTGGATAGTGACTATAAAGTTGATAAGCTATTTTAATTCAATTAATTTTATCAAAGATGTGTGCTTATCAGTTCTTAGAGATATTTCTAAAAAATCAGCAATAAATTATTCATTATTCACAGTCATATGCTTATCAGCTATAAAAAAAATTCTCATGATTAAAAATTCATTATCTGGAGAATGCGCTGTATACAAACAAAATACGTATGGCAATGCTTAGTTTTGATTTCTGTGTTTAAATTTACTTAACATTGGACTCAAAATGATTCGCCTTTGAAGGGTGACAGATTTTGGTAAACATTAATTGCCTACTTAAAGCATTTCGCCATTTCTTGTGTAAACAATCCATCAAGCTGAAGGGTAGCAACAGAAGCTCATCACTTATCTAACTAGTTATCTGTAAAAGAAAAAGTGTGCCTTGGGGATTGACCATTCGTCAGCTAAATGAAATGAGTTCGGACTTTGTCCGCTCGTTGGGCTTTTGAATAATAATCATCTGGATATACAGGCGGTATCTTAGATTAGGCGCCGTGCCAAGATAGCTGCGTAAAGGCAAATATTTGTACCACTGCAGTAAATCATCAGATGTCTGGACGAAAAGAATTTCGCGGGAACAATTATGCAGCTGATTTTTAAAATTATAAGGGGGGAGCCATGAGTTTGCAAATCCGGGAATGTCCTAGAATTGATTTTTTTAATAGCAGTTTTATCGCAACTATGCTGACTAATTTGAACTGTCTGAAGATGGAGTATCAATCGAAATAACCGATTGCTTGTGGCGCGAGGCACACAACAATAAGCAATAATATTGCCGCCGCTCGAGAAGCGAATGGTAATCAGGTCGATAGCCCAGAGGGGCGACAGTGACAACGCCAGAGCGTTGTATTTCAAAGATACTCGGGCGCTATCTTATCGGGCGGGGCAAAACATTCGGTCTCCGGCGTAGACTTTTGCCAGTTATTTGCAAATTTCCAGCCAACCAAGCAGAGCGCACTTTCCAACACACCGGATACCAAAGATACTTACCGGATATATCTTTCTTCGATCTTCCATAGCTACGAACTCTCACAAGATCTGTTGGAGAAGCAGATCGAGCTGCTGGAGCGAAAGTACGGCGGAGTGCGAGCCCGCAACGCAGCGGTCACAATTCAACGCGCCTTCCGTCACTACATGATGGTTAAGAAGTTCGCCTCGATCACAGCAATGGCCAAGGCCGAGAAGCGTCTCAGTCGACGGATGGTGGTGACGTCCAGTAGTCTCGGTTTGGCGGAGGAGGGTGCCTCCTCCTCGTCGGCCTACGGCAGTGCCACGGAATCTCAGCTCGTCGAGCAGCAGCAGCAACAACTGGCTGCGGCACAGCAGCAGCAGCAACAACAGCAGCCACGTGTCACCATCATGGCGGGTCCGGCGGGAGCAGCTTCTCCGGGCTTATCCCGGACACCTCCAACACGATCGCTTTCCATGCGGGAGCGACGTCAGCTGGACTGCAGTCCCATACCGCGTAGTCAGTCAGGTGAGTAAAGATAAGCCAACACCTGCCACCGGGATATCAAAAAGTGTGTCTAAAGTTGCATCAGTTTACGCTTTTCGGAAGAGAAAGATTAAAATTTCCTAGCTTAATCAGTTGTGTACATCAGTCTAACTATCACATCAATTATAAAAATAGTAAACATGGAAAAGAGTTCAGGTTTATCAACCTGAAGAGTGAAATAGAATATGCATTACGTACCAATAGTAACGATTTTTGTTTGAGTTTTATGTTCTTTGACCCTCAAAATGTTCATAAGTTAACTTTATGTTATTGGTATACTTTATCATTTTGAAGTGACCCTTTTGGTGACTTTTAAAAGCAAATATGAGTTTAGCGAACTGGAGGTCTTGAGTGTTAAATGGAAATTTAAATGTAAACAAGATAATGTTGCGTTTTTTCAAGTACCTACAGTAATTTAAATTTAATTAAATAAACATTTAGGTGTGCGACGTTTATCAACGATTTGTTCATCTGCACTCTTTTGTACTCACCAAAAAATACCAGGCATAAACAATTTTTGCGTCTTAACTTTGTTTTGTCAAACAGTATTAGGAATGTTGAGCTTATAAGAAAGGTCTTTGATCTCTTATTAAGGCATGTTTGATCTTATCGAAGCAATCATAATTAACTTAATTTAGATCAGAATTTAGAAATAAAAATAAAGACTTGTTAAATGTTTTACAAGAAATCAGGTTAGTATTTACCTCACTTAGGACATTTTTATCCCAGGTGGCAACTAACTATAAATATTTTTTGTCGCTTTAACTAACATTTTGCCTATTTACAGGAGCTTCTCCCGCCTCCATATCCAGCTCGACAGTCAGCACTTCTGCTCTGGCCTCCCATCCGCATGTGAATCTGTTGCACGCGGCCGAACCGCATTATTACAATGCCCAGGCGCTGCCCACGGCGGCGGCCTACTACACTAGTTACCATGGATCGCCGCACGATTTGAGCTATGCCAGCTCGGCGGACACCTCGCTAAATGCCTCGTGGGTGAACACCAGCGGCCACTCCCCGCACACACCCTACTATTCGGCAGCCCAAATATATATGCGTCCCAAGGGCGGCAGCACCACGCCCACGCCCAGTTGCAGCGGCAGTACTGGCAGCGGTAGCGGGGGCAGCGGCAGTGGCAGCAACAAGAAGGTGCCGCCGGAGGTGCCCAAACGCACCAGCTCCATCACGGCCCAACAGCAGACGCAGCTTCTTTTGCTGCAACGCCAAACACCGCCGCCTCCTTCGCTTCTTAGGACCAATGGTCTGTGCAAAACCGCTGAGAACGGCAGCTTGACCTCCGTGCAGAGTTCCGGATCGGATTCGAGTGTAACCTCAGCGGAACGCAACCTCAATAGCGATTTGGGTTCCGATCGCAGCAACTCACCGCACACTTGGAAACGAGGAACAGCGTTGAATAGCTCCCAACAGTTCTCCACGCACTCGGCGGATTCAGCGGGTGCGGTATCAGGCGGAGTAGTTGGAGTGGCAGGAGGAGCCGGTGTCTATGCTGCCCAGATGCAGGCAGCCGTTGCAGCGGCCACGGCGGCAGGAGGACTACCCCCAGCCGATGATCATGCCATCTCCTCGCATACGAGTGCCGCTCAGTACGAGCAGCATGAGCAGCAGCAACACGAACAGCAGCAATTACAGGCGGCAGCTGCTGCGGCTGGAGTGGCCCAGAATTATAAGATGTCGGAGACGATACGCAAACGCCAGTATCGCGTTGGACTCAATCTGTTTAACAAGAAGCCGGAGAAGGGTATCACCTATCTGATCAGGCGAGGATTCCTCGAGAATACACCACAAGGTGTGGCTCGTTTCTTGATTACCCGTAAGGGTCTGTCCCGCCAGATGATCGGCGAGTATCTGGGCAATCTGCAGAACCAGTTCAACATGGCCGTACTCAGTTGCTTTGCAATGGAGTTGGACCTGTCCGGACGCCAGGTGGATGTGGCTTTGCGAAAGTTCCAAGCCTATTTCCGCATGCCTGGCGAGGCACAGAAGATTGAGCGTCTGATGGAGATATTCTCGCAGCGCTACTGCGAGTGCAATGCGGACATCGTGGGGCGACTGAGATCATCTGATACGGTAGGTCTTTAAGCTTATTATAATTTAGTTCCCCTCTAATCATTTAATGTTTATTTTTGCAGATCTTTGTCCTGGCCTTTGCCATTATTATGCTGAACACGGATCTGCACACACCAAATCTGAAGCCGGAGCGTCGCATGCGCGTCGAGGACTTTATCAAGAACCTTCGCGGCATTGACGATTGCCATGACATCGACAAGGACATGCTAATGGGCATTTACGACCGCGTCAAGTCCGACGAATTCAAACCCGGCAGTGACCATGTCACACAGGTGATGAAGGTCCAAGCTACCATTGTGGGAAAGAAACCAAATCTAGCGCTGCCCCATCGCCGTCTCGTCTGCTATTGCCGGCTGTACGAGATTCCCGACGTGAACAAGAAGGAACGACCTGGTGTGCATCAGCGCGAGGTGTTCCTGTTCAACGATCTGCTGGTCATTACCAAAATCTTTAGCAAAAAGAAGACCTCCGTGACGTACACATTCCGCAACAGTTTCCCGCTGTGCGGCACCGTTGTCACCCTGCTGGACATGCCCAACTATCCGTTCTGCATTCAGCTCTCCCAGAAGGTGGATGGCAAGATCCTGATCACCTTCAACGCCCGCAACGAACATGATCGCTGCAAGTTTGCCGAGGATCTCAAAGAGTCCATTAGCGAGATGGACGAGATGGAGTCGCTGCGGATTGAGGCCGAGCTGGAGCGCCAGAAGTCGGCGCGCAATCGAGCCCCTGGCAATGCTGAGAATCGTGACAGTGGCGTGGCCGACGTGGAGGTGTGCCCGTGTCCCTATCAGCCGGGATCACAGGCGCCCGGCGAACAGCCTCCGAACTCTGCTGATTCCTCGCAACAACTGAAGCGCAGTGCGCTTAGCAACAGTCTCCTCGACATGCACGAGCAATGTGAGTTTACCTCATAATAAGATTGCTAAATAGCTTGTAAGCTTTTAAGTTAATAACTTTTGCTTTGAACTTCTGTTGAGCTAACTAAAACCTCATGATTAATTTATTAGAAAACAAGTATTATTTGTTATAAGTTTAGATTAAACCAGTTGTTTGACTTTACTGACTTAAATAATCTTCCAGTTGGCAATGAGAAACCTCAGCGACGAGGCAGCGTTGGCTCTCTGGACAGCGGCATGAGCATCTCGTTCCAGTCCACCACCACCTCCAGCGCCTCGAGGGAAAATGCCGCCGCAATTGCCGCCGCCGCTAATGCAGCTGCTGCAGCCAAGATGCGATTTAACATGCCACCAACGGCGGCGATCGCCACGCCTAGCAATGTATATGCCGCGCCGGGGATGCAAGCTTATACCCATGCAAACTTTGTGCAGCAAACGCAGGCCGCTTACATGCTGCAACAGCAACAAATGCTCCAGCAGCAGGCACAAATGCAAGCTCAGGCACAGGCTCAAGCACAGGCTCAAGCGCAGGCTCAAGCTCAGGCTCAAGCGCAGGCGCAGCCACTAACTGGGCGTATACCGGGGCGCGAGCGAAAGGCTTCGCGCACGGATGAGAACGGACGGTCGACGGAGGTCTAAGTCATCTATTGTACATTTTAGTTACTGAGCAAAGCGATAATTATTAAATCTATATAGCATATAGAATGAAATATCTTGTATAATCCGAATCGAAACGAAACCGAACGCCATTTTCTTTGACACCTAACACACACAGCTTACGAGTATATAGTGAATTCTTAAATGTTCCTTCGTTCACTGCTAATATTAATGTAAATATATTAAACATTTGTCTGTTTCACACTATCTACACACTAAAATAAGTTTCTAAAACTAATTGTATATACATCAGCATAATATTATACACCCACAATCTACGCAATTATTCTCTAAATATGCATATGTATTAATTGTGTAATTCTAATCTTTCTCCAGACACTTTAAAACACCAATTTACCCTGGGCAACTTCTAGGCCTATCCCCCATTTTGATATAATCCTCTATGAATTACAAATGCGATTTATGAATGTAGTTTTATTAGCATATACTAACACCTTCCCCCTGTTAAGTGCGCGCTATGTATATTATATGTTTTCTTTACCCAACATTATGTTTGTGTAACTAAAAAATGATGTTCGTATATACCGCGTGTGTGTGTATATACCCTGAATATTAATTTAAAAGCAATTAGCTATAATTATTCATATTTATAGAGCCAAAACTACCCAAAACCTAAAATATTAAATACGAGTATAACAAACACGAAGTATATGAAAACAAAACAATATGTATATGAAAAAGCAAAAGACTTAAAAATTTCAATAAATGAAAAGAAATAATACCAATGATCAGTTGATCGCATTTTTTATTTGCTGAAATAATACTTTTTTCAGGGACTGTAAATAAGAGTTCATGTTTAAACAAATTTAAAAAGAGTAATGTTATTAACTCTTCGACAAAAAAACATTTTCTAAGCCGAAAAGTTGTATTAGAATGGTGAAGTAATGGGAACGATAGTTTAGGACCTTTTAATTTGAGATTCTGAGGGGTTTGCAAGGGTATTTTTTTGAGAAGTTATTTTTTAAAAAAATATTTTATTAACATCCAATCAATAAAAACAAATGGTTTTCGTTTATATCGTTTTTATTAGTGATTCAACTTATTTTGTATTATTGCTGACTTTACTAATTAAGGCCTTGTACAAAATTATTGTATTTTTGTTTAAGTGCTAAATTCTATGTTCGTAGTACATCTCTGTTCTGTTACGGTTCGTGTATAGATAGGATTGCATTTTGGGCGTTGTTAGTATAAACAATTACTTTGAATAATGTACACAAAAGTAAGGATAACACATAGTATTTTTTGTGGATTTTTACATAAATCGGATTGCTTAACCAGAAGCCGCTTGGCGGTGTGTCTGTGGTAGATAAGCAAAATACGAACTGGCATATGAAATAATAAGTATTAAAATTAATCTAAACGTATTTTGGCACTGTAAATAAAAGTTTGCTTCCGATAAAACCCTAAAACAAATACATACAAATTGCTGCTATCAAATGGGGAAATCAAATCGTAATAAATTACACAAGATTGCTTGCCAAATGCGGAGAGTAGATAACTCCTATCTAGACCCTAAGATTTTGTCGTTTGATTAAACTAAGAGGCTGTCGGCTCCGGAGTACCCACAGTGCTGATATCTGTCGGGTCGGAGGAGATGCCTTTTTAGACCATGCCAAAGTCGGTGCAAACGGAGGCAGTTGGTCCCGCCGCCGCCGGCTGGTTGTTCTGCTGCTTCTCCTGCGCATTGTTGGCCGCCGCTGCCGCCGCCGCCGCTGCTGCCATATTGAGTTCCACCAGGGTATCAATGCTGTTGAGGCTCACACCCTGTAGGATCTTTCTCGCCGCCAGGGATGTAAAGTTAAATGACAAGTCGGTCAGACTGGGAAAATTGTACAGCTCCTCGCCGCCATTGGCCAACACGTTGCCCATTCCTTGCTCCAACGATTCCTTGGTCAAACTAAGACGCCTATCAATGGCCTCCTTATCAAAAGATTTATCATTCGCAAGATCTTTCAGTGCCAAATTGGGCTCACTGCCCAAGGGATTACTGGACTTGTGGAGCAGATGAGCCAGCGCCAGTTCATCGCCATTCATGGAGCACTTTTGTAGCTGACACACGGACTCGTAGCATAGGTTCTTGAGGTCAGTACTACTATTCATCATCATATTATTGCTCTGGGAGGCACCCACATCCTTGGAATTCTTCTCGTAAAAGTGCAGGTTGCCCACCGAGCCGGCAATCTCAAAATCCTGCTTGGCCAGCGCCGCCAACTTTAAAGGTGCATCTGCACTGGGCGAATTCGGCTGGGATTCATTCTTCAGCACATTGTTCTTATACGCAATACCATTGGCCAACTGGAGGCACAATTTCCGGCTGTTATTCATGGTGGCATCGTTGTTCGTGTTCTTGGCGTACTTTCCTCCATCGTAAATGGGAGTCTCCGGCTCCACGGCACACGTGTTCTCCGGGGAACTCTCACTGATGAAGGAGATGGAGTCGCAGGTCTCGGAATTGGCCTCCGTTTCGCTCAGTGGCTGCTCGGAAACGGTCTCCGGCTTAACAGGCGTCGAGGTGGCCACTGGAGCAGCTGAAGTCTGTTTGGACAAGGTTTTCTTAATTATCTCGCCCTTCTCGTTAGTCATCGTCTCATTATTGATGATGAACACATTAGAGTTCTCCAGCATTTTGCCATTTTCCAAAGTAATCACACTCCTAACTGGTGAGTTCTGCACAAAAATCTTGGTGCTGGGGATGCTTTGGTTCCCATTCGAGGTGGTCACTTGCAGGGTGATGGAATTGTTGCTACTGGAGGTGGGCACACCATTGCTGCTGCCTGTGGGATAGATCATCTCCTCCAGAATGCGACTTGGTGTGCTGGCCCTTTGTCTTTGCGCCTGTGCCTCTGCTACTCGTGCCCTCATGGCCTGATGACGTGGTGTCCCCCGTGGAGAACCATTTAGCAAAAGTATTGAACGAGAACTCCCACCATTACTGATGGACGTTGGTGCTATCACTGCCGTATTGGTGGAGCACTGCGAGTCCAGACTAGAGTGGCCACTGGTTTTCTGGCTGAAGGACACCTTGCCGCTGTCAATGCTCGAGGGACCGCTGGCGAGCATTGAGGTCTTGCAGGACTCCAGGCTCGAGGGACCACTGCTCTGCAGGCTCCGGTACGTGGCCTTGTTGTCCAGGCAGCTGTTGATGATCAGTCCGTCCGTGTGGCGCTTGGCCGCCGTCGCTTTCAGCGTGGCGGAGCGTGATGGCGAGCTCTCGAAGATGTGCTTCCCGATCACCGACTTTTGGGCCGTCTTTGGCGGCGTGGGCGTCACCGATCCACCGTGGCCATGACTCAAGCGGGACGAGTGATTCGTCTTGGCCGTGGTGGCCGGTATCGACTGCGTGGAACGAGGTAGCGAACTGCTGCAGTACACCGGCGATCGGCGGCGGATGGGCGAGCAGTCCCTGGAGGAAATCAGAAACGTCGACTCGCTCGACATGTGGCGCCGATGGCGACGGGGCAACGTTGAGGAGCGCTGGCTCAGCTCCGAGCCGTCGTAGAACGTCGAGTTGGACAGCGTGTGGACCACTGGCATATCCTGTAGGGGGAGTTAATAAAGGATTTAGTTAATATGACTTATTTTATCATTTAATTTACAACAAAAATGTTAATGTTTTACAGGTCCGACAATAATGTTATTTATATTTGGATTATCAAAAAAAAATCATAAGTAAAACGTAAGAATCAGTAAAATCCCTAAAAACTTGAAAAGATAAGATATTATTATAAATTGAGCTTAATTTTTGTATGTTATACCTTCCACTAATCAAAATATCAATGTTTCTTATTTAAAAACTTCTACAAAAATGGGTTACAAGTACAATTTTTAGATTTTTTTTCCAAAAAAATATATAAGTCAGTAGGAAACAATTTCCATTTAAGTTAGTTTTATCTTTTGCATCTTTATGACGATAATTTATTATGGGTGTTTTCTATTTGTTTATCTAAATTGCTATTTTAATTCAAATGCTTACGTGCTCGGCCGTCTGGGTGCCCACGCTGTGCAGGTGAACGGCTCTGGTGTTGAACCACTCGGCTGGAGGGAATTGGGCCGAATAGGTTTCAATCTGTCGCTGCTTGGCTCGACCGCTGCGTCGGAACAGGCGTGAGAGCAAAGATCCTTTTTCTAAGTGAACAAGAAGCCAGAATTAGAATTGAAATTCCATATTTGAGATCCCTCAACTCACTGGGTGATGACGAATCTGTGCTTTGGTATTCCGAACTGCTGCTGTCCGTGGTGTTGAGCGTTTGGGCGTAGGTCTTGGACAGACTTCGCGTGGAGGCGCAGCGTTGCAGGCGCTTCGACGAGCCAAAGAGCCGCAAACTGTGCCGCCGTTCCAAGCTGCGCGGCGTCGGAAACGAGGCACTGCGTCGCTTCGCCGCCCTTGGATAGATGATCTTGTCATTGGGATTGCCTGTAAGTTATTTATTGATCGATTAGTGATGACATTGATTAACAGAGATGGAGATGTGTACTCACCGCCGCAGATCACATCCGCCAGATTCGTTTGGATGCACTGGTGGGTGAGGTCGCCGTCCCGCTCCGTTGAGATTTCGCCGTAGAGTGAATGCAAGGCCTCGGAATTGGACATGAGCATGGTGCGAGCCTCCTGGGGGACCACATCATCCCCGTGCTGCTGCTCCTCCTCCGCCAGATGACTGTAGGCCAGGCTCCCGTTCAGCTGGTGATGATTGCTGCGCGGCCTCGATCGACTGCGTCGGCGTCTGGAGAAAATCAGCATTTAGTCGATGTATTTAGTTTTTAAAAGGTTATTCCACTTGATGTTTAAAAGCTTTACTATCTGAGAATAATTTTTAATTTCTAGTCAATTCGAAAACAATTGACTTAGATATACAAATAATCTTTTGCTCATACTAACGAATTAAAACTTTTACAAGCTTTACAAGTTTAATAATACATATTCTTTTGAAATTAACTGAAGTGAAGTAAAACATCAAATTTTATTTGATTCTTTTTCAAAAATTAAGTTATTTTTTTATAAGTCCTGCGATTAAGTTATAGTTTATTCCGTTAATTAACTTAATCTAAAAACATTTATTAGTTTTAGTAATCCATGTATATTGTTTACGAAAACTGCTTTATATTTTCGGATTGAGTTAATTGATATGTGATATATTCTGTCATTGCAAGTAAATGTAACCAATTAGCAGTTAAACTCACTCTGGTGTGAAGATAAAGTATCCCTTGGAGGTCTGGTAGATCTTCTGCTCCTGCATCAGCTGGGCGAGGGAGTCGTAGATCACCTCGGTGGCGGGCGTGGTCATGTGGGGGAAGCGGGCGCCCAGCTTGCCGCGCACATGCTCGATGGTGGCCGACTGACCCTCGGCGGTGAGGTCCATGATCACATCGCAGAGCGCCTCTGGAAGCGGCGTGAACTGTCCTTGAACCGTTGGCGTCACTATGCAATCGTCAATGTCACCTGGAAAATGTCAAGGGGAGAGGTGGTGTGGTCAGAAACACGGCGACATGTGCAATTGGCCCGCTTATATGGCTAATCACTGGACAGACGACTGCCCCATTTGGTCACCTAAACTTGCTCGCATTTTTTCCAACAAACTCGACTTTTTGCTGGCATTTTGGGTGGCCACCTGGGAGACTTGCCTTGGCTCGCCTGGCATTTTGGCCACGTTCGAGTGACGGGGTAATTAAACCGCCTGATTGAGTTTGGCTTTTAGTTTGACCTCTCCGTTGCCGGGAGGTCATGCGAAATCTGCTGGAATATGCATGAGATGACTATCGATTCTCTGGGCTCAGTGAAAAATGCACTTCAAAATTTTAGAAAATAATGACTGAATATTGAAATACATATGTATGTATAGATGTGCAATTCAAGGTTTAAACGAAATTAAATTAGAAAGTTTGTATATAACATTCATAAAACAAAAGTGTAATCTCACTTTAAGCAAACAATTTGTGGTTTATTTTACTATTTTTCTCTTTAATTAGAATTGAATGTATAAATGAATAAAGAAAAAATTCACATATTGAATTTTTTTGTTGTAATTTTTGTATATGTTCAAATTAGTATTTAATATATTTAACTAAATATTCTTTGTAATATGAGTATTTAGGTATAATCATGCATTAACGACCAATGTTAAAAACATTTTCTCCCTGTTATTGCAGCATCATCCGCTGGCATCGCCGTATATGGCAGTTGCATCGTTCACGCGGCGTATACTTAATTAAAACGCGCTCCCATCAGGCAGAAAAAATCAAAACAAAGAGAAGAGCGCTGCACACCTTGCTGTCGTTTGATTATTTTTACCTGGTGTTGCCGCATCGTGCCCGTAAATTAAATGCGCCTCCACCAAACGCTTCCTACTTGCAACTTAACCTCTAAAAAAGTGGCAAAAAACCAACGCCAAGCAACGCCCCCGAGGCAAGTGTCTAGTGGCATGCCTCAAAATTGCAATAATAAACAGAGGTATATAGAGACAGAGACAATGACATAAGACAGAGAGGGAGGATGGAGGTGCGATGACTGCAAAATCAGACCAAGTGTGTGACGACCTCCGTTTTGGCCGGGCCAAGAGATGCAGGCACACAGGCACACAGGCGCACAGTCACAGGCACAGGCAAGCCTCTTGGCCACAAACGTCCTTGCGGCAGTTGCATAATCAATTTTTCAAGTTTTCACTTTCCGTTGCAGCCTGCGGCTGTAAAATTACACGGCCAAAAATGTCATCTGGATTGGTATAAAATGGTAATAACAATAAAACTTGCTTGGTCAAAAAGGTCGTTGTTATTCCGGTAGTCAAATAATGAATTTCTAATCTTGATAGTTTTTTCTATGGAAGAACAAAAGTTAACATTTGTTTTTGGCACATAAGGCCTCAAATTGCTCATATATAAAGTTATAAATTTATTATTTTATAAACTTTGTTTAATCTTGATTGCTTTATGGTACCGATTTTCATATAATTTTATATCCCATTACCACAAACCTTAGAAGTTTTTATGTATCTTTATTTGAAGAATCTTTAATTGGTTTCAAAATATTACGAAATTATAAATAAATAATAATAATTTATAAATAAATTGAGTTTAGTTAAAACTGTTTAAGTTTTTAGACTTGTTATCTGTAGTAGTAGGCTACTTCCATTAAATAAAGGTTAAGGCTCTAGGTTTTTAAATTACGGGTCCATTTAACCCAGTACTACATTAGTTTGAGTTCCAGATTTGCAATCCCCTAGATATATTTTTCTCTGTGCACCTATACCCGGCAGCAATTTGCGCCATCAGCCAAAGACAAAATGCCATGTGGGATGCTCCGGCGTCAAGGACAATTAGCGGCAATATCCAACGCAGCTTGCAGTTGGTTGTTTTGAGTTAGCAGCTTGCAATTTTGACTTTGCAGTTGGCAGCAGCTTGCAGTCTTTTTCAAACGGAAAAAAAAAGAAAAACAGTCGCCAGAAATCCGCCTTTCCCTCACCCCGCACTTTCACATCGCAAATTTGCTAAGCGATTAATCTTTGGGCCGCGCATTTGTGTGGCGTCACTTGGAGCTGCACTCAATCTCCATCTCGCCAGGCCCCAAACATTTGTTGTCCGCCAGTTAGATGCATTCACTCCCTTTTCCACCAACCGGGCATCTTGGCCCCGGTTTTTTTCTCGGTTCGGCGATTTATTTGCCTGCGCTTATCATCTGGCACACTCGCCTCTTTATTATACATTTCCCATTTGATTTCGCCACTCCGCAATTTGCCATTCGGCGCTGTTTGGCAGCAACGCCCTGATCATAAATTTGCCAGTGCAGTAGCCAAATTGGGGCTAGATAAACAAATATGAGAGATGGCTGGGCAAACACAAATAATATATGGATACTCTTGCGGCCACCAGATGCCGCGAGTCATCCAAAAGTTTGCGGCCAGAGGGGCAGAGTTCGAAATGCCTTTTGGCACTGGGTGCAGTTACATATTCGAAGGCTACATGAGAAGGTCATGGCCTTAAAGTTTGAACTGAAATTTCATATCGACAAATAGCCATAAGTAGGAAAGTTGTATTTATTTTTTTAAGCGGTTGTAAACTTTTAAGTATCTTCGTTATATTTCTTACATAAAAATATGTTTATAGCTTATCATAATAAGTACATTTTAAATTATGAGCTCATAAATAATTAGTTACATTAAAAATATGTTTGTAATGTAGCAATTAGTTTACTTTATTATACCTAATTTTCTTTAAGTCCGATTTTATGAGACATCAGCTTAGTTAATTAATGGCTTTTAGATCTGATATATTGTTTTACTTTTTATAATGAGTTATGCAAGGCTTATTTTATGGAAGTGTGCTAAGAAATCCTGAAACTTAATAGTTTTTTGAAATTAATATTTTATTTAAATATTGTAAGTTTGCCTTCGAACATGGTTGTTATGTAATTGGTCAGAACATTATTAGGTTTGACAGTAAGCCGAATTCTTTCCGTTTCTTTGTACCCATTAAAAATGATTTTATACAGTCAAAATAAGGTAAATTTATAACTTTAAATATATAAAGTGAAAGACCTATTTTAAATATATTTTCCAAGCATGTATGCATGCTTTAATACCATTTCAAATGGCTGACACTATCTTTCCTTTACAAATAAACTTTTATTATACCCTTGCAGAGGGTATTATAATTTTGGTCAAAAGTGTGCAACGCAGTGAAGGAGACATCTCCGACCCTATAAAGTATATATATTCTTGATCAGGATCACCTCCTGAGTTGATATAGCCATGTCCGTCTGTCCGTCTGTCCGTCTGTCTGTCCGTCTGTCTGTTTCTACGCGAACTAGTCTCTCAGTTTTAAAGATATCGAATTGAAACTTTGCACACAGCCTTCGATCCTTTGCACGCAGTATATAAGTCGGAACGGCCGGGATCGGCCGACTATATCCTATAGCTGCCATATAACTGATTGATCGGAAATGCCATAACTTTGGTGTTTGTTAAGTTAGAAAGTTGGTATTTCCTATGGGTTTTATATTTGGCCAATCAATTCGACCTACCAAATTTCATTAGGATCGGCCGACTATATCCTATAGCTGCCATATAACTGATTAATCGGAAATGCCATAACTTTGGTGTTTGTTTAGTTAGGAATTTGGGATTTTCTATGGGTTTTTTTTTTGGCCAATCAATCCGACCTACCAAATTTCATAAGGATCGGCCGACTATATCCTATAGCTGCCATATAACTGAACGATTGGAAATGCCATAACTTTGGTGTTTTTAAAGTTAGGAAGTTGGGATTTTTTATGAGTATTAAGAATGCATCACATGAATAATTTTGGAGAATATAGTTTACAGAGTATTCTGCAAGGGTATATCAACTTCGGCTCCGCCCGAAGTTAGCTTTCCTTTCTTGTTTTTTATAATAAATTGAATTGAATCCTAAAAATGACACTTAAATTTCCAGCTTATTTTTGTTTTATAACAAATTAAATTGAATCCTTAAAATGCTGTCTAAATTCAAGCATATTTTTGTAGATGTCTGGATTTTACTATATTTTCCCTAGAGTAGTTGCCAGTGGTATTTTTAAAACATGTATGTATTTTTATTTTATTATAAGGTATATAATAAACTGAGTTGAGCCGTAAAAATGGCGTTTAAATTTCAAGCATCTCTTTGTAAGGTGTCTGGAGTTTTCTATTATTTCCCCCAAAGCAGTTGCGAATGGCAGCATAAAAGATGCTGCATATTAATGAACCCACACCACACTCTGCCTACATCCAAAACCTGGCCAAGATCAAGGCTCTGTGGCAATCTTGTCTCCCGTGAAAATGCAACTGCCCCTCGAGCACGCGCAACCCACTTTCGTTGGCTGTTTCTCAGTGGATGGTTCGGTGGATATATGTATTTATATATCCTCCGATGGGGGAGTGTTGTTCGCAATTTGTTCGGCTTATCCGTGGGATGGATGTTTGCCGGCGGGCGTTGCCACCCCATCGCAATTAAAATTAATAAACGAATCGAAAGGCAAACTCGTGACGCCCCCGCAAAAACTCAAACGACACTGGCATTATCAATTGGCATTTCATTTTGATTTCCAAATGCATTTCTCTGCCGCCGAATGAGTTTCGCCGGGGATTTCGGTGTTTATCGTTTAAGGAAGTGTTAATTTATTTGCTCCTCTCTTGCATTCGCTGCCCGCTGGCCAGAAACAAAACGAAAACAAAGCTGGTTGGTGGGGGAGGGGGGAAATAGTAATAAATTGCCATCGATAGCCAAAAATTATTGATTATTTCGAAATGGACAGCGTTAAAAGTTTATGATGCTGCCGTGGCATCGCTGGCGGTTATGAGATCAAACAAAAAATACCCCATCCCTCCTCCCAAAACAACAAAAAAAAGAGCCAAGCGAAAATGTGCCAACAACACGATAGGCGCACAAGATTTCCTCCTTATTTTTTAAGTTTTTTCTTTTTCTAATAATAAGAGACAGCCACGAAGAAAAAAAATCATACATCAAGATTATTGTTACTCGCGGCAATTGCATCACAGTAATGGCCAACGAAGGAAAAAAAAAACAAAGCAGCTGAAGACAAAACAAAAAAAATGGAAATCGCAAGAAACATTTTTCATTTGCATAAAAATTCATGGCAACTACAAGCGCTAAAAATGTTTGCCGCATGTTTGAGCCCCATGGGGTGAGGGGCGGTGGGGTGGTCGGGGCGATGCAGATGAGGGGGTGGGCCTGCCTTCAGTGGGAGGCAGTGGAAAACAACCTTCAAGCTACAAAACACTTGACTCCGAAAGCCAAAGCAGCAATCCGGGATCCAAAAACTTAGAGTCCGTCGCGTTGACGGCGCTTTGGTTTGATTGAACACAAGGATATGTGTCCGCCGGCTAAAATAGCAGCAATACAAAAAATACAAAAAAAACTAGCAACGAACTAAAAATCAAAAAACTAAAAAATAAAACAACAATAACATAAGCCTAGGCAACAACAATTGCAACTGTGGCCACAATTTGAAACCAAAACGCAACACTTTCACTCTACTTAAGACGGATGAAGCTGCGGCAAAAAGGAGGCGGCTCCAGGAGGCGGAAAATGTGGGGAAAGGGGTGCTTAAAAAAAGGGGTGGAAAACAGGAGAGGGGGGAGGGGGGCAGAGACGGCAGGTTGCCTTTGAGACACCATCTATAAAGCGTTGGAGGGAAAATCGCGGCAATCGTTTTCACGTCTTTTTCATATTTATTATCATTTGCAAGTCTCGTTTTGCTTCGGTTCGTATTTTTCGGCCCGAGCGGAAAAATGCAGATGAAGCGAAAAGAAAAAGATTTTCCAGCTGGAGGCTGGAGTTTGTCATCTGGGACAGAGACTGTGTCTTTCGTTTTCACTTGGCAATTAATCAATCAGCATAGCTCAAGGAGTTATCGGCGGGGGACGAGGGGGGGCATCTAGTTAAAACTCAGTAAATCAGTGAGTGTATTTTATTGAGATTTTACAATAAGGAAAATCGTCATCAGGCTTCATCAATTAGTCACGGCTATTTTAAATGATTGCCAAAGTTTATTTTGGTTGTAAAAAACATTAATAGGTTTGTAGAAAAAGTCGACTTTCAATAAATCAAAACTGTGAAACAATAATAATTTAAAGTCGTTTCGTTTGTTAGGGAAATTGAGTATTAACTCACACGACTAACCAGACATTTACAAGACGAATTTGGTGATTTGAGTCCAAAGTTAATAGTTTTTCGGTACAGTAATGTTTTAATTAGAATTTGTGAACGTAATTTATGCTGGCACATTTTAGAAAGGCTAATTAAATTATCAAGCTTACCATTTTATACTTTCGGAAGACCATAGCTTAGCTAAATATATATTGAGTTATTATTAGAAGATCTAAATATTTACTTATAGAGGTAAACTACTTCGACATATATAGTTTTAATAGGTAAACGTATAGGTCAATAATGATAGATATTTTTTACTAGAATGGAAACCACAAGCTTTGGTAGGTTTGCCATTTTTAAATCCGTTTTAAATAGGTAATTGTTAATCATTCAAATTTTGTCGGTTTTTCTTTTTAAGATTGTTTTCCGTATTAGCAGTGCGTTAAAAATTAAAGAAGATTTAAAGGACTGTCAATATTAGATCTTTGCTATTAATTGATTGTCCCTCAAGTAGTGACGAACTCTTTGGCCCAATTTAAACAGCTCTTCCTGGAATGCATTTTTACGTAAGTGGCCAGGCTCACCATCCCCTAGACCCGCCCATCGTTGACCCACCCGCCCCTCAACCCAACTACCCCCGACCCCCCATTTCGACAGCATATGGAGCACTGCAGTTTGGGGAGAGCAACAAAAAATGTCTGGCGGCCAAACGAAGGCAATCACGATTTTGTGTCTGAAACGTTTTTTGCGCGTTTTCAATTTCCCATTTTGGTTTTTCTTCTCGTTTCGTTTGGGGGTGGTGGGTGGCAGAAAAGAGGGGGGAGTGGAAAGGCCACACAGTCGCTGGCAAAAGGAAACAGATACGCCTGTCCACAGATCGCGAAAAAGACAAAAAACAAAACCGAAAGAGAGCTATGGCTTTAACTTTTTGGCCGGCGCTTGTTGCGTTCGTTGAGGCGACGCTAATTGTTTCCGTCTGTTAATAAAAATATTTCAGATCAGTAACAAATTGAAAACAAGGCTGAAAAAAACAAGGGGAGGTGGGCTGCTGTTTATGCAACGCCTCACGAAATGCAAATTGACATTTACGTGGTTGCAACACCAACAAAATGCCAGACAGTCGGACATTGGGCCACCAGCTTTATAGCCTGGCAAATAAGGAGCAACACGATTTGGCCAAGCCACCAAAAAAAAAAAAAAACAAACAAACAAAATATAAAGCCCACAAAAAATTGTTGGCGACACTTTTTGCCGTTCCTGTTGTGTGTTAAAGGTCAATGAGTTTGGGGTTAGTGGACCTGAACCTGGGAGCCTGCCAAGAGTTTCGTTTTGGCTGTGCCTTGTTGTGCAACCTCCAATTGGGAGTTAGATGATGGGATAATGTCAGCCAAAGAATCGTGTCGCATTTGGCTAAATTGCTTGCCATTTTTGGTGCGTTAAAGGGAACAAAAACAATGGAACTGTAAGATTTTCCGGAGAACACTTTCCTGGCAAATGAGGCAAAAGTCCGCCAAGCGTAACCAAGAGCTAAAATCAAATGGGCTGACCTCATTAACCGAAGGGTTTTGGGGCAAAGCGGGGGGCAGTGGTAATCAGTGTAGACAGAAGAATCGGGGGAAAAGAGCAGGCCTCGGAAGAAAGAGAACAATAAAATTACAATAATCGCTTGGGTAATGCTCTTCGAAAAGGGGTGATGAGTTTCCATGAGGAGGTGGTGCTCAAGCGACCATGATGATGATGAACTTGCAAAGACAACTCCCAATGACAATGACTCTTGTATCGCCCGCCTTTTTTTTTTTTGGCAAACTTGGTTACGCTTTAGAGAATTTCTCCCCCTGTAACACAAAGGTTAACAAACCTTTCAAGAAATTGGCCAAGAGCTTAACGGTGAAATTATAAATTAATGCACAGTCAAAAAAAAATAGTTTAGTTTCCTTTAGTTTGTTAAAACCGCTAATTTTATATGATTTAATATTTTATCAGAATTTAATTATAATAAATAAAATAAAAGAATCTCTCACTTTTAAAATATAAAAGGAATTTGAGAAAATGATTTCAATTGCATAGATCAGAAATGAAAAATCAGTGATAGAAATGATAAAAATATAAAATACCATCTTTATGAGACCAAATTAGAAGCCATTTTATATGGTAATGTTAACATTCGACCACAAATTTGAAAGGAAATTTTCTGCAGTATTATCTGAGATCTAATGTTGATGCCGCATCTGCATGTGGTTGCCACTGGCAACATTTGACTGACATTCGTTTTTCGCAATATGCTCGGCCCGGCTGCTGTTGACTTGGCTGATTTCTACCGATTTGCGATTTGTTAATGGCTCGAATATTAAGTTACAATTATCTGACGGACGGCCATCGATGAGTGCGGAGACCGAGGAATGGAGGAGGCTCCACTCCACTCCACTGTCATGGCCACATTTCACTTTCAGCAAGATCCAGCGACGAGAAATCGTGATGAAATTGATTTGCGGCTCTTTATTTTTTATTCGCCATCATAGTTACCGACAGCTCTCTATCTGTCCGTCCGCCTGTCCCCTCTTCACCGATATCTCCTGATTTTTCTCAGCATCTGGGAACTGCATAATTTTCTCGCTTTCCAGCTATTTTGCATTTGCCATTTGTCTATTTTGCTTCTCTGGCGCTTCCACCGATATTCCGCTGTCAAATTGCCAAGCGGCAAGCGACGGCATTTTCCTCTGATTTTCCTCCGATTTTTCCCCCCGGTTTTCCCACCCACTAGACTTCAGTCTCCAGTTGGCTCTTTAACACGAAACTGAATTTAATTTGCTTTTCTTCGTTTCTTTTGCATTTATTTGGCATGTTTGTTGTCTAATTGAGCGAGAAATTGCCGTTGATTGATTGTTTTGCATGCAATGTGCTATTTGTTATATTGTTATTGTTACTGCCATTTCAATGGTTGCTTTTATTTCCCATTTCACTACGGTTAATTGCAATTTGATCAATGTTCTGTTATTGTTTGCCAACAATTTGCAACGGCAAGTCGTAAATCCTTTTCTCTACAAGATAAATGTCAGTTTCTTCTTTGACAAATGAGTGTCTAAAGAAAACTCTCTAAAACTGAATCGCAAAAAATTGTTTAAATTATTTAAGCTGACCCGTGTCAAAGCTTTACACTTTGTTAGAGTTCGAAAAATTGTAAAACGTCAAATATATTAAGAGCGGCCAAACAAGCAGCATTAATTTATGCCTACGCTTGAATTTAATGCATATTGGCAAATCCCCAGCTGCCAGTCTTTAATATTATTTAAATTTTAAGCGACAACATTTTAAAAGTCTGGGTAATTGTAAAACATTACCCATAAAGATGGCTGACAATGTTTGGTCACAACATATACAATAAATATTATCTGAAGTGTGCGCATATGAATATGACTTAAAACGATGTTGGTATTAATAGGGGTACTTAAATATGCTATGATAAATATTTTTGAATTTATCTTTTAACGTTACCACTAAAAAATCGTAGCATTATTAAATAAATATAGTTACAACAGAAAAACATACACCTAAAGATAATAATATATATTAAAGAATGACTTATAATTTGTATTAAAATAAAAAGTCAAATATTATTTTTAAACTACCTAAATAAGTTATTTAAAATACATTTTACACCAAAGAAATTAAATATATCTGGGACTTAGAGGACTTCGTGAGTGTATCTAACGTGCCACATTGTTCGGACTCCATGTTTGCGAATGGCATTGTCATGTTTATGGTAATTAACAGTTAATGGGTTCTACGCCATTGCAGTTGTTAATTAGCAGACATGGAACGGATTCTGCAGGCCACACCATATGTTGAACTCCGTCTGCGTTTCTGTGTGTTTAAGTGCAGCTCTTTGTTTGTGCAGCCATATTTTCTCAATTGAATTTCCCAAAGATAAACCGACAGTCCCCCGACCAAGAAAATAAATATATTGCAACGAGTTGTGGCCACAAATCGCAGCTTATTAATTCCCCAACAAAGTTCGCCAAAGGCCGCAGAGTTTCCACAACTTCGACGATCTCCGGCTGGCCGGTCATTTATCAATTCATGAAGTTGGCAATGGACTTTTAGGCCCCCCACCTCTTCGAGATGGAAGTGTGAAAACTGGCGGGGGGGAAAGGTGAAAAATGGGAAATGGGCATCGGGCATCGGGCATCGGGCAACGGCAGCATCGCATTAACTGCACAGGTGTCCACTTAATTGACAGCTAACGAGGCACAGAGGAGCAGACCATATACCATAGACCCAGGCCAGACACATCAATATTTGATGAAGTGCATGTCGCTTTGATTACACAGGGAAAATGTTTAAAACATTATTTCGCCCAAGTAAAAATTTCCATTAAAACTTTCATATTTTCTACAAAATATCTATGCACTCAAGATATCTATGACCCATAGTAATTTTAAAAATTTTAAGAGGCTGGAAAGCACTTTGTTTCCCCCTGTGCAGTTTAATATATTGAAAACAAAGTGAACAGGGTTTAATATTGGTCTTGGCCTTTTCATTTATTTAACCCTGGTCAGAAGCGAGGTGGCAATCGCAGGTGTTTTTCGGCGCAAAGGGAACAGAAGCCCAGTATCGAAGATTCCCGAAAGCTCGGCAAGGAATCTTCACTTTTTGCATTGAGATTAAATTTGCCATTGGAGAGAATGCATTTATTAGGAGGTTTTTCACAGAGATAATGGGTCTGTGAGGATCTCTCTGCGGTGGAACCCAGATTATTATGATCCTTTTTCTTTGGCCACCTTGCAGGTAAATACCGAGTGACCTTTTTGAGTTCCAGATGTTCCTCTGAATCGGATTCCTCTTCACTCTCTGTATTATAGCCACGTAGGATTGATCTCAGGGGTTCCAGCAACTGTTGCCTTCCACCACACTCTCGTTGCTCCTCCATAAGACTCATGGGCGAGGGAAAACATAGACAACTGCCTCGCATCCGGTCTATTTGGAGTTTCTTCTCCAACTCCTGCTGAGCCATTGCTAGGATTTTCCAGATGGAGGCTCCTCCGGGTCCGTAACGCTCGTTATACCTTTTCTGCTCTTGGTACATAAGATATCTTAATTGGTGGAGCTTTTTCCAACGTTCAAAATCAGCCTTTCGGTGATCAAAATCTTCCTCCTCACTTTTAATGATTTCCAGCCGTTGGTTGAGCTCCTTTTGCGACATTTGTTCCACCTCTTGAGGCATTAGTTGAAGTCGTCCTGCCCAGAAAAGAATTCGCCGTTTGTCCAATTCACGCTGTCGTTCGTAACGCAAATCACAGTCGTACTCTTCTTGGGCTGGATCATTCATGTTATTCCCCGCTTCTTTTCTTCAAATCATACGAATTTTGACTGACAAACCCCCAAAACATAACTCAATGATTGCTTTAATCTAGGAAGAAACTTACCCACTGAGCTGATCACATAGGTGGCTGGCGGTTTCAGGACACTGCGGGCAAAGGCTCCTCGCAGGACCTCCAGGGCACAGGGTTCAGCCGTAACCAGCAGCATTCCGGGTGCCACATGTCCTGCGTATTTCAGCGCCCTCGTGGCAGCAGTCAAAGGTCCATTCCACCAGCACTGCGCGTTGGCAGCCAGAAAGTTCTGCAAAATAGAAAATAAATAAGCAATCAGTAATGATTTATAATTAAAGATAATGAAGAAATGTTTAATTATTTATATACAAAGCAAGTTATTTATTATTAAAAATAATTCTTTATCGACCAAAACAATAAATTTTAGATAGAAAGGCCTAAAAAAGTAATCATTAAAGTAGGAATCTGATGTGCCTAAAATACAACTATAATAAATACCAAATCATTGCAAAAAAAATACACCATTCACGAATGGAAATTCACTGAAATTGAAACTCCCTTTCGGGAAGCACAAAAGTGAAACAGGTCAAAGGGGTGTTTTTACTGGTCTTTACATCCATTTCCAGTGGGAGTCTGCATCTCATCAGCTAATTGACAAATTGCAGAGCACCGCGTGGCATAATTGGTGTGGTGCTGTCTGGCTTAAAGAGCTATCCATCTGTGGGCGTTGCAAGTGGTAACTGCCGATGCAGTGGCTTTACCCTGATGGCTTGGCAACCGTCAATTAGCTAAAGCGGATCGCTGCCACGCCTCCGAAAAAACCGAGGGATGGGGTGGCGCCACAAATACAAAAAAAAAAGAAACCAAAAGCCGCTGTCTCATTGCTGGGAATTTATTTTTTTTGGGCTACCAAACCGAATCGAATCGTAACGAAACGAAATCCTTAACACGTTCTGGCCAAGAGATTTCCGTGGAAAAGGCTGCAAAAACCAAAATAAAAAAGAAAGAGAAAAGTGGGAGGAGTGCGGAAAAGTGGTGACTGGGGCAGCAAATAAATGTCCAATTTGTGCAGTGACAGGAACACTTGAGGCACGTTTTTGATGTAAACACGGACAAAAAGGGTCGAGAGTCACAGCAAAAAGCCATGGACAATGGAGCCAAGGGATCGAATGAGGATTGGGAAAGAAAGGCCAAGAGATCGATGTAGCCGCCGGAGTTTCACGCTTTGTGGCTTTCTGTGTCGCTAATGAACATCATCCAGTTTGAGCGATTTGACCTTTTTGTCGATGGGCCAGCCAGGGAATCCGGGGAATCGGGGTGGGTATTGCCATTTCTTGTGGTCACTCCTCTTGGCTTTAATGTCGCCTGAGTCTGGTATGCAGCTTATATAAGTTGGATGACTCTCTCTATCACCATCTGCATCTCCACCTCCATCTCGATGCCCAAGATGCCCATCCATGCCCATGCCCATGCCCACCTTCCGCCTGGGGCTGCTCAATTAATGCATGAGAAGGCGAAGAAATTAACTCGTCATTGCCTGCCCGTCAGGCTTTTGCTTTGGCTTCGGCTGTCACGCGCCGCCAGATGGCGCTCATCTTACACTGGGAAAAATGAGGACACCGCGAAAGGTCTTGTAATTTGTAATTTTTCAATTTGTAATGATTAAAAGACGAGATGGAAAAATTAAAATTTGTTCATTCTCATTACAAAGACATTTTTTTACAATCTATACAAAGAGCTTAAATTTGAAGAAGCATTTAAAATACCAAACTTCTTTTGTTTCATCTATGCGTTAATTTGCAATTAGTCACTGCAGGCATTTATTAATATAGATATTCCAAGCAATAATTTGTGAATAAGTTAAATTTGTAACGTTTTGATTATTATTATAATATTAATATTATTACAAAAAAAGTTTAAAATCTTAAGAGTTTAAATTTAATATTCTCAATAACAGCGATCAATTTAAAATCTTATAAAAGTTTTTAAGCCCTTTAAAAAATAACTCTTGTTTTAAGTCAATCTCAATAAAATTGAATTTGGAATATGATTTTGAACTCGTATATATAAAACTAGTAATTTAAACGGTAAAAAACGTAAAAAACCTAATATATCTATTTATACTACAAACAAATGTCCTAGACACGTACTTGTTGTTAGAGTGCTCTAGCTAGCTTATAACATTTTACTAAAATCTTTGTGACTGTTAAACAAAGCTTTTATCTATTCGTTCTAGTGTAATACCATAGTATTTTTCCGTGGTGCAGCTCATCCCCCAGCCAGCACCATAATTATAGTGCTGCATCATTGCAAGACACGAGACAAAATGCCAGAGACAGTCATCAACAGCCTACTTATAGAGGCTTTCCATCGATCAAAGGGATCTGGTTTGGAACCTGCGCTTCGAGGTGTCTCGGTTTCTCGTTTCTCGGAAGTAATGCAAAACTTTTAATAATCAAATCAAATGCTCACGCCGACCTGAGTCGCGCGTATGAAAGTCATTTTCTCCTCGGGCTAAATTTGAAGTTTCGCTTTTTGGCTGCTCTTGATGTCGTTTCATGTCTTTTATTATCGTATTTTTTTTTTGTTTCGGGTGGCGGCTTTCGTTTTGGGACTTTTACTTAATTTCATGTAATAGAAAACTAAACAACAAAACTCCCACAAGAGTAATGCTCAAAGACAAAACTATCACCGAGAGTTGTAGTGGAGTGGAGTGGAGTTTATGAATCGAGCCAAGAGTAGGCCTCATGTGGGGAGGCTGCTGCTGCTGCTGCTGTTGTGCTGCTGATGTTGCTGCTGTGCTGCAACAGTTGCTGCCGTTGTAGATCTCTCGTGTGTGCCGCATAAAAAGATAATAACAATATACAAACAAATGCGCAGTCAGGCAGCCCGTAAGCCGGAGATTGCCAACCGCTGCGGACTTCGAGCTTAATAGAGTTATGATGAAGTATAATAATCCTTGACCTTTCCACCAGCCAACATCAAGTTGCAGCTACAAGTCAAGACCGCAGCTCTTAGGCACAAGTCAAAACGTTTTTGGGCTCTTTGTGTTTTCCCCCTACCATATTTTGCCGTTTTTTGTTTGTGTTACCCTTCATTTGACTTTAAAAGCGCCATTTAATTTCGCAAATGGGAAGAGGCCTGGTCCGAAAATGAAAATGTTTCGCATTTCTCCAAGATCATGTCAAACGGGGATTTAAAAAGGTGTCGGGGATTAATGCCAAACCCAAGGGGCGTACATTTTGGTTGCTTAATTTGAATTATAAATATCTACCAAATATTTTAAAATCTTCGAGTCGAGGTCGTACTAAATTGCCCCTAAAATTTGAAACGCCCATTTTGCCTGGGAACTTTATCAACGTAATAAAAATTTTTATTTTATATTAACCCGTTAAACATTTATCATGGGAAAAAATTAGCTTTTAAAGGGCAACGTTTCTCATAATGTTAATGGGAAGACACTTTATCAAGTTTTTAGATTTGCAGAAGCAATAAAGTAAACTAAAACCAATGATTACATAATTTATACAATATAAATAATTTGTTATTTAATGGGTTTTCTTCTTGAAAGTTAAAGTGGTGCTTCGTCGAACAAATTATGGCTTGCTTATTATTGAGATAGCATCTTTATCTTAATTTATGGCTTCCTAATGGTCTAAAAATATTGCGTTTATTATTTTTCATCGTTAAACTTGGTGTTAAATCGTTCCGCGTCATGAAAATTATAGGTTACTAATTAGTATAATAGCTCAAATAAATTTAATAATCCCAGATTTAATTTTCCATTTATCCTAAGAGCTTATGACTTCTGAAAGTATAATTATTTTTATGAAGTTAAAAGCAAAATGAAGACTTACTGTGTTAATTATTACAGTGTCTGCCATGCAATTTATTTAATCTTCCATTCCCCGTTGATTACTTTCAGGATTACATTTATTTTTCTGCACTTCCAGCTACAAATGAAAATGCTCGTTTCCAATTATTTGAGGATTTCTCACGTCCATAACTTGTACATGAGCGCCCCAGGACAGTTCCTTTGTTTGAGCCTTATCCCTGTCATCATTGTTTATTTGACTCTGGTCAAGTGGCAGACAAAGCCGAGGGTTGAGTCCATAAAACGTAGCGCCTGTCGGAAGCTCCGGCGAGCATAAATACAGGACGAACAGCGTTCCAATCAATGCGGCTAGTCCTGATAAGGATACAAATTGCATGGCCATGTCCGAGTGACGCCCACTTCCTCCGCTAAGTTTCCAACCCCTCGAGGGGAAGAAGCGGAATAAGATGTGTTCGGCTGACTGACTGCGTTTCTCGGACTAGAACTCGATTTGCACTGCACTTAAAATTCGAATCGGATTTGGGGGACGCTTCACCCCACAGGCAATGACTTTGGTCAGCTATCGAGGGTTGCCAGGATGCCAGGTTCAATGACCAGATATCTACTACTCTTGGCTAAACATGCGATTTGTTTTATTAGTTTTCCTCGAACAAAACACACTCAAATACCAACAGCTGTTGGCAAAAGTCCTGCCTGTTTTTCTGCCTGCCAAACAAAAACAGATCCAATGGCTTGTGGCCTGGATATCCAGCAAGGCATCACATCTGCAACTATTTCAACTTTTTGGCAGCCCATTGCGGTCGCTATTTTTGTTGCAATTAATAATAAAAACTTTCAACTGGAAAAGCTAAAAAACTCTCTCAAACTCTTTCGTATAAATATGCTCGTTTTGTGGGAAAAAGTTTTGCAATTGCTAAACTTCTAAAAGTAAAACCTAAAAGGGAAATGGGGAAAAAACATATGAAATGTTATAGACCAAAAGATACCTGATATTTAAAGTGCAGTGGTTGCAATTTCGGGTTCTTCATAAAAGAAATATAACGAAAACATATCATATTTCCAATCAATTGTATTGTTATCGAACACGTGGCGCCCAACGTTGGGCATTCACGTTTCATTTATACATGGCGTTTGACGGGAACCCATTTTTGATTTACTAATGAATACCATACCTAAAAGGAAATTTAGCATAAGAATGTGTATATATGCTACATGTTTTGGAACATGGAACCAAAATGAACCTGTTAAACGTGTGAGATAAATAAGATATGCGAGTCACTTGATACAGCGTAAATACAACTCTTTTGCAGATCTAGTTCTTGGATCTGAAACGATCTATTTACATAAACACAAATACGTCTTGGCACCACAAACAGTGGGTATATTTATACGTTTTTATTTACATACAAATATATATAAAAGGTATCAGCTCTAAAAATCAGCACCTCAATTTAAAACCGAAGCGTGAAAAGTCTATTAGAGGTTGACGGGCGGCGACGATGGTGACGAAGGCGTCTGGGAGCACTGTGGGAATAATTCAGTGTGCTGCAGTCAGCTCCAATTCTGCCCCTGCGCCCCTCTACCTCCCTAAATCTGGATTTTCCACTGCACCTGTAGTCGGTTCTGCAGTTTTTTTATGTGCTTTGTTAGAGCATTTATTGTTATTGTTGCTGCCTTTTGTATTTCGGCGTTGAAGCTTCGCTGTCACTTGCTGAAATGTCTGGCCAAAATGAATACAGGGGGCATTGGGGTCTATTTGGGGCCTTTGTACTTCGGCTACGGTGTCTGTCATTCACTTGCAGGTAGTTAAACACCGTATCTATGAGTGTGTCTAGCATTTAGCACGCAACTCGCTTTATATGCAGCATACTACCCATACTATATATACCTTGTCATTCAATCAATCTGGAAAATCATGCGATCGGGGGTATTCATCCAAAAGATTGCCCGAGAAGTTTTGCGAAATGGCTGTCAAAGTTACTAATGAGAATCGGATTGCCAAAGGGTTGTGTGTTGCTTTAAGACTGGTTTTAATTGGTGCCTTAGTACAATTTAATTTAAGGCCGACTTGAGGGTATCATCATTATGGGTAATTACTTTTGGGGAGATAATGGAATTTGCCTTAACCAGCTACAGTTTTAATAGTTTAAGATATTCAATTTTCACCCCGGAAATTTACAAGCGAGAAATTTAATTGGTTAATCATTGTGATCTTCATTTGAAAAATATCATTCTATTTTACTTTAATTACAATATAAAAAATAATTACAATAGCTAAACAAATAATTACTCAATAATAACTTGACAATAATCATATGTATTTAATAATTAGTTCTAAAAATTGAAACTAACTTTCAGGAATCTGTTTGGAATGTTTAGATGTATTGTTATTTATTTTTAGAATTTAAGATATTACAAAATATTATATAGACTTGATGTTTGTATGGCAGAACTTAGTATAGAACAACAAACAAATAAATCGATTTATTTATAGTCCAGTATATTTTAGGTAGTCATAACATCCCTCGCACTTGCTTTCCGTATTCATTAAAGTAAAATTACAATAATTCGTGGCTTTCATATTTGTTTGCCTTTTTTTATTTTCGAACTTCCATAAATATAGTTCCAGCTCCCAAATAAACATGATCCGACAGACGCGGCGAGAAGCATGAAGATTGAACTACAAGTACGTGGCCCAATGTTTTTTTGATGTTTTTGGCTGGTGCTGCAATCTCAGTCCCCTGGCGTGACCGAAAACAAATAAATAAAGGAGAAACGAGAGCTTCAACTTGAACTGAAGTTGTTTGCCACTGGACACCAATGGCCCCGGGCGACCTTGTTGAAGAAAATTATGTAATCAGAGGGGCAGGCAGCAGGTGGAGCAGAAAGCAGTCGGTGCTTAATGTTTGTCAATCAAATTAGTCGGCGATGATTGCAATCGAAATTAATGAAAAGCAATCATAAGGCGCACGCCAACCAATTAAACCCACTGACGACAAAAAGTAAATTTGCGCTTAAACGATTGCACCATCGACTCAATTTCATTAAACCCAATCAAAGCAATCGAAGATGGAAGGGAAGGGGGTTAATAACAATTCAAATCTGTTTTCTTTCTCCCCGTTTGGAAGAGCCGCGTGCCGATAAATCAATTTGCTCGGCTCTTTATTTCTCTTCGATTTCCCTGTGATTGCATGAAATTGTATTTGAACAGTATCGGAGTTCCGGAGCTTGAAAGTCTTGTGTCCATCCGTCGTTACCGGTGAATGTTACTGTCCAGCTCGAGTAAATTGATTCTGAGGCTGGACTTTTACAGGAAAAAGATTCTTAGATTATGAGGAGGAAATGTTCTAACTCGATCGGGTGAGAATACTGACTCTGAGTAAGAAGCTGACAAATAAATAATTGGTTTTGTAATTGCACTTAAGATGCATCTAACTCACTAACTCAACTGGAATTTCTATGGAAATAACGTGGGCTTCTAGTCATGCCAGTTATTGTCAATTTTGCGTATACGAATACAAATTTACAAATTGAAATTATAAAGTTCTAAGTAAGCTGGCAGCAAAAAATAAGGTTTTTTATTGAAACCTGTTTTGCAATTATAAAGTTTTTGAAGTTCTCCGAAAACTTTATGAAAATTTACATTTTTCTTAATTTTTCATATTTTCAATAACAATTTATGATCTCATGCTACAAAATGAAATAAACAGATGCAAAAGTGATTAATGAATCCCATGTTAACTCCTATAAGCCTGAAGGATATCTTATTGTAGGCCATCGCAACGTGTCGGACTCAACCTTCCTTTCCCAAATCGCTTTGTTTAATAACGATTACAGGTTTACCTTCATTCTAGCCCGATCAAATAATTCCGTTCCCAGACTTTCCATTTCTCGGTGATATTTCCAGAGCCAGTTTTTTTTAACAGTTCATTTACGTTTTTGTGATTTTATGGACCTGCCTTGCAAATCTTGGCGGCGGTTCTCAGGTTGGCAGAAACTCCCGCGCTCTGGACATGACGCAATCGGTTCGCATCCGTTGAGCTATTTCAAAACTTGTTGCAGGCTTATTAATTTGGCTCGGAGCACCGAAAGCACAACTAAAACAAGTTGATTTAGGTGAAGTCATTTGCGTGCAGCCAGACACTAAACACTGAAACCGAACACTAAACACGGCAACAGAAAAACAGCGAAACAACGAAACAGTTCAGAGATCAGCTCGGGGCACTCTGGAGATCAGAGTTTGGAGTCAAGTCGGTCTTCGGCTGTTTGTTGTTCGTTGCCTTATTTTTTTGTTGTGCCAAGTTCCTAGTTTCAAGCCACGCCGCACGCCTGACAAATTTGCGCAAATAATAAAAACAGATTTTAAATGCCTGGAAATTGAGTCTGCCATTGCGGCCTTAAATCAGTTTCTACCCCGGCCAAACTGACATTTAGAGCTTTACTAGGAAACGGCAACGAAAGCCAAACTCAGCGCTTAAACGGAAAAAACTTTATGGGCTTTGACCATTTTCAGCGCATTTATTATTGTTAAAGATATATGTTTTTCTCGGCTTTAATTATATGTAGTGCACGTATTTATATGATCGTTAGGAAAGTAACAAATATATTGAATGAATATGGATAATAGTTGAGACTTCCTTATGATTTATTTAGGTTTAAATGTCGACATTGGTATTTAAGGTATGGTATTTGGTTAGTGTAAAAATATGTGTTTTTGCTCACAAATTAACATTTATTATATTCAAACTAAAAAAATTGGTTACTGGTGGTAACTATTTCGATTTTTGGTGCTTTTAAACTGTTGTGGCTTTTTAAAATGTTAATTTTTAAAATAGTTTTTTGCTACTATCAACATTGTCATTGTCATTTGGAACTCCAGAAGTCTGAAAACTGATTTTACACGTAATTCGGCCTCAAGGCTTTTAATAATTTATATAATGACTAGTCTGCTCTTTTATGGGCATATTTAATATATTTTTCATAGGCGCATCTGGTAATAAGACAATATATATTTCCATTGTTATTCTTTAACCTTCCCGAATTGTCATGTAAGCGTTCCGCAGCAGTATAAAAAGTTTTTAAATTATAGCACGCCCTAAAACTTTAGCAACCACACCGGAAACTCTTGCCCATTCGATATGGTTGATGGAGAAGACCCGCCTTAGGGAGTATATTTCCCTTCCTCAATTCGGGGCGCCGGCACCTCAATCTACATAATTCACACTTCATTGAGTTTCGGAATTTACGATAAAATACGCGGCTGCATTATCGTTACTTGAGTGAAATTCATTCGGCTTCCCATTCATCATTTAACATTTCCCCATTCAAGTTCTCTGCGTTTTTCCATCAATTCACGCACTTTTCTCCGGCTCTGCCCTAAATGCTTGTGGCCCCTAAATCATCATGTGTGTCTCATATATAGTTCATAGTTCTATTCAGGGCACGCGTTGCATTGGTTCTTATCTGGTAAACTTTACAGACTGAGCGGAAGCACGTAATATTAATTAGCCTAGCTCGAGCTCATTCGAAAAACTCGCAAATGAATGCCCAGCGATTGTTATGTTGTGCCTTCCATATACACATATACAAAAAAAATTCGAAACAGTCAACTCAAGGGAATGTTTATGCGACACTTTTTAGTATGCAAAATGCAAACTGAAAAGGTAGTGCAAAAAAAAGACAAAACAGCATAAAACAACAGAAACGAGAACAACTGAAATTGAGCTTGACAAAGATATACAACAAAAAATTACAGCGGCTCGGCCTTTTCATGTTTCACACTTTTTGGCAGTCCAGCAATTAAATTGAAATTAGCCTGCATTGTGAGTAAATTAAGTGATTCACAGAGAGGTGCTGGTTGACATTGTCTCGGCAGAAACTAAAAATAGATCTTTACGACTTTACTTTATTATACTCCGCTAAGGGAAATTAGAAATGGGTGTATTAGGCAAGTTACATGTCTAAACATAAATATGATACTCTTAAATTGCACCTAATTACATATGTATGTATTTCTGAAAGTTTAACTGAAGAAATGTAAGCAATAGTAATATTCCAAATATGTTACGATTTTGTTTCATGGTGCAGTTTATGTCGTTTTGTGCAATAATAATGGATTTCATGAGCTATCTCTTTTGAATTTGTTCAAGGAAAAGTCATTCATGAATCAAGAATTATTTGCATTTAATATGTTTCAATTTATTTAAATGAGTTTAAAGCAATTATTATTCATACTTGTACTTTAAGTATACTTGTATTTGGAATATATACTCTAAAAAATAAGGTACAACGTAATAAATCGTTTTACCTATTTTTAGTAATTAAACATAGTTTTAGCAGTTGAAATACCATTTTTAAAGTTCTATGCTACCTGGATAATGGAATTCAAAGCAAACCATTAGCCAAACTATTCAAATTTCCCAATTTTAAACTCATCATGTGGCACCACATCAATTAACACTTCAAACTTGAACTTGTCAGGCTAGAATGACGTCATCTCGAATGGCAATTTGTGCAATAAACAATGGAAAGAACAACAATAAAAATCAGCAACCGAAAAAGCTCAAAAACGTCGGAAGCATCAGCAACAACAAAAGGACAAAAAAACAAAAATTTAAAATTTAAATTCTTTGCCAAGCCAGTTGAAATATCACCGAGAAGCTAACGAACCAAACAACTTCGATCGGCTGCCTAAGGGTTCCATGAACTCATAAGTTATTTATATGTATTTTGGGCATTATCTAGGGGCCAAAACTGCTTCCTGGCCAAAAACATTCGGAGACTTTGGCTTCTTGTCGAAAGTCATCAATAACAGAGGCGGGGGTAATAAAGAAAGAGACACGAAAATGGCAAATGTTGCAAGTGCAATATGGTTGTTGCAAGTGCAATTTTTGTGTGTAGTCTGGGTCTAGTCTATATGACGCCTTTAAAACGGAACCCGGCAACCTGTTAGGGGGATTTGTTCCCTCGGTTCGTTCCGGGCCATTTATTTTCATGGGAAGTGGTCGCGAATAAAGGAAAACGCCACCCAAACCCCAACCCAGCGACCTTGAGCGGGAGTTTCAGTCCATCGTCACCTCCGTCGCCTGTCTCTTTCTGGCCTGCTATCGCCCTCTCCCTCGCTCAGCCTCACGCACTTTTTGCAGTTCAAACTGGACAACCAGTTCGCAAACCAGTTCCTTGCACATTAAAAGCAGAAGAAGCTGAAAGCAACGCGGGGGCCACACTCGGAAAAATACAAGTGCTTCTCAGTTAAGAATTTAGTAAAACCAAAGAACTAATTGATTGTAAATAATACTATTCCAATATTAAATATTAAATTAATTTTATGTAACATAACAAGTCGTGCTTTTAATATTCAAAGTTCTTATAGGCAAAATAATACATTTTAGTTGTTAATTAGCATAACTATACTTTCCTAACCTCCATAAATAAAATGAATTTTTTATTTGCTAACTAAAATCTTGTCGTTGTTGTTTGAGCTCCACTACACATCTTCAAATTTATATAATGTTTACAACCGGAAAACTGTTTACTTTTATTTTAATGTAAAATATATTGGTATTAAAAATCTCGCGAGCTGAAAGTTCTTATATCACTTTCCAGGTATTTTTATTATTAATAATTTTTACACTACATTAAAAAATATTTTTTATGCTATGTGCCTTTCATTGGAAAGTACTTTTGCGTAGTCTCCTTACACGGTATTTGCAGGATACTTTCTCGCCGTGCACCAATCGAAACTCACCTGAAATATCATATATCCCGAGTCGTACATCCAAAAGTCCTCGGGCGTGTGGCCGGGCTTGGTCAGCTGAATGGCCAGGCAGCGCTGCAAGATCAGACGGCAGCGCTGTGGACCACCGGGTGACTTGGTGCCCATTTCTGTTGCCTTTTTGCTGGCGGGTTTCTCAGTTGGTTTCTTGGTTGCCTGGCTTTCCCAGATTTTTTGTTAACCGTCTAAAAATAACGCCAAGTTGAGGCTTAAGGATCTGGCACTGTGTGTGTGTGTGTGTAAAAGGTTCTTTTAATGGTCAATCACTTGGGGCAGCAAGAACTACAAAAAATACAAAACCGAGAGGAGCGCGATAAGAACAAAACCCGTATTTGCAGAGTTTTATCTCTTTTTTCTTTTTGTTTTGCTTTCGACCTGGCTACATTTTATTTTTTGCACACTATTCAGACCGGACTTTTGTGGCTTTTTGGGGAATGAACTTTTCACATCAACATTATTATCCCAGCATCTCGAACAACGCGACGCCTGCGCACTAACTCACTCAGTAGTACTCAGTACTCGTTCAGTACTCAGTGAGTACTCACTCCCGCTGGCGAGCGATTGAATGCGAAAAGCGAACCGAACCGACCGAGTGACGAATCCAAACTGAAGTCGCGGCGCCACGAAATCGTGCTCTCCAAATCGCTCTGCCACCCGCTCTCTCTGGGGAGAGCGGCATTCGCGGTGAGCGCGCAGTCTCCACTCGCCAAACTTTTTGGAGACCTGAAACGATACAAAAAATCGGAGAAGCCGCTTTAAAACCTTGATTATTAAATCAATTAGGTGTAGCCAAAAAAAAAAAAGAAAAAAAAACAGAATTCATAAACTGGAGTTAGGCTGCTGAGATCGCAATCTTGTCGTCGCTCTGTCTGAGAGACAAACGGGCTCTGCTCCTAATAACATCATCATAAGTCGTATCATTATCGTTAACTGTAAGCCGTGTTTGGCAACTGTTTTTAGCCTACAGTGGGGCTTCCAAGACTTAAATTCCGATTTACAGAATCAATAGTTCCATATATTCAATAGTTTTTTTATTGACAAAAAACATTACCAAATTTAATTTGGTTATTTTTCATCTAAATGTTATAACCCAAATTCCTTATTAAATTGTTGCATAAATCATCGAAATTAAAATCAATAAATGTGTGATATTTAATTTGTACATTTCTATACTACAATGGTTATTACAAAATAAATTAGTTATTTATGAAGGGTTGTTCAACAAACTTCCATAACTGTATATTCATGTTAAGCTAAACATTTTGTAAATTGTAAAATTTTAAACCATTTCCTAAAATTGCAATCTGTTTTTAATTGAAGATAATATTACCATTTTTCCTGTAGTTTAAACATTTCCATAATAATGACACATCAAATCAGTATGTTGCGTCACCAAAAACCATATAATATAAATTAAACAATAAGCCATCTTTTAAGACCCCACTGTATACTAATTTTTTTGGCATTTGTTTTTGCATTGACGACGAGTTACTTTTGAATTTTTGATGTGCCTTTCGGTCGTGGCTGGCGCTTGGAAGTCATTTCCTGCCCCAATTGCCGGATGTGCAAATGACTAAAAATGGGTTAATTAAAAACCATCTAGCAGTGATTTTATTTGGTCTGATGTAAAGTCATTTGCCCAAAAAGTCGTTCTCAATTCCATAGTTCACCTCCAGAGCCCTACGGAACACATATGTTCAGAAATGGAGCCCGAGCCCATGCGAAATCTAGGAAATGTCAGAATAGTCGCATCCATAATTGCGTATACGCCATGTGCGCCGACTGTCAATCACAATTCTAATGCAAATTCGTTAGCTTTCCGCGCTGTCCAAATGCATTAAGTGGAAATGCATTAGCTTGACTGTCTTTTTCTGTGCGTCAGACAAACGGAATTTGCATAAACAATTACGATTCAACGAAATTACGCGATAAGGCGGCGGTCGAGCGAGATTTATTTTAATTTCCACCACCCGTAGCCAGATTTGTGGCACCATTCATCTTCCGAATTCGGTCAGAGCGCGCGCCACATCCATAACAAGAAAGTTTAGGGGAAGACAGGGCCAAAAGCGAGATTCGTTAGTTTTTGGGCCAATTAAATGGTGAGATCATCGCCCACATATATACGACTCTACCTTCACGATTCCCAGCCACACAGATCAAGTGTGTAACCCCCTCCCTTTTGGGCATTTTCTTTTTATTATTTATTTATTGCGGCTTGTATTTGTCGACCCATTAAGCGTCGGCCTTTGTTAGAAAACAAGTTTCTTCTGGCCACATTCCCAAAAATGAGAATTCGCCAGCAGCTCTTGGCTTCGTTTACCGTCTTTTGTTTGTCTTACAAATCACAAACATTATGAATTGGTGAAACGCTGGCCGAGCTTAAAAGGTGCTAAAAAAATTAGCATAAATTATTATTAACAATTATACCCAGCAGTCGCAGCCTGCGCTCCTAAGAAATCCGACAGATTTATCATGTTCTGTAGTCTTGGCCCCAGGCTCTTTATTTTAACCACCCAGAGAAATATGTCAGCTTTGGTTTTTTCTAAAGTAAATTGCAGACTTAAAGAATTTAACAGCCAACAAAAATATACCTGTCACCTAAAAGTGGAATGCTTTGGGAAAAAACTTGACAAGGGTATTCAAATCTTCGGACAACCTTTCTTTTCTGGTTTTCGTTTTTTGTCTAGCCGCGGGCATTACTTATACTTTGAAGGCTTCGGCTCTGATTCAGTAATTTAATTTGCAAATAACCACGTTGAAGTTAGATTTGGAGAGGCTTTTTTGGTCAAGAGACGTTTTGCGAATGCTCAAAACAATCCAACAAGTCCTTGACGTTTAGCCCTGAACTTCAATTGAAGAGCTTCATTATGTTATTGGAATTGTGCGAAAACAAATATATTACGAATTATGAAATGACCAGCAGAGCTAGGAGTAAACTTGAACTTTGATTTCCGGCTGAATGAAAGTTTTATCTACCAATTCTGACGCAATTAAATATTTGTTTCGAGCAACTCGTGCTGAATTATCGCCTTTCAAGTCCGTTGACATTGGCAAATCAAAAACCTCAAATGTTAAATGCCAGATCTTCATTTTTGTCAAGGCCATACCACCAATTATCGGGTTTTAACTAAATGTTAACTTTTTTTAGAGATTACTACTGAGAAATGGCAGGCTTAAGAATTGATTTATTAGTCGGTTACTCTCTTATGTTTTATCATTTAAGAACTCATTTAAAGGATGAGTAGAATATGGTATACATTTCTTTGAAATTATTAAAAATTAAATTATTATTTGTTGTCTCGGTTTATACAATAATATAACAACCTGTTTGTAAAGGTTCAAATATCTTAATAATGATTTGTTTCTTAAAACATTTGCAACAATATTTTAGAACAAAAAGTATTTCTTAACGAATTTATGTTATTTTTTAGTTTACAAACATTTTTTTAGGGTTTTTGATTCCGATCTAAATATATTGTTTTTTTTAACATATTTATTTTATTTATTTATTTTTATTTCCATATTTATTTTTATCTTTAATTGGATTCCTGCAACATTTTAATCGACATCGACATCCTGCAACATCGATTGGAATCCTTTTCTTCATTATAATGAGGCTTTATGCTGCCGCTCACCCACACCTACACCTCCGTCGATAATATTTGACAGCTTACTTTCAATTGCGACATCTAGTTAGCGCAAATTTAAGAGCGAAATAAAACAACACGATCGCATCGAGTGGATCGAACTGGGGATCGCTGGCTGAGTGCATGGATGGATGGATGGATGAATGGATGGATGGATGAATAGCTTAATGAAGCAAGAGCCTGTTCCGCGGTTCGTGGTCCGTGGTCACTCAACGCGATGCCAGGCTCTTGGCACTCGATCCGATCCACCCGCAAAGCATCACCCAAAAACCCCCCCGTACCGCTTCATATTTCAGTTTTACGGTTCAACGACAACGACTTTGCGCAGTTAGCGGGGTTTCTGGAGGGAAACGAGGAGTCGATCCAATTGCCGCAATGTGGCAAAGCAATCGATTTAAGCGCCGCATAAATTGAAGCCGGGGCTCCGACTTCGAGGAAAACCAAAAGGTTCCTCCATGTACAACATGATGAATTGTTTTCTTTGTCGACTTGTCGACTGTTGCGCCGCTTGTGGGCAACTGGAAACTGAAAACTGAGGCAGAAAACTGAAAAAACTGCCAACTGGCAACTGAAAACGGGCAACTGCAAGATCGTTGAATGATGGAGTAGAGCTGGGAATGAAGTGGGAGGAGGAAAAGTGGCGCGGAAAAATTGCAAATTGTATCAAAAATTTAAATTTTCGCTTTCATTATGCGGCGGCAGCTCGCCTCGCCAGCGCTCTGCTAATAGACAAACTGCCATTGTGTTTCTTTCTTTTCTCCTTGCCTGGTTTATATCTTTTCTTTGGCAACGAGGCTTTTCCCTATTCAATTTTGACAGGCGCGTTTTTACCCAAATAATGAGCTGCATTTGTGGGGAGGAAAAATAAGCGAAATAACTTAAACCGTTTGAATAATGTTTGCTTTCTCGACCGCCTAATATGGTTTTTTTACAACAATCAGACACACTTATTTGAGTGTTCTTAGTTTGTTTACTATGCGTATACTTAATGAAAAATGTATTGCTTGCATCCAAAAAAAATTGCGGAGACAAAATTAAAATTTATGGAAAGGGAAACACAAAATTCTACTTCTTAAATTGATCTTTATGGATACTCACTATGCTTTGACGTTACAGAATAGTATTTTCTATTAGTCAAAAATTCATTAAAACTTAAAAAAAACTTAACTGAATAAAAAATTATTCCACCCCTCGGCTAACTACGAAAACATTGCAGTAATTTAAAGCTTTTCCTACCGCATTATTAGATTTCTTTTTCCTAATCAGATATAATTATATGACCATTCTCATTGAGCCCACCGCTCGTATACGTGATGTGAATTTTATTTGCATTTCAACTGATGATGGCTGAAAACACCAATGAATAATTATAAATCTGCAGCAAAAAGTAAAATGAGGAACACAAACTGGAGTTGGGATTGTGGGGAAATACCAATCCAAACACAAAAGCAAATTTGAGAAATGCCAAAGATGCTCGGCGAAGCCAAGAAATGACATGCCCATGTGCTCCTCTCGGGATGGCATCTCATAGACGTAGATTGCTGGTCCAGACCACGACGGAAGATGCAGATTGCAGGCGGAGATGGGAAATGGAGACGGAGTCGGAGCCGGAGAAAATGTCTGCCAGGCGGAGACATTGCGGCAGACGATGCAATAAGCACAGGAATTTTAAGGTGGGCACTTGTAATGCTCTTTCTAGGCACTATTTTTGTTATCACAAAATACTTAAACACTTAAAGCTCAGGATTTAGTGTCAATAAAACTGTATTGATTGAAATTTGTAATATAAAAGAAACTGATACCTTACAATATCCATTACCTAATAAACATAATTTATTACATTTTTTTTTGTGGATTACTATTAAAAATTAAAAAAAGTTTGACATGAAAATAATTTTTTTATATTGATTTATTTTGATTAGCCATCAATTTTAATGTTTTTTGTTACAGCATGAACATCTAATTGCGTTGATGAGCAGATGTATCCAAAACGAAAAGTTATCCCGGGGTAAAATTTGTTTATGACTTAATATATTACATTAATATATTCATTTTATAATATATATATATATATTAATTATATGAAACCAAAAAAGAAAATTAAAATAAAAATTTTAATTGACTGAAATAAATCAATTTTTTATTGATGCTACAAAAGTCTGGTATTTTGGTAACTGTAATTTGGTTTAAGCTTGTTTAAGTTACTAAAAGTTCTTGGCAAACTCTGCAAGTATTTATTATTTAGAGATTTGTAAAATACCTTTGTTTTAGATAATCCTAAGTAAGTATCAAATAGAGTATAAATTAAATTGTCCTGTAAAATCAGAAACAATTCCCAAATAAATAATATTTTCCTGTATCCCAATCTTAGGAGCAAGCTGATATTCCCGATTTTGGTCACCAATTGTCAACAGAAGCCGCTAACAATAACCATTGATAACACCACCGTCAGCGAAAGAAGCAGCAGAAGCGACAATACAATAAGCAGTCAACACACACACAACAGAGATTCGTTATGCAAGCATCCAGTGCAGCGCATCTTCAATTTCAGCATTCTTTCGCCAGTCTGCGTCTGCATACTTGCCGCTTCTGTTTTCCCGCTCCCCCTCCCCCTTCACCATATTGCTCACCCAATGCCGCTGGAGCATTCACATTGATTGCTCTGCCTGGTTGGAGCTTCAGTTTGGGTTTAAGTTTGCCGCGTGAAAGCAAACACACAGAAACCAACACAGCCAGCAAATAAAACAGAAAGGAATAGCGGAAAAAAAAGTAATAAAATCAACTGAAATTGCTTAACACCCGGCGTAAAGTGATAATGGTTGGATTTATTTATTTGCTCGCTGCTGGGAATATCAAAACCGATGTAAAGGCTCCTGACAGCATTTACGGGAAGCGTTTATCAAAGTCTTTCATTAAAAGGTGTTGCAATAATTTGAGGTTTAACTGGTTTTTACATTTTTGGGAGCTTGGAATCTTAGTATAAAAATTAAATATATTTTTTTATTAAATTAATAATCTGTTGTATTAATATGAATATAAATTTTTATATTATAGATTTTCATTTACTTAAATGTTTAATTTTACTTTAAAGGTCAACAGTGTTTCCAAAAATGTATTTCATTAATTTTATCTTTATATTCTTTCATATTCATTCATATATATAATTTGGACCCTAATTAGTTATTAAAGCATGCGAGATATTTAATTCTCTAAAGTTTCCATATAATTAAACACTGACTACTGACTGATATTTGATGCCGCCACTCTCTGTGTGTTAATGCAATTTGATCGGCGTTTTGGTTTCGGTTGGCTTCCCATTAATCCTGGGCCACAATACAGTCTTCCTCGTGTTTTTATTGCTGCCGGTGGTTGTGTGCAAGTTTTGTCTTTTTCCTTGTCTCGTTTGTCAGACATTTGACAGTTGTTTGTTATTTTTGCACGTTGACTTTTCTCCGTCTGCGTCTGTGTGTCATGTGTCTGTGGCATATTTTCCATTTTCCCCATTATCCATGCCCCCACAGAGGTTGCCTAACAGACGCCCACTGTCCCATCGCCCCCCGCCCCATTCTGTTGCCACATTTTGGATTTCAATTTTTATGGCAACTCAAATTTTGTATTTTTTTTCTGTAGTCCGCTGCATTTATTGCCATTTTCGTAGTGAGTCGAGGAAGTTGGAATTTGCATAGAAAAATGGAAATTAACAAGACCATTTGACTGGCTGTCCATCTAAGTCGGGGTTTTTTTTTAGGTCCGTCTCTTTCGCTCTCTCGTTTTATTTTCTATCCTGCTCTAGTGCCGAAAGTTTGTTCGTCCTGTTTGTACATTTGTCCGTGTCTATATTTAGCTTTATGTAAACATGTTTGACCAACTGAACTGACTGAATGACTGACTGCCTCAGTTGGGAAGGTAACTCCCCCTCAAAGTCCACTTCCCTCTCTTTCTTTTTGTATATATCCATCTCTTTCACTGCCTGTGATGTAATCTCTGTAATGCATGCGACAAACTTTCATCTCGAATTGCAAAATCCACGCAGTACGAAACAAAAGATCGCAAAGATTGGCTTACACTGTTTGAATAATAATTAATAAATAATACTTAATTCGAAGAGGTATTCCCCGGAGTTTTATATAAACTTATTTTGTTGTTTACCTCATAATTGTGTATTATTTTTGTTTTGCTTGGGATCTCAATCGTTGGCTTACAGCAGCTGAGGTGAAATTTCTGGCAGTAAAGACGTTGCTGATGTTTCCCACGTGACCTCGAAGACAAACCTCACGTACAAGGATTTCTTTTTCGACTGGGCCAACCTACACCACTTATATAAGTAAGTATTTAGGTATCTTGTATCGTGGAAAGTGAAAATTGATGCATGCATCGTCATCACCATCGGAATCAGTTTCCTTATGGATTCCAATATTTTTATAATCCAGTCACGGAAATTCGTTAAATGGAAGACACAGAGATAGGAGAGAGTTCCCCAGATAATAATGTATTCCGTGCGGCCTGTTCTCTTTGCAAACAGAAATGTCAAGTCCTAAAATTCCAAATGATGTCATAATCAAATATCATCCTACAGCCTTCTGAAAAGGGTATCAGTGGGCATCTCCAAAAGTCAAAGTGGTGCACGTTCAAGGGAATCACTGTAAAAAATAGTCCAACTAGTGACAAAATTTACAGCAAGTCTCTCAATAGTCAACAAAATAAATAAAAAAATTTCGATTACCGATTTTGTCGGAAATTTTACTTATAGTTGCTACATAACTATGGTTATGACGGATAAAATCTTGTTATATATTATATTACATCAATAAATTAATTGGATACAATAGATTTTTTCACAAAACCCTTAGGGGAGTAAATTGTCTCAAAGAAGATCCGTTCAATACTATAGTGGTCATTTTGAGAAAGGAATTTTCGTCACTAGAATGTAAACTCAATGATTTTGTGTTCATTTCAAACTAAAAGCAAATGCGCCAAATTGATACACAAAACCCAAAAGAGAGCAATAGACAGGAGCTGGTTAGTTAGGATGATGATGATGATGAGTAGCAAAAGGTGATGGAGAGGGAAGGAGTAAGTAGCAGAGCACGACGAATTTAAACAGGCTTTTCAAAGGCGAGGGGGTGGCCGGAAAAAGCAGGGGGCAGCAGTCAAAACGGACAGCAAATACAGTAATTAGATCACAAAACAGACAGTCAAAGAGAGCGGAGGGGTCGGGATAGTGACGAATAAAACGAGAAGCTGGAACGTGACTGGAGAGAAGGCTGCAAGGAGTGGAAACTACGAAAATATAAAAATAAAACGATGTGCGAAGTGGACTAGGAAGCATACGACGGGTTAAGCTATTGATTTATTTTAGTTAGTTTCAAAATTATGTTTGGTAATAAAATAAAAGACTTACATCAAGAGTAATATGCTATTAAACGAATATATTTATTTATAACCTAAATACTACACATACAATTTAAAGCTTTAAATGGAGAGGAAACATTTAATAAAGCTAATTAGCTTATTTAAATATAACATTACTAACTAATTCAGGTTTGGTGTCCGCAATTTGGCTCAAAAAAGATTGTGCATACGTGATGTTGACTTTGCTGGCAAATGTACGTTCATTATCTTTGTATAATGCGCATATTTATATAATAGCCTAATTAAACTAAAAACAAATGAAATAAATTATTTCCGTAAAGGATATTGACTTATAAGGTTAGAGCTATTTGGCAGCGTAACTCACAGATATCCAATAAAACCCCCACTGCCCTCAAATCTTACTTCCTGCCAAGAAAAAAAAGACTGAGTTGCATGTGTGGCAGCTTCCTAATCGACAATAAAAAAAAAACAACAATGGACACATTCGTGTGTGCGAAAAAACCAAACTCAATTACTCAACAAACATAGTAACCTAGTTCATAAAAAGCAACTGCAACAAATGCTGTTAACAGCAGTGGCCAACAAGAAAAGCAACAAATTCATTTTCGCCTTTGTTGTGATTTTTGTTTTAAGTTTTTGTTGGCGCTTTCCACGAGAAAAGTCCTTCAAGCGTGACAATCACATGGAACGCTCGCCGCTGTTGTTGCTGATTTATCGTTTTCATTTTGCAGAGCTTGTTGGATGTTGTAAAAGGAAATGTCAATTCTGCTGCTGCAAATGTGGCTGCCCGTTTGCCAAACAATGCTGGCGAAATAAAAAACGCAAAATCGGGTAGAAAGGGGGGTGAAAAGAGGTGGGGAGGCAACAGCATGCACCCACTAATGTAAGTCATATAACAAATTTCGTTGTTGGGCTACTTGAAAAACCGAATTTCGTGTGTCTTGGATGCTTGGCAGCTGGCCGAAGGGCACACTTCAAAAATATAGTTTATCCTTGGCTCCAAGTCCTCTAATGTAAAATTCTAAATATCTAATAAATTCAAATATATATCTTAGGTTGGACCTTTTTTTATGTGAAAGGGAGCTTGTTTTCAATGTAAAGCTTAGACAAAGTATTTTGGTTTAAGATTTGATTAGGTTGGTAAAATAAATAAATAAAATAAAGATTGGGGTAAATTAAATTTAATGCAAGTTTTTTGTTTTACATGAAATATGAAATAATACATGAATGTTTAAAAATTGTAATAATCAATATAGGGGTCAAAAAATGTTAAATATTTTTATTTTAAAGTTACTTAATTTCCGTTTTCCTATGGAATCGAGCACCAAACAAATTTTTAGATTCTTTTTTCTGAGTGCACTTGGAATCAGATTTGGAGATTCCTGGACGCCCTTCGTGGAGACTTTCTCCTTCCTCCGATTCCGATGCCACCGATTCTGCAGCGATTCGGTTCCTCCTTGCGTGATGTCCAGCAATGTGCCCAAGCCAGTTTTTTAGACTTGCCACCCCCCTCCTCTTTTTTTTTTGGACCATGCCAGAATTTGTTAGTTTTGAGAAGAACAACAGGAAAGCCAAGAAATACGGGGAGAATGGGACGCGGAGAAGTCTCAAAGCGAAGCGCCGTTCCACTCTGGGAATGGGAACCTAAGGTACATATGGAACTGGACCCTGGAGCTCTTTGGGGATCGTGAGTCAGCAGAGTTTTGGCAAAGAAATCTGCTAAAAATATAAGCCCCGATGATGATTTATTGTTTGGCTTATTAGAACGAGAGGAAGAACAGCGATAGGAGATCGCTTTCATGCCAGAATTTATGCTGTTGACTTTTAAGCGCTGGGCCGTGTCTTATTGAAGCTTAGTGACTCACCGCAGGCTAAAACTTTCCACTTTTAGCTAAGCGAATATAAAATATGTAAGTGAGTACATTTTAGCACATACACTAGACTTTGGTGGCCAATCTCCATTAGTCGGCTTTTTGAGATGGTTCTACTTTATCAGAATCTTGTTATTTGGTTGAAATATCTCACAGACAGAGCAACTATTGATTGACAATGGATCACTATATTTGTTCGACGCATAACAAAATTATATTCTTTTTAAAATTGTATCATAATAAGCCATCAGAAACATTAATTATAAAATAAAAATTAGGCATGAATAAAAAATAGATCCAATGAATATTTTGAAGTGCGTAAGAACCTATGTTACTCTTTTTTAAATGCAAAAAAAAAAGGTTTTAGAGACCCTTGAATAAAATCACATTCCTATTCAAATTATTCTACATATTTGTGATTAAGAATGGATATGAACGAATCGCTTGCCTCCGGCCAAATATCTCTCTCTTGGCCTTCCACTGGCTTTCTTGGAAACGCTCTTGATCGGATTCCGATTCCAATTCGGGCTCGCGTTCAATAACAGATTTATGCATTGGCCATGGCAATCTAATACGAGCCACAATAAAAGCTTGAATATGGCCATTTGGCAACACGTCAACAGCAACAACAACTAAAGCCAAGGCAATGAACGAAACGTGCCAACGTCTAAAGATCGTCGATAAGCCCGAAAAGAGGGAGTTATAGCCACACTAGGGTTGGTGGAACAAAGTCAGAAGGGGGGACAGCCAGGCTATGCAAAGAAAGTTTTATTTTGGTTGCCCCAGGACCAAATTGCCAAAGTGTTTGGACCCCACTTCAGAAGGTGTATCATTTACGGTAGAGGAATTCGTTGAACATTTTTGAGTAAGCTATTGAAAATTAGGGGAACTTTAATCAGATTTATTAGCATTCTAATGCCAATTAAAGCCCCGATTTAATTGAAGTGAATTCAAAATTTGTAAAAAAGGGTTTATATATAAATATAAAAAGCATAAATATTTATATAAAATAACAAAAAAATTCACTGTATATTAACTTTTTAATGAAACTTAAATAACTTAAATCTTCAAAATTTACGATTATGTCTTAATACCGAAACACTAACAAAAAAGAACACAAACAATCTCTTTTGAACGAACTTAAGCAATACAATTAAAAATTGTGTCAAATCCATTTGAATGTCTTTATAAGCACAAAAAGTCATTTGTGTGATTAGCGATCAACGCATTAAATTTTAAGGTCTATAAATATTCATAAATTCAGCCGCGCATAATGCCTTGGCTAATAAAAATCCTAAAACAGGATTTGCAGGCCCAGACGATATTTTCCACCAGAGAAACTTTTCTCAAAATCTGCATATAAGCCGCAGTAGCTGCCTACTGTGAATGAGCAGCGATCGTGGGTAGCAGGAGGAAAATTCAGGTGACAGGAGGCGATGAGGGGTATTAAAGCCAGGTTGCCGCATTTGGTTGACGATTTTTATGGCTGGTTTTTTCTTGGCGTTGGTCTTAACGGTTATTTCTCCTTTACTATTTTTGTTTTTTGGTTGTTGACTGCCATTAGCAATTAATAGTCGGCACGAGAAATTTGCATTGCAAAAGGAAAGTGACAAAAATGCATAAAAAAGAAGGAGACAGTGGCAGAGTAGCGATCAGCGATCACAGATCACAAATCACAGATACGGCAAGGATGCGATAATTGTGTGTGTTTTTGGCCGTTCGTTAGGTTAGCTAATTGTTATGTATGTAGGCTAACACCGGGGGAGCACATTTCACGCCGAAAAAGTGAGAGTGACACCTGTTACACCTTTGATGCGTGACCAAAATGATGCGTGTTTGTGACCATCAGCCAGCCATCAAGCATCATCGGCCAGAGCTTTGGGTTCAATTTGATCCACCTGCGGCACAACCTGCCACCTGATCGATCTCTTTCGAGGCAGACGCATTAAGTTTCATGTGCCGTCATTATTTTAAATTATGCACACGAGCGAAACTCATACTCTCAGGCGGCTGCTAACGAAAAACTTCAAAAACGAGACTCGGCATAAGTTGAAAACTTCATTTGCATCTCGACTGGGGACTGTGTTTTGTGTGTGCGGAAAATTGTTTAACACTTTGGCCCCTGTCTCTTTCTGGACTTAAATTTGATGGATTGTGTGGCCACAGGTTGATGATTTCATTAGTTGGCGGACAGCCCAGACAAGTGAACCGGGGAGATCCTAAGCTACGGCTATAAAAAGACGAAATTAAAAATTATTTTTTTAAGTATCTGAGAAATTGACTTGAATTTTGCTCAAGAAGGGTTGGGGATTGGTTATTATATAATATATTGAAAAACAGTATATCAAAAAAAAAGGTATGTTTATAATAGCTATAAAAAACAAACTCTAAAGATTTTACAATATCTTTAAGTTTCTTAAAAATTTATAAGTATGTTCCAGCTATCCAAATATTTTAAAGAAATTGCAGAAAAAGCAGAGAGAGAATCCATCTTAAACTGTTAATTAAATAGTTCCATACTTACAGTCAGATTTATATAGCTATCTCCTTTATTTTTTTAATAGGAATTATCTTGGGTAGATTTAACAACATTTGTGATTTGCGATCTGAAAAAAAATATATTTTAAATGTTTAAATAATACTAGAATTTTTGTAAAAATATTGATCTTAGTTAGCATTGTTCTAAAATATTAAATTATTTTTTTATTCATTTGGAACACTTAGAAATAATTTTAAAGTTAAACATTGTTTATTAAGACATAAATTTTAACCAATTGATTGACACCTCCGCCTTAATAAATATTTACTCCGAATGAATCTGCGCGGTTAGCCGCTATATATGCATCGTAAAGTCCGTGTAAATCAGATCAAATGGATGCGCCACTGCTGCGGCAAGAAAAACTCATTTCTCATTCGATGGAAATACACGCCCACAAAACAAAAACTCCCACTTCGTTAGAAACTATTTCCACCCGCTGATGACACATTACTGTCACTCAACGTTATGAGCTAAATTTATTGATGCAGCCCGGCGGTGGCCCACCTTTTGCCCCTCCACCCCTCCCAATTTCATCTCAGACCGTAGGAATGTTTAATGTTTTCTTCGTGTCAGCGCATGCCAAAAAGTATTTTTTTCAAGAGGCCTCCTTGCATGGGGAAATGTCACTGGGATCTTTGGCTCCCCGATTTTCCACGGGGGGAGCTGGGGAAAATCCCATGTGCAACGGGAAGAAAGAAAAACAAGACCAAAGAAAAAATACTCATTTCGTAATGATGTTGCAGGAAAATTAGAATTAAAAAGAAGAAAAACACACAACCGAAGAAGCTGAAATAAAAACAAAAGAAAAAGAAAACGAAATCGCTGACATCTTTGCTAACTAAAAACACACACACTAAAAGAGCAAAACGCAGGGCGACAGGGAAAAGCCCCTGTAATTTATAGGAAAATTCCTTTGGAATTTATGTGCGGAATCATGACATAAATTAACCAGCCAAGTGTGGAGCAAGTTGCGTGCTAATGTGGTGCGGTGGTTGCTCGGTGGGTTAGTGGTGCAAATTGGGCTGATGCAACCGCCCGCGCAGGTATTTAGTTGAATTATCATAATTATAAGCAATTATCCAACATTTTGTTGAGCGAATGTAACTAATCGTTTTTTTTTTTTTTGCATTTCTTCTCCAGCTTTCTTCACTCTTTTTACTTTCTTCTTTCGCTCTAGTCTTCTTTTATTATACCCTTGCAGAGGGTATTATAATTTTGGTCAAAAGTGTGCAACGCAGTGAAGGAGACATCTCCGACCCTATAAAGTATATATATTCTTGATCAGGATCACCTCCTGAGTTGATATAGCCATGTCCGTCTGTCCGTCTGTCCGTCTGTCCGTCTGTCCGTCTGTCTGTCCGTCTGTCTGTTTCTACGCGAACTAGTCTCTCAGTTTTAAAGATATCGAATTGAAACTTTGCACACAGCCTTCGATCCTTTGCACGCAGTATATAAGTCGGAACGGCCAGGATCGGACAACTATATCCTATAGCTGCCATATAACTGATTGATCGGAAATGCCATAACTTTAGTGTTTGTTAAGTTAGGAAGTTGGGATTTCCTATGGGTATTTTATTTGGCCAGTCAATCCGACCTACCAAATTTCATAAGGATCGGCCGACTATATCCTATAGCTGCCATATAACTGATTGATCGGTAATGCCATAACTTTGGGATTTGTAAAGTTAGGAAGTTGGGATTTTCTATGGCTTTTATATTTGGCCAATCAATCTGACCTACCAAATTTCATAAGGATCGGCTGTCTATATCCTATAGGTGCTATATAACTGATTGATCGGTAATGCCATAACTTTGGGATTTGTAAAGTTAGGAAGTTGGGATTTTCTATGGGTTTTATATTTGGCCAATCAATCTGACCCACTAAATTTCATAGGGATCGGCCGACTATATCCTATAGCCGCCACTTAACTGAACGATTGGAAATGCCATAACTTTGGTGTTTTTAAAGTTAGAAAGTTGGGATTTTTTATGAGTGTTAAGAATGCATCATATGAATAATTTTGGAGAATATAATTCGGAATATTCTGCAAGGGTATTTCAACTTCGGCTCCGCCCGAAGTTAGCTTTCCTTTCTTGTTTTTGGACTGCCTCTGCCGTAATCATTTAGTTCGAAATCAACGTTTGTTTTTAATTTTATGTAATTGCCGCTTAATCACAGAGCAATTAAAATGCAACGCAAGTTTCGGGGGCGTCTAAAGTTTCTGAAGCGTTTCAAGATTTGTCCTTTTTTGGTTTTTTGGCTTTTCATTTGCGGCCATGCCGCATTAAACGGGGTCAAGAGCTTCAACCAGGAGCAACTGGCAGGTTGGGCCCGCTGCAACGGTTTTTCCAGCTCCATCGATGAGTCTGCATTGCGTCATCATTCATAATTCGCTGTCCACTTGGCTGTCCACTTCAGTTGCACATTTGTCCGCTCCATCTCGCTCACACGCTCTCCGCCGATCAAGTGCATATAATTATGCGGAATACCCTCAATTTTAGGGCAAGGTATAGAGAGCCTCAGGGTCTGTATAATCTTATCATCCATTCTATTCTTTACTAAATATTTAGAAAAAAGTTCAGATTTCTGTCAACCTATCTATTATCTGATTATTTTCAGTTTAAAATAAAATATAGATTTATAATATTCTTAATAAAACTATAAGAAAATGTCTTAGAAAAAACTTTTTTCCTCATTTTGCCACATTCGTTTAAATGAAAGCAAAAATTTATTTTTTTTCTAAATCTTCATATCATGTATTTTTACCTCCTCAGAATACTCCGTTTTATTTTTTGAAATATTAAAACATCTGAAGTCTAAACTGTTAAAAAAAGATATTTGTTTATTAAAGTAAACATTAAATTTTATACCTATTTTAAACCATAAGTTTGATAACCATCAATTCATTAAAAATCATAAACAAGTTTAACCCAGTTTAACCCAGTTAACATTTAAAGCCAATCCACAATAATACAGTCCGCTTGTAAACATCCCCCAAGGGCATCGGAACAGTCGACTTTAGCATGGCTTTTCCTCGTCTTCCTGGCATTTCTGGGCCACCGAAGTTCGTGTTTGTTTTCCACAACTGGCGGCCATTTAAATTGTCTTCAAAAGCGCACATTACATAATTAAGACAGCAGCAGCACCTCTACCAGCATAAGCAGATATAGAAACGGTCCGGCGTTTTAAAACAGACCGACAATGTCTGTCCGGCAGTTGAGTTGCCTGACTGACTGACAGGCCATCAACTCCAACAAAATGCTCAACACCTTGCCAAAGAGCCGGTGGAAAAAAATAAAAAAAAAGAGCCGCTGCCGAGACTTTCCCGCTTGGAGCAATACTCGCCGACTTTGCTTTTTTCGATGCATCATCGCATAATCAAAGAGTCATAAAAACCAATAATCATTATTAAGCAAAACAAGCCAATTAATGCAGCAGCAGCTACGATGGCGGCACTAGCAGTAATTAAATGAAAATAAAACGCCAAAGGATTTGGCCAACATTGCAAATTGGCCAGGGGCGAAAAACAAGTGTAATATGGGCGCATTTTATATTATAATTATAGCAGCAGACGACTAGTACCAGCTCCCCCTTTTCAAATGTTTTTACTAATTTTGCCATTTGCATGTCAAAATAAAGCGATAAAATTGTGAGTGCTCGGAAGTCAAGCAAGGAAGTTGTAAGTCCAAGTTTTCAGTATAAAGAAAATTTTAATTACCCATTGTTTCTCAAAGGGGCTTTGTATTTTTTAAAAAGTTAGTTTTTTTTTTTATTAAAAAAAATTGTTGAATACAGTTCTCAAATTACTTGTGCTTACATAAATTTAATAAACATGAATATTTGTAAAACAATTTAAGAATATTTTACACTATGACAAATGCTTGTTTATACATTTTTTGGAAATAAAATTTAAAATTATTTTATACCAAAAACAAATGAACTATTTATTTTCAGGTAACATAATCTGTTGAAAAATTGTATAATGTTTAAATGCCTATTTAATAAACACTTATTTCCCCACTTTAATTAATTATTGAAGTACACATTTTAATTTAAAATTGAAAGGAATGTAATTTATTTAATAGATTACTTAGTTTAAAATGTTCATTTGAATAGTTTTCAATTAACCCCCATAAAGAGTATCAAAGTTGGCCCCACCAAACGGGAAGAATGCTGAAATCCCGCGTGTCCATTCCAATTAGTGTGGAAAATAAAGTGGAAAAGTGTCCAATTGATTGGGCATTGGGCGAGGTGGAAATCAAATTCAGGTGGGACTGAGAATGGGTGAGAAATATTAAACGAAGTGCGTCCTGCTGCCGCAATTTACCAATCAAGTTTGCTCGCATTGAAAATTAGTGAAAGTTGCGCCCAAGTTGTAAGTTGCCTGGTGTTAGCTGGGTTGTTTTGGGTTTTGTTTGGGTTTTTTTTTTCGTTTTGTTTTGGATCTCTGGTAGTGGCCAGTCGGAACGGTAGCCAAAAACCTAGGGCAATATCGTGTCGGCGATCGCGGCCAATCGATAGCCAATGATCAATGAATTCGGGGGAGAAAGAAAAGGGAAAAAGGAAAACCTCCCGCGGCGAGTGCAGGTCCGAAGGGCAGCTGGAGGTCAGAGCTAATTGATTGGGAAAATCATTTCTCGAAACGACGGCTTTGGCCGCCATTAACAAGCATCGAAAACATATGATCCAAACCATGGCTAATCTGGTTAATTCCATTAAGTGGCCCAGCGAAGATTCAGAGATTTAACAATAATCGGGTAATTGGTTGGGGATTAAGTAAGGCTATAAATATTTGGGTAATCTTGGCCCCCAGTTAAAAGAAATTCAAGTTGAAAGTTGCCTTCAGTGATTTCTCGAGACTATTAAGTGACACTTGGTGTGAAATATATAAATTTAATCATGAAAAAATAATTTATAATTTAAAATACATAAATATTGCATAACTTGGCCTATCTGAACTCCCAACTATCGCCTGTTCATTTTTCCCATGACTAATTCAAACTATTTCCAATCTCCAAACTCTTTCACCTGTTGAAAAATTCAGTAATTCGTCGTGCATTTCAAATTGAAACATTTCTCAGTGAGTTTCATCCTAAGTTTTTGGCTTGGTACCATTTGTCAAGTTTGCCTTTTCGAGTGCTGAATTTTTCATGTGCATTTAATTAGTTGAATTATGGCCGCGAAATGTGGCGACTGGCAACTCGCGGCACTGCAGCAACGGCAGCACTAAACATTACAATCTAATAAAAAGTCGGAGAAAATAAAACTTAAAAATACAACTTAATGAAAATGAAGTAAACACACTGCGCGGCCATATTGTGCGACAACTTTCGCGAAATAATTTTTATTGACTCCCGTCCAGTTGGACAATAGACCGCTTGGGATGTCAGTCGCGAAAATCGCACGAAGTCACCTTTCCCCATTTTCCTCGATTATTTTGGCGGCTGGTAATTACAAGGGGGAGGAAGTGGTTGTCGGTATCACCTTTCCATTGATTTGGGATGTAAAAAATGTCAATAATTAAAAATAGCTAATTTTTAAATATTTACTGTTATATATGTATACATTGGATGTTACAATGATTTGGAAATGCTTTATGTGTGAAAGTGTTTTTTTTAGATACGAAAAATATTTTTATTTTTTATTTCTAACTTACATTGTTAGGCTGTTAGAACAAATGTAATTTTAAATTCTATTGTTGCTATTGTATAATACTTTTTGTAATTGACGTGCAGAGTCAGCCAAACGACAAGATAATATAAGACAGGATTTATCAATCATCATAACCAAAAGCGGAAACACCTCCCTGAATTCATTAGAATAATTTTGAAAAGGTAATTACCAGAGAGGCTGATTACCCCTAATTGCCTAATACACCTAAATTGGGCATTCTCATAGTTCTCAAGCCTTTCTCCGCGCTTCTCGAGTGCGTAAGGTGTGCGATGGGTTAGGAAAATAAAGTCTCGAGACCCATTGGTGGGGGCGTGAGCTGGGCTCCAGGCTGAAAACTTAATTGAAACTCGGCCCAGTTCCCCAGTTCGTCGATCCGGCCAACCGCCAGCGCATTAAACGTACGAAAGCAAACAAAACCGAGAGACAACAAAATAAAACCGCAGATAAAAAGATCTTGAGATTTTCCATAATTATTTTGTATTTTTTGACGGCAGCAGCGGCAACAACAACTTGACCCAGTTACATTTGTTGATGTTTTTTTTTAGCATTTGTGTCTCTTTTTAATTTTGTTCTTCAGCATTCAACATTGTGATTAGTGACAAGAATCGTTGGTAATGAGTGGTAGAAAACTGTGGAAAAGACTAACAAATTTTTTGTGGGTCGCTTTTGTTTCATTTTCTGAAATTGTTTGACCATAATTAAAAGATTGCCAGCGTAATTAGCCGGTTCAGCTGAGCCTAGCTAAGATTTATGTGCGGAGTGTAAAGTTCAAACATTCCAAGTGAAGTTTACTTGGGCAAGATACACTATATACTCGTGGTAAAGTAAAGGGCGTAATTAATTTTGAAGGACAAGTTTCGGAATCATTAAAAACGAATTTACCGAGGTCACTGCTTCATAGCAAGAGTTCATCGGCGCTTGACCACTCTTGGACAAAAGAGAAAAACTCTCCAATGACAAAGGGTTATTATAAAGTGGCTAGAACTCTTTAGGTGGCTTTAACAGCTAATTGATGTCCATTACTTTTGGTATTTATATGGCAATAGTATACAATTTATAAAAATAATCTCTTATTATTAAACTTATTTAAAGAAACACTACCAGAAAAAAATTGCCTTTATTGTTAAACATTGCGTGCTGATTCTTAACAACACTATTTTCTGAAATGAACACCATTAGTTTATAAATGAACTACCAGCTGTGTAAATAATAATACCGTTAGGCTTTAATGTTTTCAATGCTTTTTTAAATATAGTTTTTTAAAACCATTTGATCATAAAAGCTGATTATCTTATATCGAGTAAAACTATTTGAAGTTAATGCCCTACATTTAACTTTCAGGCGTTGTGGTTGGTAAGGTCTGCTTATGTCCAACAAGTATTGTTGATTTCCAAATTCCTCCTAGTCTGGCATTTCCAAAAACCACTAGGTACCAAAGCATTTTAACCAAATTCTCCGCGGGAGTGAGCATGCACATGGCGCAAGTGCACTTCCGGCCGAAAATGATCTCGTAATCAGGCCCTTGACCAACCATTTCTGGCATTCTACCGCAGACAGTCTTCACCCAAGTGGATGAGCACGTGCCCCCCGATTGGGGAATTGGAAATCTCTCGATGACGCAGATGAAAAACGAGACTCCGGCATGAGCGAAAGTGAAACGCTGATGCTCGAACATCAACAAAAGTCTAATCAGACCCAGTGCAATAGCAACAAACAGAGCCCGGTAACAAGTACATATCATGCTCAGGCTTCGAAGATTTAAACTCTCTTTCTATGTCATTGACAGACGCGTCTCGTCTTTCGTCTTTCGGCTTTGTTTCGCCGTGGCTGTTTTGACTGACAAATGAAAATCTCAATTGGCTATCGCCAGACAATCAAAAGCCGAAGCGACAAACAGCCATGAGAAGTCGTCTGTCGACGGTTGCAAACCTTACACACATTACGGCCCGGCCAAAAGAAATGAAATGAAATGACAACAACTGCAGCGCAACATACGAAAATGTACTTTCACTCATCGGCTTTTTTTTTTTTGTTTTTCGTTTTTTGAAAACGTCATCGTGTCGCAGATAAAATAACAAACAAACCCCGGCCCCCAAAAGAAAAACAGACAAAATGCAAAGATCTCCGGCTGATTGATGTCAGCCAAATCTCATCTGCTGCGTTTTTCCCAGGCTCAAAGGAAAAGGGGTTTTCCTCTGGTCAGGGGTTTTAACTTCAAAGCAGAATAAATACACTTTGTCGCACCTCATCGCGCCGCACATCCCCCGCTTGTATAGAGCAAACTTGCCCAATTAAATGCAAATTTTCTTGTTTTAGAAATCGATGTCAAACACACAGATGCACAGCAAAAAACGCTTATCTTCTGCCCATTAAACAAAATTTAGTGTTAGTAGTTTTTATGATGATGAGTAAAATGTACAGTTTATGTTAGAAATATCTTTTTCTAATCAAATAAAACCAAGGTCATTAAAAATTGAGTTTTATTTACTGCAAATATGGGAATAATTAACATATTTTAAGCATACACAAGTAGTTCAGCGCTATTACTTTATTTTTGCATAAACTAAAAACAATATGTTGACATAGAAAATACAAGGACTATTTAAATAAAATATTAATACCATGATTATTTTTCGGATTATAGTGCATAGTAAAATAAAACTAAATCAATAAAGCAAATGAATAATCGTTCTTTGAGGAAATTTAGAATTAATTAAATATCTTTTAAGATAAATAAATTTGATTGGAAATTGGACTATTGAAATTAAGCAACTGAAAAAGTTCTTTAAAAATCTAAAAGTTTTTCTCCGTGTACAAAGATCTACACACTTGCAAACCGGAGAGAAAGATGCAAATTCTCTTTTCTCCAATTTTCCACCGTCGACCACCCACATGGACAGTGGGCACCTCAGACGTCTCACTTGGCAGAAACCACACACAAACACCACAGTGCAGGCCACAAATTTATGCGCATTTAGATGAAATCGCCAAAACGTTGCGTGGGCGTGGCCGAGTTAAAGGGGGCGGGCGACAAGGGGATTCGAAGTCCAGTACTTGGCCCCCTAAGCGTTTCTCTGTTTTTTTACATTTTTAATCTTTATTTTATCGCTTTTATTGCCGTCTTATTTATTTCGTTTGTTTTGCTCGTTTTTCTCCCCAGCGAAAGTGAGCAAAACAAGCAACGAAGAAGTGTAAGCGATAGTAGAAAATGATTTTGTGTTTGGTCTATCATTTCCATGGAAATTATGCAAGAAATTTACACTTTAGATACGGGTATCGCATGGTAATTACTAGAAATTCTATTGCCGGATTTGATCAATATTCGAGATGGTTAATTGATGTCAAATGTTAAAGAGCTTCTAGAAAGAAGTTAGATTAATTGAATTACCAAGTCAAAGTAGGTAACACGATTAATTAATATTTGTATTTATTTAATAGTATTATTTTTAGCGTATTAAGTTTATTTGAAAAATTCCATCAAAGCTTTCAATAAATTCTTACACAGCGTGACTGTTTCTTAAAATTCTTTAGAACCCAAGAATTTTAATAATCGTAAAATAAGAACTCAATTTTCGTGCCGCATGATTTACTGCATTTAGCCCGAGAACATCGGTTACATAAACTGTCGAATTTATAACCTTTTGCCACTGCCGATTCAAATATTTCATTCACAAACATTGAGTTGGCAAAAATAAGAGACTGAAATCCAAAACAGCAAGCGCCGCAAAATCGCAGCATGTTGCACTCTCATACTTACTATACGTATACCGTTATGGCCAAGGCCCAAACAAACCGCAAAATTTATGAGCTCGCAACTCAGTTGCAGATTTTGTGGGGAAGTGGAAGTTGCAGAATCGAGAATCATTTGCTGGCGCAGCAAAACGGAATCTTACAGCATCGTCATCATCTCGCTTCTTAATTACGTGGCTAAATTGCTCGAAATTAATCTGTTTCCGTTTTTGTAATTTAGTTTGGGAACTTTGATGAGGGGATTTCCACTCCAAGCAGGTCAAGCAGCAGCAGCTGACAACTCAAACTTGGCCTTAATTGCAATTTGTGCACAATTCATAATTTATAAATTATATTTTATCTTGGTTTATTTTCTTTGCCGTTCACCTTCAATCGGAGATGAGGGTATTAAATATTGAGGAAGAGAAACTATTTTGAAGCAGCGGAAACACATTTATTTGCTATCTCTAAAATATTGTTAAAGGCCTTAAGGCAAATGCTCATTCTTTGACTTTTTTAAGTAAGAAGAGAGTGTTATATATATATATATATTTTTTTATATACAATTTGTTTGCTTTAGAAAGGTTTTCAAAAGTGAATTGGAAGGTTTATAATAGGTAGGTTTTTATATGGAATTGATATCATTCATTGTTGTGTATAACCAGTCAAAGTTACAATTCCATTCATTCCTTTTCTTAATATGCAAATACTATTTTTAACTATCACAAAAATAATGGCAAATCATTGCAGAAAAGTACCCCACACTTTGGCCAACATTTCGCTGGCGGCCTCACCCTGAATTTGCAAAAAGACAAAGGCGGCAAGGCAATTGTCTCTGGCAGATAACAATTGTTTGGCAGATTTTTGCCTAGGCCAGCGTTTTCTTGTCAATTCATTGGCTTTAATTGCTGTGTTGCTGTTTTCCGAGCTGTTGCATGTTGTTAAGCGAGCCAGACACTGTGAATGATATATGGCCTGCGGCAGAGCCTAGCCTCCTGCTTTTGGCCTGGTCAAAAGATTGATGGTGTTATGCAATGCAAAACCCTTTCTGAGAGGGGGAGCAACCTTATCGGCAATGCGCATCGTTGTGCAGCATTAAAAACCGTTCGCCAACTTTTTGTGGCCAGGCACGCAAATATCAAAACTGAACTCCATTGAACCCCTCCAACTGCCATTTTCCCAAAACCCAAAACAAAGAGACCCCGCCAAGGTAATGCCAAAATCCGCTTTGAATTAAAATTGAAATAAAAGCGAAGGAAAAATTTTTATCATTTGGCTAATTTTTTTTTTTTCTAGTTTCTGTTGCAAAGTCGGAGAGTCACGCAAACCCGAAGCCAAAGCAAAGTGCAAAATGTCGCGGCATTATAAATTGAATTGGGGGGAAGGTCCTTAAGCTCCTGGGCGAAAAACCTAAAACCCCGCAAAAACTCACTTTTCACCGAAAAATAGTGAAATAAATGAGAATTATAGAAATGAGAATGGAGAACAGAGAATAGGGAATAGAGAAAAACCAAATAAAGTTCGTTTGCCGCAGTCTAGACAACAACTGCATAGGGTTTGCGGGGTGAGATTTTTGGGGTGTGGCTGCCAAAAAGGACATTAAATCATTCAGCCACGTTGCAGGGCCAAAAATTTGAGAGCCAAGGCGAAAAGCCAGACAGACAAGGCTGTATCTGTATCCGTGTCTACTTGTAGTATCTATGCGTTTGTTTTTTGCATGTGAGTTTTCGGCTTTGGATCTATGCTTGTGCTGCGGCAAATAATAGTAATTTGGCTAATTCAAAAATTGCAGCACTTGGGCGTTGTTGTATTTGTACGTTGGCGCTTCTAGCCATGAACTTGAAAAAGGTTTTCCGATTCTCTTTGCCTTGGATTTTTCGCCAGCCGGACAAAGTGAAAATTAACAAGCCATGGAAAACGAGTGCCAGACAAAAACACAATCACTCTTGAAGCGAATTTGAAATGCACTTTATGGAATTACATTTAAATAGGAAACTGGCAATATCCTTGGCTTTAGAAAAAAATGTAAACCAAGAACTTATTGCCTCTTAAATATTACCTAAGCTTTTAACAGTTTATAAAAATGTTTAAACAATTTTTTAAAATAAGCAATAGCTTTCTAACTATTATTTACTTTTATAGTTATATTAAAAAATATATATATTATAATAGGGCTAATTCAACAGCATATTTCCTCCCAAAAATTACTTATGTAACTGAAAATAGGTAATTAAATAATTTACGTATTTATCCTTAAAATAAAAGTAACACTTAAATTTTCACTTTAATATCAGCTTCCTGCATTAATTGTTATTGGCAATTGTATTTCAAGCAATGCTGGGCCATAAATATCTCTGCATTTGACTTGGCCTCCTTGGGAGTTTTTCCAACTCATGTGGCATGACGCAGGGAAAAGCCCCACGAAAGCGGGGGGCGTTGCCATTGATTCGCCAGGGGGCGTGTTCGTGTGGACGATGGGGCGTATGAGTAATCCACACGCGGTGCTCATAATACAAACGCCTCCTTGGCACTTGTAAAAGTGTTTGTGATGGCTTTAATTAAAGATCTGCAAGGGATTTGCATTCTCTCATAGAATGGCACAATGCGGAAGCCCAAGACCAAATAGACTAGACCGAATGAATTATTATGCAATTAGCAATTAACATCAATTGAATCCAAGTCCGAGTCCGAGGTTGAGTCCCCGCAAGAATGCGTTTGCTGGCCCAAAACCACTCGACTGGGTCAACCGTTCATCAGGCCCACGACGGGGCCTCCAAGGTAACATCGCCTCCTCAATTTTCCATCTTCATCTCCACATCCCCATCGACATCTCTAGCCTTTGTTTACCCACTTTGATGCAACGTTTGTGTTGCTGTCAAACAAATAACGAAACGATTTGCTCATTTGTTGATATTTGCATTTCGCAATGGTCTTCGGGGCAGAAGAAGTCTGCCGATGCCTCCCCATAAGAATGCAGATCTCGAGTGTGCTAAAGATTTCGCAATGGACTCTGCGATTTCTACGACCTCTCGGGGCTTGAACTCCACTCGAGGAAACCACATATTCCCCGCTGGATGGCGGTGATGTAAATCGTAGCACAAATCGCTGCACATAAACAAATTTCTTAACAAATTTTTAAATTGGTTTAAGAATGTCAGAAGTCCTAAGGAATGAATGAAGATTTGAAGAACAATTAAATGAAAGTGTTTATTGTAAGTGGAACATCTAATAAATAATAGAGTCTTGTTAAATAACAATTAGTTTTTTTGATTATTTTTTTAGACTGATATAACATTTAATTATAATTCCCTGAAAAATGTTTAGAATGTAATAAATGTATGAAACATTGATTTATAAAAATTCATATATTTCTATACGCAGTTACAGGTACACTTCGTAATGATTTTTTGTAGAAAATATAGATTCGATGAGAATTACCCTAAAAAATAAAGACTATTTGTATCTTTTGCTCCGCAAATATCAATTTACGATCTGTTTTTTCCCCTGTAAGACAAAAGACGCTGCGTCATCGGATCGAAGATCTGGTCAAAGTCCAAAGCGCCGTGCTATAAATAGGCAAACAACTGCAGTCTGCAGAAACCGAGAGGCAAAGTCTTCGCAGATTCGTAGAGGAGTCTGCAATCCGGCTGCCAGCTGAAAGCAATCTGGCTTAATCATGTGAGAAGCGAACAGGCCAACGAGCAGGGAATGTGGCACCGAAAACAAACGAAAAGAAACTCGCCGCGGCAGAAAAAGGCAACTGAAATCGAGTTTGGCTTTGGCTTTGGCTCTACTTAGTGCCCCGCGTAACTCAACTTGACTCTCGGCTAAAACTAAAACCCAACTCCAGTTCGGATCGGGTTCTCTGGCCCGTTCTTCTGTTTCTCTGGCAGATCGCATGACTCAACCGGAGAAGGTGGAAGATGCAGCCAATTGAAAAGACAAACGCATTCAAACAGAAGATGCATTCTCAGGCAATTGGATTTACACACGAGAGATTTCAGTAACGAATTTGCCTCACGTAGATTGTATTTTATGCCAATATTTCATAATACACTATACAATCATTATTAAAAGGAAAGGAATATCGATTAACTCTTTTATTTCTTAATTAATTTCAGATGCCGAAATTGCCGTTACGATAATAAAATACAGCACAAATTATTTTTATATTTGCTTTTTACTGCCTTATAAAAGTCAAGAGGTCAAGTAAATGAAAATTAATTTTAAATTTTATCTTTTCATGGTTTTAATAGCTATAATATCTTTAATGCTTAGATCAACATAAATTTAATTTAATTTGATAAATTTTTATGATAACACTGTAAGTAACATATGTATCTTCATATTTTAATTGTTACTTAAATAATTTAATATTTTAAGTACTTTTGTAGTTATAAGCTAAAAACAAAGAACGACTTGTCAGCAAACAAGTTTCATTTTAAATTATTGTCATTTAATATTATACTTTCTCATTCAGAATACCAAAAATTATAAAGAACTCAAACTAAATCTCTCAAAATGCCGAAAACTGTTTTTGTTAAGATTGTAAACAAAGAAAAGATGTTCAATATCTATTATCTTTAAACTATGGCCAAGATCTTGTCATGCTGTTCTTAACATCTAATCTTCAGTAAATGCATCGACCAAAAACCAAGAATCATTCATTCAGGATTAGAACTACAAATTCACCCAGCTCCACAATAAACAAACCGAAAACAAGTTGAATCCCGTTCCAGTGCGGAAAAGTGAGGAAAACCGAACTGGCTTTTCTGCTGGCTGCGGCAGAGGAAACGTTATTTCCAGGAAATGCACTTAACTCTTTCACTCCGTCTCGTTTTTCTTTCCCTCTCGTGCTAAGCGAATATTTGAGGACCCAATATCGCTAGGAACTTTCTTTTGATCAAGTGAAAAATTGGTGTGCGAAAAACGTCAGTTGGAAAAGCTCACTCACTCGGAAAAACATTAGCGGCGGGATGTGAGAACGAAAGCGAAACAATTCCAATCCGAAGATGCCAAAGTACAGAGTACAGATGCCAGAAAAGCCCATGTAGCTAATTAAGCCGCCTCGCATGAGTGGTATGTTGGTGGTTGCCAGGGGTCGGAGGTTGCGGGTGGCGCTGCATCAAGGGAAAGCACTAACTGCAACATCAACACCGGCAACAGCAACGGCAACATTAACAACAAGAGCAACATCAGCGGCAGCAACAACAAAGATGAGAAATCGCTGGCTTCCTGGCTTCATGAAGAAATAAGTCTAGAGTGCCAGTTGAGGAAAAACTTGTTCATCTTCAGCTCTAACGAGCTAACGGAGCGACAAGCGGACCAACTGAACTGATGGGCGGACTGGCGGTCTAACGGACGGACGCTCTGTTGGACGGGCAACTGTGAGCGATTCCACACAAAACGAGACGATAGGTAAACAAGCAACAACAAGCGCAGCAGCAGCGGTACAAGTAGCAAATGGCAAGTGCAAGTGTAACAGCAGCAGACTCCTGTACTTTTCTGGAGATGGCCTCGTGATCACGAGATCTACACAAGAGCTGAGATCCAATCAAGTAGTTAAAATAGTATTGAACAAAAAATTATTAAATAAAATTGAAATACATTTTTAAAGGAAAGTTTTGATTTAAAACAAGAGAGAACGCTATAGTCGGGTGCCCAGACTATCAGATACCCGTTACTCAGGTAAAGGGAGTGCGAGGGAGATGGAGATAGAAACTTTGATCACGCATAACTTTTTAACGAATGGTCCGATTTGAAAAATTTCTTCTACATTTCGATAGGTATTGATAAACACAATAAAACTGCATTTTTACTTTTCCGAAATATTTAAATTTTTAAAATCGTATATATGCGATTGTGGGCGTTAAAGGGGGCGTGGCACCTTTTTGAAACAAACTTGCGCTGCGTAGGAACTCCTAGAATCTGCATGCAAAATGCCAATCTTCTAGCTTTTATAGTTTCCGAGATCTCAGCGTTCATACGGACGGACAGACAGACGGACAGACGGACAGACGGACATGGCTAGATCGACTCGGCTAGTGATCCTGAACAAGAATATATATACTTTATAGGGTCGGAAACGCTTCCTTCTACCTGTTACATACTTTTGCACGAATACAATATACCCTTTTACTCTACGAGTAACGGGTATAAACATCTGCTTACCATCTAAAGAAAAAGGTTAAGTATCTTGAAAATATCTTATAAAAAAAAACAATTTTTGAATTTGAATCAGTTAGTATTGCATTTGTTAAGTTCAAATATACTCGTATGTTATTTTTTAAAAATTCTACGAATGTTATTGACTATAAGGTTATACTTAACCATAGTATTTTACATTAAATTATTTTTCTAACTTTGACTTCTGAAAGCAATAGGTTTCTAAATGTCCAAAATGGACGTATTTTTGATCTGTAATAGTTTTTAAGTTTTTTTAAAATTGTTTTACATGTTTTTCTTTTATTGGTGAAAAATACCAAAACATCCATAAAATACTCTTAATATAATAAAGAAAGCATTAGAGCAGTAAAAAGGTTTAATTACCTAATCATTTATCAAAATCAGGCGTCTTTTATTTTCGATTTAAAAATCGTTTCTTAATTTTACTTAATTTCTTCGGTCAATGACAATACATCTAAAAATTAAATGTAAGAAATAAAACATTGAGATTAAAGAGACACCACAGAAATAACCATTTTTTAATTTTTACCCCTTGTAAAAACACATATTTAATATATATAATGGGCACTGATAGTCAACCAAACTCACGTATCACGCTGACCGCCCCTCCAAAATTGAAGGTTTAGGTTGGCTGCCTCCCGGAGTGGGAGGATTGTGGATAGTTGGATGAATCGACTGATGGGTAATGTAATGTGTGTGCCGGGGAGTGTATTTTCTGGCCTGGCCCTGGCCAAGACAATAAACAAATAAATTACATGAAAGCGGCTGCCACAGTTTGAATCTCTTCAACAAGATAATCACAATGAAGCGGCACGAAATGTGCAGCAATGTGGCATCCTCATTAACCCTCTGCCGCCTGCGTGTCTTTCCCCTTAACCCCTTCGTTGCCGCGATTCCGGGCGAGAAAGTGAAAGTCATTGCGAAGTGAATCCCGAGTGCCCGATCCTCGGCAAAAAGCAGAAGCAGGCAGAAAGTAATTGGCCAGGTCGCCTCGTGGGTTAATTAAAACGCACTTTGTGGCTAAAGGAAAAAAAAGAGAAGAAGCAGCGCGCCGAGCTCATTTTAGCCAATTCATTGGATATCTAGCCACATATATCGATATGGCACTCGTGCGAAATGTAAATATCCCAGTGACCACAAAAACCGCAAGATACGCACATCCGCGAGATGCCTTTGAAATGTCTAAGACAAATTAATTTGCACAAGCATAAAGACGGGATGAGATTTGGTCGCGCACTTTTCACTTCTTCCGCAATAAACAAATCGCTGGCGATTTTTCCTCTGCCAGTGCGAGCGAGAAAGTATAGAAAGCTGCCCAATGAGATTCAATAAATTTGCTCAGGCGGCAGTGGCTGCCACTTAAAGCCTGATAGCTATATTTAAGTCCATTTTCCCCCTCGCCGCCGAAGGCTTTTTGTGGGTCAGTCGATCAGGCAACTCGAGCAGCAAACTTCCATGTAGGAGGCTTCTAAAAGCGCATCTGAATCCATCGCTGTTAGCTGTGTGAGTGGACTTGGACTGGCGGCAATTGGGTCATCAGCCCATGGGTTGTTGGCCCACCTGAAATGACCCCACACACTTCCCGCCCAGAACTCGAATTCAAATTGAAACTTAATCAGCAAAACGCTGGCAAAACGTTGGCAGGAAATGACAGGAAAACGTTAGAGCTCGACCATGGAATTACCCATGAGAATCGCAAGTCCATTCATCAAAAGCAACAATACCAAAAGAGGCGATTCAAGATAAATTGAGCAAAAGCCAGCTATAATAGCTATGCTTAGAGTCTTGATTTCAGATTGTTGCCTACAGAAAATATCTCGAAATTAAATGGCAATCAGAAAACACTATATCTCTTTGTTGATCAAAAAAAATGAACATCTATTAATCAAAGCCAGTTGCAGCGGGACTTGCATAAGAATCAACCAATTCTAATAACAATACCTTTTGAAATAGCAAATGTCGGAAAAATTAAGGTCTATATAATCACAATAATTTATTTCCTTACATATCCCATTTGAATTCAAACTACTATTACCAATTAGGTTTTTAGCTAACGGTGATTGCATTTACAAAAAGTCCAGTTTATGAGGAATAAAATCTTAACCATTTGACATTAAGACCATTATTATGTTTTTTCATAGCAATGCTAGACACAATTAACAAACAAAATGCCAATTTCAGCTTCATTTTACGTCTGTCAATACTTAAAGTTTCAAGGATTTTTAGAAACCATTTCGTGCTATATAAAAGTAAATTAACGTTTTCCAATTAAAGCATAAAAGTTGAAGGATTTTTTTAAGACTACTTGACTCACACTGTGTTTTCTTTGTTGATTTGCAAAGACGTTGAGAACAATTGGCCCGACTTAAAGTGGTTAACTGATACTTTTTTTTTCGTATCTCACACCTTTTGGACACTAAAAGAACACTTTCCTTTCTAGTCCCCATATGCACCACATCAAATAGGCATGGGTATAGTATGACAAACCGAATAAAGTGGCCACTCGGATGCTTTTTGGGCCCAGGCCACTTGGCCTCGACGCGTGGGCATGACAGGTTGGGTTAACTGAGTGCAGAGAACCGGCGACAGCGACGACGACTCAATAAACTAGCTTTGTTGGCTTATTGACAGCGGGACTGCAGGACAGCCGCACATTCTGCGATTGTGCAATGGGTGGCACATGTGGCAAGTGGCAAGAATCTGGGAGATCGAGACCAACTGGCAGCTGGCCGGCAGACCTTGCCGAAACGGTAAATGTTGTACACAGACGAAAATTTTAACTATTTAAACACGCAAATTATATAATGTTTTTGTCAAACAAATTCCTTTTAAAATACGAAAACATTTGACAATAAGAATGTAAAAAGGATAATTTAAATGTATGGTGATGCTCAATAAAATCAATAATATTGTTATGTTAACATTTATTTATTACTGAATGGTTCCTAAATTTTTGTAACAATAAAACAAAAATTGTTAACTTTTAAAATATATTAATAATATTGTATTGCTCCAATGGGGATTCCTGTTAAAAATGCATAAATCTTAATTCCAAAAACAATTTTCTAAAAACGAATCTATACAATATTTATCTATGCGCATTGTACAAAGTCGAGTCCTTTAAACTTAGCAACTAATTGACATTATATATTTTTTGCTAAAAAATGTTTTTTTGTGGCCCTAATAGTTGTGTGTTTCATAAAATTATAATTTGGTATGCGCATAGAAATTGAAGATATACATTTTCTCAAGTCATGAATTATTATATAGTATTTACCATTTTTATTCACATAGTGTTATAATAACAGTTGGTTTGATGAGAAATTTGCTGATGTGATGCATTTTATCGTCTTAATATCAGTTTAAAATCGTTATGCATTATTTTCCCAAGTGCATTAAAAAGTGTGTGGGCTTTTAAGAGGGCAACCTGTGGCGGAAGCAGGGGGAGTTGGGCTTACATTACCGGAGGCCCACATTGACATGCTCTGAATACTGGGCCGCAGCTCATTGTTGTTGTATTTGCTGCTGCATGTGGCACTTGCAGCAGCCACCGGAGTCTTGAGAATGGCATTTTGATTTATTGGCTGGTTCCAGAGCTTCGATTGCATAATCGCCACCAAAAACTTTGCGACTGTAAAACGCAGTCGGGCGGTAGTGGAAGTGGCGGGGGATCCGTGCATTTTTTCCCACAATTTGCAAACAATAATGAAAACTTGGCTCACCGGCTGCTGCCGGCCTGCCTGGCTAATTAAATCAAATAAGCCATGCAAGCGCATTAAAAATGCAAGCAGCTGAAAAAAACGCGAGCAGACAGGCAAAACAAATAAAATTGGGAAATATCACATTAGCCACATAACGCGTCGAACGGTTAATGCTCTCGCTACGGGATGTTAAATACAAGCCCATAGTCTCATCAAAAAATAAATAAAAAACTACCTCCCACTATTAATCTACTCCAGGAGTATTGCTCTAATTATATTTTGCTTGGTTCCTGTTTTGAACTATCGCCTGTTAGTCAAGATTTCATGGCAATCTTAACTACAACAAATAGTTTTTCTGTTATTTTTAAAGTAGTAGTTCCTTAAGAAAACATAATTATTATTCAATAGAAATATATAATTTTATAATAGCCCAAATTTTTAAACTTTATGAGTTTTTCATCAAAAGATAAAAATCCTAGAGTTCTAATATATCAATATTCAAATAATAAAGCCGAGGACTATATTTACAAGTTTAGTTTTTGATTCCATTTATTTTACACAACAAATCCAAATGTTGTATCATCAAAAACCTTAAAGATTTAGACGATCAAGGCAGTAGTTTTTAAATTAAATTGTAGCTCTAAAATATAAAGTTAAGTGTAAGCGATACAAATATAAATAATATACTCCACATGAAAATCGACAATTTTTCCCACCAATTTCTGTTATAGTTATTGGGTTTTCCACAGATTTCAGTGGCACACACCCGTTCGATTTCCTTTCCCAAGGCGAAGCCAATTCCGCAGCAATTAGACCCGGCCAAAAAGGGCAGCGAGACAAGACAGCAAATAAAAAATTACACTCGGCTGCATGCCACAAGTGGCCAAAAGTGCTTCCAGCCGGCCGGCAACGACCGATAAGAGAGCAACAACAACAGTGCAACAGGCAAGACAACAGAAATATGGTCACAGCGGCTGAAAAAAACTGCAACTGAAGCGGTCTTACAACGAAATTGGCAACAAAAAGGCAACCAATTAAGGCCAATTTAGTTGCAGCAACGCCATGCGGCAGCGACACAAGAAATAATCAGTGGAAAAACAGCAACCAGAGCAACAACAACAATAACAACATCGCAGCATGCAAATGAGAGCAGCAACCAAAGTAACTCGATACAAATTTTGCAAAGGCAACAACAACGAGCAAAATTATGTATGTGCAGGTATTTGCAAGAAATTTTCACATTTTTTTTTCTGCACCGCGGGAACTGTGAGAAAATATGCAAAAGCAACTGAAACAGAAAACTTTGAGACAGTGTACCATCCCTAAAGCTAATAAAATTCGAACTTCGGAAGCTTCAGAACTTTATTTAAATATTAAGTAATGTAAACTGGATTTAAAAATATTTGTAACAAAAAACGAATCAACTTCAGATTGAGTGATTATTAGTCTGCAAACGCCAATCAAGTTTTGAACGAGTTTCAAAGTATTTATTACAATTTATTTTTAAATTGTTTATGGAAAGTAAATTTAGTTTATTATCAACTTAAAAATATTTTTCCTTTTTTTTACGATTAATTATGGAATTTTTACTATACATTAAGCAAGTTTACATTTGTTTCAGAAAGCGAATCAAGTTGAGATTGACTTATTTGTATCACGCCGCCAATCCAGTTTTTATAGTTTGTTTAAAAATGACAATAGTAGGTAGTAAACCCAAATAAAGTTACAGGTCTCTTTTAAAGAAGGTAAGTTAATTTATTTATTTAAAAATAATTCAGTTAAATATTTAAAAAAGCTTTAAAAATATTTTTTTTAAGTTAGGGTGAAGTTATGCATTTAATTTCGACTTTTATATTCATAAAAAAATTTAATTCTAAGAAAAGTAAAATATCAAAAAGTACATAAAGGTTTGTCAGTTTTGTTTGAATTATTGGAAAATTCTGCTCACAGAAGTCAACCTGTAGTTTCATATTCTTGTAATAGGGGGTGTGTGACAAGGAGGTCTATATAGTGTGGGAGCAGGAGATGCTTGAAGACAGAGACAGACAGCTTGGCGCTGTTCTGATTTCAAATACTATTGATTTATGCCGCCCGATGACAGTAGGCACTAGAGAAACACCATCTGTGTCAGGTTTAGGATGCAGTGAAATCTTGGTTGGCTTTTAATAACAAACAAGAGAGAGAGAGATGAAAAAAGAGGGAGAAAGAGAGGGATAGATGGGTTAACAAGGTGCCCGCTTGCACTAAGCAATTGTTGGTTTGTTGTTGTTTGCTCGGCCCAAGGCGGCCCATTAAAGCTTAGCAAGCAGCAAGTGCCGTGACCTTTTTTCCCCAACTTCGAGTTCTTTTGGCTGCCTCTTTATTTTTTTGTTTCGATGATTTCATTGTAGTTGGTGGCCTTTTTGTTTGGCTTTTTGGTTGTGCTCAGTGGCCGCAACCGAATCTAATTGCACCAGCGGCTTAAGATCTCCAGTGCACAGAAAAGAAAAATAAGACGGTTTTAGAACGGATAATATAGGAGCAATAAAGCCGGAGTTATCAAGCTTGGAAGATACAAATTTCCATTTGCATTTTGAAAACATTGATCAAAAGAGCTTTTCGGACTGCATTATGTGATAGTATTCATGATAAAAAAAAAAGTACATGATGATTTGAAATCAACCTTAGAGTGGGTTTTGAAACTGTGTTTTCTAAGTCTATGAAAATTTTTCGCGACATATTTTTCGGTGGCATTTAAGCCAACCGTCCCAAAATCCGTCGTACATTTCTGACCTCATATTGAAATTTGCAAAGTAAAAGCTATAGTTTTTGGGACGCTAATAATCAAACCGAAAAATCCGTATGTGTAACAGAATCTGTATTGTTTTTGATGTAAAAAATGTGCTCACATTTTAGAAAAAAATTAGATTTTGCGTTGATATTTGATTGGAAGAAATTTCTATGATATAATTCGTTTATTTATACTTTTGGAAAGATTCTTTGGCTTTTTTGGTCAATATATGTTAATTTTGCGTATAAAAATTCATTAAATCATATTTTTTTAAAAAACCTTTAAATGCCTTATTTAAAATCGATTTAAAGAATATCAACATATTTTTTGAGTGTAATTTTAGGGATCCCAAAAGAAAACCAAAAAAAGAAGCCGCAAAGTCACGGGCTGTTGGTGTTGTTGTTTTATTGTATCTTAAGGTGCATTATCTTTTTTTGCCTTAATCAATTAAGCTGGATCACTCACACACACACTTGGGTTCAAAACGCACACACCCACGCGTGCAGGTGGCAAAAACTCCACCTCGCAACCCGTTTTTCTTTAGTGGCAAGAAAAGTACTAGGCTTTGCACACACTTCTTCACTTTCTTCTCGTGCGTTTGAGTGTGTGTGTGTGCAGCATCAGAAAGTAACTGTATATCACATATATAAACCTTTACATACCTGTTCAGCAAATTAGCAATGCCGCAGAAAAAAATGTGTCGCTTTTAATTTTGCAATTGCAATATTACAGTCTCTAAAAAATAAAAACTGAAACTTTAGACACCGGCTAACAACACATACGCATTCATATAAGATCCAAGCACACACACAACGATAATCGGAGGTAAACAAACGAGGAAAACTCGCGACGCGAAGGAAAAGCACTTGCGTAAATACAAATATTGGATTGGATTGGTTCGGAGAGGAAAAGCGAGAGAAAGAAAGCCAAAGACGTGAGACTCGAGTTCTGGCACCGAATGAAAACTTTTCCCATTGCCCGCGTTATGTTAAGTCTTAACATTTGTGGCAAACTATGTAAAGTTTTTTTAACAGGGTGAGACCGTTGCTTATTGGTTCTAACATACCAGTGCACTTTAATATACTGAAAATATTCCAAAAAAACATAAAGACCGCCAAAACACGTTCCTATTCAAACTTACTTTCAAACTTACTGTCTTAACACGATTTCTCACTGTCAAGTTAGAGTGTTTATTTGTTATTTGTCTCTGAAAGTTATTATGAAGCTTGGAAGCACAAATACAATGTGTGTTAATTTTCTATTATGGGCTGTTGTCATTAATAATTTCGGACTGCCATAACTGAAACAGAAAAGTAGGAAAACTTTTCTTTGTTATTTTCGTTTTGCCGAGCGATATACAAAATGTTCTCTTGTTATGCAAACTGTTAAATGTAAATTTCAATGCTAAAACTCAACATGACATTAAGAAATTGGCCTTTATTGCTTTTTCGTGATTTAAAACTATGAACTTCTTTAATTAATAAATGTCATAGACTCTTAAATATTACACCTAGTGCATAGTTAGATATCCATTTCCAAAAATGTATTTATTGGGCTTAAAATAAATAATAATATTTAGCAATAAACATTTTAAGAACAATAGTTAAGTTTTTAGTATGACCCTGAAAAATACCAACACTGGTAGCGCTGCAAAGGTCCCACACTAATCGAAAACCGATAGGCATGGAAAAATAACGATACAGCGCCACCCCCATCCGATCCGAACCGCCCCCCAAATCACCAAGTGGCGAAAAATCACCCGCAGCTGAAAACTGGAACGGAAAACGGCGAAAATATGCTCAAGTCGGAGGTTCAGCACCAGTTCTGGATCACCAAGAAGGTGGTGCAGCGCAAGCTCGGGACGAAGGAGGACAAGCACGTAATATCCTCGGACGCGGAGCTGGATTCGAAGATCGAGGTGTTCAAATCGATATCGGACACCAGCTTGAACCTGTGCAAAATCATCGACCAATACCAGGAGCGGATCCTGATCCTGTCCCAGGAGGAGTGTGTTTTCGGGAGGTTCTTGAAGGAGGCGGGAAAGAGGAGCAGGACGACGGGCGGAAGTATCGCCCATACTGGCAAGGCGGTGTCCTTCGCCGGGCAGCAAAGGATGTGCGTTCGAGTGCCGCTTCTGCGCCTCCAGCACGAGGTGGATGTGTTCCGGTGTCGAGCCGTCAAGGACACGGAGCAGACCCTCCAGTCGATGGAGAAGGAACGCACGGAATACCGCGCCGCCCTCTCCTGGATGAAGTCCGCTAGCCAGGAACTGGATCCCGATACGGGCAAGGGTCTGGACAAGTTTCGCACGGCTCAAACCCATGTGCGAGTGGCCAAGCATAACTTCGATGGCTATTCCATGGATTCCATTCAGAAGGTGAGAAGGTTTTCAAGGATTCATATCATTTCTAGGAATGAATTGAATTTTTTGGTTACTAAAGCAGTAATTCGCCCTACACGAATTAGGATTATAAATTCCTTAATAGTTTCTGAATAACAGTACTCTCTGTATTACACAGGATCATAATTAAATGACCAAGAAATATTGTCAAAATTATAATAGCAGCATCATTTAATGGATTGTACCATATGGAGAATGGGATATCCCCAGTAAGAAGTACCATTTTATAAGATACACCAAATATTTGAACATTTTATTGCATCCACCCAAATGCTAGTTTCTAATACGAATTAGTTAGGGATTTATAGTTCGTTAATCATGACTTTAGGGTTATAAAGAGATAAAATTCTTATTTCCAAGTACTGCTTATTTTATATTATTAAATTTACATTAATCTACGTTTTTTATCTTCCTCAGATTGATTTACTGGCCGCCGCTCGCTGCAATATGTATTCCCATGCCCTTGTGGCCTATGTTTCCGAGTTGAAAAGCTTTGCCCAGAAGGCTGCCTCCACATTCCAGACCATATCCAAGGCCTTAATTTTAAAACCCAAGTACGACTTCTGTGTGCTGAAAGAACTGTCCCAAAATGAAGGACCCAGTGAGGAAGTGCCGCCGATTGAAGCTGTGGACAAGGATCAATCGTTGTTCTTTGCTGTAATTATAAGCCTTACCCCTTAAAAGCCTTACTAAAAAATTCAATTTCAGAACGAGTACCAGGACAAACTGGAAACTCAGCCGGAAACAAAGGAGTCCGAAGAAGAAATACCAAGCGAACCTGCCACTGCCTGCGGCGACAATGAGTCCTTGCTAATTGAGCTTTCCAAGCAGCTGGAGGACAGTCCGCTGATTGATGCGCCTCTGGATGAAGAACCACCTGCCCACAACAGCAGCAATAACAAGTTATGGTCGCGCTTATTCAGTCAGCAAAACCAACAGCCCTTACCGAGCCACCCAGTCAAGGATTCTAAGGCAAATGCAGCTCTTAACACCCCGGCTGCCAGCAAATCCCAGTCCACCAACAATCCCTGGCTGGATCTCTTCGCCGACTTGGATCCCTTTGCCAATCCGCAAGCCTTTGATCTGAAAATGAGCGGCGGACGCAGTGTGGCTGAGCAGACATAAGATTACCCTCCCGTATAGAATATTTATATCTGGATCTTGATATACCTGTGACATCTAGCTAGTCAAAATGGAGAAACTTTGGATGTAACTTTTCGCTAAACGTTCAAAAACTTTTTATGTTTTATTTAAATAAAATTTATATGGGACACAGCAGCTAGAAGAGGATGAGGCGGACGAGTGGCAGGGTGTGGGAGGGGATAAGCCCCACTCATTTGACCGCCGCCTGCGCCTCCTTCTTGGAGTTAACTAGCTCGACCAGCTCCTTGACACGGCGCAAGCAATCCTTTTTACTGCGATTCGGTATGCAGGCGGCGATGCAATCCCAGCGATCTGGCGTCGTCGTGGGATAGGTTTTAATGGCCTGTTCGAGCAGGGCTTGCTCCTCCTTGGTCCAGGTTTTAGAGGCACTACCACCACCACCACCACCCGAATTTCCGTTAGTGGCTGGAGCCGCTGCTGCTGCGGGCGGAGCTTCAGCAGCTGGGGCAGGAGCCGCTGAATTGCCATTTTGCTTGGCCGACTGATTGTTACCCTTATGATCTACTCCGTTCTGTTTCACGTTTTCCTTGCTCGCCTGGGCCGGCGTCTCCTCGCCCAGGGTTATATCATTACAGGTCTGTACATCCTTCTTTGACTTCTCGAAACTGGCAAAGGCCGCATCATTGGCTTGGGTCTTGAGGGAGCTCTTCGAGTGATCTGTGTTCTGGAGGGCCTTGGCTTTGTTCAGCACATCCCTGGCATTGACCAGGACAGTATTTCCCGGACTATGCTGGTTGATAAACGTGGCGATGACATCCCAGCGTTGGGCAGTGCCAGCGGGAAACAGATTTACCGCCTTGATGAGCAGCTGGACGTTCTCATTGCTCCAGAGTTCACCCTTCTTGACCTCCTTGACACCTTTCGGCGTGACCGCTGCACTGACCAGCTTCTTCGCCTGCGTCTGGTTGATCTCCTCAAGCTCGGCGGCTATCTTTTGATCGGCTGTTTGCAGGGCAGCCACAAACGATTCGCGGCCCTTAGTTTCCATAGCCTTATTCAGAGTTTGCAGTTCGGCGAAATTGAAGGTCTCGCAGATCTTTTCGGTGCCCTCCATGTGCTTAAGTTGATCCTTGTCGTTCTTGGCATAATACTTGCAGTCCTTGACCTTGTCGCGCAGTGTTTTGCGCTCCTTCTTGAGCAACTTCTTCTGTTGCTCGCGTTCGATGCGGATCTGCTCGATGCGTTTCTGTTCGGCCTTTTCGGCTTTTTCCTTGGCCAAGGCCGCTTCCCGGATGGCCCGATCGGCCTCAGCCTTCTGGGCCTGGGCGGCGTCCATCTTGGCCCGCTTGGCCGCTGCCTTGCGATCCTTCTCCTCCTGCTTGAAGCGCTGAATGCGCTTGTCGTTGTTGTAGGCCAAATCGACGAGCGTCCGGATGCGGGACATCTCCTCCTTCTTGCGCTTGATCCGCGCCGCTCTGTTCTCCTTCTCGATCCAGCGTCGCTCGTCGCGATCCTGACCCTTCTCCTTGTCTTCCTCGTCCAGGTAGCTGAACTCTCGCCACGACTTGAAGTCGTACCAGAAGTTGTAGAAGCGCTCCACCTCTTCGCGCTTGGCGTCCACCTGCCCGAAGGCGGGAACATGTGCCTTCTCGCTCCAGCGTCCATTAAGTGTGAAGAATTTGTTGAATACGCCAAAGTAATCCCCATCGATGTCGCTCTGTGAGGGTAGCGAATCGTCGAATTCGGGATCCACGGAGTCAAAGCTGCGACGCGGCTTAGACGTGCCTGGAAATCAAGGGGAATTATTATTAGATTCAATTCAGGCTCAATGAAAAATGAATCTTAGAACAATGTTTGATCGGTCAGCTAACGTTTAAGTAACTTGTTTTGATTATTCAATGATTAACTAATTACATAATCAAACTAAATGAAAACCTTGCATTGCCTAAAAACAACTAAGTATTCCTATTTTTAGCTAAACCAATAGACTTCTTAGAGATGTAGTATACAAATTTTGTCAAAACAAGGCATTGTAATAATTATATACTTAAATATTAACTATTAACTTTTTAATATTGAGTCAATTAACGTCATATAACAGTATAAATGGCTAAGTAGAGGGCTTTAAAATTGCAGATCCACACACTAGGATTCTAAGGATTGTCAAATGTCATATGGGGCGCAAAAATTTCTAAAGGTTGGATTTAAGTGTACAACACGACACTGAGTATCCTGCTAATGTAAGGTATCAATCATTTGCACATCCTTCTGCCGATTTCAAGCCAGATTTTCAGAAGGTTGCATGTGACTCACGAAAAGGACATAACATAAAAAAAATGTAATACCAAATAACATTGTAAGATCGCAAGGACTCGCTACAAGGACCTAACAAGGACATGGCCTTTACACCTACCCAGTATCTCGTAGGCTTTGGTTATGCATGTGAAGTAGTCGTCGTCCTGGATGACCTCCTCGCCCTTAGCTTTCCGCTTATCGGGATGATGCAGCAGGACCATGCGTCTATAAGCACGTCGAATGTCGTCGTCGCTGGCCTCGTATCTGTTGAGATGAGGTGTTATATAGAGAAAGGTTATAAATAAAGACCAAAACTAGGGCAAACACGTGGTAGCCCACTCACCTGAGCTTGCCCAAGCCAAGAATGGCGTAGTGATCCTGATCCTTCCACTCCTTGGGGTCCAGGGACTTCAGGTAGCTAATGTCCACCTCCTCGCCGACGCCCTCCAACTTCTCATCGCTATCGCTCCGCTCCACGCCGCCGGGAGCTAGAAATTGGCGCCGTTGCGCAAAGTATGCGAAGCCAACGCGCTCGATTCTCCGGCGGGCGACCTTGAGCGGCAGCTGCACTTCCACCGCTCCTCCATTCGTCGTCGTTACCGTACCGCTAGTCATCTCAAGTGCGTACCGCTGTTCCGTTGGCTGTTCGCATTCACCGCCACTCTGTGGTTCACTCTAAATTTGGCGAGCGATGCCTTTAAATCGTCGAAATCGAGCTAATATAATCACACTTTTCCGCAGCACCGCATGTGTTTGGCGCCAGTGTTGTGAAGGGCGGGAAACGGCCGAGCTCTAGGGTTGCCACGCTGTTACTTCTGGTGTGACCGTGCTGTGTTCTAGCCGGAATTCCGTTTTGTGATGTTGCCACATCAAATTTTTTAAAAACTCTTTCACAATTTCTCGCGCGCACTTTTCCGTTTGAAAATATGCAAAAGAGAGTGAAAAATATTTAAAAAGACATAATAGAACTTCATGCAAATTACTATTATTGAGGTTACATTATAAAACCACATCAATATTTGATAATAATTTGATACGCTTGCTTTTCTTGAATAAATTTTAGTACACTTATTTTTTCGTTTTTAGCAATTTGAGAATGAATAAAAAAATAAGGAAACAACTTTTATTAAACTTCTTATTTTAATTACCAAAAAAATTGTGAAGTCTCATAAATTGGGAAACACAGTAAAGCGCATATTTCTAGAGACGGTTTAAAATAAAAAACACTTTCTTACCAATATGTGCATGATGATTCCAAAGACTCCCTTAAGACAGTTCAGCTCAAGTAGCAAAATAAACAATTTAACAGCTTAAACATTGTTAAGGACAATCTGTTCAAATAAGTATTTTTCAAATAGGTCCCAGCTTATTTAAACTAAATGTTTTTGAAACGTAAGGAAAACTCCCTTCAAACATTATTCTGTTTTATTGATCACATTTATTTTTATCTGTTTATGTAATTACAATGTATGTGCTTAAACTTTTTGTTGGCTATAATAATATTACATCTTTTATTTTCGCATTTTAGTAACACACGTCGGTTTCTATACATTTAGTATATATTCGTAAAATATTTTACACTTAATCTATATACACATAAGATATTTGTTATTAGTAGAACAGATTTGTACAACGAATGTTTGATTTTCTATTTCATTAATAGATTTTTAAATTGACTACTATTACTAAAAATTTACCCTAAGATTGGTAAATATTTTGGTAGAATTGAACAAAGTTAGTAGGTTCATTGGCATTTCGTTCGGTTGGGTGTGTGGGAAGATCAAAATGTCCTACTCTAAATAGATTTCAAAACACGCACATACAAACGGTAACTCTTAAATTTAACGACTAGAATTGTGCTGAGATAATGCAAGAATAACATTTATTTGATCTACAAGTTCAAGGATTGTGATTTAAAATTTCTACTAAGTAGCTTCAGTGCCGATCTCCACTATTTAATCTTAAGGTTAAAGCCAGCATTCTTAAGCATTTCGTACTGCATAAAATCGTTCCAAAAATAAATTCATCAGACAATTTATTTGCTTGAGATCGACTTACACCCAGTGAGTGCGTGTAGTCGGCTATAACGCATCGTTGTGGCTCTTCGATATGGTCGTCTCGATCTGATCGATCCGTCGAAACGATGGCATATAGCTGGAGCTGGCCTGGGTGACAATCGAGTTGTTGGAGGAACTCTACAAATTTGAGTTTAAAATAAAGTGTTATTACTATTACCTTTTCAATTAAAACAAATATTATTATGAATATGGAAAACATTGTTTAAAGTAAATCAGATGTTGTATAAATTAAGTCAAAGTTAATAAAAGCAAAATTGTATAAATGCTTTTTATTTTCCAAAAATATTAGTTTAGACATTGAAAACCTTTCTTTATGTTGTTAAATTTAGACCTTCAAAAGTGAAGATAATGTACATTTTTGTAAATATATTGTTATAAGGCTATCAAAAATTTTCAATCAAGAAGAAAATATTTTTCTGACCTAAAAAAAGTTTAGTTTGCATATTTATTGTATTAATTTGTATTGAAAAACATAATACAATTAAAATGAATGTTTAAATTAAAAGGAATTATAAAAACGTTAATAGAAATATTAGAAAAAAATACAAAGGTAAAAACCATTTTTTTTCCAAAAAACTCAAAAATTTGGAAATAACATAATTGGTTTACTACATCTTAAAGACTTTTTTGAAGTACCTTTTTCTGGCGATAGGAACGTCCGCGTACACGGGTTGTATTTCGGCGCACTGGATTGACGGTGGTGGACTTTTGTGATAGCCGCACCGAGCTGAAGGTGCTTCCCCGATGTCCACGACGGATTTGCGGCGAGGGAGTGCCCGTGGCTAAAAGGTAGATTTTAATTAGCTTCGTAACTAGTAGAATCATGACTGAAACTTACGTGTTCCTGCGATGGCCGTGCTGCGTTTGCTGGCCTGCAGCATTCCGAAAACCACTGCGCTGAAGGATCCATGATGGGAGGTCTGTCGCTGGAGGTTCGGAGTTTGGGCCAGCGGAATCCCAGCTGGCATGCGAACGGGCGAGATCAGCTGGCTCTCCGTAATACCCTTGGGATGTACATAAAAAGTGGTCATCATGCCTTTGCCCTTCACAGCGATTTCACCACGTTTCTGGGGGTTAAAACACATTAAACCAATTATAGAGATGAGTAATCATTAATAACATACCACACATGTGTAACCCCGGGAACAGAGCAACTCCGCCGTATTCTCCGGCACCTGGACGCGCCAGTTCTCGCCCGTGGAGTCCATTCTCGAGGCCACATTAACCGTGTTGCCCCAGATATCGTAGACCGGCTTCCTCGCTCCAATCACTCCACTGACCAACGGACCACTGCAGATACCCACGCGCAACTGGAAGTTATTGAAGGCATCCCCATTGATCTCCTCCAGCTTCTGCTTCATGGCAAAGGCGAACTCCACCAGGTCACATACGCTGTCCTCGGAGGTCTCGCCCCGAAGTCTCAGGTGCTCGTGATTCAATCCCGCCGCTGCCATATAGGTGGCACCCACGGTTTTGATTTTCTCCACCGATGCGAAACGCGGCTCCTCCAGCAATTCATCAAAGTCACCTGGTTTGATTTGTGTATTTGGGGCATCATTAGACAGCCGGAATCGCAGAATAGGGCTTAATCAATCAACTTACAGATAATCTCGTTCAGGATGCGAATGCAGGCCTTGCCATTGTCGATGTCCTCGGAGTAGAAGTCCTGGAAATTCGGTATGGAGGCGAACATCACGCCGCACAGGTTGTGCATCTTAGAGTAGAGCTCGTCCGTGTGCTCGTCGGAAAGGTAGTAGGTTGCCACGTGGTCCGGCAGGATGTTCTGCAATCAAACAGATTAATTAATGACAAATGGGGAAAACGGAAAAAGAACAGGTACACTACGAGAAAATGTAAATTTAAGATATAAACGTTTAATTGTTTTTTAATGTATCTTAAAAGTGGAAGACCAATGAATCAATCCCGATAATTGAAGTTATATTTTACACAGCATTCATTTAAACAGCTATGAAAGGGCTTTATAGTCTATAACCATTTTGTTTTTTTTCTTTAATTGATTTCTCGCAGTGTATCAGGCCGAATCTCTTACCTTAATTAATGTGTCATTAAGCGCACGATTGGATTTCATGTTGGTCAGTTCACGCTCGGCTTGTTCCTTCCATATGAAGTCCAAGCGGGAGGTTACCTGGGGGAATCGGGATGAGTAATGAGCCCAGAGGTCGAATTGGCAGCATTTCTCCCATATTTCTCTTACCTCCACCAGCCGCGCATGGTAGCAGACCATCACGAGGAACGAGATTAGCAGTATCAGCATCTGGACTCCAAGGGGCATTCCCAGTCTGGAGAGGTCCCCCAAACTGAAGCTGTCGCCCGAGCTGAACTTGAACATGATCAGCGTGGTGTAGAAGGCCACCATGCCCAGGGCCATTAGGGCCTTGACCAGATAATACAGCTTGAGAGCAGTGGCCAAGGAGACGAGGCAGAGCACCCAGGTGAACACCAGGTACTCCGGATGGGCGCACTCCCCCTCCAGATCCACTGAACTTCGCACTCCCGAGGGATCGACATAGCTTAAGTTGCTCAAGGACACACTGTGGCCACTTGTGGTAAGTGTGTACGGTCGATGGGATTGCTCAAAGTGGTCCAGTGGCGGCGTCAAATTCAAACTGAGCGCATTGACCAGAGTGCTCCGGACCAACTCATCGGAGGGCCCACTGGTAATGTCCACCAGGGAGGCAGCTGCCCCACTCGTCGGTGTGCTAATTGTGATATTATGATGGATGGTGGCCGACAGATACACGTTCAGCTTGTACTCCTTCTCCTTCTCCAATGAGGTGTTGCTATACAGAGTAGTCATCCGCAGGAAACGGGAATGCTCGTCAACGGTGCCTATGTAGGTGGATGAGGGACACAGGACCAGTCCAATGGCACTCAGCATGCACATGGACACGATGACACCGCAGATGAACAGAGTGCGACGCTGTCTTTGATGCACCAATTTGGCCGAGTTCGTCTTCAGGAAGCGGGGCAGACCTGAAGGATAATGACAGAGGGTTTAGGTTTAAGATTATCCATATTAGGTTTGGGATAAGCCTTCAAGTGTTGGGATATTTGGTGGTGCTACAAAAATGTCCGAAAATTTTAAGCCCTTTATATTGGTTTCCTAATAGTATCCTACACAATTGATCTTATTGATGATTTCCTGTATCATTTTGTAACACATACAATTGATAGGAATAAAATATGGATATCAAAACAATTAGATTAAACATCCAAATTAATTTTATATATATTTTTTATCTTATTCACGTATTTAGTTGATCAATATCTATTAGGAGACAAACAAAATTGATCAAAATCGAACAATTATTTTAGAAGTTATTAAGAAACTAAGTTTAACAATGATCAAGGACATCTGCGCTAGCAAATAAATACCAGATGGCGCCTCATCTTATTTGTTAAAATTAAATGTGATACCATCTGTTGGGGGCATATTTTACTTAAGCGTTTTTAAAATATCTTTCCAATTACCCTATAAACCATGATCTCACCTGGGAACTCCTCGGCCATAACCAAAACGCAGCAGAAGGTAAGGACAATGGTGCCGACCGAGAGGCAAATAATGAGACGCGTGCATCGCGGAATGATGATGACCTGGCACAGCACCATAAATAACCAGATGACAAACACACACAGCATATTGGATCTGAATAGAGAGGGAAGAGGAGCGGAGTAATGGCAGGAAACAGAAATCAATTAGCAACAGTTCATTAATTAAGAGAGTCCTGCCCTTTGTTTGCTTTCCATTAGCCGGCTGGCATACGCACCGGAACATATCCTCTCGCAACTGGCAGAACTTTTGCTCCTGACTCTTGTCTTTGAACTTCAGGGTCCAGGGATTTAGGTACTCGCGTCGGATTTCCTTATTCGAATTAATTTGGATGTTCTGCTCGATGAATTCGTCGATCTGTGTTTTGGCAAGGGGGTTATAGAGGGGAGTATATTGGCAGATATAGATATACTACCTCCTCATCCAGAACTGCCACCGACACTCTGTGATCTTCTTTGGTATCTACGAGTATGGAATCCGCACGATTGAGTCCTTCTTCGGGGCTGTTAAGCTGTAATTGTAAAATAGTAGAATTTAAAGCTATGAATAAATAATATAATCTTAGCACAGCTACATTTTTATAATGATGGTAATAAATGATTTATATACAATCAAATGCGGGTTTCCATAACAATTAAAAATAGAAAAATAAATATAGATGCTGAAAATTATTAAATTTAATTTAAATGTTGTTTCTTTAAAATTAAAAAAAAATTTTTAATGTTATTTGTAAATAAGTTTTAGGATATAGGATATATAAATTAAAAAGGTTAATGCCCTTACGTTCTTGAATGGAATCTCCGGTATCCAGTCGGTGGTTGACTCATCCTCTATAATCAAGCCCTTGCCGTCGATGGCCTCCGCCAGATTTTGGATGCTGGTGGCTCCGTTCCTGGGGCGCAGTTGCACCTCCAGCGGTGCGGACATCATGGCCGTGGGCGAGGACACGGTGGACATTCCAGAGGGGCCTGTTCCGGCTCCACAGGCACCACCTGCTCCTCCCATTCCGCCGCAGCCATTCCTCATCCTGCGACTGTCCATGGCCACGCCCTCGACGACATTGGGGAGGGAGTTCAAGGATATATTCTTCTTCTGCTGCTGCTGAAGAAGTTGAGCTGGCTGCTGGGCGGGCACGGCGATGGTGGCCGCGTACTCCAGACTCCTTCCGTCGATGCTGGCTCCATCACCGCCCGTGGTGGTCACCCCACCAATGCTTCCGCTGCCGCTCGCCGAGATTGATTTGGGCAGAGCGGTGGGCGTGGCTGAGGGGGCGGTGGCCACACTTCCCGCCAAATGGGCGCTGCTGCGCGTGCCAAACCGACGTTTGGGTCTGGGGGCGTGGCAAAACAAGTGACGGGTTAGCAATGGTCGGTTTTATTTTTGAATACAGTTAGAGAATTTATTTCCAATTTAGAGCAAACAAGTTATTTTATGAAAATGTAAATAGATTTTAAAACAGAAATTAATAACTCAAAATAACATTTACAAGCTTAAATAAAAGTCCCTAGGCCCAAGTGAGAGCGGCCTAATTTACAATTTAGTTCAACATATATTATACATTCATCTATAAGGAATATTTCATGGTGATAAAATTATATTTGAACTAAATAATAAACAAAAATACTTGTGTAAAAAATATTAAATTATATATTTCGGATTTTTCAATCATTTTTTGTTACGTGTAAAGGTGTAAAAAAATCACGATCAAACCAAAATATTTAAGAGTTTTAATTTTCTACTGTTTATTTATTCTCTTGTCATCTACGAGTATTTTATTATTTTCTGGCTAACCAGTAATTTTAAAAAAGTTTCTTTTGCTATCAATAATCGGAAAATGCATTTATGTAATGATACGCAATCAAAAGGCTTCACATTTTAAATAAAAATAAAAAAAACGAATTAAATTATTAAAAACATAAGCAAATTTATTTCTAGATCAATTTCCTACGACTGAAAAGTTTTGCTTAAAAATATGTTTTAACAAACTATTACCTAAAACACTTTTCTCCATGTGTACTTTTCACTTACCTCAATGGCTCGGTGCGCTTGATGAGGAAGGTCTTAACGTTCAGCATTTTGAGGTGATTGTCCCGACTGCCGCCATTTCCCGGTTCCACCTCGTAGGCATCGTTCAGGCACTTTAGCGTCGCCTCCGAAATGTGGACTCTTCTGCGGGGGGGGGGGAGGGTGGAAGCACAGATTCCGAGGTAAGAGTATTAGCAATAGGCCAGACTTGAGTTGCAAGTTCGGAAATGTAGTTGCCGAAAATTAAATTCAAATATTTGCATACGTTTTCTATGATTGTGCGTGGTGATTCGCCCAAGACCACCGACCATTTTATTTCCCATTTTTCCCGCCCATCTCTTTGTGTTTTCGTGTGGGCGGTGGGCCCTTCATAATTGGGTCTCCACTGGGTTCCTTGGAGCTCTATAATGTTGCTACTCCTGCTCCACTGGTTGCTGGTTTCTGGTTGCCGCCCAGGCCACCATTACATCAAAGCATTTTGCATTAAATTGAGCTTTTCATTTCTGGGGCTTTTCATTTTGTTTCGGGTTCTGCGGTCGCTCGGATTTTCTCCATTTCCCACTGCTGCTCTGCTGTTTCTTTCTATTATTCGGTTTCTTGTGTCTAAACACGCCAAGCTTGCAAAATTACCGAGCAATTGTTGTGAGCTGCACAGGAGCATGAGCAAAATAAAGGGCAGAGTCTGAGCCACAGGATCCGCAAATTGGCCAATTAAAACTGTGGCCAGGCTGAGACTTACCACTGAAGTCAAAGTTATTCGTCTTACGGATAGTTTTACATTTTAATTTAAGGCCAAGAAGGTATGCTACACTTGCAAAACAACAAGCCAGTAAATCCGTTGCAAAAATATGTATCTTTAAATGACCCAAGCGACGTAAGAAAAAAAAGTTATAAACAAAAATTTGCACATTACCTTATTTGCCCAAAAAGACAAACCTATTTAATTATTTTAAATAACCTTTTATTTGATTCCCACTTATTAAAAAAATTATTTTATTAGGTCAAATAATTAATAAAATATATATGTTCTAATCATTTTCAGACAAATAATTTAAGTATAGGATTTTATTTAGCGAATACAAAAATAACTCTAATGTTGGTGCCGTTCTATTTGTCACTGCTTACTTTTGGACACCTATTCAATAAATTTCAACCCCCAAGTTATTTCTGTGACTCTTTTAAATATTTTTAAGTGTATATGGCCCACTTTGTATTATACAGAATTAATAAGTAGAAGCTGTGGCTGCTAACTTTGAACCTCAATTAAGATACCTTAAATCACAGTCATGGTTATAAACAGAATTATTTATTTATGCAATTCCGTTTCTAATGAGTAATGCACCGCTTTATTCAGGAAGTAATCCTGTTAGAATTTCAGGATCATCCTCTGCCTGTGCGTAGCTAATATTGTCAATTCATTGATATTGCACCCACACGCAGCTGTGTAGTTTGGCTTTTTCCAGCAACTTCTACGTGACTGGCTTACTTACCCGGGAATACCGCCGGATTCCATGTGATTTGCAATGATAACATCATTAGACCAGACGTCGAAATGCCATTTCTTGTTGCCCAGAACGCCGCACATCACCGAACCGCTGTGGATGCCGATGCGCATATTGAGGTCCACCTGCAATTTGCAAAGCGCAGTTCTTAAAATATGCAGAGCACAGGGGGATTTTCCAACCAGCGATGGGGAGTGTCCCCCTCATACTAACTACACCAAGGGAAAAGATTGGTTTAATATAAAAAACGCCTTAATTACTTAATTGCCTGTAGTAGTTCTTTTACCCAATTACTACTAATTCTCCTATTATTCTCCCTATTATTTATTAATAACCATAAAAATAAATGGAGCACCCTCTACTCGCTTTTTGGGATCTTTAGAAACACCATACAATACACAAAAACAAAGTTTATTCTTGTGGGGGTTAAAAACAAAATATATATAAATATAGCCCAAAGAGTTTACATTTTATGAGTATATTCAATTTTATTTGGGTTTAGGATGTGATTTATCTTGGTTATTTTGAAATACCTCTAGTTATATTTTCCCAAAGAATTCTGTTTTTCAAAATTTAGACTCTCTCTTTTTACATAATCATATTATTAACTATTAAACTGATTTGCATGTGATATAAAATTGCTAGGGCTAAATAATGCTATTTAATCTTACAAATATTTCACAATTAATTCTAGTCTGGATTTTGCTTTGTCAAGAAATATTGTTTGAATTTCCCAAACACCCTACCTTAATTAAATAAAGTACCTTTTCCATTCATGATCTGCCACCTCTTCCACAAAGTTTCTCTTGAGCTGTCAGTCGGTTGGCAGAGTGAGTTGGCCAGTCAATCGTCAAAGTGCCGCAGCAATTAAGTCGGCGGCCCAATTATGCGACTGCAGGCGGCATAAATCCCCGTAAACGAATATGGGATTCCCCCGGTTTTCTGCGGCATGCCCCAAGCTCTCCCCGCACAAAAAAAAAAATCAATTAAACTCCAGTGGCACTTTGTCGTATGAAAATTTAAGTCTCGCTGCTGCTTTTCGGCCGACCGTTGTCGTTGCCTTTTGCTCTGTTGAGATTTGCATACAAATGAATTGTCAACACGTCCACTGCCTCTGCTCCTATAAAATATATATACTAGTGCCACTGCCCAGGGTCAAAAGCGGGGCATTGGATTGTGCACTAAAAAAATACAAAAACTTCCACACAAATAAAAGAATGCCAAACAGATGGAAACTGAAAAATGGGTATTAAATATTTCAAATGTCCAGCACTAACAGAAAAAAGGACAAGCAACCTCAACAGATGTCAGTCTGGCTTTATTTAAGTGGAGCTCATTGAGTCTCGCTATTTGACCAGCTTCCTATTTTGATTTTTATTTTTATATAAACACGAGTTGCAATATAAAATTGTAAAAAGCTATTGACTGGTAAGGATTTAAATTAAAATTTGTAACGTTGCATTTTTTTATAATATTAATCCCTTATAAGTTTTGCCAGCTTATTTGATCCAAATATTTGCAATACTAAATAAATAAGCAGTTCTTTTCAGTTTTAAATTGATATTAATATTAATATTAATATTTAAAAGTTGCCTCTTTTGTGACTTATTAGATTTTGATTTTTTTGCTCTTTAATTGGTTTATGACCTGTAATCTTATTACTGAGTTTAGTTGAACTATGTATTTAATAGAACTTTTATAAAACCATTCAGCCCCTGCCCTAAAATGTATGCTACGTTTTAAATGCCAGTTCCAATTTTCGCTTGGACAGGTTGCATTTAATAAAATTTAAATAAATGTTCAAGTGCCACATTCCATCGTGTTCACCTCGTTTCAATTCGATTCGATTCGATTCCACTTACGTGCGTGTGCAGGCGCACATCCTTAATGGCCTTTATCATGTGCAGGCCAGTTTCCACGCTGCACACCGCGTGATCCGGTCGCGTCTTCCAGTTGTCGCTCTCGAACTGCGACACACAGTAGTAACAATCGCCCAGCAGTTTCACGCGCAGACAGTGGTTGTCCTTAGAGGGGCGGAAAAGCGAGAGGGTTGGTTGAAATCGGGGGGAAAATCACTCTTAAAAACAGGACACCACACAGAAAACTATCCGTTTGGACAAATTTTAAAATTTTACTTTTATAAGACATGTAAGCATTTATCATAAATCTGTAGCAAGCAGTCATACACACATGTACATATACACCTACACTTAAGTACTAAGGATCCTATTGTAAATACATACTCTAAGATAAGTTCCACAATTATTATAACCTATATATGTCTCCTTTAATCTTGTGCGAAACCTATTGTCAACCGAACACTATGTCTATCTCGGTCTCGAACGTACGATCAGCTTAAGTTCCACTCTTGTGAAATAGGCTAAGCACGCATAATTTGGGAACGAATAAACTCACTTTTGCTGCGACCACTGAATCAATAAGACGTATTTGTGCCACCTACAAATCTAACAAAGCCAAATCGACAACTTCAAATTATTTGAGATGACCAAAATTAAATAAATATTAAAAAATTAAATTAAATAAAATATTAAGGTAAAAAATCATTTCAAATATATGAAATTTTTTTTTAACATCAAAATAAATATGGTTTACTAATACTTTGTTGGTTATGTTGGTAACATTACAATGCAAAACATAACTTTATTTTTCTACAACTTCAATGAATAAATCTGGAGTAATTATTATTAAATTTGTACATTTTGCTAGAAATTTAAAAATTAATAAATATTTATTTAGTCTACTTCGTTTTATGTAATCTATGCAAATAAATTATGCGCATAACAATAAAGTGACCTTAACAGACATTTTAATTGTTGTTAAATAAAATAGAATCTCTTTATATAAATGAAATAAATGAATGGCCAGTAGATTTTTTCCCAGCGGATATCAAGTATAAATTTATTGTTGTTTTGCAACTTACCTCTGCAATGCGATCGAATCGAGCGAACAGGTCGTTTAAGATTTTCACCAGCTGCTGGGCCGAAGTTTTGCTGGCCAATTCGGTGAATCCCTGAGGGCAAAAGAGAAAAGGAAAAGGTGTCCAAATTCACACTATAAACCGCTCAGGCTTCCTTGAACACCTACCTTAATGTCGGCGAACAAAATGCTCACATTGTCCATGGGATAAACGTACAATTTGTTGAACTGCGTCTCCACCGTGGGATCCGTGCCCTTGTACATTTCGCTGCGAATTTGATTGTTCACGATGTTGGGCAGAACTGCGAGAAAGGAACGGAATTTCGCGGAGTGGGTTTAGCAACAACTTGAACACGAACCGAAGGCAATATATATTCACTGAAGGACCGGTAAACTGGAGGCGAACGGAACCTCCGACGGCCTGCAGTTGTCAGGCAACGCGAAATTACCAGGAAGGGCGGAGGTTTATTCTACCTGCTCTTTACGGGGAAATGCCACTTAGAAGTCCCTCAACACAGCTAACAACTTATTACAAGGGGAATTTGCGCATTTGTAGTTTCTACTTAAGCAAACAGCAATAAAGCCTTGAAAGGAATTTCGCTAATATCAAGCAGTATGCTTTTTCCAGAGAAATAAATAATCGTATGCAACAGGTCTTAGTATCACAAGAAAATTGCTTAATTTTTGTAAGAAATTAAAATGAGTTTACTTTATTTTTGTTTATTTTTATAATGGTGACAGTCGAACCTATAAATTCTTAAACGATTCTTAACCATTTAGGTTAATTTTAATAGTTTATAAAAATGCAAATTTGGAGATTCACGTAAATAAATTAATTTTTAAATGAAACAAAAACCTAACACCGTTTTTTAAGTAAGCTAATCAATTTATCCTTAGATTCAAGTTAATTTAAATACCAAAAAAACCAAAAAGTGTGAGAGTGAAATAATTCAAATCATTTTTTTAAAAGCTATTTTTAAATTAAACACCCTTGTTTGTAAAAAAACGTAATAATTTTACAATTATTAAGAAATTAAATTTTGTAAAAACACGTACGATTAAAAACTTTCAAGGAACCTATTCCAATTTTCACTCACTTGAATCCAAAAGCTTTTGGGTGCGTTGCAGCTCCTTCTCCGACTCCTTCTTGTGCTCCATGGCCTTGTGGGTTTCGATGAATGCTAGCCGTTGACCACGATCCGTGAGATACTTTGTGTACATACCAGCCACGTTGATGGCCGTGTACAGAATGAAGCTGGCAAAGATCTGGAACAGAACGCACTCGGCATTGATGGTGGCCTGCGAATAGACATAAATCCCGGAATTTAGGCAAAAGTCACAAAACGATTTGGCTCGCAGGCCAATTACCTCGCCGTGCTGCAGTTTGATGATGGTAATCACGGCCAGGTGGCAGCTGGCCGTAATGGTTCCGCCCACAACGCACCATTTAAGGGGCAGTGGCAGCATCGCATACGGCACAAAGATGACGAACAGGATGTACCACACCAGGTACTCGCGATCGGCGAATCCCACGCCCTGGCCAACGAATCCTGTGCCGGCAAAGAGAAAACCATGGCTAGAGTTACAACATTTACGACTCATCCCGCAGGAATCATTCCCAAAAACGGATTTGCCATTTTGACGGTCCGTGCAGGTGACGCATGATTTACGACCCACTCACCCTGGATGTTGAAGAGCACCCATGTGCAGACCGCGGCCCAGTGCAAATAGTTGTTGGCAAAGCACCGCCAATAGCCCAAAAAGCAGATGGCCATGTTCGCAATCCCACAGCAAACCGACCAAGTGATGGCAGTCGCCATGTTCTGCAAGGATATTGAGGAAATTGGGAGAGTAGTCCTTTAATTTCTTAGATTTAATTAAGTCTTAATTAAGAATTTAATTAAATAATCAGACTAGATCTCACTCTTAAATAGATAATTCATGAATTTCTTTTTAATATAAAAAGGGGGAAGCAATATAATAAATTAACGATAAGAAACTTTTAATACTTTTGCGTGATTAGCGCCCAAAATGGTTCTAAGACTTAATTAAGACTTAATTAAGGCTCACTAAAACTGCAATCAAATCAGAGAATATCGAATCCCTCAATCCCTCTTTACAATATTTGATTTAAATTTTAAGTTTTGGAACGAATTAATATATCGATCAAAAACTCCTTAAAGCAATATTTATGCGTGATTAGAAGAATTTGTGCTTTGCTATGTTATTTGAAAATTGCTTTATGTGTTAAACAAATATGAAGTAAAAGTCTAAATTCCATGCAAATGAAATCATATTTATATATATCTTATAATTTTTAAAATATAATTTCAATTAAAAAGAGTTTAAAAGGTTCAATAAATTGATATAAACAGAGTTCACAACGCGAAAAAGGTTTAAAAAGTTAAATAATTTAATGAGAAACTAGTTAAGCTCACCGTTCCGTCTTCACTATCAAGAGGACCATGTTCGCTCCTTCGCATTATCCAGACGAAAGCTAAGACAACTTTCAGCACTAAATCCACCACGTTTACAATAATTAGCGATTTCTGACGCTGGCGATGGGTGTAGGTTAGGTAGGATCGTTCCAGAGAACTTTGTTTGAAGGAGTTGGTCAACGAGGGACATAGGATTCCTTTGACCACGTTGCCACTTTTGAAGGCAGAATACATCTCGTTGTTTAACGGTCGCTGAGGCTGGCCAGCGATGCTGGCTAGGGAGTTTCCCGATTCCAGATCGTGTTCTTTAATAGATATTGAAGAATATATAGTTAAATACATTAGTCAATAATACGTAAATGAAATCTGATACAATCCGGGCTTTGAATATTAGTAAACTAATATAAAACCCTTACAGAAAATCATCATTTCAAGAAATTTAAATTAGTTTTGTATTTAAATTGATTAATTCTGATCTATTAAAATGAGCACAAATGAACTTTTAGGTAAATTACTTTAAAGTAACATTTAAATATAAATATAAATGACTTTTACTTGTAAGCAATCATTATTTTTATAGTTCGTCTTAATGATGTTCATTCTTGAATATTTATTTGCACACTGATGTAAAAACAAATGCTTTTTAATTTTGTATTTTAAATTATTATTTAAATTCTAAAACATTTTGCGGTTTAAACGTGCTGTAAACTTTTTAAATGTGCTTGAATCAATTCAACATGCTACTGGCTCTGTTTTAACTGAGACTGCCGGAATTGCCGTGAGGAATAACCAAAATCAATAGGCTGATTGTCTTAAAGCAGGCTAAGCTCCATAAACGATTATGGCCAAAAACAATTCCGGCTTATAACTTAAGAGCCCCCATGGCCAAACTCCATTTCCGGGATTCGAAGTCCCCGCTTACCGAAATTGCTGTTCCCAAAGATGCTGCAGCTCTCCGTGCGGCGCTTGGGTCCGTAGGCCCGCTTGGCCTCCACAATCCGGACGGACTGCACCCGCAGTGGCGTCTGCTTGGCCACGCCCCCGCGCTGAGGGCCGCCCTGCTGTTTCTTGCGCAAATTGGACAAAATTGATGTGGTGGAGGCACGCAGCGATGGCGGCAGGTCGCCAGTGTCCTCCATTTGGGCGCCGTCGCCGGGAAGTCGGGGTATTTTCGACATGTCCGGAGTGGCTATCGTTGTGGCTTTGGTGGTGGCTGCATCCTGCTGTTTTTGGTTTTAGCTTGGCTTTAATTAGTCCTAAGTGCGTGGGCGCGCATATTAACTTACCTCGCAGGATGCGGCTGCTGTTGCTGCCGAGGATGTGGTGGTGGTCACTGCTGCTCCTGTTCCCGTTCCTTTGACCGTAATCTGTTCATCATCTGTGGTCTGCGCTGCGGGATTACTTAGACCGAGACCCTCATCCTCATCCTCCTCCTCATCGTCGTCATCATCATCCCCCTCCAGTTTTAGGTCGTCGATTTGGGCCAAGGCGATGGCGCCCTTTTCCACCGCCCGCCGAAGGACCACCCTCTCATCGGGATCCGCCTCCTCCCCCGGAGGCGCCTCCTCTTTCGTGTCACCCGCCACCGCCCCGGCCCCCCCGCGCTGCGTAAGTTCGGGGGGAGCGGAGTGGGTCACACTGTTGCTCTGCCGACGCTGCTGCAACGAAAACGCCGATGAGGGCGTCGCACTCAACTGCCGCATGTGCACCTCATCCGACACCAGCTTGTCGTCATCCATGTTGGCCAACTGCTCCTCCTCCGCGGTCCTACATACCGAGAAAAAACAAAGCCGAAATTTAGTACAGTAAAAATTATATTGTATTTATTATATTTTTAAATGTCCTGGGAAACTCTTTAAAAATTAAAATTCAAAGTTAAACATTTTAAAGGAAGTTCAATTAAATAATTTTGATTAGGAGATGTCACATTTATCATATATATATTAATATTATATATTTTATTATTATTTAAAATTTCAGTTGGATTTCATTTAAATGTTATTTTTTTCAGTATACTTAAATTCTTTTAAATCAGAGAATATTAAATTTCAATCTTCACTTTGAAGTTCAAATTTTGCCTAATGAATGTAAACATTTGCTGGCGTGAATTAGAACTGTAAGTGTTGAGGAGAGTAAATTAATTTACAAGAATTGAGAAATACTTAAAGGAAACGCTTTAAATCGGTTTTTTGCCCTTGCAAAATATTACAATTTCATTCGAAAATGGAGTAATTAAAAGAATTTATACAAGATAAAATATTCTTTTTATATTTTGATTATTTTGATAAAAGAAAAAAGATAAAGTTTAATAAAGTTTATTTGTATGTTTCTTAATAAAAAATATAATCTGCGCATCTTAGCCTACAATACATAATTTACAAAATTAAATAATTTTGGTTCTGAAATTTATCATTTATGATTCCTTTTTAGTGGTATTCCTTAAGGTCTGAAAATATTTTTGTATAAAATTTAAAATTGACCAAAAGTTGTGAGAGTGCTGTTAAATATTTGTTGAAAAGAACATTTTGCCGAATCGAAATTAATTTTCGTCTCCGTGGGTGGTATCCCTTGGCTCTTTCAATATTTATTCGCACAATAACGATTGAATGTCTTTGCACAACCCTCGAACCTTTTGAGACTCTCAAGACAAATTCTTGTTTATTGTACTATGCATTCTTGTGGAGGAGAACCTCGAAATTCAATATCGCGTAAATTTAATTACTTACATTGTGGCATTGAAATAATTATTTGAATTGTCTAGTTTCTATTGTAATAGTGAATTTAGTTATTTTAGGTATCAGTTTCTGACTTCCCTCGCAAGTTTCCATTTTTACTTTCGCTGCCAGAATTATTAAACCAAATAGTAATTTATGTGTTTCACATTTCAAGCTGTAGTTGATTTGATTATTATTTATTGCCATTCCATTAAAGTGCAAAACAAAATTTAAATTGTGTAAATGAAATAAGTCGATTTGTGGCATTTGAATAATTCTCTGATTTTGGTAATTTACTTAACGAGAATCTGTCAGTAAGGGACTTCGAATTTCTTTGTCAAACCCCCTTTCGAGACCAAGAGCTTTTGAATAAATTCGTATTTATTAAGCTGCTGTTTTTGTTTCTGCTGATAAGGGACCGGATATATATCTATCCTTGCTTTATATCAGTTTATTTGATGTTAAATTCCCGATGCCGCAGCGGAAACGTAAAATGACACAAGGCAGCACGACGGCAGTGGAAAATGGCGCGTTGATGTCGCTGTCATTATTCAAATTAGCAGTGAGACACTCACACACACGAGTGCACAAACACACGTGCAGGCACGCGCACACACACATACACCAAGCCACACACACGCATTCCTCTGCATATGTAGCACACTTTTCAGGGAAAGCGAATTTAAATCTAGCTGAAGGAAATTGGCAAAAAATAAATAAATACAATAAGCCGAGGGTCAACTAAGCCATGTTGGATATACATATCATTGCGTACATTTTCCATATTGATTAAGTGGCATTGGTACAAAAATACATCCTTTTTATAATTCTATTCTAATTTTATTTTATTGGTAAAAAAATATCAGCTTTAGATCTGACTTCATACATACTCTGAAGACAATTATTATTATATAGAGGGTTCTTATGACCTTAACTATTATTATTATAAGAGCGTAAAGAGGATCAGTTAAATTTAAGTTGCATTCCAAATATAAAACAACTGCATTAGTAAGCGATTTCCAATAATATATACATTTCTTAATTTGTATTTATCTTAATGTGATCCATTCACCTGTTGCATGGCAGTTACTATCAAATTGATGTCGAGTGTTATCTGCCCAAAGGTGGCACTGTATTGTTGGATTGTTTGCGCCAGACAGCGTGGATTATATTTACCATATTTACTGGCCTATACAATGTGCAGCAGTATCTCCCTATTTTCTCCCTTTCTCTCTCCTAATCTCTGCTCTTTCTGATTCTCTTTCCCTATAAAACAATCGTTATCATTTATGGGAAGTAAATGCTTTATTAACCAAATTCAAACTCCGATTTATTCGTTGAAATTGCAGTGCAGGTAAAAAAGATGTCGATAAATATTGGATTACTCCAACGTTAGATGGAATTTTCCGCCATGCGTTAAAAACAATCAATTTGAACATCAATTTGCACGGCGAGATCGCAGTTTAAGTGTAATTCTCAGGTTGTAAAGATGCGGATTTTAGCACCTCCCCAACCAACCAACCAACCGTATAACTTTTAACATCTCCGCAGATGTTTCGATTTATTCACGCACCTGTAAGGTTTGGTCCAATAAGGCGGTATCACATGCCCGATCACAGCGGATAATGTTCCGTTTCACTGATTAGCACATTGTCAAGCGGTTGCACTACCTTTTCCAACTGAAGTCGTTCGATGAGTAATCCCACAAAAGAAAATCGGGCCACCGAACCAATCCAGGCGATTCGAATGGAGTTTATCGCCAGCGATGGGTCGAGATAAACTTCTAATATAATTATCGCGTATATAAATGTGTTGATAATGGCGCAACAATATTCAAAATACAAAATCGATAAATCGAACGCGGGGGAATTGGTAGAGGCAGGGACATTGACAGGGTCTCCTCGCCCATCATTGTCAGGGCGGGCGAATATGTAAATATGCAAATATGGAACCTATTCCGTGATTCACTCAAGGAACTTTGCACTTTTCACCGTTTTTGACTTGGCGTCATATACAATGCAAATGTTGATCTATACTCTGTGTATATTTATATAGACATATGTTAGGCGAGACTGCTCAACAGGTTTTATTTATTAGTACTATTATTTTTGCTGCCGCCAGCGGCTTGCTTTGGTTAAATAATATTTTTTTTTTCGCGTCTTTCACATCGGACTGGCGTTTGACAACTGAGCGAGAAAAATTCGCCATCGCCGGGATATAATATGATACTGTCGAGCGTTATTTTGGATTTGGTTTCTCTCCATATTCTCCATATTCTCCACATTACCCATATTTCTCTCTTTCGCTCGCGGTGACGCCAAGTGAAATCAGTTTTGGTCAACAATGTTGCTGATATGGTAATTGACTCGAGTTCGCCCGGTTGACTTGCCCGCCAGAATGATAATGGTAATTATAATGAGTCCCTAAATGATAATCAACAATTGATGGCTATTCTTTGGCAGGAGCGCTGCTGGTGGACCTAAATTAATTGTTGGGACTAATAAATATTTGATCGTTTCTTAGAAGAACAAGCCCCAAGCTGTTAATAGGTAAATATTTTCTTACTTAAAAGATATGTCTTGGTACCTTCATTAGTGAAGCTAAAAATTATTAAACGATGGTTAAGGTTAACTATTGATTTCAAGAAGATAAGATATTATTTTAATTTAATAGCCCAAACTAAATATTGTTGTTGACTTAAAACATTACCTTTATTTTTATCAAAATGTTCGCCTTCATCGTTAAATAGAAGTAGGTTTTACACTATGAAAACGTATTGAATTTTAAGCATGACAAGAAGAAAAGAACGGTCCTTGAGTATACATTTATTTAAGCTCTGCATTTTTTCTCACATTTTTAGTCAAAGCAAATATTTTCCCCTTAGGAATTTTTAACTCTGACAATAATTCGGCATATTGCATTCAAGTGAAATTCCGTTTTGAGCTTGAGGGCAAGAAAGGCCAATTTAATTGAAGTGTCCCAAGCATAAGCATATTTAAAATTTTAACATTTCAGTACGTAACAGTAGAAGGCTTTTGCTGTAGAAAAAACAAGGCTTATTTCATGCTTTTCTAGTTTCATTTTTAAAATTGTGTTTCCCCTTATTTTGCGAAATTTGAGGTGTGTTTTTGTACGGCCAACGTTCAGATATGAAATGTCAAAGGCATGCCTGCTGGCTTTTATTTATATAGACAAACAGTGGGGATAGTTTCAAGTCGCCAATCAGCCATTCGAACCACCCACTTATGGGCCAAAGGGGTGGGAGAACCAAGGCCAAAAGGTAAGAGGCGGTAGTCAGTCCTTTTTATGAGCTTATGTTGGCTTGTTGAATTTATGGCCATAAGAAACTTGTTAAAGCACATTATTGGGTGTGTAACAAGTGTGTGTGGCTTTGTTTGCTTATGGTGCTGCGACTTTCAAGTCCCAGACTCAGGAAAAGAGGGTTGGAAGGCGGAGGTTTTAGGCGGCAGCTGCTAAGCTAAGTAGATTAAAGTCATATTTACACGTCTTTGTGTGCACCCAAAAAAATATTTTATACAATTTTGTAAATGTCTTTGTTTCTCTTCATTGAAGTTAAAAAAATATATAGGTTTTAAAAATAGAATACATTTAATTATTCATACTTTAATTTATACATTGTAGCTCCATTATTTATTAACGAACAAAATTGAGTAATTTATTTTAAAATTCAAATATTATATAAAATCTTAAAAGGCAACATGTGATAAATGTTAGACTCTACTTGCAATATATGTAGTTTAATTTAAACAGACAGATAAAATATTTTTTAGAAATAATAGAATTTTTACAACAGATCGGAGTAAGTCCAAACTAATATTTAAGAGCCCTTCATATATTATTATATTTACTTTAAGATTTCTTCCCCTAATCTTTATCCCTTTTTTTCAGTATATGTGTGTCTCTGCGGTTGTATTTGAGTTTGTGCTCTGCGTTAAGTGGCAGCAATTAACACTTGACATATTTATGCTTAACCCGAGGGCCCCAACGGGCGGTTCCCATGCATTATTGTAATGCCCTGGTGCCACCAACAACTACACCAACTACTTGGCAAGGTTGAGCCATCGATATGGCCACAACAGCACCAACTACAACAACCATATCGGCCGTGTCTGGCAAGCTGCTTAGTTTATTTATTAAGCGTTTAAGCCGTTCCAAAAGGGGCGAGGCCATAGTGGCGGAAGGGGCGTGGCTGTCATCCAGCTGGTGCGAAAGCGTTTCCTACGGTTTCATCCGATGTGTGTGAGGATGACAAATATTTAAAGATAATTAGTTGGGTAAAATTTCTCCGGAGGTAGAGATATCTAACGTATGGTCGGGTCATCAGAATAACCCTGAACTACTTAAAGGGTTAAGAGAAGCCAGATGGATTTTTTGGTCAGAATATTGCTTCCGTGAAAAACGATAGTCTTAATAATTATACATTGAGTTTTCCAAAGTGTATATTTTCTTGTAATTAAATTTGTACCAACTTTAAAAAGTTTTTAGGAATACAAAACAATTTTGAATACGTTTTAATCTTACCTTTAAATGAGAAATTTATGATTTATGATAGACAGAAGTAATAAAAAATAAATATAAAAAAAATGTATTGTCAGATCTTAAAAAGTGTATAAATTTTTTAAATTTAAATATGTTTTTAATAAAGTAGCATACTAACTAAATAATACTAGCGAATTCTAAGGAATTCAAGAACTTTTACCCAACCAAGTTAAATATATATAAAAAATCGATAATATCGCCATTACGCCCTTAACGGTCCCCAAAGTCGGGCCATAAAATCAATTAAAACATGCTATGATCATAATTTTATTGGTAATTAATTTCCGGCACAGGTCAGGAAATGACAACCATCAGAATGACAGCAGAGCATGCCAAAACAAACGCAGCAGGTGGCCAATTTGCCGCAACGAGAATCAGCCAGTTCGGTTATGGATATGGCCATGTCTTTGGCAACTTCATTTGGCTAAGAGTCCTGGCCCATAAAAGACCCGTCGGGCAGACAGACAGACACCTTTCCCCATACACATATATCTGTCAGTATGTGAGTGTGCTGGATTTGGGTTAATGTCGGACATTGGTCAACATGGGTGTGCAATTGAAGGCGAGCAACAAAGCAGAAAATAGAAAAATTACTCAGCGGCTCAGTTTGGGTCAGACAAAACAAGAAGGAGTGAAGAAACCCATAAAAAGGGACAAAAGGCTGGGTAATAGAAAGTTTTTCCATACACACAGAAAAAGCTAAGATTAAATAAGGATTAATCTGAAATCTAATAAGCACTAAGATTATTTTTCTAGTTTTCATAAAATTTGTATATTTTGTTCTGTTTATCTGATTGTTTTTTTTTCAGGATTAGATTCTTAAATAGTTTTTAATGCATTTTAATTTTGTTCAGTGTTCTTTAAAAAATCAGGAAGAAAAAGAAATCGAACATATTCGGGATCAATCAGACTTGGGCAGCAAATAAATTCTCCCATTGTGGGCACAAAATCTCAGTTGGAACTTCTTGGTGGTTGTTTAAAATAGCATTATTATTCGATTCTTTCGTGCTCGTCCCTGTTACGCATTGTTATGCAGAAAATGCGCTTAGCCAGGACCAAGGCTTTGATGTCCTTTTGCCGCTTTGTGGCTCGTATCAAAGCATTTTATTTGACGGCTGCCACTGATTTGGGTAAACACATTCAAAATCAAAAGCAATCAGGACAGCTTCTGTGGATGAAGAAAAAGGCAATAAGCCGTGTAAGTGGCCACTTTTTAAGGCAGCAATCAAGTTAGCAAGTATTCGAACCATTACATTTGACAAATCGGTTGCCCCGAACCCAAACCTCAAATCCCCAGAAAGCGGTACGCCAAGTACTCTTGACATTTGCCAAAGAAATCTTAAAATCTCGTAAAAGTTGCCAGGACATGGCTATTTATGTTTATGGCGCACTAATTAGCTTTTCTCGCTGCAGCAAAAGTTTTCTCCCATTAAAAGTCGCGCCATGTATTTTCCTCATTTCCTCGCTCTTTCCCTTTTGAAAAATCTGTTCCTGCTCCATTGTTGTTTGTCATTAAAATTCACATTTTATGGCAGATTCGGTTGCCTTTTACCTAGTTTCTGTGTTGTCGCCTGCGAACCGAATTTCCCCTTCTTTCGATTCCGCCGTTTGTTTACTACGAGTAAAAAAGAAAATTTGCATAGAAAAAGAAATTTGCATAGCATTAAGCAGACGCTTCAAGTTGTCCTGACATCTACAGCTGCTGCTCCTTGAGGTTGAGCCATCGAGTTCGACTGGATGCGGGTGAAATATTAAATTTATGGCCAGTACGTTATGTTTACTTTTGGGGGCACGCAGTCAGTTCTGTTTAATACCCACTAAGAAAGAGCTTATTCACAGCAATTAAAGCAGTTTGATAGCATAAAGCTAAGCGCTCTGACTTTGGGTTTTAATTCTTCATTAAATGCTACGTTTTATTGTCAGGCCTGCAATTTTGTTATCTTTTAGTAATGATTGGGGAAATTCCACCCTTCCCAACTTTTATCAATTGAAACTGGGCTTAAAAAGCCGATGGTTTGTTCGTTAGTATTCAATTAAAACAACATAATTCGATTAAGACACGAGCAAGCTGTCCTTTATGGTCTCTGCTTGTTTTTCCAAAGTGAATTATCTAGGGCCACGCGGCGTATGCGCTATTTCCCATTACAGTAATATATTCTTTTGATGTTCTTAAGTTTCCTGACATTTTTCACACACCCATTTGAATCATTTAAAGGTTCTTCCCCTTGAAACGAGTCCATTGAGCTCAGGATTCAAGTGAAGACAGCATCTTTGTCAGACGCGTCGTCTGTTGCCATTTATAAAGCATAATTGAAATATGAGATTGACATTGAATACCAGTGGCTTTGTTGCCATTGTCGCCTTTTGTTCCCGGGCTTTCATCGGATACAATTCCACACCCAATGCGACACATTGTTGGGGGACCCATTTAATTGATTATTGTAAATAGAAGTGGAGCGAAGCGGGGCTTCTCTTAGAAACACTATCTGCAGCGAACTACAGTAGAACTTCTATAGTCTGTACTTCAAACTTTTTAATTTAAGAAACCTAATCAAATACTATTAATAAAAAAGTATTATAATTTAAATTATCTTTAAAATTTTACTTATGCTTTTAAAAATAAATATTTTATAAATGCTTAAATACAACATGTTTGGTTTAATTGTCCCCAATTATTTTATTTATTTGCTATATTCATTTTGTAAAATTAAAAGATAATTACTTTTTTTACCAAAAAATGACTTTGTAATAAAATTATAGTCCAGGCCTATTTTGCTGCTTTAAATGACTAAAACTTTCCATGATTCTTAACCGGTTAAATGGAAAGCAATTGGAGCGTGGATGGCATCGAAATCATTGACAACCTTGAAGCCCCAACATTGTGGCGCACTCTTAGCCAAACTGTCAACACTCACCTGAGGCAAATGCGCTCCTCCTCCTCCTCGAGTTCCCCGTCCATCGTGCTCGAGGATTCTGTCTATAGCTGTTCCTCGGCTTCCTCCTTTTTTGCAGCTCGTTGGTGCACGTCAAGTGAGAGTTTTAACTGCCAACGGCAGCAACACTGCGAATCCTTGAGGTTGACAGGAGTGCTCTTTGCTGACGTCGAGGCTTTAAGCCACCTCAAAGTGATTTAAGCTGTTGTCAATTTGCCTAATGCCGCCAAACAAAAAGATAAACGAGGCAGGAGGCAATGTCCGTTGGTAAGGAACGTGTGTTCCATGGTGCCAAAGAATCCGTCGAGGAATCCGCTCCTGACTTGGATTCCAACTCTGTAAGCAGATAAGCGGAAAATCACATTCAGCACTCCTTATAAACTCGAAAATCTCTTCCAATTCCGCCGGAAGGAAAGGCACCCTCTTCGTCTTCAGACACACACTCGCCGCCAGTCGTTCGCATTTAACAATGGCAGTATATAATTTAATAAATAGTTGCAGTTGACAGATTTCAAGAGGGTGTGGGTGCGACAGAGTGGCGGACACTACACGTCACCGGCTCAAAAAAGCAATACATATACGTCTATATAAGGATGGTGACAAGTGCAAAAGTGTGCACGATAAGTGGCATAAAAAAGAAGCCAAAAGAAACAAGGGAACTATATGAAACTATACTCTTCTTGAAAGTTTTGTACTCTTATGTAAGTTAGTGAAAAATATGACTAACTAAACCATATTTGAAAAGAACATGACTGAGCTTAAAATAGTAACGTGTCTAATAATATATTTTACTTTATATAAAGGGTATCTAACTAGTATAAAGATACTTTTAAGTCTGTTAAAACTGTAATCACTTAAAATGGTAATTCGTTCTTATTTTTTTGTTTTGGCATTTAATTTCATTATTCTATATGTTAGGGGGATTAGCACCCATTTCAAAGATACATTTGTGAATTTGTATGAAACAAAGCTAAGAGACAACTGATGTGCAAGCAAAATTCGTTTTCTTTATAATTCAGGTTGACATTCCTGGGCAAATAAAACCTAAAATACCAGTGTCAGAATCTGGACAAACAAAAAAGCCAGGGAATGGTAAAATCGGTGCACTCAGTCATATGGGTTTGTGTTTGTTAGTCACTCTTACTTTGCCATTTAAACTGTCGCCTTTGGGTGTGAGTGTCTGCTGTTGGTGCTCCTCCACATAGGGCAAACACTAGAAATGTCAAATGTTTTGCCTCAACATGTGCGCCCTGCACAGAAGGAACAGGATGCGGAGGAGGAACCGGATGAGGGGCAGGACAGAACAGGAGCAGCAGTCAGGGACAATTGCCGTGGTGTTGGCTGTTTTTTATGTCCAGCCCATTTCCATTGCAAATGGCACACAAAAAGAAAAAATTAACTGTCAAAAATACATTGGTCCAAAAATGTCATAAGAAATATCTTGATTAGATATGATTATATTCCGCCGAAAGTTTGAATGAGGTTAGACAGCCCATTTTGTAAATTTAAGAGGCTATTTCCTTCTTCTGCTAGAATCAGATAAATATTAAATAATATTTATTGATTTAGATCGGCAGCACACTTTTTATCAGTTAATCAGATAAATATGAAATATTACTTTTATCAGTCAAATTAATTACTCTTTATATAAAGTTAATAAATTCAACGTATTAATTGAAGGGAAATGTTTTTAATTGAGAGCATATACATATTTTTTTATTGGAATAATAATAAGAATAAATGGGCTACAGAAATCAAAGTATTTTGAATGGTGTTCAATGTAAAAATTCAAAGAAATCCTTGTAAATTTTTTCTTGTGCACCACTGAAAGCCACTTGGAGCATGCAACACCCGGTCAAATTCAATCAGTGCGTGCAACTCGCGGCCACTTGGAAATGCTGTCTGTGGTTCGCCTGCCTCGCAAGTGGTTAAGAGCAGGCGATGCAGGTCCTCCAACTCAACGGTTATTATTGAGTCATAAAACACAATTTAATGCCATTAAACAGGATGCATTTAACCGCTATCGCGAACAGGGTGTCTATTAGTCCGTTGACGGGCGTTAAGGCGGCAATTCCCCATCGTAAATATATGGCAGATATCCGCCTGATCCCCATATGCAGAGTATGTTTTATTGCCCTACTCGGATATTTATCGGACAGCAAATATAACGTATATGTTTTACGGCACTGGCTATGATTTATGTGCATCCTGTTGCGTGAGGATATGCCAGCAATTTCCTCTCCTTTCATTTCATTTCTCCTTTGCGTATTTTTTTTCTTCCGCCTGACAATGTAACCAGTTTATGACGTTGCTAGCCAAGTTTCCGGTCTGTCTAACATGTGGCTGGGGGGTGTCCTCCCCCCTATTTCAATTGCCTTCACCGCCAGCAATTGTTACGAGAGCCCGACTTAAAGTAGAGTGTTTCTGAATCCTGCTAAAAATTATTTTAAAAAATATACTCTCAAAGGAGGATTCTGTGTGTGACAGTCATCAGCAGGTGAATGTCCAATCCCCATTCCCAGAAGCTCTACCTAAATCCGCTTGGATATGCGTGCCACATCCTTTGTGTGGCCCACACAAAAACACCGAGCTTTACGACACTCGAATGGCAGAGTGTGTGTGTGGGTTTTTGGGGTTGCAGAAAGGACTCATCACCAGTGGCAGTAAATTGAGTGTAAATATTCCTACGATTGCTTTGCTGCTACTGTTGCTGCAGCTGAACTGTAAAACAAAAAACCTTTGCAAGCTCCGTCAAAATGTCAGGCACGTCGATTTATGTCGCACTTTGCAAACACTATGTTGTTTTTGCAAATGCTGCTTAAACACCGAGAAAAAAACCCTTGTTAAAGGTATTACAAAATAGCAAGCTAAGTTTTTTATTAAAAGTAAATAAGTGCTTAATATGCCACTGGAAAACAATACAGAATAAAATAATTTTATTTTAGGGGTTACAAATTGTTGATAAAGTTTTTAAGTAAATATATTTTTTTTAATCTCTTAGGAGATTGTAAAGTATTTCCATTTACATAAGTTTAAGTAATTTCCTCTGCACTTTAAAATAAATGATTTAAACCTTTTAAATAGGAAGTTTTGTTTGTTCTTATTCAATTGTCTGAAGCCATTCACTCGACCACATTTACATATTTTTTGGTATGTACATTTTTGCCGCGTGTATTTTCGCCCTGATGCTATCCTGTTTGTTTGGGCAAAGCAGTTTGCACCATCGCGCGGCCGAAAATAATTAAGTTTCTGATTCATGTCGACACCAGAGAGACAAAGGCGACTCAACTACTCATCTTGCTGGAAGGGCAGCGAGGTGCTGGCAAGGACATGCAGCTTGCAATTTGCCACCCGGGTCCTTTGCTCCTTTGGCCGCTTGCCACACTCTCGCATTAAGCCAGCGAATTATGTTGCATGAAAGGAGCGATGAACAAACAAACGGACCACAGATCCTGCAATCCGAGTGGCCCTTTCCTTTGTTAATCCTGCAGCCAAGAGTGCACCCATGAATAAGCGTTTACTCGACCGGTTGGCCGGGTTGCAGTTCCAGTTACTCGCACAGTTACCGGGCAATTATGCGCTTCTTAAAAATAAATTAATGACCAACTTCTGAGAAGCCGGAGAGAAAGAAAGCAGAGACTACGACAACGGACACTCCCGCAGGTGAACTCTACAGGACCTTTTAAATTAATTAAACAACAAGAGAGCCGTTTATAAGCCCCAGCTATCATGAACTAACATTTAACGATTGTCTTGGGACTGATTGTAAAATTTTTTAGGTTTTAATTAGTTCCTTTAGTTGTTGAATTAGCTACCTTTTGTCAGATGAGCAATGCCTAAAAGAGACGTACTTTAAGTGAGTTTTACTATAGAAAGTCAAAAATATTTAATGTAAAACTAACGTTTTACCTATAATGTTTCTTAACAATAATCTCGGCTACATTTCAAGCTAATTCTAACTATTCCCTTTCAATTAAAGCAATGCCTTTAATTTATTTCACAAAAATAAATGTTATTAAAGAGTTTTAAAAAAAAAACATAGAAATCGATGTATAAAGTTTTCGGTCCCTGATTTAAAACCATCAAATTCTTAGCAATTAAATGTTTATTTTTAATTTTGCCAATTTTATTTCTTTTTGATGAAATACTATATTTAACATGCCACAAAAAGCTAAAATAAAACCATCTCTACCTTATTTGTTTTGCATTTATGAATAATTGCACATTCAAATACGAATTTTGAAGTTTTAAGCTACAGTCCGTAACAGTAATGAATTTTCATTTATTTTAATAACATGCAAACGAACCAATTCCGACTTCAGTCACACGCTGCGTATGATCAATTTAATTGGCAGGCATCAAAATTCGTTGCCTACTTTCAGGCTGCTCCTTTTTCTAGCGACCGCTGGCCATTTTAAATGAACTTTTAAATTGATGTATAAATATGGAATGAGGCAGACATAATTTATTATAAAATGCATTTCAGTTTTAATATCATGCGTCCGCTGTCAGCACCGTAACGGTGGATTTAATTGAATTGAAAAATGAATATTGCACGTGCATAAATTGAATCAGTGCCCTGAAATTGAGTAAGTTTTTGGGTAAAGGCGTAAGGGCGAACAGGTGTTGGCCAAAATAGTGTGTGTTTATGCTTTTGGCTACACATTTTCACATTTACCACCGGGCAATTTATTTTAATTTCCCACAAAATGTCTGCTAATCATGGCATTTGCGCGTTTACATTATGCGGTCGCTTTTCGCTTTCAGTTTTTGCAGCATGTGCATGTTATTTTAGTTGCATGCATTAGCAGTCACTGCATATTGGATGAGTTGCCACAGAATTGCTTTCACCACTGCACTTTGCGACTTACAATTTTATGTTTGTCATCGCCAATGAAAGCTACAGATTCCTTCACCCAGTTATAAAGGCAACATTAATGACTAACCCTCATCAGTGCGAGCTAATAAATCATCTGTTTTAGAATCATCCAATCATGATTTTAATATTCGAATATAAAATGTTCGTATTTGCCCTAACTTGACTGGCAAACGACACAATAAACGAAGTGGAAATAAAATTCGTATCCAGCCAAATTGTTTACACAAAAAAGAAAAGCTGGCCTTTTTTATGAGCCACTGGCTTGAAAGGGGTAACACCTGCTAGGACGAGGCGGTGGCGGCTGGGGTATATTAAACTTTAATTCCACAACAAAGCCGTAAAAATGAAACAGGAAACATATAGCCCCCAGGCCACATCAAACGCATTGCAATAAGCCGGACAGGATCACTTTGTCTCCTGTTTGTGCACTGAAAACAAGGGGAGTGCCAATTGAGTTGGATTTTGTCAACATTGTTTTTTAAATAAAGAAATACGATTATTGTGAAAAAACAATTGAAAACACTAAACATTATATAATAACATTATAACCGAAATTTATGTAATAAAACTTCAATAATCAATATCATTTTCACCAGTAAAGTAATCATTCTTAATCACCATTAATATAAATTAAAATGTGGAATATTTCACGCTAAGACAAATTTAAAAGATATGAGGGCTAATATTGAATATCTTTACATCAGACAAATATAATTATTAAATGTTCTTTTTAAAGGGTTCATTCTAATAAAGTTCTCTGTGTGATTGCTCTCTTTCCACCCTTTGAACACATGTAAGCTGGTAACCCCTTTGGTCTTTGCAATGTAAAATATTTGAAAATAAAATATGCTCTCCGCTTGCTTCGCTTCAAACTGGGCCAAAAGCAAATATGAGACGACAAGAAGGGCCAACGACAAACTGGCAAAAATGTTGCATAAATTAAGCAGAGAAACAAACGCTGGAAAATTGGCAGGGAGTGGGGTTTGAAAGGGGGTTCTCTGGACCATCCGCAATTGCCTTGACTCTGACTTTGAGTGACGTTGAAGCGTGTCTTAAATTATGATTAAACAAGGGAATTAAATGGTTTGTGTTTAGCCGTAATGTCTACATTGCCATTACGCCACCTCCCCGGGAAAACCCCTCCCAGCTGGAAAATTAATGAAAACTGTTGCGAATTTCAATTATGTTTTTATTTTTCAGCCACCTCCCCCGCATTCGCTTTTTCCCCTTTCTGCGTTGTTTGGACAATGACAAATCACTTGCATGTGTGTGCTTTTGTTTACTTTTCTTTTGGCTATGAAAATTATTATCTTCCCATTAATTTCACTCTCTTGGTAGCGAAAAATTTAATCAAAAAATTAACTGATTGTGTGTTTTTAATTATTCAGTTATTATGACTTTACGGCTGTTTGTCTTGGCAGCCATTGCCCATTTTTTCAGCACATTAATATATATATGGCTCAGACACATTCTGGGCGTGTTTTATCAAAGCCGCAGCCAAAAAAATTTATCGGGCAAGTGAGTAAACAAATTCGCAAACAGTGAAGATGTTTCAAATGAGATAAAAGACAACTATTTCTTTTATTTTTCGATGTTTACCGAGAAACACGAGAATGCGTGTGCCAAGTTTACAATGTTAGAAGGAGGTAAACAATCATCGAATGGCAACCATAACTTGTTGGTTCACTCTGCAAACTTGGATTGCAACAAGGTTGGACAGAAAAGTTATAAACTTTATACAACATTTCAACGGACGGAAAGTAAAGGGAAACAAAGGTCATGAAGGAAAGTATGCTGTTCTAGACAAAGTTGTCCCACGTTCTTAAACTTCAATGTTTAAATTTGTTTCTAAGACATTCTATTACTACAATTTGCCCAAGGAAAATTAGTTTTTCAACAAGATTATCACCCAATAATAAAATGTAAGTTTTAGAACGACCGTGTGTTTCTGAACAAGATTTTCACCTGTTAATAAATCTTAAGTCTTATTGACCTATGTTTCAATATTTCAACACTTGTCAAATTTAAAAAATGCCAATAAAGTCAAGATAAGTCATCGATTCAAAAAAGTCTATATAAGTATTATTTTTTCAAATAACATGTTAAATTAAATGGAACCAATTAAAATAAGTTAGCTGATTACAAAACAATAAGCATCAAAAATAAGAACTGTAAGCATTTAATTTGAAATTATAAACGAATTTACAAAAGGCAATTATAACTTTAAGGTTTTTATTTATATCAGATCTACAAATATAAGAAAGCTAATCTAATTGAGCCTCAAGCTAAAACTCTAAGAATTTATTTTCAAAATCAATTTGTTTCAGTTTCATTTATACTCAAAAATCAACTTCTTTTTGAATTTTCTCTTGAATTCCGCAACTTTGTCGTTGATTAGGGAGCTTTCCGTATAATCCCCCTTGATTTTTCCACACATATCCCACTACTCCGCACTTGCGATTGCAGTTAAAGTTTCATATTTGTCTACCAGTTTGCATTTTATTGTTTGCCACTTCAGCGAGCTCACCCCCCCGTTCTTTGACCCCCTTTTTAACCCCAATGCAGACTGCGATGTCACCACTTTGTGCTCAAGCAAATAAACAGCCAAAGTGAATAAAGTGAATTTTTATCAGCTTCACAAGTAAATAGACAACAAGATATTCTTGGCAAACGCCCCCAAACGTTTTACTACTGATTTCATTCTTTCTTCTTGTTTTGGGAACATTTTGTGCTCGTTTACTGTGTTTGGAAATTGTACATCTTTATGTTCCGCGTATGAATGGATTTCGCTCTTGTTGTTGCCCATTAAAACTGCAAAAAAAGAGTGGGATAGAGGGGTAAACAAAACTGGGAAGAAAGCAAAGTCAGCCAACTAAAAATGTGTGCATTTAATTATATATCAGTATCTTTGTTTGTATTTGTACTTTGAACAGTTCAGAAGCGAGAATTTAATTTTATTACTTTTTTTTTGTAGTTTTCTGCTTGGCTGTGCAAAACAGTGAGTCATTCGGAGGTTTTATATTATGACACTCCGCTTAAATGGATTTTATGTTCGGTGCCTTATATGGCAGCTAAAGCCATTGAAACCAGCCAGATCAGGCTTAATCCAGAATTGGCATTAGCCAGTGAAGAATGCAGTTTAAAGCCGTCAAAGCTGGGTATTAAATTGTATTAGCCAAATTGTTGATTTTGGAACTCAATATTTCTGACACCTCCATATGATGGACTAGCCAATTTTGCGCCATATCTACACACATTTATTTTTACAATTTGTTTATGTTCTGTTCATGGGTTTTTGGAATTTTATCTATTCCCAGGCAGCTTAAGTGATTTCTGGGGCAGACTTCTGTCTGATTTATTTGTCCAACAACTAAACGGCCAAAATGCAGGAAGGGGAAAAGTTGCGTCTGCCAAAACCGCCAGCCAAGTTGTTGGGAGAAAGTTTTCCCCCGGTGGTTGCAATTTTTCGGGTGGCTTGTTTTGTTTTGGTTTGACTTTCCTCCTCCTCGTTTTCGATTGCAGCGCAGCCTTGGCAGCAATTTGACAGACATAAACAAAAGGGAACTACGTACACTGTGGCACAGTTCTATTGAGGCTCATCCTAAAAGGAATTCTATATGCCCTACTAAAATACAACTTTATACAGAATATATGCATAATTTTCTCTTAAGTTAAAATGATTCTAAATTGACTTATTTTATATTTGTGTTAGCCATCTGTGAATTAGGGGTAATAAACAAATTTCCCACTTCTAAGAGATCTTAAAAATCTTTAAAAATTCCGTAAACTATGATTCCAAAAAAATTAAAATAAAAAAAATTTAATAACTAAATATACCCACATGAATTAAAAAAAAATTGTGTTTTATTCATCTCCATTTTTGTATGAAAGAATTACAATAATGTCATAACAAATAAATACATTTATTAAATTTATCCAAACAACAAATAAGAATTAAATCAAACAGTTGAAGTTGCAAAGAACCAATTTTCCTTTTACAGTTTTGAATTTCAATCCATCATCGCTGCATAAACCAAAAATTTGGACGTAGTTGCTTGCCAATATCGTAATTAAAATAAACAGTTTCTCCGCTCGAACTGCCAGATTACTGTTTATTTTTGGCTTTTTTTAAGAGTATCTTTCAGTCAGGATTAAATGCAGTTGTTGGTTTTGTGGTTATTGCAGCCACAAGTTTTGAGCCAGGCCAATACTGGGCTACAATGTTTGAGGCCAGAGCAGTGGCAGTAATGGTAACAGCAACCAGGACAATTAACGCTGCCAAAACTGCTGAGCCATAAGTTTCCGTTGGCAACACACACAAAGGCAAACCGGATCCTGTCGTCTGGGGAGCGGTGTGTCAAGTACCCTTTTTTCTTGGCCCAATCCCCTATCTTTTTTGGGCCCACGGGAAACTTGCAAAGAGTCTAGTCAAGATGAAACTAAATTAAATGCGGCTGAGGAGACAATTATTCTGCCATTTATCTCATATGGCATAAAGTTACAAAAAGTTTCCTCTTTTTGAACTCGCTTTGAGCTGCTTAGCGACACGTGGCCTGCTGGCTGAGGTGAACTTTTCAGCCTAGATGCGGTGTAAAGTATATTAAGTATACGCCATGATATTCCTCCCCAACGGATACTTTACTTTTATTTACTTGTCGCTGGGCATATTAAATTTCCATCACCCCTCCGTCGCTCTAAAGTTAAATGAATGTTGTTTTCAAGGACTCTTCCATCGAATTGCCTTCCTCCGCGAATTGAATTAAATTGTGTGATTGAAGCATAAATAAATTCATTAAATACTTGGCCGGGGGATGCCATAAAAGCAGCCAAGTGTTTTTCCAGCTAATATTTAAGGTATTCGATCGGATTTCTCTGCTCAGCTCAACAGGTCGCCGGGGGCAACCTTACACAGGACCAAGTCCAAGTCACAAGTTGACCTTCCGAATGCGCCTTATTGATTCAATCATAAAAATAACTGCAGAATGTTTGTATTTCTCTTTTGTGCCTGTGTATATATTTGAATCTGCCCCTGGCTTTGGCCACTCAATGCATCTTGTATCGTATAACTTGTATCTCAATGTCAAGGCTGTCTCGCAAGCTGCCTCATTATGGATGAATTTCAATTGGACTGGGTGATTGGCAATAAAACTGCATTGGGTGGCAGCTTATTGAACGGTCAATGAACAAAAGCTGGATTTTTAAAATATTTATGGTAAAGATTTTAATTTATTCTACAGAAATAAAGAAAATATTTAACAGTCAGCTGTTAAGCTTGATTTTAAACTTATTTTCTTCTCAAATAAAAGCACTGCATTCATGGATACAAATTTATGTAAAAATACTGAAAAGAAAAAAAAATTTGAAATATCTTTAAAGCATTTAAGATCGCAAGCCTGTTTTTAATTTTCTGTAGAAAGTATAATGTTTCACAGATAGTAACCACTTTTTTATGTCGTCTTGAATTGTTATCTTTTAAGTTTTGATAGATATTTGATATTTTCGGTAAAATATTATTGTAATTAAGTTTTTTTAAAGTATGTTTTTGAGTAATTCAATTTTAAAATCGTTAAAAAAAAACACGATTACTTATTCTGTAAAGGCAAGTAAAGACTTTTTTCAAAAATGTAACCTATTGAATTAAAGTTGAAGTATTAAGTAATCCTTTATCAGAATGTACTTTTTTCAATGAATTTTTTTTTCCAATTTTCGTTTGTATTTTTTTTCTTAAACATACAGCTTTCCCGCTTTCATTCGGCTTTCAGTTAAGTACTCCCAGCTTACAGTGAGGATTAAATTACTACCTATTAGCCTCTGTCCTGTGCTGTGACCCTCTGGCCAGATGTATCCTTTTTAAGCCACCTCTTTTTGTCCAGGAACTCACCGCTTATTATGCATCATTCTCATCAGTGTGGGCGCAGTTAATTTCACCTTTCAGGGACTAATCCCGCAGACAGGATCGGGCTTAATGCCCGCACATGCCAACAAGCTCGGCAGCATAATGCGTCAAATTGCTAATTAAGAACTGCAGCAGTGGCAACTTTTTGCCCCGATTAGTGGCCGTGTCATTAGGGTCCAGAAAGGGGGTTAATACCCGGCCAAAAGAAGCGAAAAGGGTCTGAGCTTGCGTGTTAAGATATTTGATTATGACAAACATCCACACATACGCTCGCACACACACACACACTCAAACCAATTAGCCGAGGGCGTGTCCTTTTGGGGCTGAAAAGTAGACTACACTTTTGTTGTTTCGCTGCTGGTCATTCAACTATTTGTGCCAAAAACCGAATTTGTGTCACGTCACAATGGGCGTCACAAAAAATAAAACTAATTAAGAGCTTAAAGATAGCGACAGTGAAGGAGCGAGCGATTAAAAATAGCCCGGGTGGAGGCTGCACACGCCTATTTTTAGGGTCACCTCGGGGTCAAGCACTCCGCCCGGCTAGACAACTGGTGGGCGGCAGGCAGGTGTCCAAAGGATATACGGTCTCTAATCAACCCCCGATTCGAGCGGGTTTAAAACCACCAATTTATTTGCGTTTTGCCCGCTGCGCACAAAGTTTTTTGGGCAGCTCACTGAGGCTGCAGTAATGCGAATTGATTTCCGCCGGCTGCAGACAACACGGTTATCCATTTCTGCCGCATCCGTATCCGGATTCGTTTCCTCACGGCATATCCTCACACAACAACAAGCCACATCTTTGCACTGAGCGAATAAAATTATAATAGAATTATCCAGAATTTTCCGCAACAAAGTTGTTTAGTTTTCAATATTTTATCTTAAGTTCACAACTAAAACAAGACAACCCAATTTTTAAATATGTTGCACCTTTTAATTTCGACGATATTGAGAACCCGAAAACAATATTAAAATTCTAAGTATTTCCAAATAATTTCTTTGCCGTTTTGAATAATCGAAACCTCGACGTGTTGACATTTCGATTTCATAAAGATTTTCTCTAAATGTAAAACATTCATCTTCGTACAGCCACTTGATTGTTTAAAACTTCCAATTCGATTTTTACGCCTAAATACTTGGGAAAATTGTTGATTTGATTTTGGCCGCGCGAAAACTTTTTTAATTAATTGGCCCCGACTTTGCTGTTGCTCTATTTGTTACTGATTTTATGGCAATGTGCATCCCGACCTGGTAAATGGGACTGGGACCATTTGATTTCGTCCGAAAAAAAAGCAAACGTGACCCAAAAGTTTGTGGCTCGTGTTTTTGCCCATCTTTCCCGGAATTCCGGAAACAAACGTGACAGTAATAGGTCATGCTTGATTCCCTTCGAATTTCGGACTCGGCGCCAATAAAAAGTTTGTCTTATTTGATTTTGATTTTATTTTTTTGATTTGATATTTTTGAGTAGCACATAAATTTACCTTCACTTTTCGTGTTGAAAGTTGAGTCCGTTTTTTATGGCTTTTGGTCAGTGAAGATGTATAAACTTTTCTGATGTTGAATGTTATTTGAAGATTGATATGTCTTCAATTTATTCTCCATACCAAGTAAGTATTTTAATGAACACTTTCAGCGGCAAATAAATTGCCACACTTTTATTGACAATCATCTTCGATTGATAAAAATATTGAGTTTTTATTTGAATAAGTGGGTCGGCTAACACTTTTGTTAAAATTTAATTGAATTATTACAATTTGATTAAATTTAATATTCATTGCAATTTTGTGATATAAAAACGTTTCATTAAAGAGTCATAATCTTTAATTAAATTCTAAACGGATCTTAATTTTAAAACAACAATAAACTTTGGTTTCATTTAATTACATAAACAACTTTAATAATAAAATAAAACTCGGTACGATCTGTGACACTCTTGCTAAAAACTTTTTTAAAACTCTTCAAACACTTCAGCTCCTGCCTTCTTGTCCGTTTTATTTTTACGCACAATTTCCGGCGGGAATCACTTCGACACCAAAATTCACTTTTCACTTTTCGGCTTACCAGCCTTCATTGCGTCAAGGTAACTCAATTTGAAATTCTTTTCAATTAATTGAATTTTTACTAATTACACGCACTTAGCACCTTGTTGGGTTTTCGAAAACGGAAAGCGAAATCGAGGAGCGCGCGAGTAAAGGACTTCCGATTCGCGTGGCTGGCCGAATGACAATGCGTCGTATACGCAATTTCCTGCCGCACAGTGTCGCGTTCCATCGGCAACTGAATTGAATCGCTCGTCGCCGACAAAACGACTTGGAAGCAACAAGCGCGCACGCCAAACGCCCAGGAGCGGATTCGGGCTCCTCGGGTTATAAATCGTGGTTATTTACTGTGGCTCGCACCATCCAGTATGACATCACTATCCAAATTCGTCAGTGTTAGATGCGTAATTAAAATGTCTGCATAATTAAACACGGGAGATTTCTGTTTATCTGCGGGAACTTGACATATTTATCGCATGGACCGAAGTCTGAAAGTCGGGCGACGTGGACCCAGCGGCAACCACCTGTTAGCTTGGCGCCATGTTAGCTAACAGAGAGCTGTTTCCGAGAGCTTTTTGGGTAACATCATGTTAGTGTGGATGGTCAAGAGATGTTCGCGAGCTTTTCATCACATGCCAGGAAATGTACCAAAATTTGATTTCTATAATTTGATATATTTTATGATTATAAATACATTTTAAACATTTCTTAAGCTTTGATTTATTTAAATTAGATTTAAATAGTTGCATTAATTTAAAGGTTCCATGTTAAATCTAAAATTAAAAGGAGTTTTCTGGTACGATTTATCAAATGAATTTTTTTATAATGGGCCAGAGTTGTTTGTAATATTTTTACAGAGGGGTTGTAATTCCTATTTATATCTATTAATTTGTATTTAGCTTTGTGTTTTAGCTTTGATTTCAACCAACGTACATATGTATGTATATCGTTACTTGAAAAACATTTTATATTCATTTATTTATTTGAAATTTGACGTAAGTACACAAAATTAAAAAATAATCAAATAAGACAAAGCAATAGAATATTAATTAAATATATATATATAATACTTAAGCACCGACTTGTTCATAATCGAAATCGTTTAATAAGATTGTCGTTATGAATTGTATTTACTGTTGATCTAAGAAATTATGTAACATGAGTTTTCTTTAAATTTTCGTGTATTTCAAAAATGTATTTAATAATTTTTAAGAATATAACAAAAATCTAAACAACAATGAAAGTTTAAAATAAAGAATTTCGTCTATACATACATACAAATGTGCATTTTTGTCATTGTAATTGTTAAAATTGCCTGAGAGAAAACTTTCGAAGAGAACAGCAAAAAAACCGGTCTCCCTCTCTTTTGGGTGCTTTATCAATCTTTTTTTAGATTCACTAAGAGGCAAAGCAAAATAATTTCTGCTGATACTCTCAAACTGACGAGCAAAAGTGTAACACGAGTACAATACTCTAACTTTAAAAGTCTGTATCTTATGTTCTAATAAAGGACACATGGTATGCTATTCCCCCCGAATTGGTGCAACGCCACACCCAAAGTATGCCTTATCGCGTAGGATAACCTAAAAAGTTAAAAGGGCTGTGGACACATTATTAAAAAATTTTTAATAAAAATATTTGGTTAAAAAAATAACCGCATTGCAAAACTGTTACATTTGACTTATTTTACAGTTTGCTCCAGCATTTTTTTTTGTATTAAATGGCTTAAAATTTTCTACATACGTAGTGTATGGACAGACCAACAAAACAACACTAAGCTTTTTAGCATGCATACAGCAATTAGAACAAAAGATACACACCTTGAAGTTAGAGTGTTGAACTCGTGTTACAGTTTTGCTCGTCAGTGTTGTCTGTATATACTAACGTATTTTGAATTTTTTCTTGAATACTAACCTGTGTTAGATATGGGTTTTGAAAATATAGTTTCAATCTAACCTATTCAAATTTTAGATCGACTAATGATGCCTTTTTTACATTTGGCTTTTTAACATTTAAATATACAATTTTTAAATATACATTTTTGGAATCTTAATTTTATAAATACAAAAACGATGTTTTTTACTGACGCAAAAAAATGTACTAGACTGGGGCCTTTTATTTTCTCAGACATAACAAATCAGAATTGTTTTTTAATTTTCATACATTGCAAGCACATTGTGTTGCACAATTAAAGTACCCTAAAAAAAAGAGTAATTTGCATGATGCAATAATTGATATAGAAAAATCAGCTGCGAAACCAGAGAGTATCCAAAGACTATAAAAAAGGGCATGGTAAACAAAACTTTATAAAGTTTTTTAGCCGCTGACAGCTGTTCCACTTTTTATCAGATTTAGAAAAACATAAACAAATAAATAGAAGCAAATAGTTCTTAGTCATTTTTATCAAGTTCCCCTAGTTTCCGGAAATATTGATTGTCCTGTTAAACTGACGAGGGTAGATAAAAATGGATGACGAAATTGGAAACACGTGGAAATCAGCATTACAATGTTTATGCCAGAGCAAAACGGGACGGAAAAAGAGAGAGAAATAAAGAGAATACGAGAGAGAGAGAGTTTTGGCATTTAAAAAAGACCGCCACCCCATATCAACCTTCAATCAGTTTTTAGACACTGCAACGTGCGGACCTCGCTTGACCCTAATATTTAAATTAAATTCGCAAGGAAACAAGCAAACAATGTGTGGAATCTTTTCTATATTTTCGAGGGACGGGGAACAGATTCCCCCGCAAATCCTCCATGGCAGCAAACACAGTTTGAGGGAGCTGGCCTACCGCCAAAGTGGAAAACAGCGGCATCGTGGTCCGGACTCCACCGGGGTCTATGTAATCGCATCGGAAGGCGTGGCCATGGTGCACGAACGCCTGCGGATTGTGGGCGTGGAAATGGGAGATCAGCCCTTCGTCTCTGAAGATGGCAACATAGTCCTGGTGGCCAACGGCGAGATCTACAACTATCTGGAACTCTCGGCGGCAATAGCAAAAAAACGTGGCTTCTACAAACCCAAGAGCGATTGCCATGTGATACTGGAGCTGTACAAGGATTACGGCAAGGATCTTCTGCAACACATAATCGGTATGTTTGCTTTTGCCCTATACGATCGAAGGACCAAGGAAGCTCTAATAGCCCGAGATCCCTTCGGCATAATACCCATGTATGAGGGTGAGGATGCGGCCGGAAACCTGTGGGTTGCCTCGGAGATGAAGTGCCTGGCGGAAACCTGCTCCAAAGTGAGGACTTTTACGCCTGGCGAGGCCCGTTTTGGCAGGGTCGGTGAGCTGAAAGTCTGCTGGCAGTTCGAGCAACCCTGGATCAGGAAGGTGCCCAGCCAAACCTGTGATTTAGCCCTACTTCGAGCCAAATTGGAGTCCGCGGTGCGCAGCCATCTGAAATGTGATGTGCACCTAGGAGCCCTACTATCTGGAGGAGTGGATTCCAGTCTCATTGCTTCCATAGCCACGAAGATAATGCGGGAAGGAGATCCCACCTTTCGCTTGAAAACGTTCTCTGTGGGCCTTAAAGATGCACCCGATTTCCAGGCTGCCAGGCATGTGGCCAAATATATAGACAGCGATCACAAGGAGATCATCTTCGAGATCGATGATGCACTGGATGGCATAAGAGATATAGTTTACCACCTGGAAACCTATGATGTTACCACTGTAAGATGTAGTTTGCCAATGTTGCTACTGGCTAGATACATCAAGAGCACTGGTATTAAGATGATTCTATCAGGCGAAGGAGCAGATGAAATCTTTGGAGGCTATCTGTACTTCCACAAGGCTCCAAACTACGAGGATTTCCACGAGGAGCTGGTGAAACGAGTGCGGCAGTTGCATTTATCTGATTGTCTGAGGGCTAACAAAGTGGCCATGGCCAAGGGAGTGGAGCTGCGAGTGCCGTTCCTGGACACAGAATTCGTTAACCATGTCATGCAAATCAGGCCGGAGGACAAGATACCGGGCCCCCTTAACAAATTCGGGGGAGAGCAGCAAAAGCGTTTGGAGAAGTACGTCCTGCGAGCTGCCTTTGCCGATGACTACCTACCAAATGATGTCCTTTGGCGGCAAAAGGAGCAGTTCTCCGATGGAGTGGGCTACGACTGGATCGACAGCATCCGTAGGGTGGCCACTAGCCACGTAAGCGATAAGGAATTCGCCGGAGCCGCTCTACGGTTTCCCTTCAACACGCCCACCACCAAAGAGGCCTTCTACTATCGTTGCATTTTCGCTGAACAGTTTCCCGGAGAATCTGCCGCCCGAACCGTGGTGAGATGGGTGCCACGCCTCGATTGGGGCTGTCCGGAGGATCCATCCGGACGGGCTCAGGCCGTCCACCAGGTCAACAAAGACTGATAAAAACCATAATTAAATTAGTTTAGTCTGAGGAATTCCAATCAGCATTTGCTGAGACATGGACAATAAATTCCTTTATTTGGTAGTTAACTCGAGAGGTGTTTTATTTATTTAAATGAGAATTTATTCAGTCATCAGATAAGGTGGCGTGTGTACGGTTACATATGTATATTCTGCCATCTGTTGATTGTCAACACGTGCGCTCCACTTGACAGTGGAAAACCAGCTGTCGTCAATTGCTTTTTATATGCATAGTAATGAGAATTGCTTTTTACTAGATAAAAACGCCAATCAAGCAGCTTTCCGCTCCCATCTGTAAAGGGCGCTACGGTTAAGTGAGACTTAATTAAAAATTTTATATTTGCATTTGCCGTAAAAATAACGTAAAAAATATTTTTAATATTTTGTTAATAACTGACTTTAACATCTGGCTGAATAAAAATAGATTTAGAAACAATGTAGACATTGTTATCTTTACTTTTTGTATCGTTTATGAATGAATACATTCTTATATTTTTCAAAATATTCTTGTACATGTTTATTTAAAAATCTTTCACAGCAGTAATCAGTTATTTTTAAACATAAAACTATTAAATACAGTTCACCGGCTTAAATATTAAATCGACAATTTACTTTAGAAATGAAAGTTTATTTTTCCGGTGCAGTTTCGTCGGTTTTCATAAATAAAACCTTCTTCAGACTTTCCGCATACGATATAGCGAATGGTTCTTTATTATATAGATATAGATGCTAGGTCTTGAAAAAATTTGAAATAGTTGGTAAATGAAACTTTAAAAAAACCTGTAAGATATCAAGCTCAACAATACGTTAGTAAATCGATTTTATTGGTTTTTTTGAACTTGATATACGCTTATATAATATTTCCATTAGAATTAAAGTCTTTGTAAGACATCTATTTTGTTTTTAAAAGACTTATAGTAACAGGTCAAAAATTAAAAATAATAATTATTATATTATTAAAAGCACCCGTAATATTTTGATTCAAAAAGACAAAAATAGTAACACAGGCTCTTCTTTATTCTAACCCGAAACCTATTTAGTTTAAACATGTTAACCAATTTCATTTTCAAAAAATTTTAAAAATAACGTTTGTAATTACATTAATTTGACAGCGCGGGTAGTTGGCAACGCCGAACGAGTGTTGAGTAACGACAAATAATAATTTTTGGTATACTTTTAAGCACAAATTTAAAAAGTAATTACATTTAAAAGAGTCATAATCTGACAAAATTAAATAAATTATATTTGCAAAGTTAACAAAAACAAAAAATGCTTTTACTTTCCATTGACACATGCAAAAGTAGTTTTAGTATATTTTCCTGAGCTAGACATTGGTATTTCCGCTCTGCCTGCGAACGGTCACACCGTGTGTAATTTTTTTCGCAACGAAACGGGCTGGCGATTTGCTGCTGAAATTAAGCCAAAAACCGTGTAATTAACTGCAAGCCGTGGCAGACAAACGAACCGATGCCGAGGCGCAACAAAATGTGATGTTTGCCGGGCACAGCAAACGCTCGGCGACCGCAAACAAAGTGCAAAACCAAAACCTCTGACCCCAAGCGCGTCATCTCTAAAGCTAGAAAGAGAGAGTAAGAGAGGGAGAAAAACTAGCGCTGTTGGAATTTCGTGGCTTTTGTTGTTGTCGCAGCCAGCAATAACGGTAGAGAGACGGCAACAACAAATACCAATGACAAAGTGAAACTGCGCTGCCCAAATACAACAACAACAACAAGAAAACAAACGAATTAGGAAGAGCAAAACTGTGATCTCTACTTTTTTGGGGGCAATTGTTCAATTTGGCTGTGCTCGAAAGTAAATTTAGTCAACTCGTTACGCGTATTTGCGGTATTTGGCATCGCTTTTTCCAACCGACGTCTGGAAAATCAATTCTTCGGCTTGCCAAAGGGCAACAACAGTTAGCAGTTGTTGACTTTTTATTGCTGCTGCGGCCCAGCCCAAAACAAAAAAGCAAAGAAGAAGAGGAGGAGGAGAAGCAGGAAGAAGAAGAAGCAGCGCAGCCGGATTTGCAAATAGGTATGTGTGTGTGTGTGTCAGAGTGCGTATCTAGAAGATACAAAAACAAAATATGTTAAAATAAGGCACTTTTTCCGCTCTTTCTTCTCTCTTTTTCACTCTCTTTTTGTGACATTTAGCCGCTGAATGACGTCGTCGCCGGCTATTTTTCATCAATTAATTAACCAAAAAAAATCAGACGACCAGCTGCTGGCAAACATTTTCTTAGGTTAATTTTAACCTCGAATACCAACAGTTTGATTAACAAGTTCATATCTTATCGCAGCGAAAAGCCCTGAAAAATAGTTACGAAAGCAAGTTTTGTTGATGTTTTTTATAAATAGAAAATTGCGTATGCAAATGCTAATTTTTAGTTGAGTGAGAAACCAATTCTCCATTAAGATCCCACTCTCTTTCGCTCTCTCAACAAGTCGCTGTTGTTGCTTAGTAATTTAGATATATTATCTCATTCTGCCCATTCCATTTTTACACAGAAAGAAAAATGTATAGGATATAGGGATCAATTGCATGATTTAAGATACCTTTTTATACCGCACGTATTAGCAAGTATTTGATTATTAAAATATAATTTTTAAAGTAATAACAAATTCTATTATTTACGGATCGTTATTAAGTCAAAAATAACATTTATTAATCTAAAATACGTACAAATGTTTTCCCCTGCTCTTGTATTTTAGCTCAAGTTCTTTTTCCCAAAGACAGCTATTTTAAGATTAAGCCTAGCAGTCCTCAGGTAATAAAATTTAGAATCCATTTGGAAATGAAACTTTAAAATATCGAAATATATTGATGATTTTATATTGAGCTGCTTAATTTGCAGTGCATATAAATAATATTGCTCTCCGCACGCAAATTGTTGTTTTGTGACGGCAGCGCGCAATGCCAAAAATGTTGCCATTCGAATCCCCATATAGGAATCCATAGACAGAGCACGTTGCTTCCTGTCCGCCACCCACTTTTCCCCTGACTTCGTCACGCTCTCGGCGCCCCTGAGATGATTCACGTTTCGTGCACGTAACAACGCCCCACCATCTGGGTGTCTGTAGCCCCCCAAAACCCTCCTGCAACTCTGGCAGTCAAGTATCCATATATCCATACTACCATGTATCCATGCCCATTCCCACCCGCACAGCCGTTCACCTACTTTTCCAGCTCTCTTTGGGCCCACTTCGCCACTCCTCTCTCATTTTATCGTTATTCTGGCTTTGTGACTTCACCTCACACGCAAATTGTTGGCCAACTTACTGCGGCTGTTGCTGCTGCTACTTCTTGCCGCTTTTTGAGGCTCTACTGCGCACGAGCGGTCCACAATTGAAAAGCGATAAATGAGCAAGTACAGGATTTGGCGGGAACATTTCATCAGGGAGGATACAGCATCATATTAGTCACTGCTCTTGATTTTGAAACAAAAGATATCTTGGAAATCCTTACCTTTCCTGGCAGCAAACTTATTTTCTAACAAAATATCTTGTATCATTTACACGGTAAGCCTCAAGTTTCTTATAATTCTTCGAAGCTATCATGTTGTGATGTTGTGTTCTTACAAATTTACAGTGTTTGAGTAAACAAACAATATAGAATTTCTACTGAAGCGGTTTGCTTAAATAATTAAATTATATTGCCGTTTATTTGCAAAATAATGTTAACCGGCGACTTTAAACCTTTACTCTTCATTTTTAGTTTCAAGCTAAAAGTTGTCATTGTTGGCAAAATAAAAGATTATATCAACACAAAAAAGATCAAAATAAAATATATATCACATAGTATTAAAATGTTTCAAATACTGAATTCTCGGCTTAAATCTTAGTTTGATTTGTATTACACACTTTTAAACATTCTGTCAAACAAAAATAACACATTTTCTTACTCCTCTCCGAAACCTTCCCTGGTTTCGCCATCAATTTCCAATTTAATAGTCCTTCACTTTTATGGTAACTGCATCCTTGCGCCAAAATTTGCCCCAGTCTCATGAAACTTTAATTTAATTTGCCAAACACTGCAGCACTAACACTAACACGGAATCCTGGTTTATTGCAGCAGCAGCAGCACGTAAGACGATAGATACACGGAACGATGGCCTACCGCAAGCCCAGCGATCTGGATGGATTCATCCAGCAGATGCCCAAGGCGGACATGCGTGTGAAGGTGCAGCTCGCCGAGGATCTGGTGACATTCCTGAGCGACGAAACGAACTCGATTGTCTGCACGGACATGGGCTTCCTAATCGACGGGTTGATGCCCTGGCTGACGGGCAGCCACTTTAAGATTGCACAAAAGTCCCTGGAGGCATTCTCGGAGCTAATCAAGCGATTGGGCAGCGATTTCAATGCATACACAGCCACCGTTTTGCCACATGTGATTGATCGGTTGGGAGACAGCAGGGACACGGTTCGCGAGAAGGCGCAACTCCTGCTGCGCGACCTCATGGAGCACCGAGTGCTTCCGCCCCAGGCGCTGATCGACAAGCTGGCCACCAGCTGCTTCAAGCACAAGAACTCTAAGGTGCGCGAGGAGTTCCTGCAGACAATAGTGAATGCTCTCCATGAGTACGGCACCCAGCAGCTGAGCGTGCGCGTTTATATTTCACCAGTTTGTGCCCTTCTTGGAGATCCCACGGTGAATGTAAGAGAGGCGGCCATTCAGACGCTGGTGGAGATCTACAAACATGTGGGAGATCGCCTGCGACCAGACCTACGTCGCATGGATGATGTACCCGCTTCCAAACTAGCGATGCTGGAACAAAAATTCGATCAGGTCAAGCAAGAGGGTCTATTGCTGCCTTCAGCCCTGAAGAACACCAATGGCAATGGCAATGGCAACGGAGTAGGCTTGGACGAGGCGGACAACATTGGGGTGAGGGAGCGACCCACCCGGATGATCAAGCGGCCACTGCACTCCGCCCTATCCTCATCGTTGCGCCCCAAACCCAGTGTAAACGATGTGAGCGGCGATGCCGGCGCTGTTACCATGGATACCTTCGAGTCAAGCTTTGAGTCGGTACCGCAGTTAAACATTTTCCATGCCAAGGACATGGACGACATCTACAAGCAAATACTGGTGATCATCAGCGATAAGAACTCGGATTGGGAGAAGCGCGTGGATGCTCTGAAGAAGATCCGTTCGCTGCTTATACTCAGCTACCACTCCCAGCCGCAGTTTGTGGCCGTGCAACTAAAGGACCTGTCGTTGAGCTTCCTGGACATCCTCAAAGAGGAACTGCGCTCACAGGTGATCCGCGAGGCGTGCATCACCATCGCCTACATGTCTAAGACACTACGGAATAAACTTGATGCCTTCTGCTGGAGCATTTTGGAGCAGCTGATCAACCTGATCCAAAACAGCGCCAAGGTCATAGCCTCCGCCTCCACGTTGGCTCTTAAGTACATCATCAAGTACACGCACGCTCCGAAGCTGCTCAAGATCTACACAGACACGCTTAATCAGTCAAAGTCGAAAGATATTAGATCCACACTCTGCGAGTTGATGGTGCTGCTCTTCGAGGAGTGGCAGACCAAGGCGTTGGAGCGGCATTCCACCATTCTGCGGGATACCTTGAAGAAGTCCATTGGCGATGCGGACAGCGATGCGCGCCGCCATTCCAGGTGTGCTTACTGGGCCTTTAGGCGGCACTTTCCGGATCTGGCGGATCAGATATATGGCACTTTGGACATAGCTGCCCAGCGAGCTTTAGAAAGAGAACGAGAGGGAGGCGGAGGAGGAGGAGGAGGAGGAAGTGTTGCCCCTCCGGAAACGAGACGCACTGTTTCCCGCATAGGCCGAACACCAGGAACTCTGCAGAAGCCCACTCCTAGTATGAGATCCATTTCAGCAGTGGACACGGCTGCTGCACAGAGAGCCAAAGCCCGGGCCCAGTACACCCTTTATTCAAGGCAACGGAAACCGCTGGGGCCCAGCAACTCCAACCAGTCAACGGGGACTGGAGCAGCGGCCAGCGGATCATTGCCCAGGCCACGTCTGAATTCCAATAGCGGTTCCACGCCGGCCACCACACCGGGATCGGTTACGCCACGGCCCCGGGGACGAGCCGGTGTCTCTCAGTCACAGCCAGGATCACGTTCCACCTCGCCAAGCACAAAGCTGCGGGATCAGTACGGCGGAATAAGTAGCTATTATCGGGGAGCCACTGGGGCCATACCCAAAAAGGCCTCTGGAATACCCCGAAGTACAGCCAGCTCCAGGGAAACGAGTCCAACTAGGTCAGGCGGTGGCCTGATGAAGCGCAGTATGTACTCGACGGGATCAGGATCGCGAAGGACGCCAGAGAGAAATAATCCGGTCAGGCCCTCGGCGGCAGCTCGACTCTTGGCCCAATCTCGTGAGGCAGAACACACACTAGGCTTCGGAGATGATGGACAGCCGGATTACGTGTCCGGGGACTACATGCGCAGCAGCGGAATGCGGATGGGCAGGAAGCTCCTGGGACGCGATGAGTCCGACGACATAGACTCCGAGGCCAGTTCCGTGTGCTCGGAGCGATCTTGTGACTCCAGCTACACTAGAGGTAATAAGTCGAACTATTCGCTGAGTGGAAGCCACACCCGTTTGGACTGGAGCACGCAGAGGGCTCCTTTCGACGATATCGAAACTATCATTCAGTTCTGCGCCTCGACGCATTGGTCTGAAAGGAAAGATGGACTGATCAGCCTCACACAATATCTGGCGGATGGCAAGGAGCTTTCGCAGCAGCAGCTCCAATGTGTTCTGGACATGTTCCGCAAGATGTTCATGGATACGCACACCAAGGTGTACTCTCTGTTCCTGGACACGGTTACTGAGCTAATCCTGGTTCATGCGCCCGAGCTGCACGACTGGCTATTTATCCTGCTGACGCGTTTGTTCAACAAACTGGGCACCGATCTCCTGAACTCGATGCACAGCAAGATCTGGAAGACGCTGCAAGTGGTGCACGAGTACTTCCCCACGCAGTTGCAGCTTAAGGAGCTATTCAGGATCATTTCGGACTCCACGCAGACGCCAACTACCAAGACACGCCTCGCCATCTTGCGCTTCCTCACGGATCTGGCCAACACGTACTGCAAGAGCAGCGACTTTCCCAGCGACCAGAGCCAGGCCTGCGAACGGACGGTCCTTAAGTTGGCTCAGCTGGCATCGGACCAGAAGTCGATGGAGCTGCGCTCCCAGGCCAGATCCTGCCTGGTGGCCCTGTACAATTTGAACACCCCGCAGATGACTCGGCTATTGGCCAACCTGCCAAAGGGATACCAGGACTCGGCCCGCTCCTGTATCCAGTCAAACATGCGCAGACAGAGCCAAAGTGGCAATTCGGGTGCCAACTCGCCTAGTAGCTCTCCACTGAGCAGTAGCAGTCCCAAGCCGTTGCAGAGTCCTTCGGTGGGTCCGTTTGCCTCGCTCCAGAGCCACCACCAGCTCAGCCTGAGCTCCACTAGTCCCCGCTCGCGGCAGTCATCCGTGGAGCAGGAGCTGCTCTTCTCCTCGGAGCTGGACGCCATCCAGCACAACATACAGAAGACGTCGGAGGAGATCCGACACTGCTTTGGTGGCCAGTACCAGACGGCGCTGGCGCCCAATGGCTTTAACGGACACCTGCAGTATCACGATCTGGGTCAGCAGGACTCGTGTGCCTCCCTGTCTTCCAACTCCAAGACGCAGTCGTCGGCCAACACCACGCAGTCGAACACGCCGGAGTCGGCCACCATGCGGCTGGACAACCTGGAGCGGGATAGAGCAGGTCAGAATGCCAAATCCCCGCACCCAACAGGCGATGCCAAGGTGCCAACGGTCTCGCTTAATATGGCGGAGAACGGGGAACTAATCCTGGCCAGCGACCTGATGGAGAGCGAAGTGGTGCGTGTGGCCCTGACGCTGATAAAGGATCAGCCCGTGGAGCTGCTGCAAACGTCGCTGACGAATCTGGGCATTTGCATCAAGGGCGGAAACTGTGAGCTGCCCAACAAGCACTTTAGATCGATCATGCGCATGCTGCTAAACATTCTGGAGGCGGAGCACACGGACGTCGTCATCGCCGGCCTGCACGTGCTCAGTAAGATAATGCGCAGCAATAAAATGCGCCACAACTGGATGCACTTCCTGGAGCTGATTCTGCTAAAGATCATTCAATGCTATCAGCACAGCAAGGAGGCTTTGCGGGATATTGATTCGATGATACCAAGGATAGCACCATCTCTGCCGCTGGATCTGTCCATCAACATTGTCAACCCGGTGATTGCGACGGGCGAGTTTCCAACGAATCTGTGCGCCATCAAGATCCTGCTGGAGGTGACCGAGCATCATGGTTCTGAGATTACGGACGCCCACCTGGACATTGTGTTCCCGAATCTGGCACGATCTGCGGACGACACGCAATCGATGGTGCGCAAAGCGGCGGTCTTCTGCATTGTCAAACTGTATTTCGTGCTGGGCGAGGAGAAGGTCAAACCGAAGCTCTCCGTGCTGAATCCCAGCAAGGTGAGGCTGCTCAACGTTTACATCGAGAAGCAGCGCAACTGCATCAGCGGTGGTGGCGGCGGCAGCTCCACAAAGAACTCGTCGGCGGCTTCCTCGTCATGATTGCGGGAGCCCTTGCCAGGATTCCTGCACCAGCATCATCACCACAAACAAGACACGGACGCAACGGCGTCCCTTGGCCTGCGAAGGAAGTGAGGAGCGGCGGACATTTAATGATATATAATACATTAACTAATTATTTATAACTAATTATTACCGATGATCCGATAATTGTGTAACTGTTTGATGCGTATATAAAGCGGATGCAAACGAACCCCAAACAAAAAACCCCAAGGGCCATCGCCCTTCTGATGTGAGCAGAAAAACTATTTATACATGTACGGGAACTAAAGCGATACAACCAGCAAATTGTACTAAAATTGTAGCCAACTCCGCACCCCTCACACCCCTGTGTACCCCCAATCGCTCAGTTTTATGTGTTTAACAAGCTCTTAACTATTTACTCTGCTTCTGTTTAGTTCTTAAGCCTATATACCGCCCTTTTGTGGAACCCCTGACGTATGCTTTTGTACTTTAGTTCCAGGCGCCTTCGTATCCTTATTTCGTTTCCGCTCAACTAAATTCTAATTACTATTATTACTACGATTCTGCTCTTCTTACAACTGAACTATTTTTGTAATTAATTTAAACACACAAACCCACACAAAAAGATAAAAACAATAAACACTTCTAGGTTATGTAATAATATTTATAAATTAATTAAACGAATAAAACAGTTAAACAAAAGTCCCAAAATACAATGATGTAAGCAACAAGTCAGCGTTTTGTTTACCAACATCCTTTGCTAATCGTTTTGCGTGATTTATTTCATAAAATTCAAACTTTCAAATATTTATTTACACACGGACTTAATTATACTAAATACTTGGTTTTCATATTGTTTCGTCCTCGGTTGTTGTTCCTTCATTTTGTTGAAGACATCCAAATAGTTGGCATAAAATGTCAACGCTACAAGGTTTTCTTTGTTTTTTGGTGAGTAGTTTCTTTACATATTAACTAGTTTTTTGTAATCGCTATTAAACATTTTTGAATGTCGCTCGATGTGTTTGGATTTTTTCCGTTTTGGTATTTCGGTTGTTTTTGTCTTCATTGATTTGTTCGATTTGCATTTGAAATTTTGTTGGGCCCCTTTGAAACCTGAACTTGGTTGTTTCTCTACAAGTAAATCATACAAATTCGTTACGTTTATTTGTTCACGCACATATACTGGAAATAAATTCAATTAAATTAAGGCACTCAATGCAACAAAGAAATCGATTCGAAAATGAATAAGTTGTTAGTAAATCGATAGAAAATAAATCAATTTTGCCAAGTACAAATTAGTGCGGTGGTTTGAGTGTGTCTCTGTATGGGTGTAATTGCATCTGTGTATATGTGTGTGTTAGTGTCCTAGACTAAAATGTACTGCATTGCTTTAACATTAACTATTCGGCTTTAGATTACCGTAGCTAATCTTTAATTTGTATTTGTATTGTACATAAACGTAATTCCTAAATTATGGTGTTTTTAATTAAAGATATTTTTCAATGGCACATCCTTTTGCTAAATGTAAGATTTTTAATCCTTTTTTTTTATTTTTTTGGGGTGATTTCGGAATTTTGTACCCCGTAAAATGTTTCCAATCGGAAACGGTGCTGTAAACAATTTTGAGTGTTCATTACATTTACGTAGAAGTTGAGAAAAAATGTCTCCTAACTCCTGGAGGCCTCGACAACTTTTAGATCCCTTTACCAACTGCCCAAGTAGCTTGACTATATCTAGAGTTACATATACGAAATGCATTTTTATGTACAGTGGGACAAGATTTCAACTTACATTCTGAATCGATTTAAAACGCCTTCGATTTAAAATACATTGAACTACTTAATTGATTATTCATTTACATGTAGATGGTTTGCTAACAATATTTTGGCTTCTTGTTTCTTTTGTTTTTTTCTTGTGGTAAATTTTGAACGCACTTATTGCCAACAATGCCCCCGACAACAACAACTTTTCGGGGGAATTCATTGTCCAATTTTGACCGAAAAAGGCACACACAGAGAATATCGAATGACAACGACTATGCACGACTACAACAACACTAACCCCTAAGCTATATATGATCCGCTCGACATCGATGGACCGTATCTAGTAGCCGTTGCAGCGGATTTCCCCGTACCGAGCTCTTGGTCTCCCGGCTCCGTAGGCCGCATATCGCTCATACGCCATGTAGTCCGGCATCTCGTAGCCATAGCCTCGCATTCGATTTCTGGGATAGCCGCCTTGGTTCTGCTCCTCGTAGGGATAGTAGTTTTGTGTGGGCGTGGCCGGCGGCTCTATGTAGCCTCCAGCTGGATGAGATGGGAAGTTGCTGGGGGAACTGGCTAAGTATTCTTCTGTCAATCGCTCCACCAGCGATTCGGGGGTCTGCAGAAATCTCTCGGAGAAACGACCGATTTCAGTGGATCCGAAGGCCTGCAGGAAACCCGGCAAAGGCTTGATGTCCTGCGGGGATTTTAGGTGATAATGTTAATATTGAATGTGGTTCATTGTATTATTCTTTATTTATTTTATTATTTTTAAAGCGACTTTTAAAATATTAATATAATTTTTGTGAAACCAATATACAATATTATACAAATATTTTATTGTTCAAAAAAAACGTATTCGTGGAAGTTATTTTTCAGTAACAAACCATCTATTTTTACTATTAGAACTTTTAATCATTAAAAACTGCATTTTAATATTTAATATAATAAATATATAAGTTGACCATTCAATTAAGTTTTGTTTTGATTGAGAGATTTCCTTTTGAAATAAAATTAATGTATTCCTTGAAATAAATCCAATTAGTCTTTGAACCTTTTAACAAATTTAATTATTAGGATTATTATATTTTTGGTTGAGAATACGTTTTTTTACTCAAATCAATTCTAATTTAAAGGGTAATATTGTACTTTACTTACCCTAATTTGTTCCCTAACAATGGGTTCCATGTTCTCGCTCTCGCCAGCTTCCTTTTTGGCCGCCTTCCGTTTTGATTTCTTGCTCGGAATGAGATCGCACTCGATGATGCGGTTGTTGCTGCTGACGCAGATGCTGTTGCTGCTGCGATTCCTGCCAGATGTTGAACACCGTTTGAGGTTGCTGGCCTGCCCATGCAGCTGCAGCTGCTGCTGCTGTTGCTGTTGCAGCAGAGGGGCCAAGGCGGGTGGCACACTCGCATTCTGGCCAAAACCAATGGGCGAGTTCTGGGGCGCCGGCGGAGTGCGCGGGCGTCGTGGCGTTGGACTCCAGTTGGTCGTCACAGGATTTTGCTGTTGCTGCTGCTGTTGCAAGTGGTAAGGAAAAAAATCGATTTAGTTATTTTCCAAGCCGTTTTGCAGCGGCAAAGTTGTTACGCTCAAGTGGCGGGCACTTGAACAACTTTGAGCTGCCAGTCTCCCCATTGGACTCCCCGTTTCCCATACCCCGCCAGCTGGGTGGCGCGTGCTCGCTGCTGGCAGCTCGTGTTACCAGGCAACCCCCAAAAGAGCCACCTTCTCCTTTTCCGAACCAGCTCCAATCTTACCAGCCAGCCACCGTCAGCCGGGTGAAGTTCAACGTAGCGCCCCAAAAATCAATAGGCGCCCCTTTTTTGTGTACGGCTCGGCTGGAACACCCTGTAAAAAGGCTTCCGGCTGAGGCGCTCTCTGGGAGAGCTTTCACCGTGCTTTCTCCCTTTTCCACCAAACTCTCCCTCAGAGTTTTACAATGAGTAAAGCCGGTCGATGGAGCTAAACGCATTTCGCTTTTGGCCTTTTCTCTATTTTGGCCAGGATGGTGATGAGTGCCGTTCGTGTGGGCGGCTGTCATTATCAGGCTCTGGTTGCTCGCTTGCTTTGGCCTAATTTATCCCGAAAGGATAAGAGGCTGGCTCCCCTGATAGCCTCTTAATTAGACCCCTTATACATCGCTGAGCTGCACGCTGCACCTGCAGTTTTAATTGCAATTTTTCCCGCCCTCCGCTAATTCGATTTCATCCAACACTTACCGCATGTCCTGTCCTCTCGTCGGTCGGCTCGATTATTGGATCACCGTTGGCATCCTGCGGCGACGTCGGCGCATCGGATGGTGCTCCTGCCCTTACTCCTGTCTCCTGCTGCAAATTGATTTCCGCACGCTTGGCAACTTCGGGCGGAGTGGGTGGCGCAGGTTTCACCTTATCACTGGCCACTGGTGGCGACGTGGCGCTTATGTCATCTGGAAAACAAGTTGGAAAATAAGTTGGAGGAGGCCACAGAAAAAAATCAATAGGTCTGAAGCGATTTGGCTCCCTGGGTGGAATTTTGCGAATTTCTGGGGCTCTAATTATTTTGTCATGCGTGCAGGCGGCAATCAAGGGTTAAAAGCCAGGCCCAGAACAGTGACCATTCGGCGTGGAATCGAAGGGCTTTTTCGCACGCGCTTATCAAATCATTTTTCCCGAGGCCAAATAAAGGAAAGAGAGAGAGAGAGGAAAGTCCGGAGAGCGTCATGCACTTGTTGAACGTGCCTAGCACACACTGACACACCCGCTCTCACCCATACAAATAAAAGAGCGGAGAGTGGCGAAAAATCAACAAAAGTGTAGCGCACTTCTCGGCGCATGCGACTCAGACTGCAATGTTTACGTATTTCCATCAAGCTTGGCTATATTTTCGGACATGTTGTTGCCATTGTGGCAGTTACTGAAATGCATTTAAAGCTGCAATCAGTTGCGTCGATAAATCAATTATTGTTGCAAAAGGATTTTAACATATGCAGGTGATCAACTCGATTTTACGAGTTTAAGCTAATCCTTCCATTTACAGTAGTATATTATTAAATGTTTAATTTTTCTAATCATAACAAAAAGTATCTTATTTATTTTAATACAATTTTATTTTATCCAATTTGAATTTATTTTTAACCAGTCCGGTTTTTAAAGGTTTTTTTAAATCTATCAAAAGATTACATTACTGATAAGATTACATTACTTTTTAGAAATACGACCCTATCGAAACTAAGAAAAGTAAGATTCTATTATATATTCAGTCTTCTTGCGGAAATATCCCCTAAATTGAATTCCTTTTTTAACTGCACTTCATTTCACATAACGGACATTGATTTTTGCCTCCATATGGTGGCCAGAATCGGAGGTTGAGGTTGAAGTTGAATTTGAGCCCTGGCTATTGCACCAGGGAGCTGTTCCTATTCCTGTTCCTCTTCTTATTTCAGGGTGTCGCTGGTTCCTCCCTTGATTAGTGCACAGAAAAAAAATATTGAATGCTTATTTTCAAAACGAAAACAAGCTGATATTTAGTAATTTTCGAAACCCGATATTTATTGGAAAATTAATAAATACACTGTAACAGAATAATATAATCCCTATATTAAAAAATCTTAAGCGATCTTAACTTTTTCCTGTGCATGTGTTTGTAGGTGTTCGGGTGTGTTTGCTGTCTGTGTGGGTGGGTTTGACTAACGGTAGTAAGTCGGCAAAAGCAGCGGCAACCACCGCATTACGCTGAAAAGTTCATTTACATGTTGGCTGTGATGACATTTCACGCACACACAGTTGGCAAGAAAGACACCCTTAGATAAGGCTGTGTGGGTGTTTTGTGTGTGAAAGTCAAACGCCCATTGATAACGACGTAGCTTTACAAAAAACCGCCCACAAACACAGGCAAACATGAAATCACACTGGAAATAAAATGTTCCTGAAGATTATAAATTTTACAATACAAATCTAACTTAGGTATCAACGAATTTTAAAATGAAAGTATTCTGATAGCTTTTCTAAAACAAGTCACATTTTCAGTGACTATTTTAGTGACTTTAGTAGATAAATTATTTGTTTAGTTTTTAACCAAAATCATTTCCAAATTGAACTAGACTACAACTACTAATTATATTTTTCTGAAACTTGAATCTGATTTATAATTTTTCTAAGTGCACGAAGTTCGTTTGCACTGCAAAATATTCAGAAAAAAATATGTGGGTTCACTTCGCACCTGGTGGGTCATCCACATACACAGTTGACTTATTGATTTGCACACACGACAAAAAAATTAAAAAGCCACACATCACAGGGCAAAGTTGGGGAGTCTCGGGTATTCGCGTGCCTAAATAGACAGCTAATTTTGAAGTCCTGCGAAGCGGCATGACGTAGGCGCCCCAAAGCCTCCCGCTCTGCCAACCGCCCACCCATAAAGCAAGCCCTCCTGTCAGGAAACGGAAGTATTTCAGCAGTTAACCAACGCTGATTGGTTGAGTGTTTGAAAAACGTCGGCTTGTCAGGCTTGTGCCTTATGTAGGCGATTGAAGGGATGGCGGGGAATCGGAATCGGAGGAGCTGGTGGAAAGCCTGACGGACATTGCTTTACGGACGACACTCCGACCACGATGACAACGATGACGGCAACACGAACGGACAGTTCTTGCATTAATTTGCATGCGGAATCAAGCATAAGTAAAATGCGCCACAGTGGTTCTGGTGATATTACTAAATAACATTACAAAATGCCAACAAATTATAGTACTATTAAACTAGGTTCCTTTTAAGCAATAAGTTTATCTTTCAAACGTAAATAAAAAGGTCGATGAAAAATAGGTCTGACTTTCTCAACAACATCATTAAAAAATTGAGAAATATTTTTGATATATTCAAAAATTTTTTTCTTTGATCCAATTCTCTTTTTCCACTCTAAATTTTCTGGAAACATTTTTCAACTTCAATGATATTAAGCCGAACATTTACACCCCATTAACCGATCGATCCCATACCTTACCACTGTGCCTTCAATCGTTGATTTCCGCTGAAGTAACTGCCCGTTGGCTGCCGCCCCTTGCTGACTTTAATACTTGTTACATAATCTTCCCTGACATATGTTTGCATAAAATTACGAATTCTCCCCCGCGGCCGCGCATAATTGCAAATTAAATAGAGTGAAATGAAGGAACGACAGGCGATGCGAAGCGATAAAAAAGCTGACAACTTACCGGGCATATCGAGCGGAGTGTCCGCCCTCCTGGTCTCCGCCATCACAGGCGGCTGGAGCTCCTCCTCCTCGTAGTCCCTGCCGTCCGCCGGACAGTGATATGGCACACAGGAGGCGGACTCCACGGACATGTTCACCGGATACTCGCCACTGTAAACGGGCGTGCTCTGACTACTGTCACTTCGCGCCCGAGTGCTGCAATTGCTGATGCCGCTGTCCGTTCCGGTGGCGCTGATCATGGGCGGCGATGTGGTCAGCCGCTGGGCGGGGGACTCCGCCACCGCCTCCACTTCGATGTCCGGGTCCTCGAGCTTTGGTGTGGCCGCCAGCGGGAGATGTTGCAGCTGCTGCTGGGCGAGATGTTGCTGCTGGCTCAGCAGTTGCTGCTCGGCGCTGTAGCTGCGAAGTGGTTCCAAATAACTGGGCGGCAGCACAGTGCGATTTGGAGCCGGCGTGGAGGATCTGCCCGGCGGAGCATAGTGGGGCGTGGGACCCGTGTAGCCACCAAAGCCACGGGACTGGTAGGAGGCGGAAGAACTGTATGGCAAGGGAGGAGGTGGCTCGTAGCCAGGCTGAGATTGCTGCTGGTGCTGCTGGTAGGGATGCGGCCTGGGCGGATAGTGCAGCACGCTGGAGGGGATTAGCTGCTGGCCAGCCGGCGTGAACATCCCCTGGTGGTGCTGGCTGTAGTGCGGCGAGGCGTACGGCGCATAGCGGTAGTAGTTGGGCATGTAAGAAGCACTAGAAGACCCGTAGCCATAGCCATAGGGATGGTAGCCGGTGTAACCCGATCTGTAGGGCTGCGGCGGATAGTGCGACATCGTGGTCGTGTGATGTGGATTGTGGGCTAGCTGGTGATGCTGCTGCTGCTGCTGCTGCTGATCGTAGAAGCTGGCTGGATACCGGTCCGACATGGTAGTCCTTAGAATTCGTTACTTATTCCGCAACAACTGGAGGCTAGGAGTCGTCTGCCCCATGCCTTTCCGAGTGGCCACCATATTGCTTATGCCCGGTGTCCTCTTACATGTGGCTATTATTGATTTTCCCTTTTCGGCCAATCGCAAATCCTTCGGCTTCTTGCTTTTGTTGTCCTTGTCTGGCCACGCTTGGCTGCCCTTTATTTATGTTCGAATCAATTTTCGCCACACTTGCAGTTTTCTTATTGTCCTCCTGTGAATGGAGTGCAAAAAAAGAGAGAGCAAAGTGTGTGGGTTTATTATCAGGCAAAAATAGTGTCCTTTGTGTGTGTGCGTGTGTGTGTTTCCCCGCTCTTTAATGCCAGGACATTTAATGGCCCTCCGGAAATGGGAATGCCAATGGCGAGATCGTTAAACAGTTGCCCATGGTTGCAAGCAACGAGACAATTGCGTACGGAGGGCCGCAGACAATTCAATTAACATCGGGCCAATAACATTTTATGTGAGGTACATGGTCCTGGGTTTTGTGATGGGTGCAAACTATGTGGTTTCGAGGCTACTTATCTGACGGGGATAAAGAGATAAGTAGGGCTTTATTGAACTGCTCACAGCCTCCTTAAGACATTTTCTTATTATTATTATTTCACATGAAATGTACATAAATAATGATACAATTAAAGAATCCTTTAAGGTCAAAAATTAGTAAAAAATAATTAAAAAACTTTAATAAAGATATTTATCACAACGTTTTTAGAAATTTAAATCATAAAATATGTTTAATAAAATTATATTACTAGATATCAATATGTACAACGTTTATAGATTTTGTTTGTAAAATAATTAATAAAATATACTATAGTGGAAGTGTTATATTTATTATATTCATAACATTCAAATGATTAAGAATATCCAAAGCAAGTATGTTTTTAAATTCATATAATCATTTTGTAATCGTAAATTCCTTTCCCTTTTAAAATTGCCCATCAACGTTGTGCATGAAAATGCGAAAGCCACAAATGCCTCAATTGTGGATCCTTGAGTTTAACTGAGTGCAATCCTGACATTCCACACATGCTAATGAGAGCCAGCAACTCGCCGAATATCCCACTCATGTTATGATGCACGAAATGCGGCTGCCGACTGAAGATGGCTGGGAAATGGAAAATTCAGGGGGCTGGTAATTGGGGATATGACGGAGGTGGAAGGACCCTGACGGTTGGGTGCATCTCTTGATGGGCCATGCGCAAAATTCCGTTTGTTTTGCACTCACGCACAGGCAGCTGAGGCACCACAACAACGACAACAAACAGCCACTCAACTTATCGAGCGCATCTCCCACACACACACCCCCGCACACACACCATTGCCTTCGCATTCAATGAATAACCGCATGCATTTTGGCCGCATGCAAACCGTTAATGAGCCACAAAAGTGCACACATCTGGAGTGGGATTGATAAGGACCAGCGGGTGGATGTAGGATGGGTCGGTCGCTGGTTCAAAGTCGTCACCAGGCAACGCCGAATGTCTTCCAACAGCTTCTCTTAGCCACAAAACCACCCGTCACACACCCAGGACATTACATATCAGCACACACAAATACTATACACGGAGGAAAACAAATTGTATTCGGAAAAAGCCATTCAATAAACCCAATTAAAGAACTATGATCCCATGCTAAGAATTTGTTCTTGACTCCCATTTAAATAAATATTTAAAGTTGCTAAAAATTTAAATGTTTATTTTTAATACAGGTGTTAAGCCATTTTAAAATAAATATTTTAGCTTTAAAACCATTTAAATATGTTTTTGAAAGTAATAGCTTATAAGTTTGTTTTATTTTTGATTGAATTTAAACAACATTTTAAACAATGTTGTTTTAACTAAAATATGAAATGCACGACATGCATAAATCTATATTCTAACAGTTGTTTTAGATTGAGTTACTAATGTCTTGATCTCATTTTGTGTATTGCTATATTTTCTGTGCACCGCAGTTACTTGTGGGCGTCTGTAAGTTTGTTTTTGACGTGTGCGTTTATTGATTAATAAACTTTTTTCGCAAAAACACCAGAAAAAAGGCGAAAAATAATAATTGAAGGCAATCGGTAGTGGGTGGCCAGCGGGGAAAGCGTTAGCTGGGGCAACCTTTATTGATTGGAGCGCCCAAGCGAGTGACGTTTTAGATGAGGTGGATGATGATGATGATGATGATGTCCTGGCAGCAAATTAGCAAGTCAGGAGGGGGAGGGGCAGGACAACTCTATTAGCAAAGTCAAACACGGGGGCGGAGTGGATAACATAATCAATGTAAACACAAGTTGGACAAGAGAGTGAGAGAAAGCGAGCCATTAGCCGGCGAAGAGAGCTCGGGAGAGCATCCTCGAGAGAGAGAGTGGCGGAGAGAGCTTTCGAGGCGCAAAGGGTTAGGTAAAACAAAAACCATCAGCCATAAATGAAATGAGCCTCGAAATAAGTTAAGTTAAGCAACGCAACTGCAATCGCTGGGGCCGCGAAAAGGAGGCAAGTCTGGGTTCTCTCTCTCCCATTCGCTCTTTGGATCCTGCGACAGGAAACGGAAGTTGAGCACGACGGCAGCCGTGTAAATGGCGTTGGCGATGGATGCTGCCCGCGTGTGTATGTGTTGGTGGTGCCTCTTTTTGGGACATTGCGACACAACAGCGACGGCAGCAACAGAACAGCCTCCCACTCGCCGCCAACGTGTATATATAAATCAATAAAAACAGCAGCCCGAGACGGGTTTTCGCCTCAGCTCTTGCACTGTTTCTGTACTTTTCTTTTTTTTTGTTTTCCTCCTCTGCGTCCAGCAGCAGCAGTAACCAAAGAAGGAGCAGGAGCAGAAGCACGAGCTGCTGGTGTACACAATCATTACACGGACCCGCGCGTCACACGTTGCGTATGTGCAATGTGGCCCGAGCGAAGCGCCCGAATGTATGCAGCGGAATATTGCGATTTTAATTGAGTCTTTGCGTGGAGGAGGATTTCCAATAAATGGGGCAGGACCTAAGGTGCGTGGGAGTATTTTAAAAATATCCTAAGGTGTAACAAAAGAATATTTTGCAGAAGAATATGTATAATATTGTTTAATAATTTGTGAGCAAATTACTTAACTTACACATACAATTAAATATTACAAAAAAGTAATGTAATACAATTTAATTTCAGTCTAAAAATTCTTTCTTCAAATACATTTAATTTGCAAAAGTAAATAAGATTTACAAGATAAATACAATAAACTAAAATTAAAGGAGAAGCTTTTAAATAAATAAAACAAAATTAATAAGTAAGGACAAATAAATATTGAAACCTATTAAAATTTAATCAATTAACTAAAAAAAATAAAGGTGTTACCCATTTTTAAAAGGTATTTGTAAAATAGGTTTTCATTCTTTAATTATAAATTTAAGACTCTGTTAAATACTCTTTATACAATATCTTTAATTACCTTGTTTCTGATCGTTAGTTTGTTTAATTTGGAAACTTTTACACGTCTTATTAATAAGCCAATATTTATTTTTCACTGTTGCATTTTTTAAAGTTAAATTTTCCGCTTTTGCTAACTTTTATTGAATTAAAATGTTTTTTTTTACCTTCCCGTCATTAACTACAGTCGAAAATTAAATTTTCACTAATTGATTCAATTAAAAACCTCGCCTCTGATTTCGAAAACTCTCTCCACGTTTTTCCCATTCGCACACACCACGAAAAGCCGTTAAATTTGAAATTCTAGTGCCCACGCAGAACAGTTCACAATGGTTCACTCTTGAGAGGCACTTTGCCACCGACTTTTCCGATTTTCTCTTCGAGGCTCGCGCGGAAAAATCGAAGAGCGGCCGGACCAAAACGCCAAGTGATCGGAGCACGGCGGCGTTTCTCGGACGGAGGCCTCAGTTCGGTGCGGAGTCCGCCGTGTCTTGGGACGCGTTACGTATACGCCGAGTGTGTGGCGCGCGCTAAAGTCCAACGTAGACTGAAATGCGATACGCGGGCGCGCTGCCATTTATACACCGAAGGCCTCCCAAAGCAGAAGAAGCAGAAAAGCTGGCAAAAGACAAGCACCGCAGCAAGGAGCAGACGGAAAAAAAATAAATAGAAAAAAAAACACAGAAGCTGCTGCACTGGGAACTTTGTGACCCGATTCGATGGGCAACCTGCCCACATGCGCGAGCGAGCTTTTCCTTTTGCCATTCGAGGGCGGAAAATTCGCTGCACTTCGCTCTCTCTCTCCGGCTCTCTGGGAAATGCCAGTGGAAACTATTCGCTTTGCTTACGAATTAGAGCACAAAACAGAAACCAAACCAAAACAGAGCGGCAAGCCGAAAGGAATCTAGAACGTGGCGTTACTTCTAAATGGGCGAGAGATGGGAGAATCCCGGAGAGAAACGGCGAGGGAGAGCGAGAGAAAGCAGTGAGTGCGCAGCGAATTTTCCTTCAGAGTCCCGCTTGGGGCTTTCCCACGTTCGGTGTGTGTGAATGAGGTATGTATAGGCTGGATTTATCGATGTCCGGGCCACGAATTTCCACCAATATGCGAAAAACCCCAGCACGCTTTCTGGCGCACTCGTAGTTCTCTCCGTCAAGGGATGTTTCCGTTTATATTAGCTTCCCATGAACCTGTGGCATTTCGCCAGCCCAACTTCTGATGACCGATAAGCCATTGGGCAGACTGATAACCAGCCAGGTGGACTTTCAAAAGGACAGGCTTACTTCCCCAGCTCAACATTCTCTAAATCTTCTATAAAACGGAATAAGGACTTCAAACGAATTATGCTAATATTTTTTTAATAATGTGAGGGTAGGCTTTCTTAGAAAATATTTTGCTTCTATACAAAATGCTAGGCATTCTAAACAGATTGTGATATTTTGTATATCTTAACATAGTTTGTATCTTAATAATACATTTTTCTCTAAAATATCTAGCTCTGTCAGAAGAATTTTTTTAAATAATAATAATAAGCCGGTACCAGGTCATATCCGGCATCCACTTTGAAGGAGAATTCCCAATTACATTGAAATAAGTTAATTTTCCTGCACATACTTATATACCAACCTATGTAAAACGATATATTACATCCAACAAGGTTACAATATATGTTTAGTAATGAATTATTTATTCATCAAAACAATAATTTATACATATTATATATCTGCATTAACACTGAAGCAAAAAATAATAAAAAAGAAAAGAAGCTACTCAAGTTCTACTGTCCTTTATGGTCTCTTTCTTAGAATAAAGGATAAACTTCTTCAAAAGAAAAAAATAGATCCCAAGTAAGGAATTCGAAAAAACCCTCAATGCAAATTTTTGAAATGCCTTAGCTGCCTCCTAATCAATTATTGGGGGTCCCCTTGTGGCTACGCGCCTGGGTTTCATGAGCTCTGTACCGCTGGCCACCCACTGCGCATCCGCCGCACTCTCTTGCTCCGTCGGTGGCCAAGTGCACGTGTTTGTTGCGGTTTTCGCATGCCAGCCCAAAGAGGAAAGCCCTCAAAATATTTGTGGGCGAGCGATGGAAAAACGTAAACAAAGTTTCGTGCGCACGCAACGAAGGAACAGAGTGGGGTAGGATGAGCTCCGCGGTCCTCGTCAGGGGTGTTTCTGCTATTGATTGCGTAGACGGCAAACAGGGTGTTGCTCGAGCAGTCTTTACTATGGTATACAATTTAAAAGTAGTCAACAAACAAAATGGCCACTTTGGGCCGACGAACGACTAGCCGAACCAGTGAGCGCCCATGCAGTCGCGTGTCCACTCAGTCTGGCAGACCCAGCACCACTCGAATCCGCAGCCAGCGCGTGTGCAGACCATGTGCATGCAGCCGCCTGATAGGAAGAAAAAGGATGGGTTAGGATGTATAACGAACTGCGTCTTGGATATCCCACTCCCCCACCAAACTCACCATCTCGCTCCGTGGGCGTTCGACATTTGGGGCAGGGCTTGGTGCTGACTTTGATGGTGACATTGCTGGCCTCCTCCCATCGCGCCTCGGCAGCTCGCTAAGAAAAGCACATGATTACACAAGCGGGTACAATTGCGCCTCACAACAACAAACTTACGTTCGGGTCCACGGTGTACTCGCAGGAATTCTGGGCACTAGCACCCGTCCCCTCGGGCAGGCACTCCCCAATGTGGTAACCCTGCAGGCAGTTGCGACAGAAGACATAGCCACAGCCATTCTGGCAGGTCACCTTGCGGCACTCGGGGTCCACCAAGAGGCCCATGCCACATCCTGGTTGCGGACAGAGTACTCCGCCCGCCTGAAGGACATACTCCTCGGTGGCGAATCTCTGGTAGCGATCGTACTCCTCGCGCGTCAGCAGCTTGAAGTGGTGGATCTCCTCGATAAATGAGTGCTCGCAGCCGGCGGGACAGGGCAAAGTATAGCCAAAGTCCGGATGCGGCATAAACTGACGCTCGCCCAATCGGGATCGGCAATAGTGGCGAAAGCATTCGATGCAGGTGACGTGCTGCGAAGCACAGGGGAAGACCAAAACAGTTTCACTGCAAAAGAGAGGAGGTCAAATTTAATATCCTTTAAGGAACCTTAACCAATTTTAAAATATCTCTGTGTATATAAATCTGTTCGGCACACGTATTTGTGATATTATATATATTCTAGATTTAAATTCATGTTATAGCGGATTATCGTTATAGTGCTATTTTTAAACAAATAAAATTATGTTGCTTTCTTTAATTCTGCAAGATGATTTTATACCTATTATATAATCATAAAAAATAACTTGCACTGAGTTTTGTTTAAAAGTAAACGATTTTTAAATATAAAGCCACGTCATAAAATATGCAATTTGATTAAATAATCACCTCACATCTGTGCAGGCTAGGCAAGGAACATCTTTGATGTTGTTCTTGATAAGGTTCAAGGGAGCAGCAAAGTCCTTCTCCCCGCCGGACACATGCTCTGCACACTTGAAGAAAAACTCAGCGAAGGGCGGATCACCCGCCTCGTTGTCCACGCAGGCCACCTCCAGACTTTCACAGTGTCCGGGAATGCGGCGTGGCTTGAGGACATCATCCCAGCACTCCGGATCTCGGTGGACAGTAAAGGCGCCACCTTTGCAGAGGGAACAGCGCACCCGGAGCTTGCCATTGCACAGCTTGTCGCACTGGCTGCAGTGTACGAAGAAGTGGGCCTTGGCACGGACTCTTTCTGGAGGGAATTAAGGATTACGAGGGATTTACGCTTGAAAACAACCTGTTGCGCACCCTCATCGGTGATGTTAAGTCGCTCTTCACTTTGCAGCTGCAAGTCCAGAAGAGTTTCATTGAGGGGTTTCGAAGGTTCTTCGCCCAGAGAAGGTTCCTCCTCCTCCAAAGTGGCCGACTGGATTTTCTGGCGTTGCACAGGCGGTCGCAAACGGATGGCATGCAAAATGCTCTGCTGGCCCAAGTCACATTGCTACTAGAAGATGAAAAAATTTAAAATTTTAAAGGAAGTTAAATTTTGGACTATCCTACCTCTATAGTAGTTGCATCACTCAGTTCCTTTCCTGCAAATATGATTTTTAAATCATCCGGTTGGAGTCCCAATTGTGGAGCCACCAGTTCCTTTACATTCTTGATATCCCACTGGGGCTCCAAGTTCACAGTCAAAGTTTTGCCCGTATTCGTTTTCACATAAATGCTTAACGTGTGCGTCAAGGTCTTGCCACCAAATTGCAGAAGCTCCAGCATTTTGCGTACAAATGTGGCAATAAATTTAAAAATAAAACTCATTTGTTATCAGCTGATCGAAGTTCTTTTAAAGTGTGACCTTATATGCAATGAGGATTGCGGCAGTGTTGCAAGGTGGGAATTACTTACGCGTTGCCAAACACCAGCTGGCAGCCATTCGAAGGGAAACGCAGACACAAGAAATGCGCACAATTGAAAAAAAAAGTTTTTGGAAAAGTTACAATTTATAAAGCTAAAAAACTATTTGAAATGGCAAGTTTTACTTACAAAGAATTCAAAGGCGACTTATTCAGTTGCAAGAGTGACTATTCCATGTGTCATTGTGTGGCCGCAGACTTGCGTATGGGCAAAGGCATAGCTGTAAAGTTTCGGTAGGCCAAAATGTGTTATATCAAGTTTTATGATTAATTATATATTTTCCGATTCTTTAGCACCAAATTTGGGCAGTTGCTGAACTTGCAGAATCAGAATGTTCAGCCCGGGGGCGTGGCCATCATTCAGGATCAGCAGCGTTATATATACTACCTGATAACAAAGAAATACAGTTGGGGAAAGCCTACCTATGAACTCCTTCATAATTCCTTAATTGCGATGCGACAGCATATGGTAAGTGGGTATATTTGCCCTCCCTATAAACTATAATGCCCCATAATTACCAACAGATCTCCCACCAAGTCGCAAAGTTAGCCATGCCCCGCATAGGATGCGGTTTGGATGGCCTAAAATGGCCAAAAGTTAAGGAACTCGTCTGCACGGTTTTCCAATCCGATGCAGTGGAACTGGTTGTTTATAATTATGAAGCTCAGAAGTAAAGGGCACAAAATAAGCATAAATATTCCATTATTTGCCATGCGGGGGAACAAAGTTGTAGACCACAATCTCCAGCGATTCCTGGCCAAAAACGTACTCCAGAACTCCACTGACTTTGTCCCACTCCAAGCCATCGATGCCGCAGCCTATTCGTGGTATAGCCAGCTTATCCACCTTGTTATGGCGCTAATATAATATATTGAAAATAAGATATAGGTGGATTATTATAGTGTCGATATAGGGCTCTGTATTATTAGACTCTTAAGGAAAAAGAAAATTCTTTGTATATAATAGCCTGTAACATTGGCCCTATTTTTATAAGAAGGGAATAATCTAAAGTCTAATCTAATCTACTAAAAACTGGAAGGATGTTAAATGAAAAATACAACTTTTAAGTTAGTTTCTAGCTCCCGTTCCTAGTTGCTTTATAATAAAGTTGGAATCCACCATAGAATAATCTTAGTTTTCAATTAATGAAATCAAAACTCTTTACAAAGAATTTCTGTGGTGTTTAAAACAAAATAATATTTTAAGCAATTTTATATTTACCATGTGCTCGCGCATTTGCTCTAGGGATGCCTGTAGAGATTCGTAGGTGGGTTTTCCCCAGCTTTGAGGCTTGGTTACCAAATAGTATATGTAGCGCTGGTCATCCTTCAGGACCGCTACATCGCCACTTCCCGCTTGTTGGGCTTTTAGCTCGTCCACCTTGCCGTAGACCTTCTTGAACTGCACTGCGATTCCACCCCCCATCGCCAGATCGGCTCCCACACAATGGGCCAGAGAATAGTCCTTTGGGGCGGAGAAAAGATCGCCGTCCACCTCGCTTAGACTATATTGTGGTTTTGATGACATTCCGACAACAAAAGCCCGTCGAAATGCGTTACGTAAATCTAGAAGTTTAGGAGAATACATTTTGTTTTATTTAAATTGTTTATTAAAAGTACTGAGAGTTAGGGCAGAACTACTAGATTTCTTTTAGATTATATGGGGTGTCACAAAAATTTATAACGATCTAAAAGTTTTTTCCTTTTAAAATCTTTTTGAAAATATTTCCTACCATTCTTTAAAAAGTTCTGATTGTTATCAATCAGAAGGAATAACAGCATATTAAATTAACACAAATTAAAACTTCAACCTTTGGTTAATACCCTCTCGAGGGCGTGTTTCGTTTATTAATTTAAATACAATATAAATACCCAAAAATATATATTTTTCGTGCATGAAAGCTCTTAGGTGTATATTCTTAACAGCTATATAAGTATTTGGTGCATTCGGTGCCACAAGTCCCAAGTAAATCCATTTCGAATGTCATACGAAGATTTGTATATACAGAGTCTCTGCCCGCAATTAGAACGGGGTCTTTTCGCGGTGCAGGGATTGCCTAGATCCACTGACGGATCTCGATGGCAAATGGATGGTCTTCATGTGCCGACAGGTGGGGCATACCACATTCAGAGTGTCCTTGACCATTTGTGGTGGAGTGTAGAAGAAGGCAATGATGTCCACATTGTCCTCGGCGAAAACCAAATCCAGTAAACTGCGCACGCGCAACCAATCCAAGCGATCGATGCCGCATCCAAGTCTGGGAATGGCCAACTTGGTTACTCCATGCTCCCTCTAAAAAGGAAATTAAATTATAATTAATATGATTTATGATGTGTGGGATCAAAAAGTAAGTAACATACTAAGTCACTTTATAAATTAGTCATTCAGTTGTTATCTCTCTATTTTTAAAGATATTATTTCTCACCATATGTTCACGCATGGCCAAGAAGGCATAATAGAGAGCTGTATAAGTGCACTTTTCGTGGCTTCGCTCCTTTGTCACCAGGTTGTAGATGTAGCGACCATCCTGTTCCAGGACTGCCACATTTCCGGTGTGTCGGTTCTGTCGCTTCAGCTCATCCACATGGCCAAATTTGCAGCGGAACTGGAGGTTAATGCCCGCACACATGGCGAAATCCGCACTGACAGAGTGCACCAATGCATAGTTTTCCGGGGCACTGAATAGATTCCCCCTGGCCTCTGTAATCTGACACTTGGGCGCAGCCAGCTGTGGATTAAACGGGTATGATAATTGTTCTTTCCAACGATCGTGGATTGCTTACCTCCTTGGACATATCATCATGCTCACAGATGAGTATCTCGATGGGATACTCGCTCTGGGAGAAGGTTTGCTGCATCAGGCGCTTCACTTGCCTCCACTCGAGGCCATCTTTGCCGCAGCAGATCCGGGGCATGGCCACTTTGGTGATCTCGTGGTTGCGCTGGGGAGACAGTACAGTTGGCATTGGTTAATAAAAACTTTGGATGAGTGAACTTAAAAAGCCTTTTCAATTCACTAAACTTGTCTGTAGACCACCGCTAGTACTACCTATATTCAAAAAATGCTGAGGACTCATACTTAAATTACAAAGAACCAAAAAACCAGTAGATATAAAAAATAAAAAATATATATGTGCAAACTAAGAATAAATAATAAAAAGAACTTTAAAATATTTGTTGGGCTAGCAATGCTAAAAAAAATGTAATCTTGTTCCATTCTTAAGAGCAAAGAAAAAGATCTAAATTTTAAAGATAAACATTGTGCTACAATGTAATCTAAATCTTTACTTTCTTCTCTGCAATTATAGTTAACCGAAAGACAGACACACTTTACCTAAAGAAAATATAAATTTAGATGGGGACACCCGTTAACCGATAACTACTGTACCGTACACTAAAGTTCAAATGAATTAACTGTATGCAAATTCTTTGAAATCGTTTTATGACTAAACATTTTTAAACAAGTCAAACACTTTAAAGTTTGATGACAAAAGGAGAACTGTTGTGAGATATTTACTGTATCTTAATGTACAAATAAATTAACTGTAAATTGACGAAGGCAGTGGCAAAGAAACCAGTTTTCCGAGCGTCGAAGTGCGGTTACTCTTTGGGGGGAAATGTCACTTGTATTGTATTTTTTTCGGGGAAACCCCACCCCGTCTGGAAGCCCCTACTCCCAAGCACTCACCATATGTTCCCGCATACAAATCAAAGCCGCCTGGACATCATCATAGGTGCTGGCCTCGTAGAGATTCGATTTGGTGACCAGATAGTATATAAATCGGGCATTATGCTCCAGCACGGCGCAATTGCCCCTGGCAACTCTCCTCTGCCTGAGCTCATCCACATCCCCGTAGATCAGAGCAAACTGCCATGCCAAGGATCCTCGTTCCGCCACAAAGGATGACTCCACGGCATGGGCCAGGGCATGGGTCTGCGGGGCCTGCAAAATGTCCAGCTTGGACTCCACAATCTTCACATTCGCCGCAGCCATGGCACACTCCGTGTGTATATCAACTGCAATTAAGCGGAAATTATTCTGATTGCCAACCGAAACAGCAGACGCTCAATGCCAAAAATGATTTTCGTACTTACGTGCACGCAGCGGTGGAAACTTTCACGTCGAGGTCGAAACTCGCGATTAAAACTTTATTCGGCTTCGGAATGGTTTTCAGTTTTGAGTTTGGTTTTGGACTGCACAGAAAACCAGAATGAAAACAAAGCAATTAGCGGACGCGATGCGGATTCTGAACAGTTAGCGGCTAGTTGGGAGCTTGTTTATTTTGGCGATTCGCCGATTTCCCACTCCCGATTCCGTTGGAGATTATTAATGAATCGACTGCCTCGGCCGGCGGTCTGCAGCGGAATGCGCATTGGGATCGGGCGAAGCGACGTGCCGGGCGAAAGCCCAGCGAGAATCTTCGAGCCCCAGTGACAACATTTCGCCCAGAGGCGCCGCCGCAGGGGGCACCCAAAATTAATGATTGCACAGCGGAAAAAACCATAATTTTTCACTTAATATTAACAAACGCAAATTGTATCCAATTTATAAATCTTTTTGATATGCATATTAAGAAATTGCAACAAATATTTTATCTTGGCTTTTGGGATCTTTATGGTATGATTGGCCAACTTTAAGTCTTGACTGAATAGAACATCAAATTAGGAAATGGAATATGTTGTGCATACTTTTCATCTCTATTTGATCTTTATTTTAATTTCAAGTAAATTAAGGTTTTTAAGTACCAGCGAAATTTTAAATATTTACATTAAAAAAATTGTATTAAAGGAAAATCGAAAAAGTAGCCATTTTTGAATTATTTTTATAATTTTTATAGAGCTTAGGAATTTAAGATTATTGTATTATTCATAATTCATTTAATCATTTAACCACACAAAAAAAGTGTAATCTTAAACAAAGCAGTGCGAAATAAAAAATTAAAACGGATTAAAGCTTGGATTGTATTATTTTTCAAGCATCAGCGAAAAGGCTTTTGTTCTTATTGCCGAAATAAAATTTGTTTGATAAAGAATTCCGTTTTTTTGAGTGTAAAATCCACCACCGAGCATGACGATCCACTGAGTCATAATGACGATGATGATGGCGGTGATGATGACATACATGTGCTAGTAAGTGTTAGCTGATATCGCTTGGTTAGTTTGTTTGTTTTCAGCGACAAGTTGACTTGGCATCGCCCAAAATCGTCAAAGCCGCTGTAACAACCAATTAAGAACTTGTGCAGGCTTCTGATAGCGCTCTATAGATGATCGATATTAATCGTAGCCCCTGTTTACATGTACATTTGTACCTGTGCGTGGGCCTCTGTCAAAGGTAATCTGCGCCCATGTGCTAAATAGGGGCAGTCAACCGACTAGCGACATTATTCGTTTGCATGTATAAATATAAATATGACTTAAATTATTCGTTAATTAAAAGGCAGGTGAAATGAAATATAAACACACGTACAAACACCAAAGAAATAACCATATTAAGAGACAAGTTGTTTTCTAAAACAAACAAAACAGGCAGCAGAGCAGCAACAGCTTCGATTCAATATGAGATAAAAACATTTACATTTTGGTCGATTGTTTACTCATATTGAAAACTAAATATTGACGTTTCTAGTTATTAAAAGCGACCCTTACCAGCAAATAGAAAGGTCGTTATAAGACAACAATGATTCCTTTTTAATGTTTTTAATACGCTCTTATTTAAATAAGTGTCAAATGTTATCTCATTCCCTAATAAAATAAATATATAAATGGTGAGAACACACTTTTAAATACTATTCAAATGCTTGAATTATTTATTAACCATTTTAACAGTTTTTATCAAATATCCTTTTTAGCTTTATTTCCAACTGGAACACACATTGCGTGGGTGAGTGTCCCGACTAATGGTCACTACGTAACGGTGTAAGTGGGCGTCATCCAAGACTAACACCAATTGTTTTTGCAGCTTTTTGCAAGCCAAAAAAAAAATAAACAAGAAAAACTAGCAAAAACAAAACCAAATTGTTGATGCTTTTAAATATAAAAATTTCATTGCGAAAACACGGATGTTTATAAATGAAACTGTTAAACTTCTTTGTTGTAAAACAACCACTTTCCCCCTTTTAACAACCTATTTAATACACATGTCACGCGGCAGCTTTGAATCGAAATTGTTATATTTAAATTTCGATTTCGCTTTTCCTCCCGATGGGGCACCTTGTGTGGAAAAGCGATAGCTGCGAACGATGCCAGTTCACGGCAGTTCAGATTGTCGCCTCGAACGATAAAGACGCCCGATCCGGAGAGCTATAATATTAGCTTTATAGCCCAGCTCTGATTGGAATTTGGCGTGCCAATTGGCGCTAGTAGCTTTTGTTGTTGTTGATATTGCTGTTGTTGTTTTGTTTGTTGTGCTAATTACGTAAATTGCGTGTTTGTTTGTTAGTTGATTTAAATACATTACTTAGTAGTGGTGTGATTAGTTTTCGGACCGCCAGTGTTTCTGTTTTCTTTTTATTATTTTCTGGGCAATTAATTCGCGCGCGAGTAAATCTCCCAAAACAATAAGAGAAACGTTGTGAGTCACTTGAGAATTAGAGAATAACTAAAAAGTGCAGGCGAAAAAGCAAAGCTCACAGCCGTCACGTCAGCTGATTGTGATTCTGATTCCACCCCTCTCTCGCTTACGTATACGTAATATATTACGTAGCAGACCCGTTCTCAGGTTCTCCTCTCTCTCTACCTCTCTTTTCGCATCTCTTCTCTTCTCTGTTTTGGTTACCTTTTTTTGTGTCTTACCTTATTTGTCGTCATGACTGCGTTGACATTGCTCCGACGATCAATTACGGCGGTCAGCTGCGATGTTTACGCCCACACTCGCGTTGCCAATTGGCGGTTTTTGCCCCGGCTTCAAAGGCGCCAATTGCATTTGCACACCTGTGGGCGGCATTCTGCACTTTTGGCCGGCAAAACAACAGCAACAACAGCAGCAGCAGCGGCAGCTGCGCAGGCGCCAAACACGATTGCTAATGCCAGCGGTAAGTTCAAAACTCTATTTATGCAAATTGCGCGTGCAGTCGTTGATTTATGATGCGGCAGCAGAAGCAGTGATTCAAACCCCAACGGAAGCATATAACGTTAACCGATAATAACCGATTCAAAGTTAAGACAATGTACAGTTACTTACACAGTAGCCAAAGCTAGGATTTAATTTCATCGGCTTGTAAATTTAAGAAAATAAACATGACGTACCTATTTGGAAATCTAACCATATCCAAAAACAAGCTATTAAAAACACCCACTAAAAGACAAACACAGATAAATTAAGCATTAAAAAGCATACAAAACAAACAAAAACAAGATATCAATTTTCTAAGAACATATTTCCGAACCCAGCTGAATAAAACTTAGGAACTCCAAGTTTATTAATCCAGATGTGTATTTTTTTTAAGCTAGAAATATTGTTATTGTTACACATCTCTAATATTTAGTTATTAATAAAAGATAAAACATAAGACCTATATGTGAGTTTAACTTAAAATAATTCCACTTGTGAATGACTTTAAATGTGATTGATCTCTGCCTAAAATAACCGTTATCAGAATAAAAAAACATAATTTTCTGTGTTTTAATTATAGTTTTTTTATACTCAATATATGACACTAAGGGATTTTTTTTTTCCTATAACTTTTTGAGTCAAGTATTTCGAAAAGATGACAGCCCTGTCATTTTTAAATTTCGTCTGTTACTTGTTGTCCCTCTCTCAATTTCATTCTCCCTCTTTTTTCATATTTCAGCCGGTTTTTGCTAAATTTTCTCATAATGACTCCCACACGCCGAGCTAACGAATTGCTTTAGACTTTTATAATTAAAACAAATGTTTATATTTTGACAACCAAGCACAGCCCAAAAAACGATCTGACGAACAAGCGGATATTTTATAAAGAAAAGGAGGACTGGCTCTTAATTAACGATAAAAACAAAAAAAGGCATCGGAATTCCTCTGGGATGGGTGGCGTCACTTGGTCTGCCTTGCATTTATTACTACTCACATTTTGATTGCCTTATTGAAGCTCATTAAGCACTTGCTCTTCCTAAAACAATTCAAGAACTGGTTTCATTTCAATTGCCATTTTATCAATTTAACACCCGCTGCAACAACGCTCGATCGATCATTTTTCTGCTAATACTCAAAAAAGGTGTTAATGAGCGCAGCAAATCGGTCATAAAACTTGTTTACCTAACCCAACAGTTGTTGTTTATTATTATTACTTAACGTACTCGTCTACTCCAGATTGATTAGGAGCAGAACCAGGCCTACGAAGCTCAACAAATGTATTTTGGACTACAGACTAATTTTGATAAGATAAGGGCAGATGATGGAGAAATCCTCTAAACGCTTCCATAATAATTAATAATTAGCAGATGGGGCGTTGGCTATTTTTATTTCATCACAGAAAATATAAACCATGTCGTGTTCGAACCATTTAAAAAGAAAGTGAGTCAAGTTTAGGTGAGAAAATAAACTTTGAGATGTTCTAGAACTCTGTTAATATCTATTTGTATTGTCTACAGTATTATTTGTTATTATTAATATTTGCTTGCATAATTTACCATTAAATCAGTTAATTTTTCATACTCTATACTGTATTTTTTGCCCAATTTAATTTTTTTGAGTGGTTCAACTGGGTACCGATAAGATAATGCTCGTAAACCCATCAACTTAATAGGGTGTTAGCTGTGTGCTTATTTGTGTGCCATGTGGCCCATCTATCACACTCGCTTTCATTGTGAAAGGTCAACAAAACTATGTGGATTACATGGAAATACGAAAAATCCCCTTCCCCTCTCACCAAACATTCACCAAGTTAATGAACTTAAATTGAAATGCCCTAGACCATCACTTTTCTTTGAGCTCGATCACTTGCCATTCATTTCAACGCATTAATTTCAAAGTACAGAAATGATTTCCACAAGTTCAAGGTCATTACCAGGCGCACACAGATACTCTACCCACACACGCAGCGGAAATAACTTGAAATACTCGCACACAAATAATAAATAAGCAGCGAATGAATAAATAAAGTGGGTATATAGACTTGCGAGCCCCCTATAATAGAAAACATAGAGAGGCAGAATCGAAATAAAGAAATACAAAAACATGTTACACGCGCTAGACAATTTGAGAGATTGCGATTCCATTATATACCGTATACTTCAGGTAGAGAACCCCTCAAAAACCCAGTAGAAACCTGACCAAACATAATGCTGATAAGCATATTCGCTTCAAGAATTTCGGGTTTGCCAAAAAGAATAAATAAACAAAGGCAGATAGAGCATATAGAGCCCCTTTGGGTTGTTTCCAACCGCCTAGGGTTTTGGTATGGGTGAGAGATTGCCAGAACAATTAGAAGTCCGCTTCGGTCGCCTCAGACCATTTTGTATGGCTTTCGCCTCCAGTCGCTCATACGCCGCGTATCCGAAAGCACACGCTCCGCTCTTTGAAATCGGACACAGCATATCTATAAATTTAAAAGTAACATACCCCTTTTGCAGACTGTTCGATAACCCACCGCACTATGTCCTCCGCTGCCCCGAAACTTGTGGCCGTTGCCGAGTCGCGTCGCTTCATGATCGATTGCTTCAAGGCCGTGAAGGTGCCCCAGGCGCATGCCGAGGCCCAGGCGGATCTCCTGGTGGCCGCCGATCACCGGGGTCACTTTAGCCACGGCATGAACCGCCTGGAGATGTACATCAACGATCTGGCCATCAATTCCACGGACGGAGGAGCTGTGCCCAAGATCCTGAAGGAGACCCCCGCCACCGCCTGGGTGGATGGCCTCAATGGCCTGGGCGCCGTGGTGGGCAACTACTGCATGGATCTGGCCTGCCAGAAGGCCAAGAACGTGGGCGTTGGCTGGGTGTGTGCCAAGGGATCGAACCATTACGGCATGGCCGGTTGGTATGCCATCAGGGCCATGGAGCAGGGTCTGGTGGGCATGTCCATGACGAACACCTCGCCGCTGATGGCGCCCACCCGCGCCAAGGAGGCTGCCCTAGGCACCAACCCCCTGTCCCTGGGAGCCAATGCCACCAATGGCGACAAGTTCCTGCTGGACATGGCCACCACCGCCGTGGCCGTGGGCAAGATCGAGATCCAGCGCAGGAAGGGAGCCCCACTGCCCGATGGCTGGGCCCAGGATCCCAATGGTGCGGTGACCAACGACGCGGACCTGGGCTTCAGCACCGGCTGCCTGATGCCGCTGGGCGGATCCGAGCTGACCTCCGGCTACAAGGGCTATGGCCTGGGCGCCATGGTGGACATCCTGTCGGGCGTGATGTCCGGCGCCAACTACTCCACGAAGGTCAGGAAGTGGACCCACGCTGGCGCCGATTCGGCCGCTGATCTCGGCCAGGTCTTCATCGCCGTGGATCCCAACTGCTTCGCTCCCAACTTCGAGGAGCGCATGACTGACTTCAATGCCCGCCTGAGGGGCACCACTCCGGTAAGGATAAATCCTTTTTATATATAACTTTTAAATTAAGTTTAAATTATTAATAAAGTCTGAAAATATTAAATGACAAAGAGCATCACGATATTTAACATTTTCAAACTATACTGGTCTAAAAAGAAACCAAAGACTAAGCGAATCAGATTCTGAAAGAAATTTACCTGCAGATTACTAATCCGAAACTGAAAACTTTCCATTACGTCCCAGTTTTGGAAAAATCGTGGTTAAAATATATAACAATTGACTGTTTGAATTTAAAACTTACAAGTTAAACCAGAACGTTTTTATGTGTCCTCTAGCTTGTTAATAAATTGCAACGAATATCGTGATGTTAAATATTTGAAAACTATTAACAACACTGAATACTTAAGGTATAAATTAATTTTATTAATAAAAGTTAGGTCACGTAACGTTAAATTTTTAAATTTGTAAAGCATTATCAATCGCTTGGAAATAAGTCTTATATTATTTTTCTTTAAATCCTTTCAAATTTAATTATCAATTTAATAGACAATCAATAACAATATAAGTAGAAACAATAATAAAACAAGAGAGAACGCTATAGTCGGGTGCCCGACTATCAGATACCCGTTACTCAGGTGCGAGGGAGTGCGAGGGAGATGGAGATAGAAACTTTGACCACGCATAACTTTTTTACGAATGGTCCGATTTGAAAAATTTCTTCTACATTTCGATAGGTATTGATAAACACAATAAAACTGCATTTTTACTTTTCCGAAAAATTAAAATTTTTTAAATCGTATATAAGCGATTGTGGGCGTTAAAGGGGGCGTGGCACCTTTTTGAAACAAACTTGCGCTGCGTAGGAACTCCTAGAATCTGCATGCAAAATGCCAATCTTCTAGCTTTTATAGTTTCCGAGATCTCAGCGTTCATACGGACAGACAGACGGACAGACAGACGGACAGACGGACATGACTCGATCGACTCGGCTAGTGATCCTGAACAAGAATATATAAACTTTATAGGGTCGGAAACGCTTCCTTCTACCTGTTACATACTTTTGCACGAATACAATATACCCTTTTACTCTACGAGTAACGGGTATAAAAATCCATTAAACTATTAATTGAATATTTTGCTACTTAATATTTTGTTAATGAAGAAACATATATATTAATGATTTTATTAATTTGATCGATTTCTTTAACAGACCGATCCCAGCAACCCCGTTCTTCTGGCTGGTGACAAGGAGCGAAATGGAATGGCTGGTGTCGACGCTGTCGGCGGTATCCAGTATGTGGAGAACCAGCTCAAGACCTGCGCCAACCTGGCCGAGAAACTCAATATCAAACCCCTGACTTTTGTCTAAACTAAAGAGGATTGGAGGATTTAAAGTAGGGAGCCAAGCTCACCCATTGCCATATGCTGGAGACGCTTCTGCATTTCGCCGGACCAAAGCACTATGTTACTTTACACTGCAAGAAATATTGATATTCGCAACAGTTTGATTTGCGCTGGTGCTGATTTATAGTTTGTTACATATCCTCGTGTTGCACTTTAAACATATTCCTAGTTTTCTTGAAGTCTGTCGTAACTCAGAAAAGCTGTTTACGTTTTAAAACTTTAACGAACCATTTGAATGTTTAACTAAAATTGTAATTAACTAAAACACATCGTAAAGAGTAACGACATTCTTTCACTAAACTAGCAATATATAGTAGAGTAAAGACTTGCAGCTTGCACATTTATTATAAGTAAAACGACGTCTAAATTTCCATTTAGAAAAAAAACCTATCCGTTATACAAACAATTTATTGCTTTTGGCACTTATAAATATCCATGTTATGTGTTCAGCAAATACGTAATTATTAAATGAAGATTATACTCTATGACAAACAAAATGTGTTTATACTTGTCTTGTATGATATAAGGTAAATTATAATGGCTAATATCTTATATATATATTTTCCAGATATTGGGAAATATTTTCAAGAAATTTCAAACATGTTTGCCTTAAATATTTGACTTTAAATTAAATATGACAGTTGCGTTTAAACTGAAAGCACTATAATTCTAAAATTTAATATCACCTTAAACGAATATGTTTATCTCGTAGTTGGATTAAACACTTTAAATATATTCACTGATCACATCATTCAAAATGACCTCGGATTCGAATTTGGCCTCTTTGTGAGCCGTCGGCGACCTCAGGACTTTCCTGGATCTATATTCCTGGCACTTGCTGTCGAAGAGCTTGGGTGGCATCGGCTGAGTCGGGGAGGACACATGCATGGCGGTTCGCAGCTCCTCGGGATCCTCGGTGACGGTCTTGGACTTGAGGAAGTTGATCAGGCGCTGGTTGTCCTCAGTGAGGCGGCGCTTCTCCTCGAGCATCAGCATATTCTGGGCCTCGGCCATCGCCTGACGGCGCCAGAAGTTCTTCAGGCTCTTGTTCAGCTCCATGAGCTCCTCCTCGGTCATGTCCACGTGATCCTTCAGGTTGAGTGTCTGCAGCTTAAAGTTCTCCTCCACCTGCAGCTCAGTGTCGTCGAAGACCTCACCGCCCAGGATTACCTTCTCAGCCTCCGTCTGAAGTTTCCTGCAGGTAATGGACAGGGCCAAAAGCAACTCCCCACTCTTCACATGCTTCTCCATTTGCTGGAATACGGTTGTAATAGGAATTTGGTATTTATCTCATTAAAATGTGTGTGCAAACTTTAAAAATACGTATTATAAAAATAATGAAATATTAAATTCTTACTAGGCAATGGCATTCTTATTTTTCAGCGATTAAAAATTAAATTAAAAATCATAAGCTCTTTAAAATTAAGCTTTTTTGTAGTATATAAATATTATTTAAGATATTTAATTATTAATTACCTTTTTATACCCTTGCAGAGGGTATTATAATTTTGGTCAAAAGTGTGCAACGCAGTGAAGGAGACATCTCCGACCCTATAAAGTATATATATTCTTGATCAGGATCACCTCCTGAGTTGATATAGCCATGTCCGTCTGTCCGTCTGTCCGTCTGTCTGTCCGTCTGTCCGTCTGTCCGTCTGTCCGTCTGTCTGTTTCTACGCAAACTAGTCTCTCAGTTTTAAAGCTATCGAATTGAAACTTTGCACACACCCTTCTTTCCTTTGCACGCAGTATATAAGTCGGAACGGCCGGGATCGGACAACTATATCCTATAGCTGCCATATAACTGATTGATCGGAAATGCCATAACTTTGGTGTTTGTTAAGTTAAGAAGTTGGGATTTTATATGGGTTTTATATTTGGCCAATCAATCCGACCTACCAAGTTTCATAAGGATCGGCCGACTATATCTTATAGCTGCCATATAACTGATTGATCGGAAATGCCATAACTTTGGTGTTTGTAAAATTAGGAAGTTGGGATTTTTTATGGGTTTTATATTTGGCCAATCAATATGACCTACCAAATTTCATAAGGATCGGCCGACTATATCCTATAGCCGCCATATTACTGATTGATCGGAAATGCCATAACTTTGGTGTTTGTAAAGTTAGGAAGTTGGGATTTTTTATGAGTGTTAAGAATGCATCATATGAATAATTTTGGAGAATATAATTTACAGAATATTCTGCAAGGGTATTTCAACTTCGGCTCCGCCCGAAGTTAGCTTTCCTTTCTTGTTTTTATTTATTTTAATGTTAGAATTATCTGTAAATTTAGGACTAACATAGAAACTTATCATGTATATTGTTTTATTTATTTGTTGTATTTTTTTTTTTTTAATATATTTATAATATTTAAAAGTGAGCTGATTAAATAAACTTTAAGTGCAAACTATTGCTTAAAAACTAGTTAGGTTGAATTAACGTGATACTTTTATTAAAACAAGAAGTTACTTGTAAAACTAGGAAGAGGTAATTCAGTTTTTTAAAACGAGAATGAATGTTTTTTGGAGTGTAGTTTAATGGGTTTACCTTGGTCAGCTCGTAGCACTCTCCAGTGAGGATGCGCAGCTTCTCGTGGGTGATGTCCCGGTCCATCTCCTGGTTGAGCTCAATCTTCTTGCGCACGTTGGTGAAGTACTGGAACTCCAGGCGGAGATCGTTGAGCGTGGAGTTGTTCTCCACATCCATGCGAACCATTTCGCGCTGGAGCTCAGCCTGCATGTTGATGTACTTGGACTCCTCGGCGTTCAGCTTGCGCGACTCCTCCATGAAGGCCTCCTGGCGCTCCGTCAGCCAGTGGATTTTCTCGTACTTGTGGGCATCCAGTTCGGTGCTCCTCAACGACTCCACAAAGTCATTGAGCTGCTGCTGCATGAACGACATCCGGCGGACAACTAGATCACGGATCTTGAACCTGTTCTCCACCTCGGTGTTGACGCGATCGTCGCGCTGCTCCAGATAGATGGTGTAATCCTCCTTGATCTGATCCCGGGTGGTGATATTCGTGGCATGGATGATGTTGTCGGAGTTGGTCTGCATCGCCTCTAGCTCCTCGGTGCGCCGGCGCACCTCCTCGTAGTAGTCCCGCAGCATCTCGTCCGCCTGCTGGTCGTACATGCTCCTCACCCCGCCCAGCATCACGTGGAAGCAGTCCCGGATGTGGTCGATCAGCTCCACCGTCTTGCTGTAGCTCCGCACGTGCTGGTCCTGCGTCTGCGACATGTCATCCAGCAGCATCTTGATGTGGTCGTTCTTCGCCAGGATGTTCCTTTCAGTGCGCTCGCCCCACGCGACCATCTCCTCGTTCAGCTCCTTGATCTTGATCTCGCGGCACATCTCGTGCCACTCCTCGTTGCCCTGCTGCTCCATGCGCTTGCCCATCTCCAGTTCCCGCATCAGGGCATCCTAAAACAGATACAAATATAATTTAGAAATCAAAAAAATTGTATTGGTTTGTTATAGTTTAAAAAGATATAAGTTTGAATTTCTTTAATTTTAAGTTTTGCCTTAAGCAGGGAAACTTGAAAATGTTGTTTCAGAAGTAAGACTAATATTTTTTATATTTTTAGTATTTCCAAGTCCATATTTTCTTATGCTAAATATAATTAATAAAACAAAATACCTTAATTAAGCCTGTTGTGTGCGTTTGCATAAAGATTCACGGCAAATCTAAGTTGATCAGGATGTCTAAAATTCTCACTGAAAGATATCAAAACAAATCAATCTCTAAAATATTTACATTAATCATCAATTTCCAAATGTACTATTGAAAATCATTAATCACTTGAGAAGTTAATAATCAACTTATTTGTAAAATTGCTTGTATTTCTGAAAAGCTCATCAACTATTTTGGGCTGTTAAATAATATAATCAGCAATCAGTAAGCTAATTTCGGTAATATCGTTTAAATATCACATCACTTCTGTTTATATTTCAATTTACAATATTTTTTTTGCGCTCCTTTTAACCAAAATAGTGTTTTAAAACTTTATACCCACCCGCATGATCAGGCGCTTCTCCTCGATCATCGCCTGCCGCTTGGCCTCCTTCTTGGCGGCCTTCTTTTGGGCCCTGGTCGGCTTGGGTGGTTCCTGCGGCTCCTGCGCCTCCTCCATTTCCTGGAGGTAGTTCTCCGAAATGCGCGTTATCCTCGCCAAAACGTCCGCCATATTGCTGGTGTATTATATAACCAATAAATCAAAAGCGGAAATATAAGGTACAATTTAAGTTTGTCGGTTATCAAGTTAAATTTGAATTGTGTTTCTCTACTCGAGTTGGTTTGAAAGCTGAGTCAAAGTTTTGACACAGCTTTCGATAGGTGAATTCCAACACTGGATAAAGGCTTTTTTAACGAGTTTCTCTCTCTTGTGAGCTTTGGCGCAGCATCTGAAGCTTCAATTCAACACCCGACAGTGATTTTCTCAGTTGACGCTCTAAGCTTGGCTCGCGAGGTTGTTTACTGCTCCGTCGTCTGCGGGACTTGAGTTTCCCCCAAAGCGTGTCCTTTCCGGGTAGTTAATCCCCATCCACCCACTCGCCCACTGAAGGCACGCCACAATCGTGTGCGCTGTGGTCCTTTTACCCGGCAGGCAGTGCCTTGTAAACAAAAATAACTCTGCTGCCAGGGTGGTTACAACCCCCGAGTGCTCGAATATACCAATCTGAGTCCAAGCCAACTACAAAGCTCCGCCGGATAAGTGGCAAGGGCACTCCTGGCTGCCAACTTTTTCGGGGTTGCAGACAGTCGGCAAACAAGCTGCGAATGCGACTTTAAATGTCCATAAACATTCGGTGAAAATAAAACAACAATCGAGCCGCGTATCTTTAACTCGTATCTGCAAGTGCAGTCGTATTTTGTATCTGTATCTGAGCGGTGAAAATGAGCGAATCCGGTGGCTATCAGAAAATGCCGCCCGGTTGGGACTGCAAATACGATCAGACAACTGGAAATTGGTGAGCAGCGAGTGCACATATAGCAAGATGTCGTAAATATTCATGCATGCATTAACCACAATGTCGTGAGAAGCGGACTGTACTGCCAGATGTGGTGGCCAGTTGGGGGGGGTGAGGAATTTGATAGGTTGCCCCGGGAGACGGCTGATAAATTTGCGTGCCACCGTTGCCTTGGGCGGCACTTTCGGTGGGTGGTGGCATTTGGTGGGTGGCGGGGGCCTTGGGAGCTTGAGCCCGTCACTGATTGCCACGGCGACTTTAAAATGCCAAGTGGGTGGTGGGTGCACAGTTAAGTGAAGGTTTTACGATGTCTGCTTTTACGTTGGGTAAATTATACAAAGGCTAATGTTTATTTTTAAACCGATTTCTTATATTTATTCTCCAACGTACTAAAGGTTTATGGTTCATTATAAAGAGTTCATTTTGTGACCATCATTTAAAGTTAACAAACTGAAAAGGCTACAAAGTAATGATTTAAATTTATTAAAGATTAATTTAGCTTGTTTGTACATATGTATAAATTACTTTAATAATACTTTTTAGTTTTGGATTCAAAGCATTATATATTCAGTAGATAAAAAATAGTTTTTTAAATATTTAATCAGAAACTCTAAACAATACATTTTCCTACCTAACACTTATGGTAACACATAATATCGATATATCGCCTTTAAAATATATTTCAATGGCCATTTTCAAGCAACTTCTGAAGTTTAATGTGTTTCTAAGCATTCTTAAAATTTAAGCGTTGGTTAAAATTCGGCTGGAATGTTTCTATAATGAAATATATACAAAATTCCACCGAAGAGATTTATGTGTCACCCCAAACATAAAAAATATACTACTTTAATTTGGTTCTTATCTATGCCGAATTTCAGTGCCACTCAGCATATCCGCTTCATTTCAATTAACCATTGATGTTTTGTTTTTAAAAGCTTCTAAATGTATTCAAGTAATTCAATCCAAATATCTTTATTTGTTTTAAGTAAAGTGTAGACTGATAGTAATAGAAAGTAACCTTATTCCACGGTTTACATTAAGATGTCATAAATATGTCGCTGTTTAAAACTCCAAAGACCTCGTGTGACAGAACCATTCCTCCGTGGACTACTTAGGGCTCCTTAGGCACTCCAATTGGCCTCATTTCAGCGGCATAGCATAAATTGTGTCACTTCCGCATCGTCGGATGCCAGCGGGGTCTTTAACTTCTCCTTAGCCTCTCCAAAATAACCCACTCCCATTTTTAAAAAGCACTGTGCAATTAAGCAACAAGCCCAACGACTGTCATACGTTAATTCAAGAGGCCACTCAGCCGGAGACGAGTTTTCCACCCACATCCACATCCACATCCACCTATCCACCCATTCCATTCCCAAATCAGAGCGAGGATGGCCTGCCAAACGGAGATGAAAATGACGACTGTGCGTCCGCCTTTTGGCAGCTACTTGGCACGTGCCTCCGTTTTGGGGGGATCCCCTTTACCCTTTACCTGTCCGCTTCCCCCAAAGGACCATCAACATGTGGCCGGGATCCGACTGTGAATCCACATCCAAATCCAAAACACCACCAACCGGCCGGCTTTGGGAATCCACCCTTGGCCTGAATCCCGGAGCTTTCGATTGGCCCTGGGTGGGAGGTCATTTAATGGCCTTTGATTTGCGACAAGCTCATCTTCCATTCGGTTCCCTTTGCAGCTATTACATAAACTATCTGACCAAGGCCATGCAGCTGGAGGATCCGCGCGGCCGCAGTTACAGGCAGCTGCAGAACGAGCGCTGCTCCACGGAGTCGATAGCCTTGCAGGTAACCTCCACTGTGCCCCCTCCGGGGTCCTTTGCACCTTATTGATTTTACATTTGGCCTGCAACCTGGCACTCTGATACTCTGGCACTTGCAGCAGTTGGTCACTCAGCCGCAGACGTCGCACAACAGCTCGCCGTACCACGTCCATCCCAGCAACAACTTGACCGCGATTCGGGCCTTCCAAGAGCGCCAGCAACCCACGCTGCAGAACGTCTCGACGAGTCCACTACTATCGGCCTCCTCCAGGGGACAATTGGTGAGCTTTCTAAATATTATTTTAAGCGGAGAAACCGCAACCATACTTGTCATTCAAATAGCTTATCAGCTGAAATCTGGCGTGGGAGCGCTCCCAAAACGTATAGAACATTATGGAACATCAATTAAAGTGTCTACAAGTAGAAATTTCGATACATATTTTTTTATTGAGCCACAGAAACTTCTAGCGAAACAATAAGTAAAGCTGCTTGAAATTATTTAAGTTAAATAATTATAATTCGGCGGCTGCCTAATACAAAATTATTATTTATTAGACGCCTATTGATTTATATACCTCGAAAGTGTGATTTGAAGCCTTTACAAAGTTATGTGAATTTTTAAAGAGTACTTTTAAAAAGTTTAAAAGTTTTTGTATTATGTTCAGTAATAGTTTTCTTTTTAATGACCTTTTATGAACAAATAAAGATTAAACTTTAAACACTGTTTCTGGTATTTTAACAAATGGGACATGCTCTAAAAACCACACATATCAGATATCAGATATATCAAAATATAAACTCCTATATAATTTTTATAAAACTGGCATGATTAAGATTCTTTTAAAAATCAAACCCCAATTAGTTAAACGTTTAAGATTATTTTAAAAGTGAAACTTACTTATTATTTATCTACTGAATTCACAGGAAATGTCTTCACCCTTACCCTTTCAACGAGCTCGCCTGGGTCCGAATCTCTCCCGGCGTTCCACCATACAGGAGACCTCGTTCACGACCCAAGCGGAAACAGATGCCGTGGTGACCAAGATCCAGAACATGTTTCCCACCGCTGGCGAGAATCATATACGTCTTTTGCTCAAGCGGTAAGAAAAACTGGTGGTAGTTTCTGGCCAAGCTTCCGTACAAGTCTGCCAATCCCCACTAATCTGCGTACTTACATCTCTGTCTTCTCCCACGCTGCCTAACGCTGCTTACTGCACCTGTCTAACCCCACGACTTACCACTAATCCCACGCTTACTAACCCACGAACCCACAGCTACTATAATAGCGAGGCCGTCGTCATCAGCGCCCTGCAGGTGGAGAAGCACCCGGTGACCATGCCGGGTCCCTTCGTGACGCCTCCCTCGCAGCGGCACCTCTTCCACAGCAGCTCCGCCTTCTACATGACCCCACCGGCGCGTCGTCCGGACACGGTGGCTAGTCGTCGCACCTCGCGCACGGCCAGTCCCTTGCCCGGCGGACGCTTCGGTAGTCTCGTGAGCGTGCAGAGCGGCCCAGGTGGTCCTGGAGGTCCTGGCCACCAAGTAACCCTGCCTCCGGGGTCAGCTGTTGCGCCGACTCTGCACGGATCGCCCCAGTGGCGCAGCTCGCCCAGACCGCACTCGTCGCCCAAAATGAAACTGAGGTTCGACGGGGTTTTCATTTAGGGGATTATTACCTAGAGTAGACCCTCGATTAGTCTTGGATTGTTATCCGCTAAATTGTCCGCTTAAGAGAGTGTTGTCCGCTAATAATTTATTATTTCAGAATCGGTATAGAAAAACTACCTCTTGTTTGTTTGTCGACGAGTTCTAGTTTCCTAATAGGGAATATATTTCCGAGACTTCTGCCCAACGCATAAATACGCAACACCCTTAAGAAAAATAATTCTAAGATCAAAGCTTTTAAAGGACCTCTTATTTACAGCTTAAGGGAGAATTAGGAGATTACTTATTTGACGTAAATATATCCGCAAAAACATTTGCAAATTCATTTCCAATGAAAATATTTTAGAAAAGTTTTAAGTTTATTAAGCAAAAAATGTGATATTGTTTATCACCTCTTATTTTACCAATATGAGATTGACAATGTCCGTCCAAGATAGTGTCCACGAGTACCTTGCTAACTAGTTGTCAACTAGAACATTATATTCATTATATATAAAATCGAACTTGAAGAATACCCTTTCCAACACTCAAGGTAACTCTCGAAAGCCACAATTATTCAGAATCTAAATGTTGCAAGCAAATATCAAGTATATTTTTATATTTTAACCTAACTACAAATTAGAAAAGTTTCATTAAAACCCTTACTTTTCCCATAGATACATGAAAAATATATTTCCCAAGGCGGATGAGGAGCTGCTTTTGGATATCCTGGCTAACTCGGACAACAATGTGCAGTTTGCCTCGGAGAAGTTGATTTCATTGGGCTATACAAAACGCGAGATGCAGCAGCCACAAAGACCTAATAATCGTCCTCCGGAGCTGAGTCAAGATCAGAAGGCAGGCGGGGATCAGGGTACCATTCACATTCCGCTGAGACCCAAGGAATATACAGAGGAGGAGAAGGCCAAAAGTGAGTGGAATCAAAGGACTTTATTCTCCTCTAACTACATTTTAATTCGCAGTGCAAACTTTGCTGAAGGAGAAGTATCCAGAAATTGCCGAGCGCATTATACTGATGGCTTTGGAGTCGGTGAACTATGCCGAGGATCGAGCCACCCAGATCCTGCAGATTGTGCAGGACGAGGATGAGCAGAGGGCTCAGAAGAAGACCTCTTTGAATCCCAAACATCTGGAGCTGACTAAGATCACGGGAACCGAACAGGTGGATGGTGCCACCGGAGACAGGTAGCCCTTGAATTTACCTTTTTTCACTCGCAAGCCAAACGATCATCGCCAAGGTCGTGGTTGCTTTTCCACCTGCTTTTCCCACCCACTCAAACCATGTTGTTTCTCTCTTTGGCCCGCTGCTTTATCCGTTTGTTAATCGACTGCCTATTTTCTCTGTGAATTTTTGTTGCCGCCTCTGACTAAAACCCCGAACCAAAAACAAATTTAAAAACAAAATCGAAATCCACACTGTCCGCTTGCTTTGCGCCACTCGATCATCCAGCCTGCTCACTGTGGTGGAGCCTGCCACCTCATCCGCATCCAAAACGAAGCCACCGCACAAGCGCCACATAATGCCATCGATCAATGTCACCACACCGTCGACGTTCACCACCCAGATCATTTTGGCCCAGGCCACGCCCACGCCCACACCCACAATGGAGGAGAAGCTGGAGACCCATCTGTCATCCATATCGAGTGCATCCTCATCGCATTCATATGCCTCACCCGCACAATCACCCTGCATCCGCCAGAAAAGCTACGAGCGCCTGACCACCAAGAGCATCCTGGCCAAGAGCGGCTATAACCACTTTGGCCACAGCGATTCTAATAACTACAGCATCGGCGGCTACCTGCATGGCTCCTCGAATGCTAGCTCCTACTCCTCCTACTCCGCATCAATGACGTCCTCATCGCTGGCCTCGTCGGCCCAGTCCAACTCCTCATCCATCGCGAGGAGGCCAGCATTCGAAAGTCGCGCTCGCACCAAAACCGATTCACTGAAGTATGCCCGCCCGCTAAACCCGATACCGTTTACTTCCGTAACCGTTTCGCTAAGTAGATTCAAAATCAGTCGTTTGCGCATGCGTTTTTTCAGGATTTCGCATGGATTGTAGCAGGGAATCCAGTTTTGAGCAATTTTTATAAAATCTTTACTCTTACTTTTTGGCATGCCTAAAGCTAATATTCTCTTTGAGTTTTATCACGTGTAATATTACATATTTACTTTCTCTAACAGACACCGCCAGCACTCCTTGGGCTTTGGCAACTCCCACAATTCGGAGTCGGCTGAATTCCAGTCCATCATCGAACGAATGGCCAGTTTGGGACCCAATTCGCAGCTTAGCAAGGGCGCAGATGAAAATCTATTGCTGTAAGTAGTTAAATGAGATTTTAAGGAATTATAAGCATCATATGTTTTTTAACCACGGTCAAATTTCAATAACTTGAAAAATAGTTACCGGTTTTAGATTTAATTTTGATGATTTGTTTAAAATCTTTGAAAAAAGCGTGATCATATCCCAATTTTCTAAAATAATTTGTAAGACATTGCTAAAAAATTACATTTCAAATTATTTTAATTTGACGATTTTGTTTCAAAACTTTTAAAGGATATTTTTAAATAGTTTAGCTTTTCTAATATTTTTCTTTGCAGAGCCGACTATGTCACCTGGAATGGACCCAATACCAAGTTGATCCAAAAGCAAGCTACTCAAGGACCAGATGTCGGTCTTTTGGCAGAGCGGAGCTACAAGCCCCGTGGCGGGAACTCGGAGCTCTGCAAAGGAGCTCAGTCTGGATTGGCCAAGGGCAGCATCTACGCCCAAGGCAGTAACAAGAGTCCCAATATCAAATGCAACTAGGCGGGAGTGCCCAATCTCGAATCTCCCCCAAGGTGCCAAAAAAAAGGAGATGAATCTTAAAACTAGCCAAGCACCACCCTCCAAAAGGTCATACTTACCATTTGTATGTGTCGTAAAGTGTTTTTTGCTCTTTCCCAAATTCCACCCACTCCACGAGTATGTAGATCTCAACACCCAAAAAAACACATATTCCATCCAAGCTCCAATTATTTTTTAGTAACTCGTAAATAAACAGACTTTAAAACTAACAAACTTACTTAATATTAATGTGTTTTTGGAGAGGGAATTATGTTACAGAAAAACATGAATGGGCGGATCTAGACCTCGTCCTCGTTAAGGAGCATATTGGGTATGCCGTCAGTGATGGGAAAAACCCGTCCTGTTTCCGGGCACTCTAGTTGACCCTCGAGCACGTCGATCTCGAAGAGCAGATGGTGCAGTTTTTGAAGGAGCACCTCATTCTCGCCAATGTTCTCCGGCTGCACGGCAGGTATGTCTTCTGTGAGTTCCGCCTGGAAAAAGGAATTTTAAAAAACATTTAATAGTGGTTCTTTTAATTATTATGAGGTAAACACACTGCCACATGTTTGAAAAATTGTTTTATTAAAAGGGTGACAATAGATACCCAAAAAGGTTTGTGGTTTTTAAAATTATATATATGATAATTTCTAAATATAGAAATACAATGCAAATCACGTAAAAAAAAACAATGTTTTTAGAAAAAACACTAAAAAGTCCTATTAAAATCTTGTAAATCTTTCAGTAAATTTAGAATGTTTTTAAGGGTTTAACTATTTTGGAAAATTGTCCAGTAGCCACAGGGCATAAAATCCATAATACTCACCACCTGAGCAGCTCCATAAACCGCTGACCAATCCAATTTCGGAAGAATTCGCTCCACAAATGTAGGATTAAACTCACTTTCCACCACTTCCTTTTTGTTTATCTGTGAAAACATAAATAATGAAAATAATTTCCATGAAACAATCAATAGCAGGCACTCCAGGCTCCAGAACTCACCGTCAGTTTCAGGGGGAAACCCACTTTCACACCCTTGATGGCCATTGAGGTAAGGAAGTTGTAGGTGCTAAGTTTCATTTTCTAGCTTTAAAATCTTTTATTTAGACCAGTAATTCAGACAAATACAACTGTTTTTAAATAAAATCTTTGCGGCGCACGTTGTATTCCTTCTTCTTCTTTCTGATTTGGGCATTCACTTTATACGCCTTATATCGATTGTTATATCTGACTCTATCGATGGTTGGCAACGCGAACCGTTGGTCGGAATTTCAAACGGTCACACTGCTAAAATTTTCTAAATAGAAATTCTCCCAACTGTCGCATTTTTAAAGGTTTTAGCCGTTTATAGATGTAATTTAGGTTGAAAAACCTTTAAAAACAGTGACTGCAAGCGGAATAAAGGCGTGACGAGTAACAATGGAGGACATATTCCACTGGTGCCGCGAGGGCAACTCGATTCAAGTGCGCCTCTGGTTAGATGAAACTGAAAACGACAACAATTTGGGGTAAAACTAAAACATGTAACTAACTAAGGTTTTGGGCACTGTCTAATTGCCTACTAAGTGCTACTACGAAGCTATCGCATTGAGGAGAAACTTCCCTTCTCAGAAACCCCCATTTAGTCATCGCCTTTAATACGCCCAACTTTTCGAGGGTCTTTCGAGTCTCAGTGACGTCATGATTTATTCTTGTGTTGTGTAAACAGACGAATCAAAAATTATTTATATATTTGTATGTGTGCATATCGCGAGCATAAAACCCGCTTCCCACACAAAGATTGCCTTTGAATTCTAAATATTTTCTTGCCATATAATCTCGTATTCCAAGAAGGAATGGTTTTAGTTCATAATTTCTAGATAAGGATCATAAGCTTATGATCTTTAAAAATTAAACTTTTAATTGTGTTTTGAAACGATTGGAGGGTTATTTCTTAGATCTACTATACAAATTGATCCCTATTAATCATCAAAACAATATTCTTTAATTAATTATTTGAAATTAAGTTAAAAAAGTTTAAAATTTAAGGGTTATAGAAGAAAGTGCCATGCTAAACCGAGATCGTGGTTATAGTTATCTTAGTATCTTAATTTTCAAAAACTTTTTCTTGTATAACTCTGAAAGAGCATATCTAAGTTTCATATAAATCGCTTTAGCTCAAGATCAAATAAAATATTGTTGTTTCTAATTTATGTACTCCTGTACACCTTTTTAAATGAAACAACTTTCATGTTTTATAATCACTTATTTTTTTTAGAGACGACCATGGCTTCAGTCCGTTGCACTGGGTTGCCAAGGAGGGGCACGCCAAGCTGGTGGAGACTTTGCTGCAGCGTGGAGCTCGTGTAAATGCCACTAACATGGGCGACGACATCCCACTCCATTTGGCAGCAGCTCACGGCCATCGCGATGTGGTCCAGATGGTAAGATAACATACCCAACCAGCAATCTTTTTAACAAACATAAATCTTCCACTTCAGTTGATAAAAGAGCGCAGCGATGTAAACGCGGTGAACGAGTATGGCAACACACCCCTGCACTACGCCTGCTTCTGGGGCTACGACATAATATGCGAGGATCTGCTGAACGCGGGAGCCCAGGTGGGAATCGCCAACAAGGACGGGCACACGCCCATCGAGAAGGCCAAGCCCAGCTTGGCCATGAGGCTGCACGATCTGGTAGAAAAGAGCGGCAGGGAGGTGAAGATGATCAGTTTCAAGGAGCAGAGCTGGCAGGGCATGAAGACTAGGTCTAGGGACGCTACCCTATCCCGCTTTAAGGGAATCAGCATGGGAGACTTGGACCTGCACACCAAGCTCTCTGTTACGGCATCAGGAGAAACCTGGCGAGGACGCTGGCAAAAGAACGACGTGGTGGCCAAGATCCTAGCCGTGCGCCAGTGCACGCCGCGCATATCGAGGGATTTCAACGAGGAGTTCCCCAAGCTGCGCATCTTCTCGCATCCCAACATTTTGCCTATAATAGGGGCTTGTAACTCGCCGCCCAATTTGGTGACAATTAGTCAGGTGAGTTGGTTTAAAAAAACTTCTGTGATAATATTGGAAACTAACATAAGTAAACTTTCCTTCAAAGTTCATGCCACGCTCGTCACTGTTTAGTCTGCTCCATGGAGCCACTGGCGTGGTGGTCGACACCAGCCAGGCGGTTAGCTTTGCATTGGACGTTGCCCGCGGAATGGCCTTCCTGCACTCGCTGGAGCGTATCATACCCACGTATCACCTGAACAGCCATCACGTGATGATCGACGAGGATCTGACTGCCCGGATCAACATGGGTGACGCCAAATTCTCGTTCCAAGAGAAGGGACGCATCTACCAGCCGGCTTGGATGTCGCCCGAGGCACTGCAGCGCAAGCAGGCGGATCGAAACTGGGAAGCCTGCGACATGTGGAGCTTTGCCATACTCATTTGGGAGCTGACCACGCGCGAAGTGCCCTTCGCCGAGTGGACCCCAATGGAGTGCGGCATGAAGATTGCGCTGGAGGGACTGCGGGTAAAAATTCCGCCCGGCACTTCGTCGCACATGTCCAAGCTGATCGGTATTTGTATGAACGAGGATCCTGGCAAGCGGCCCAAATTCGACATGGTGGTGCCCATTCTGGAAAAGATGAGGCGCTGAAGAAAAGAAGGAGCAATATCAATATTTGCCAAGCCAAAATGTGCCTTGAGAAACCTTCGTTTTGCCAACTAATTGTAATTACTACTTGTGTTATCTTTGTCTAACTAAGCCTAACCGAAAACTGAACCGAAATGGCAAACAAATGCAACTGCTCTGTCCAGAATTTATGTTTCTGTGTCTCACTGTTCCCTACTCATGATTTTCCGTCGATGTTTAGTGCGGGTGCTCGATTTTGTCGTACATTTTAAGTTCGATAACCTTTAGGATCGTATTTATACAGAAATATATTTGTTACTAATTAATTAAATGCATTGTGTATGATCTAGAGGCAGTACCACTTACGGGTGCACAATTGAGAGCTTTAATCCATAGAGCTTGTTCGCTGAGAAGCAAAACAACACGGGAGCTTTCCGCCGAAGTGGGTGGCGATGCAGGAGCGCAACGGGTCGGGGTTGGGTAACGTGAGCAAGGCGGCCCTGACCTGGTTTCCATCGCATGCACGCGATGTTGTGCAGCTCGCGTGGGCAGAGTAAACTTTGCGATTCGAAAAGAGAGCGCCGGCGTGAGAAAAGTGCTGCGGGAGAAGAGAAGAATTATTGCTTTTGCTTAAAAATAATTTTATATTTATTATGTGAAATGTTTACTTTTGCGGAAACTACTGGAAATGTTATTGATTTTGTGTTTTTTCTGCCTGTAAAAATTTGACAATTTTTTTTTTAATCCGTTCTAAAAAATGTTTCATACCATAACAAAAGTTAATTTTATTTGCTTTATTATTATTCAATGTTGTTTTAAAAAGCCTATTTAAAATATAATTTATTTTTGATTTTTTTATTTAGTTAAAAACGTTTCACAGTTTTAAAATATTGTAGTGTTATTGTGTTATCTTTACTGAAATGAGTTTTTAGGCACAATTTAAAAATAAAAATTCTCTTGTATTTCGGAAAGTTTTTACAATAAGATTATTTTTCAAAAATCATTTTTACTCTAATTATTATTTGTGTTTAGTTTCTTTTATTATTTTTTCGAAAATTACTTTTTTAGTTGCTTATACTTTTGTTTTCTATATCAGCCATTTCTTATAGTTTGAAAATATAGGTTATTTTAGTTCACCTGCGTTTTCACTTAGTGAATTTCGGTCCAGTCTTACTATTATTTAAGAAATTTGTAAAGGTAGAAAAATCAATTGTGTTTATAAATGGCTTATATTTTAAGTAACAAGTTTTTAAAACATAAGTTTTGGCTTGGTAATTCTCTGCCTTTCTCCGCACTCTCTTTTTGGCACGGCTCTCACCGGCTTGTGGCTCTCTGTTTATGTTTTTGCGGCAACGCTTTATTCGGGCCATAATGTTGTTGCTGCGGCAAGCTTGCACTGAGCCATGTGATTGTTTTGCTGGCTCGCTCTTGCCTCACATCCTGTGCCAGGTCCTTTTTTGTTGCTGTTGCTGCTGCAGCTTTAAAAAGTTTTTGCTGCATTTTGTTGTCGCCGTCGTCCTGTCGCTGTCGTAGTCGTAGTCGTCGGCGCTTTTCGGGCCCAGAGGCTGGTCGCTCGGTCTCCGCACGGGCTAAAACGGAAAAACGGCAAAACTGCAGTGGCCAAAAGCCGATTTACAGTATTCCTCGCCAGTTATGACGGCAGCCAGCCAAACGGCAAGAGCATTTCCGCAAAGGATTCTCCCTCAGCCAGCAAGACATCCAATAAATCCGGATGGATTCTCCAGTGCAAACGTAAAACAAATATAAATTTAAAGAAAAACTGAGAGCTTTGAAAATTAAATCCGCCTTCACACAAACTCACACACATCAACGTTACGCAGTGAAAGTGAAAAATAAAGTGGCATCTTTTAGGCGCAGCGCAAAAGGCGATTGAGATACTTTCACATCGAAGGCTTGCAATACATTTTGTTTGGCCTGGAATTGGTGGTGCAGCTGCTTAAATGTATTTTAGTGACAGTTCGGAAAAACAGCCAGCCCCTTGGAGGGCCGGCAATCCATGGAGTATTCAAACACCACGGGTTTGAATCACATCAAAGTCGAGGAGACGCAGTATCCGGAGCCAGAGCAGCCTACCAAAACCAGGTTAGTACTTATAAATAGTGCGCACACATGCCCCATTTAATGACCACACCTGAGCCAAAGGGATTGCCCCCTTTCGTGTTTTCACTTTTTTTTTATTATACCTATCTCTTATTTCAATTAACCATACAATTGCCCGGGATAAAAAAGAAAAAAACCGAGGAGAATGGGAACTTTTTAGCCACAGTTTGCCGCAGTTACTCCATCATTCATTTGGCTGACGAGTGAGCCACTAACCTACTTCCTTCACACACAAAAGCCGCAGTTGCAGGCAGCATCTGCTGTGTTGCAGCCGTGGTTATTGTTGCTGCTGCTACCGCTGTTGCCGGCATACCACGCCCACACAATGGGCGCTGGGAGGAGGAGGCCTCGGGGCAAGCCATCCCATGGAGATGACGTTGGCGTTGATGAGTAAAAATGTGAAAATTACATGGCAGTCGGATGGAAATAAACGACGACAGTGCATAGCAAATGATGAGATTTACTTCGCACATGCAGGCTCTTCTATAGAGAGGAAAAAAAACCTTAAAGCGATCGATGAGCGGCTGAATAAATCAAAAGTTCCATTTGTGCCGATTTCAGCACAGAGGGAGCGCGAACAAAAAGCTATAGAATAAAAAACGAAGAAAATGGAAGAGGGCTCCTTGCCAAACTAAAATGCCACATGGGCAAATATTTCACTTGTGCTTTCGAGCGGCGCATTGAAAAGCGAAAATATTGTGACAATATAAGCAGCAGGAACATCAGCAACAGCAACAACAGCAGACCCAAGTGTCTTCCACTTGTGTGAAGTGCATAACAACGTGGAAATATTGTAAAGGCAAAACTACACATACAGGGAAATAGCAACTAAATGCAATGACAGGCAACAGCATCAGCCGCAAAGTGGAAAAGGCAAAAAAAAAATACAAAAAGGACATGTGGAAATGCGAAAAGCAGCCGCAGGATGTGAAAAGATGGCAAGGCGACGGCACATGCAAAGCATCTATTGATTTTTATCCCTTTGCCGCAAGCGCTGGCTTTGGTTTTGGCTTAAGCCACAGGGCGTATGAGTAATGCAGATTGCGTATACTTGATTTATACGGCCAGCTAGATTTGTTGCTCCCAAGCTGCCGCCATCAACTTTAGCTGCAAGTGCAATAAATCTCAAGATCTCCACGGCACCGGCTCCAACTTTAAAAACTGGAAAAGCAAACAAAGTCCTCTTAAATTTCAAGCACTGCTGAAACTATCGATCAAAGTGGGAGGAACTGGACGTTATCAAGTGTTCCCACCCACAAAACGCTGATGTTCAATAAATTCTATGCCGGCCCGAACTAGGGAAAATGGCCAATTACGAGGCAAAACGAGTTAAGAATTGTGCCAGGAGAGAGATGGCCGATACAGAAGCACTCCGTCTTGCCCCTCCCGCCACCATATATCTCTTGGAACAAATGGCCATAGCCGCCTGCACTTAACATGAATGGCCATTTTTCCAATCAATTACGTACAATAGGGGCGGGGGGGCGGCCGAGGGGGTCGGATGGCACCGGAAAATAGAGAAAAGAGTTGAATACGTGCAAGGCAAATAAAAAAGGGATGGGGTTCCAGTGCGGGCCACTCCAGCTAACGATAATTATTTGAATTTTTAAGCAACCTTGCTGCTTTTCTTCTGCCGCAATTACATTTGGCATTGACATTGTGGAAACTCAGGAAAGAAAATATTTTGCCACCCCCCGAGTAATTCCAAACTAACTTGCAGACAATTAAATTAAATTCAACTGGAGGTTACCTATATTTCTGTTATTTAAATTTTAAAGCTCATTTAATTACAACTTAGAATATTAGTCTTAAAGAATTTCAAACACACACATAAAACACACTCGATGTGTAATTTATCTTAAATTAAAGTGATGCCTTGGGAAATCATTTTTTAATGCAAGTTTATGAGGTGTTTAACAAAATGGAGAACAAATCTATAGACTTAAACAGCAGTATAAGTAAGTAAATTATTAAAATGTATTTATGTATATATAGTAAACAACTATAAACTTTAGATTTATAGTTGAAAGATATCTGCTATTTATATTCGTTTTTTTGAATTTGTTTACTTAACATATTTAATATAGGCCTAATATAATATAATATAATTTGTAAAAGTTTTTAAATTGTAATGTAAATAAATAGGAAGTATTGAACTTGTTTTCGTGGATTGTAAGGTGTATTCTAAGGATTTCTTTAGAACAGTGCTCCATTTTTAAGCAATTAAAATGTGGTTAAAGTCGGTCATGGGTAATTAATCAGGTGGAGTGGTTATAGGAGTCGGCCGTGACAGTCACGGCCGAGAATCCATGGGTCCGCAGGGTGTCGTCTGCAGAGACGCCGTTGACCCAATAGAGTGGCAAGAAAAAATATTCCGAAGTTGTTTTGCCAATATTTTCTGTTTTTTTTAAGGTAAGCTTTTATTGACCAAAATTTCTTTAAAATTTTTTTGTTGCAGACTGTCTGTGTTTGGAAGCTATATCAAGATTGAATCGCCGAACGGATCGCAGCCGATAGCTTTGGGCAGCCAGCGTTGCCTCAATACGCCCCCGACCACGCCCAGCAGTCCGCTGAGGGAAGCGCCCCAGAGTCCGTCGGACGGACACGTCTCCTCGCTGAGCTCGCACTCCGGATCGGGATGCAGTGACATTCTGTTGGGTGAGTTGTGTGAGCTGGGAGTCCCGGCCTTTAACCCCCGACTTTGCCCTGTTTCGTTTGATTGCATTTCCCGGTGGCTGTTATTTATAGCTGCCCACGAAACAGATCATGACCTAGGGAGTGAAGAAATGCCGGCGAATGGCAACATTTTATTGAGGTTGCTGACATTCCTCCCCCCTAGGCTCCCCTCCCCCCCTCGCTACTCCTCCCACTCTGCGCCACTTTTGGCTTAGTTTACTCTACTTGCTACCAGCACCCAGTAAAAAGTGTTGGCCAGAAATACCAGCCCGCCCTGCCACAATCTGTGCCAGATTGCTACGTGCACTGTAAGAAATATTGTCAAAAAAGAAATAAGCCAAATTCTTACATATAATTGCCAACATATTATTTTAGCAAGAGAATTTATTTGCTTAATTAACACCTTTCTAAAAAAGGTCAAACATTTGATTAAAAAGTTTGAGTTCGAATGCTAAAATAGTTGGTAAAATGTTGTATAAAATTTAAAATGTTTTCTGTCCTACGGTGTGTATAAATGTTTTGGTAAACTTTTATAACGTTGGTGATAATTTATTATAACTTATTACTTATATTTCGATATTATGGCAGGCCCTACGATTTTTTCTAAGTGTAAAAGTAGGTTTTTCTGCTCTGACGTTTGCATGGGCATCTCCGCGTTTTACATTCTGTATTTTCTGGCATTCTGACATTAGCACGGCGTCATGGGTATGGAAATATAATAGTTTTGAGCTTGAGTTGCGAATTTCAGTTGTTTGCTGTTCCGCTTAAATTCGGCCATTGTTTGATCTTTGGCTTTGCGAAACTTTTCCTTCCATTCGCTTGCCCATCGAGTGATAATTTCTAACGCTCACTGAGGCAAAGTTTGTTTACCAGCCGAGTGCTATCAAAATCAGTCAGGCCTCAACAACAATAGCAACAATTGGTGGCGAAAGAAAAATGCGCAATGTAAACAAGAGCCAGCATTCAAGCGTCTAAAATCTAGAACCTACACAGCAAAGTATTTCGATAACCTTATTTTATAAAAAATTTGTATTCTTATAAAAAGTTAAGCCAACTTGTTCGAATGCTTTTGATAAATTACCATTGCTATAAACCGATTCGCCACTGCTATTTAATGTGTGTAACGGATTAATTTTGAAAGGAATACAATTTTTTTTAATTATCAGAAAATAAATGGTTACATATACAAAGAAATGCATATGGTTAAAAAAATTATTTTTCGGTTATTTTTCTAACCGATTTTTGGATTGCCTCTTGCATTGCCTTTTATCTTCGAAATATTTGTACGATAAAAATCCAAAATTATACAATTTAAAAAAAATGTTTGCCAGATATTTAGATATAAATCAGATATTGTTGTTAATTAAGGATTCCAAAATGTTTTCAGTTTTGTTCAGTGTAGAGCATAGAAGCTGTCGGTAGTGGCATAATAATAAGCAAATAAATAAAACTAAACGCATTTTGCGCCACTTTGTTGCTGCCCGCGCCTAGTTGTTGCTACTGTTGCTGGTGTTGTTGTTGTTTTTGCTACTGTTGCTGGTGCTGTTGTTGCTGCTGCTGTTGCTGCCTTAGATATTGTTGTTGCTGCCTCAGATGTTGCCCATGACGTTGCCCACAAGTCATTGAACTTAGAGCGGCGACGTAGAGCCAACAATAGCAAAATAAATAAAACGCGAAAAAGCGAAGAAGCCAAGGCAACCACCACCCCCCTCGTCGACCACCCTCTTTTGATGATAAGTGAAATGCAGTAATAATAAGAATAGTGCACCCCCTTTTCGCCCGCCCATCCTCAACAACTCTCACTCACACACACACCAATACACACCCAATTCGATTACACAATCTTTGCGAGCCGAGCGGCATTTTCATTTTTCTCTTCCTGGTTCGTCGTCATCGCTTGTCTCTTTGTATGGGTGAGCTTCTCTGGAGGAGTGTGCGTTCGTTTCGGTGTGTCTGTGCGGAGATCAGGTTTTATCGCCCGACGCAATCGAACATATAGTATAGTATAGTATGGTACTGTATAGCTTGGGTGGATCGGTGGGGGCGGAGGAGTTATCGCCTCGATTGGTCGTCGTACTTCGGCTTTTCGCCTGCTTTTCGCTTTCGCGGAGGATCGTGGATATATAGCTCCGCCGATCGCCCAGTTGCCGTTTTCTTGTTATTTACAGTTTCTGGTTGCTTTCGCTGCCCGTTGGAAAAATGGCAAGCTAGCATGCGGTTGGCGTCGCCGTTGCCGCTGATCATTGACTTTCGTTGGTTCCCTTTTGGAGCAGGCATTCGTCAGGAAAATTGTGCAATGGGTTAGGGAAAATGGGGAAAAGTATGGGCATTACCAAATACACGGATTTTTATTATGATTTTGGAAACTATTTTTCTGAAAATTTAAATATTTTTGTTCGTATTCTCATCCACCTATTTGTTTATTTTGTTTCTTTTGGGATATTTAAAATGCAATTGTCAATGCTTCTCCATTATGACAATCTTAACATTTTTTTTTTATATCCTTTTAAATCGTATTTAACAGTTATCTTTTCCTAAAATTTGGTTATTATTTTTGTTTTATTGTTTTTTTTAAATTTATTTATGTATCCATTTATTCAGCCTTCGTACGAAAATGTCAATTGGAATACTTTTTAATTCGAAAACAATTATTACAATTGTAACAGAAAATTATAAAATTTTAGTGTAAAAAACTATGTATGGCTTATTAATTTTTAACAGAAACGTATTTATTTAAATATACGAAATTTTATTTTGATAACAAAAGAATTTTTGACAATCAATTAAGTTTATAACTTTATCTTAACTGTAAATACACTACCAACATGCAATATTAGGGACTGGGAACTTATTTCCTCAATATATTTTGAAGATACTATTTTTATTGATCTTCAAAATTAATTTTGAAGAGAGTACTCTTGTGCCAAAAACTCAAGTATACCACTTTCTTTTGAGTAGAAATCAACCGAAAACGCAGCAGCAACATGCAACATTTAAACTTCCGCATTGCAGAATTGTCTCTCCCACTTGGCGTTCGCCCTTTCTCTTTCTCGCTTGCTCAACTGAAGGTTCTTTGACCCCCCTTTAAGGCGCCCCCACTTCTGCTCTCTCTCTGTCGCACACCCATATTCTATTGCCCTCTCCCTCGAGGATAGTGCAAACTAAGTAACGGTCCGCTCTCTCGCTCGCTCTCCTGCCCTGCACTGGTGTGTGTGAAATTGATCTTGAGTGGAAGTATGGAAGTGTGGCTGCACTTGGAAACGTTGGAAGCCGACGCCGGCAGCGACGTCGGCAGAGGCAATAGAAATTGAAAATAGCAACCAGGAAAAGAGTTTGCAAATGGAAAAGTGCAGCAACAACACGAAGGCAGCGAGAGTGGCAATGCATGTTGCTGGTGTGTCGTTGTTGTTGCAAGTCGAGTTGTTGTTGCTGTAGCTGGCATAGTTGCTGTTGTAGCTGCAATAGGTGCTCCTGTGGTTGTTACTGTTGCTTCTATTGCTGTGGTTATTGCTGTTCCAGCTGATGTTGTTGTTTCTACTGCTAAGGCAGTTTCTGGTGTTGTTGTTGTTATCTCCTCAGTTGTTGCTATTGCAGCTTTTTACTGTGACTGTTGTTCTTGAGGTTGTTGCTGTTGCAGAGTGTGTTGCTGCTGTTATTTCCCTGGTTGTTGCTGTTACGGCTTGTGTTGTTGCTGTCAATCCTTTGGTTGTTGCTATTGGAGCTTGGGTTGCTGCTGTTACTGCCCTTGTTGTTGCTGTTGCAGCTTGTGTTGCTGCTGTTACTGGTGCTGTTGCTGGTGGAGATTAGAAAGATAGAAGCTCCAGCGGTCGCAGCACATTGACTCTCTCGCTCCGCCAGCCTTTCCCCCGATCTCCTCCAGCGATTCTGCCTCGTGCTGCGGCGGCGGCGCTTCGCAGTTTTCCCACTCCATTGGGCCACACAGCCGCATTGCATTCTATTTTCCTGCTCTTTCCACACTCACACCAGCACAACCTCACTCACACTGGCGCACAAGCATAGTTCTTGTTCTTCTGCGTCGCTGCCGTCGTCTTGGACTTTTGTGTGTTGTCGTAGGTTCTGCAGTTTGGCTTGGATTTTCCCTGGCGCATTTGGAGCGCTGCGAAGTTGGCGCTTGGATCTCGACGAGGCGAGAGTTTCGTACGCGCGATCACCATTTCTCCCAAAAATATCGAGAGTCGCGAGTGCCGCCGCCCCATAACGAACATATATCATATCGATCCGCTGATTTTTGGAATACGCTTGAACTTGGAAACGAAGGACTTCGAAAACAACACGGAAGTGAATTGAAAATTTATGCTATAAACGCTATTGCGATGGAAGTGTGCAAGTGACAAATCAAAACGAGGGGGATTAGGGATGAGAAAGGCGGAATGATAGTGATAATTTAATCAACCCGTTTATGAGAAATTGTGCACACAAATTAGAAAGGGCAATTTGTCATGATTTAATTATGTGGTCAGGAATTAAAAGAGTTATGGAGTTTCGAAAAGGGTGATGATGTGACGTAAACTCAAACTAATTGATAAAAGTTTTGAAAATTATAAAGTTTTTACTTTATAAATTTAAGTCTTCCCATATCGTCCAATTAATAATAAATGATATTAACAAATAAATAAAATTTCTATAAGGATTTTAAAGTGTTATTATGGTTTTTTGCTAACTTGTTTTATTACCAATTTAAAAGGAGTTGGATAGTTAATCAAAACATCAAGACTAATACTTTTCTGGAAGTGACTTAAGCTTTGGAAGATTTCCGTTTCAGCCTCTTAGTTTCCTTTGAACAAATTTTGGGAAAGTGGTTAGGAAAAAAGTTCTTTACATATAGCAAAACATCAAGGGACCTTACCAAACCTTAGAAACTCTTTAGCTCAAATGACTTTGCAAGTTGCTAATGCCTAAGTTATCTTTTCAATCAAACCGCAGCTAGAACCTAATAATAAACTCAAATATTTCCAAGAGACTGTGCCGAACCCTTTAAAAAGTATTTCTCTGAATTCCCCATAAAGTGCCAAATAATACAGAATCGCAAAGATTTCCCACAAACATGCTGAGCGGGCGCCATCGCGGGTTGCCAACATCGATTTCCGCCAGCAGGACGATGATGAAGATGATGGATGGCCATCTGACCGATCCGATCCGAGCAACATGGATGTATACCAAATAGAGCTGGAGGCACAGGCACAAATCCGCTCCAATCTTCTGGTCGAAACCTGCGTGAAGCACTCCTCGGAGCAGCAGCAGCAGCTCCAGGTCAAGGAGGAGGACCTCATCAAGGATTTTGCTCGGGGCCAGGAACAGCATAGCGAGGAAGAGGAGGAGGAGGAGGAGGAAGAAGACGAGGAAGAGGACGACGACGACGGGGCAGAGGACGGGAGGAGGAGGAGGAGGACGACGGCGACGGCGAAGGCGAAGGAGCCCTGCTGCCGGCGGTCAATTTTAATGCAAATTCAGACTTTAATTTGCATTTCTTTGACACACCAGAGGACTCGTCCACCCAAGGGGCCTACAGCGAGGCCAATAGCTTGGAGTCCGAGCAGGAAGAGGAGGAGCAGCATCCTCCGCAGCAACAGCAGCCACATCACCGGGAATTGCAGGATTGCCTAAGTGCCATTGAAGCCGATCCCCTGCAGTTGTTGCAGTGCGACGACTTCTACAGAACAGCAGCGCCAGTGGAGAGTGTTGCAACCAGCCTAGCCCCCGCACAACAGCAACTTGCCCACCAGCAACAGCAGCAGCAGCAGCAGCAACACCCTGGACAGCAGCAACACCAGCTCAACTGCACGCTGAGCAATGGTGGAGGTGCTCTGTACACCATCAGCAGTGTGCATCAGTTCGGTCCGGCCAGCGGTTCCCCCTCCTCCAGCGGCGCCCACTCCTCGCCGGACAGCGGCTGCTCGTCGGCCTCCTCCTCCGGATCGTCGGGATCCTGTGGATCCACTGGGTCTGCCTCCTCCCACGCGGTCTCCTCCTCGTCGTCGTCCAGCTGCTCGGAGCACTTTGCACGGAGTACAGTTGTCAATGTCAGCGGCCACGCTCATACATCCTCGTCAGCGGTCAGCAGCAGCAACAACAACAGCAGCAACAACGGCAGCAGCAACAACAACGCCAGCAACAACAGCTCCAACCCCGCAGCAACATCTTCATCTGTTGCGCATCTGAACAAAGGTACGTGCAACTTGCAACTTGCAACTTCGACTCTTCCGCGTTGTCGACTCTCTTCTGCGGACCATTGTTGTCGCTGTTGGAAATTATGTTCAATAAATTTGCATTCATTGCATAACAGCAGCAAAAGCAATTGAAAGTCGTTGGGGCTTCGGTTTCTTCTCCTTTTGAGGAAACTATTAAAGCGCAGCATGAAAAATGTGAAAATGAATATAATTCCCTGTTATTGGCCAATGGCTGTTGCTTTTTCGCCTTTCCTTTCGCAGTGCACACGAGGAAATTGCTTTTCATGTTGCAGGTCTGTCAATGTGGTTGCCTTTGCCGTTGCGATTGCGATTGGGTGCAATTGAAAGCCATGGCAAAAATGTTTTCATTTTCATAAATCGCCTTGAATTGGTCTTGGCTCTCGGATTGCCTTGGATGTGGCATTTGAATGGGCTTCGCTGGGGGAGTTTTTCGTTGCCCTAATGGAATAGGTACTGAGAACTGAGCCGGAAAATGCAACACAAATTAAGTCTAATAACTATTACGGTCAGCTGCTGTCTACACAAAAGAAAAGAAATGAATAGCACAAGAGTACATTTTATGTTATTTTGAATCTAAAATGTAGTTAAACTATTTTGAACAACAAAATAACTATAATAACCGTTTATACAACTTAAACTATATGAAATTAAAACATTTGATTATACTTATCTTTGTGAAAGTTCCAACTAATATACTTTTATATCAATTAGTTTATTTTTTTATTCATGAAAATATTATTTTTTGCTTACTAAACAAATTCATACGGAGCATTTCAGAAAATGTTGCATATTGATCACAAGGTGATCTGCAAATAAGTCGTTCTTCAATATTTCCATGAGAAGCCCTTAAGCCCACCGATATCGCTTAATTAATAAGACTGGAAAGGTTTTAAAATTCCAAACAAGCAACTTTGAGGTCGAAAGTGCTTAGAAATATATTTTTCTTACTATTCTTATATTTATAGGACCATATTTTATAATGAAGATAATTGTTGTTTACCAAAAAATTAATTGAAGTGCACTTATTTGATATGGGATAGGTTGGATCGATTCAAAGCTATGTTAAGCCATAATCGTAATTAAAGTCATGTTTTAATAAATTTTTACATATACAAATACGTTATTCTCCGTGCAAATTCCTCCGACCATAAAAACCATAGGCACTTGGGCAAATTTGTCTTGGCCAGACTTGCTAATTGCCTGGACTTGCTGCCAAGGATTTCATTTTGCGGCTCACAGCGGCAACATTTAATTGCAGCAATTAGTGCGGGCAGTTGCAGGCGAATGCAAATTGCAAGCAAATTAAATCAGTGTAACGGGGCTTGCGGGGGAAAACCAAATAGGAATTCATCAAGGCGAAGTCGAAAAGTCGACTGCTTTTCCCCGGCACTCCAATTGATATTTGCTGCGGCAAGTAATGTCTGCCATTCGCCATTCCCCACTCAATCAGTTGTCTTCGCTCAGATAAATGCAGGCAATGGAAACGGAAAAAATCGAGGAAAATATGAAGTCTTTGTCGTCTATCGTCCATGGCCTGCCTCTGACTTGTCTGACAACGCGGAAATGCCAAGCAGTTTTCCGCCAGCCCCCACTGCGCCTCACCCCTTTCTTCGGCTGGGTAAACAATGGCGTTTCAAATTGTCAACTTACAAAAGCCACCAAATGATTTGCATTTGAACGCGGCGCGAAAATGAAAAGAAGGCACTTGAGTTTCCTTTGGGTTTTTCTTTTTTCCATTCCTGCCCGGGCCGACGACATTTTCCAGACAACGTTGTTGCTGTTGCCGGCAGTCCAATGGTGAAAATTCAATTTGCAATTGCACAAGCGCGTAACGCGCCATGCACTAATAAAAATGTTGACCAGTTTGAATTTAAAAGAATGCATATTAAACAACAATTTTTTATGTCTTTTCGAATATTAAATATGAATATTTAAATAAAAATTAAATATTCATTTTAAACTCAAATTTTCTATTTTTAGTTAGAAAATTAAAAATATAATTTTTAATAACTCATATCATCCTTTAAGTATTTGTTGATTGATCGAAACAGCGTCTACCTTCTATTAAGATGAAAATGAGAAACTGTCAATACTAAAAATATTTAACAAAAGTAATATGATTTAAAAGGATTTGTTAAAGTATTTATACATCCATTATACAATGGATTTGATTAGTAACCTTTTAGGACGGCGATAAAACAGATGTTATATCTGCAATTTTAATCAATCTAATTAAGTATACAATAAATGTTAATATTTGTTTTTCAAAACTTCTTTCTGTGTGGCCCAATCTTTTCTTTTTCTTTCCTTTCGCCTGTTTGTCGGCGCGTGCAAGTTGCACATTAATTTCATTTTGTTTCGCATTTTTGAGGTGTGGCAACGCCAATTGGCACAGCAGCAACTAGCAACACCAACAACCAGCAACAACAACAACAGGGGCAGTTCAAACTCCGCGCTTAGTTCATTTGCCTCTTCCTCTTGCATTAGAAAAGCAAAAAAAAATAAAAGCAAGAAATGCAGTCAAATTGAATTCGAAATGAAATGCCAAGAAGCAAACATTGCTGTCTGGCTCCAGTTTTTCTTTGCTGCCTGCTCTTCTGTTTTTCCTATTTTTTTTGTAATTTGCAATGCAAATTTTTTTCGGCTCTCGCAGTGAAAATTGTGCGGCTGCAGTTTTTCCTCGTGACTGCCGTTTTTACAGGCAATTTATTGTAGGCGGTGGCGTATACGTGATTTTTTGGCATTTCTTCTTATCGCACATCGCTGTCGAGTTGAATGCACTCTATGGCTAATGCATTTGACTTTGATTGCCAGCTGGCTTAAGGATGATTAGGATTGGAGTCTAAAGGCTGCCGGAAAAATTGATTTTAGCCATTAGGTGGGTAAATTCAATAGACTGCGACAGTTGTCGATTGATTGTGGCTGCCCCGTGTTGCAAGTGTGACAACCGGAGAGATGGCGAGTGGGTGATACCGTCAGTGACAGCTAACTCATTTGGCAAATTGCACAGCGAGTGTTGCACATGCGGCGTATGAGCAATGTGCCATTGCATAAGCGACCAGCTGGACAACTTTCCAGCGGAGGAAATGTGTAAACCAATGCATTTTTCCCTTGCAGAGCAACAGCAGCAGCCGCAGACGACGACACAGCTGCAGCAGCAACACCAACACCAGCAATTGCAACACCCGCAGCAGCAATCTTTTGGCCAAGCGGACAGCAGCAACAACAACAGCAGCAACAGCAACGGCAGCAACAACAACGGGGTCTCCTCGAAATCATTTGTCCCCTGCAAAGTTTGTGGCGACAAGGCATCGGGCTACCATTATGGTGTAACCTCCTGCGAGGGTTGCAAGGTGAGCTTTTATTTTATAATTTTAAAGTGCTTCCCCCTCGTAATTTATTGTCTTCCTGCCAGGGTTTCTTTCGTCGCAGCATCCAAAAACAAATCGAATACCGCTGTTTGCGGGACGGCAAGTGTCTGGTCATCCGGCTGAATCGTAATCGCTGCCAGTATTGCCGCTTCAAGAAATGCCTCTCCGCTGGCATGAGCCGCGATTGTAAGTACTAAACCTAAACTATACCTTCTGCACCCAAAGAAATATGATTAAGCCAAAACCCAAATGCCAACCGTTTGGGGCCAAAGTGAAGGGGAGGCTGCACCTCTCTGGTTTTTGGTTTTTGCCCCCTTGATGACTTTATTAGCTGCGAAACCGCTGGCAGATTTCTGCCAAGAGATCGCAGATTGTGTCAGTTGGCTGTCGGTGGAAATTGGCAACTCAAAGATAAAACTTTAGAGGAGCAATTTATACTACACAGAAAAAAAAGCGGGGGAGTCTTTGTGTTAGATGTCGGTGTATCTGCGATTAAATTTAGAAGAACATACTTCACATTCTTCAAGGGCTACTAAATTAGTAGTGCGGTTAATAAGTACATCCATTAATTAATACTCTAAGATCCATTTTCTCGTCTTGATTGCGTATTATTGTAAGTAGGTTTTTAGCTGCAAAGTTTCAAATTTTTTTTCACTTTTAAACCAACTTTTAGATAACCATAAGGACGAGAAAACGGGCCTTAAGCTGAAGAAAATTGCGTTATAAAGCTTGTATTTTTTATAGCTTTTAAGAAAAAATAAATCTTAAGTATGGAAACCATAAAAAGAATTATAGGCTTTTTATTTTATTTTCTACAATAGGCTTGATCTTTTAATCAGTGAGCAATAGTTAATCGGTTAACTAATGCCCGCTTAAACGCTGTAAAACCTTTACTCGGGATAATTCGCCCATTTAAAAACCCAATTTGTGGACAGGGGCCGCTCATCCAGCCTTAAAACGGGCTTACAATCCGCCCAACGTTTTAGCTAAGCACCCATAAAGAACTCCAGACTCGCCGCAGCAATGTGAAGCGGGCGGAAACCGCAGCTTAAATGCAGTTGAAGTTGGGTTAGCCACAAATTTTCCCCCAGCCGGCTTGGGAAATACTTCCTGCAAAGCCGAAATCCACCCACGGACCGAAAGAGCGAAATTAGTTTTTATGACTGTTGTCAGCAGCAGCAACGCGAGCAACAGCAGCAACAAGCCAAGCTAAAGCTGCAACAGCAACTGCTCCAGGGATCCCTTGGCTTTCAAATGCAATTTATTTGATGTTGCGCAATTAATTGCCCAAAAAGATCGGAAACAAGAGAGCCGGCTCATAAAATCAGGCAATGGGCGAGTGTATTGCTGCTGTCACTGTTGCTGTCGCTGTTGCTGTTGCTGTCGCCGTTGCTGCACGCGAGCAACATTTATTAGCTGAGTCTATTGGCTGCAACATTTGTTGCCATTTTTTATGGCATTTGTCTCGCTAAGAGTCGGGCCTACAGTGTTGGGCAAACATTTCCTTAATTTTCCTCGTCGCCCACGCAAAGTGAACCACAAGGAAATCCCCCACGACCCACACGACCAAGTCATGTTGCTGCCTTTTACCGCATTTAATAGGCTTGCACTGCAAAGATTTTGCATCTAACCGACTTTTAATGCCTTAAATATAAACCGATTTTGTGATTCTTATTTGTTTTATAACAAGAATCGACCAATATTTTATTTTAAACAGAAACTACATTTTTGCAATATTTATAAAAACACTCTTTTTAGCTTTTTTGATCATCTAATATCTAGATCGATTTTCTTGTTCATCTAGAATCATTTTTTTTCTTCAAAAATATTGGTGGAATATTTAATCCTTAAAAAAAAAACACATTTCTTGTTTATTTATTTATGTAAATTGCCAAACTATAAACATTATTTACTGCTCATTGTGGAAAAATATAGTTTCCCGGATTTAAAATCGGCACTGCAGCGATTTAAGAAGTAGTAAACCATTTTTATGTTTAAGAGGTCATAAAAATTACATCATCATCATTTATAACTTATCGTTATTCCGTCCTATATAACTCAACCATATTTTATTTGCCTAGATTAATGATGTGCTCTCGCAGAGCATAGCTGCTTCGTTTCAGGGCAAAACAGTTTTTCATTTTCCATATTTTCCCAACAGCACTTTACTGATTCTTCGTCCCTGCTGGCTTTTACTTTGCGACTTTTCCTTTGCCCCAATGCATATGGAAAGTTCAATAATTTACTTAAATTGCTTGTGAGGCAAGTTTTGTTTGGGCCTGAATGGGATGTTGCTGCTGTGCCTGCGATGTTGCTGTTGTCGGTGGGCGGTTGCAACTTTCGAGGCGCCTTATGATTTTCCTTGCTCGCTTTAATTAGACTTTGCCACAGACTTTGTCGAATCGGATGAGGTTATTACGGCCTATGGGTTATGGCAATGCTGCAGCTGGCAATTGCTGATTGCCGATTGCTGCTGCAGTTGCCGTGAGAGATTTTCCAATTAAGTTTGCTTAGGAAGCTGTTAAAATCGTTGAAAGCCAAAAACTAACTTAAATTTTGGCGTTCCCCCGTGCAAATGTTCGAGTTTAAGGATTTTAATGGGTCAACCCATTATTACCCTGCAGGTCTCCCCTGAAAAAAAAACAAAAAAACAAATGCAATTATACTGCCTGTGTGTATATGAGTGGGCGTGGCATGACTTTTATTTAATTTGCAAAGCTTTTGTTGGCAGTGGCACAAAGTACAATGAAAAAAGAAAAATAGCGCGATGCTTGCCAAGCAGAAATTGCATTTCGGATGTTGCAGCAGCAACAGCAACACCGTCGACGTCAACAGCAACACTTTGCATGGCTCTACAGGAATTTGGGTCAAACATAAAGCACATAACACACACACACACACAGCCGCCCAAAGTTTTCATGCCGGCATGCGGCATTTTGTGGCAATATCAACATAGCTGCCAGCAACAGCAACAGCAGCAACCATGCCATGCCGGCAGCAACATCTGCCTCCCTTTTCCTAAGCCAATTATTTCTCAAACAATTTGATAAACTTTCAGTCATATTTATTTACATTTAGGAGAAAATGAAGAGGGGTAATGAAGAACATGAAAATGTTCAGAGAATCACTGTTTCATACTCACTCTTTGGTATTCTTGACCTCATCTAAAATTCACAAGTTTAACAAATTGAGTAAACGATATTTGAATTTATTCTTTTTCATGATTTTAAATAAATTCTGATAGGTTTTAAACGCTGATACCGAATATTTATGTCACTTCATTTTAGAGTGGGAAAACATTATCACTTATAAATATTTTAGCTGAATAATATGATCTAAGAAATAAATCAAATATTTTATGACATCTACAAAAATCGAATTCAGATCAAATATTAAACTTATGAACCAAATATTTTTTGTTTATTAAAGTTAGTAACTTATGAAAATTACATAATATATATTAAAGGTTTCGGTTCTGCTCGAGAAAGCTTTAAGTAATATAATTTGTAAGTTTTCCTAAATTCTAAGGGCACAAGTTTTTTTCCCTCTACAAAAGTACTTAACTTGGATCCAGAGCTGCCGGCAGTAATCTAATTTATGTGAGAAGATTCGTCTGAGTTGGCTAATTGAAAAGTTTCCGGCCTGCTCTCTTTCTCCGCTTTTCTTTCCTATGTTATTTCTAATGCCGCCGTCAATCAAATTGGCCGCAAATCAAAATGCAATTAAAGCGCCAAGCGGGCCACAGAACTTTTTGGACAAAGTTCTGGTTGTCTGCTGTCGACTGTTTTCTGTCTGCTTGGGAATGAGCACAGAGCTGTCGCTGCCAGCGGCAACATCACCGGCAGCAGCAGCAACATCAACCGCCAAGGCGACACAGTAACACAGAATCAAACTACTCTCGACTCAATTGTAGTCAATTTGAAAGCCAACTATCAAATGTCAGCTACAAAGATTCGAGATTCGATGCCACGACTCTTCTAGACGCCCAAAAACGAGTGCAAAACGAAACTGTTGCTGCCAAAAACTTCATGTTGCCGCTGCGCCTGCGCAGTGACAGCGGCAACCACAGCAACAACAGGCAACAACAAAAGCCGGAGAGCAAGACAGGCTTATAATTGTGGCGTAAACTGGGTCAGTTGCCAACTCAGGCCAATCCAAATCCAACAGCCAGACCCCGTTGCCAGTTGTACCGGAGTGCGAATGCTCATTGTTGCTGGTAGTTTCGTTCTTTGACTGGCGGCCCATTGTGGCTGCTCGCTCTGTTTCTGCGCTTCTGACAATTGTCTTTTGTTTGGCCGTCGGTTACATTAAAGTTTAGCCGCAGCCACAGCTTTATTTAGCCATTGTTTCGCCCGCGAAATTTTATTATTATTTGGCAATAGGCAAAACGGCCGAGAATGCAAAGAAAACATTCTCGAACATTGCACGGTCTTTGATTGCCGACTGTCAAATTTCCATAGCCGCTGCACGGTAAGATAAATTTATTTTGAGCGATTTATTGCTCAGTATCCAACTCAAAACCAAACTTTTGTTTCCTTATTTATAACTGGTAATGTGAATAAAAATTAATTTAAACACAAGATTGTATAAACTATAAGTAAATATACCCTTTCAAATCTGAACGGAGCTAAGTTCAACAAGCTACACTTCCTAACATAATGAATTGTGAATGTCCCTAGCTTGTTAAATAAAATAGTCTGCTATTAAAAATTCTCAATAAACTTTTTTTCAAACATTTTTTGACATTTTAAAGTTGTTCCAAACATTTTAATTTGTTAAACATTGAACAAGGAATTGTAAATGAAGAATTTCAGGCAGATTGATAGTGAATCAAAACACAAGTTTTAAAATACATATTAATCTTAAATGTGTCTTATCCAAATGTATAGGTTTTAAATGACATATTTGGGTCAACTTTTTGCAGACTTTTTAATAAACCGTCAATGTATAATACGGTTTAAAGTTTATAAATATTTTCTGGAAATTCCCGGAATTTAAAAACGCAAAAGAATGATAAATATTTTTTTTATTTGTCCGAAATTAACACCTTAAAGATTACAGTTCACGATTATCTCTCTGGATTTCATTCAACTTTTTATCGATTTCCTCATGAAGTTCACCAAACCTCCGGATTTCGATTCCGTTTTCGAATTGAACTCCCCGAGCGCCAGCCTTCCGCTTCCTTTGAAATTCCCCCAGCGCCTTTCACTTTCAGTTGTTGCTGCTGTGCTGTTTCCGCTGCCATTGCCCAACTTCCCATCGAAGTCCCCTTCGAAAACCCCCTTCTTTTCCACAGAACGCAAAGTCCAATGCTCACAGTGTTTATGACTTTTGGCGAAACAAATCAGCCACAACAGCAAACACAAAATGCAATAAAAACAAGAACACAAACAACACGGCGAAAAGTAAATAAAATATTGCCAAAAAATTTGTAGCCGCTGAAACATCATTTAATTTTTTAATTACGTATTTAAAGTGTTGTTATTGCCGCGCGACTCGTTTGTAAACAATTCGCCAGGCTGGCTGCATAAGCTGAAAGGTTGAGTAAACAGTTCAGCCAGAAATGAAAAACCGATCGTTAAACAATTTAATATAATAACAAAAGCGGATTTCGCCCGCACCTGTTGCAGGTGAATGAGTCAATCTCCTGATGTTTTGTGATCTGTTGAACAGCGAGTTATTGTTGTGTTGCTGCTGCCGCTGTCGTTGCCCTCGGGTGTTGCAACATATTCTCTTTGACTAATTGGTAATGTTAATTTATGCAATCGCCTTTGCTGCGGCTCATTGTTCTCGTGTGTGTCGCATGTTGCTGCCGTGTTACGCATGCGTGCCCCGCGGCAACATCGCTGGCGACGCGAGCAATCTGTCCGCCAATTACAACGAAACTCGTTTGTATCCGCCCGGTAGATGTGCCGCCGATTGCTGATGCAGTTGTCCCTCTATTTATAGTTCAATTAACACCTTGTCGCCTTGCCAAGCTTGCAAACAAAAAAAAAAACTAAATCAAACACAAATCTAAACGTATAATTAAAATAATAGCTAGCAATGTGAGCTTTTTTGGCTTTGCGAAAAATCGGAGTAAAACAAGAGAGAACGCTATAGTCGGGTGCCCCGACTATCAGATACCCGTTACTCAGGTAAAGGGAGTGCGAGGGAGATGGAGATAGAAACTTTGATCATGCATAACTTTTTAAGGAATGGTCCGATTTGAAAAATTTCTTCTACATTTCGATAGGTATTGATAAACACAATAAAACTGCATTTTTACTTTTCCGAAATATTTAAATTTTTAAAATCGTATACAAGCGATTGTGGGCGTTAAAGGGGGCGTGGCACCCTTTTGAAACAAACTTGCGCTGCGTAGGAACTCCTAGAATCTGCATGCAAAATGCCAATCTTCTAGCTTTTATAGTTTCCGAGATCTCAGCGTTCATACGGACGGACAGACGGACAGACGGACAGACAGACAGACGGACAGACGGACAGACGGACATGGCTAGATCGACTCGGCTAGTGATTCTGAACAAGAATATATATACTTTATAGGGTCGGAAACGCTTCCTTCTACCTGTTACATACTTTTGCACGAATACAATATACCCTTTTACTCTACGAGTAACGGGTATAAAAATATGAAATACATTTACCTAAAATACAAAGTATAATGCGAACTCAAGCTCTTATTTATTTCCTTTAGTTGTTAAAATGTGTCCGAAGGTTTATTTTCAATCCTGGAAAATTGTCTTAAGAACCATAAATACTTTTGCTTAATCACATTTTACATTTCTCCGAGTTTATTAAACTTTGTGATCCTCAACAACAAACGCTTACTCACAGCTTGCTGTGCAATTGGCACATTTCTGCATCACTTGCAACTTAAGAGATGAACATTTTTGTGAATCAGTAACTTTCCAGAGAGTTTATGCGTAATTTGGTTCTATTTACCCGAGAATATCTCAGGTGAACAGATTGTCAAATATGGCACAAAAATTGTCATTGTTCGTGTGATTTCACCTCGAAACAAATACTTATTTGTGGTTGAGAAAAGTCATAGCCCATAAAATGCATAAGTAGATAGTATAACTCATTAGCAATTATAGCTATAATCGATTATTCTCGTTTCCGATCTATATCGCATTGAACAATTATGGGACCCCCGCCCTCAATACCCAATTAATGTCATAAACCATCGACAAATTGCCAAGAAATGTCGCACACTTAAAGGGGATGGTGCTGGGCGAAGGGGGAGGAACAGTGGGTGGGTGGTTGACAAAGACAATGACGGCAAAGCCACCGCAGCAGCAACAAAGCCACCCGAACGTTGACTTCTAAATGTCAATCACTGCGGACTCCCCTCTGTGTGTTTTTCCCCCTTAACCAACGTGCCCGGCATAAGAATGTCTTAGTAAATATCATAAAAAACGTATATGCAAAGTGAGAAAAAAGAACAAATTTAAAGCGAAAAACAAATCACTGGCGATGCCAGAAGAAAAGAAGTTTATAAAATTAGCCAGCGCACTTTGTGTTGTTGTCTAGTGCGAAAATAAATGATTATGATGCGCTGCCATTCGCCATTCCCCATTCCCCATTCTCCATTCCCCATAATTCCCCCACAAATAGTTGACAACGCATCGCCCGAGCGGCGGCAATTGCACCCGCCTTTGGGTTCAACGCCCGGCAGCAGCAGCAGCAGCAGCAACAACATCAACATCAACATCAGCAGCACGCATTTTTCTTGGCGCTTCCGCGATTCTGGCCATCGACTTCAGGAATACAAGTACCAGGGCATTATCAGCCAAGTGGGGAGTGGAATTGGGGATCCAAGTGCCTTGATTAAGCTGCCAATAACATGAGCAGCTGCTTAGGTCGCCGCCACACTTGATGATGTTGCTGCTGCAAGTGCAATTTGGATGATGTTGCTGCTCCATCTGCAACTTCACGCGTCGTTGAAGGCTTACTGCCACCCGGAAGACGCCAAAACTTGACCAATTTGGGATGGCTTAATGGGTGGATTCCAGCTGCTGGTTCTATGCAAAGCCAAGAAAAACCTTTTTTATTATAATTGCAATAGCCAGAAGCGGGAAATTAGGCAGAGATTAAAGTCTACATCAGTTTCTTAAGTTACTTTTGTTATCTTATACATATTTATTAACACACTTATAGGCATTGCACTTTAATTTAATTAAAATATTTTAATTTTAATCTACATCAATCAATCATAGATATTAGTAGACCATAAAAGCAACTCAAAATAATTAAATATTTAAAATATTAATATTTCTCATTGCTGTTATATATTATGTACGCTAATATACATATATAATTTTGGAAAGAGGATTATATTTTTTTAATAAAGTAAGCTATAGTATTTAAAAACTAAAAGAGTTACCAAAAAGTAAGCTAGCCCGTAAACAGAAATCAAATAAATGAGGAACTGTAATAGGTTGTGTTCCAATTCAAAATCAATTAAAACTATTAAGACACCAACGAATTTTCGTTGTCTCTTTTTGTGAACATAAATTTATGGTTAATATTTTTTTCATGTGTACTGTTATGAGCTTGTGCATGCCGCAGAAATGAGGAAGCAACTTCAAATGCTGCAGCAACCATTGCATTACAGCGAGTTGCCGCTGCCAACGCAGAAATCAGTGAAGCGTTTTGGATTTCGAACAGGCTGGCCAGCTGTATAGCTGCATTGCCCCCCCCCCTCAACTCACCCAAACCCCCCTTTGCCCCCTTTGCCATGGGTGCCTGTCTTCAATTAACACGCCGCTTCCATGTTGCTGTTGTTGTGTGGCATTTCCCTTTGCGATTTTACAGAATGCGTTGACCTTTTTGCCGGGGAAAAGGGGCCAAGGAAAAGGCGGAGTGATGTGTGCTCTCGAGTGTGGCCACAGATGACGATGATGATCATCATGGTGGCGGCCACTTTGACGGCTTGTTGGGAACACCTTCACCGCCCCTCCTCCTCCGCTTCGGAGTTAACTGCTTAATCAAGCTGAAGCCGAGGATGGATGGAGGTTGAGGTTGCATGGTAAATTGCTCGAGCTGCTGATCTGCGGCTGATCTCAATGCACAACCTTATGGAAACGATAAAGATGATGGTGCTGCTGCCGGAGAAGCGTGATCGATGGTGGCTCCCTGTTCCAAGTACTCAAATTCTCCGACTCTTCACCTCATCTTTAAGTTGCTACTAAATTAAATCAAAACTGGCAGCGTGTTAAGACGTGCCTGACATGCCAAAAAGGGCACGGGCATGGGCATGGCCATCGAGGGGAAAAAGAGATGGTTGCATTGGTTTACTGGAGGAAGTCGGCACTTGAGACGCCTGCAACTCCCGGGGGCAAAGGAGATTGCCGGAGATGTATGGGGAGGAGGAGCTGGTCATAATACGTTTTTTAATACACACTTAACCGCTGTGTGTTGCGTGTTGTAAATTAGGCAGAACTCCTCTAACGGCTTTCCAACTAGAATAAGGTTCACCCTAATTTATGAGTGCATTTGCGCCCATGTTTAGCACTGCTAAAGCCTCAATTAGTTGGCTAAATCAGGGAAAATATGGTACTAACAGCAATTTAATTTAAACGTGAACTCTTCTTGTAATTTATTTCAAAACATTTTATAATTAGTTTTAAATGTTTAAGAGTCTTAGTTTTAGTTAATAATAGGTTATAAAATTAATTCAGTAAGCTGATATATGATTACTGTAGATGTGAAATAAGAATTTATTATTCTTAGTTTTAGTTTAATTATAGGTAATACAATGAATTCAGTAAGCTGATATATAATTACCGTAGATGTGAAATATGAATACTTTATCACAAATATATTTTTATTTTATAATAAAGAAAACAAATTAATAAAAAAAGAGGAGGAAAATAATACATTTTACATTAAAAATTATTGCTATAAAAGAAAATGTTGTTGTCGGTAACATTAAAATTTATGTAATAAATAATTATAATTAGAACTGGTAAATCATTTTAAATAGTCGTGTAAGCTTACTAAAGTTTTGCGCTTGGAACAAACAGTTTTTTTTACGATGATAAACAACAATTTAATAATCACTTTATATCTTTGTAAGTTTTATTTGAAAGTTGCATAAGTTCGAGCCACTTTCCCAGCCTCGTTTAGCCAATCAAAGGCGAAACTTTCATTGCAAATCGACTCGATTTTCGAATATCCAGCGGATGTCATTTGGTTTTGTGTGGGAAAACTATCGAAAACTGGCTGAAAGGCAGGAAATTGTCAAGCGATGCGTCCTGTTGTCCCCGGGCAATCAAATCCAAGAAAAAGCCAAGCAATTGCAACTGCAACAGCAACACTGACACGAAAAGTCACTTCCTTATTGCAAAGCTCACGCATACATGCACATTTAAGCCATCATCTAAATCAAGGCTTATGTAACTTCGGCTAAAGCTGAGACTGCCTTTTCCTTGGCTCGTTTTTCATTTTGATTTTTTGTGCCAACGGCCACGTTGCCAAACTGCTGAGGAAAAACATGTAAAAAAAGATGCAAATGCATCTAACACCGGTTAGGCAGCTTTTTTTTTGTCTGCAGCAGCCAAGATATTGCAGCAGCGGCCGCCGTTGCATGCAACATACACAGCGGCAACAGCACAACAGCAACATCACGCAGCAGCAACATCAACAAATCTTGTTACTCAATTTCAATTGGTGCTCTGCCGGCGTCGCTGCAACTGCAATGCTTCCTGCTGCACTCGAAAGTTCTGCCGCGCCAAAAAGCTCTCTCCATGCTCTCTTTCTACCCGTCTCTTTCGTTTTTCTATACCCCTCTCTCACTGATTATTAGCCCCTTCTCTTTCTGGTTTTGAAGCCGCCTGCTCTTTTCGCTTCTTTGTTTTGCTTGGGGTATTCTTCAGCTGCTGTGTTGTTGCTGCTGGCGTGCTGTAAAAGCTTTGCCGCTGCTGCCGGCGTCGACGTCGACTGCGACCGCGACGCCGGCTGAGGCAGCGACTGCGGCAGCGGCGTTGGCCACTTTTCGTTGCCTTCGTTTCGCTGTCGTTTTCAGTTGTCTCTCGTTGCTCAAAGCGCGCGGCACGCGAATGCTCCGAAAAATCTCAAGTCACAGCAGCAACACTAAGCAGCAACAGCAGCAACATCAAGCAGCAACACCCCACCCAGCAGCAACAACACTGGCTGGCAAACAAACAAACATCGTTTTTGTGTATCAATTCCCGGCCCAAAACTTCACATAAAAGTGCGTTCAATACGAAATATATATAGAAACCCAAACGCCCGCACTCGTTGCATAAATTGATTTCGGGGCATTGTGTGATTTGAATTTCAAAACCCCAGAGCAGAAGAACTCCTCTTCCTTAGCCCCGAAAAATAAAATAAAATTTAACAAAAGCAGAGCAGTGAAATTAAAGCACAAGAATAAAGAAAAAAATCAAAAAAGAAAAGAAAACCAGCTTAAGTGAAGTTTCCGAAATTTAAAACAGCAGAAGCCCACGTACCGAGAAGGAGCCTATTTTTGGATAACCTCCGCGGCAGGAGCTGAATGGTAAATGTCTTATTTTTTCGGTTCATTTCCGGGGAGAAAATTCGGGGTTATAGAGGCTGTGTGTATTTAGCATACACGGCGTATACGCAATATTGAGTTATCACTCGACAATCGGCTGACTAATCATCCGCATCGCGGGGTCAGCGCACTTCCTGTCTTTGTGGTGGGCCAATTTTACTTCCTATTTGCTTGCCAATTGCCATTTTCCTTCGTATTTAACTTTACAACTGGGCCCCCCAAAAAAAAAAAACTGGTTTGCATTGCGAAACTGGTTGGGCGTTTTTCCTTTTTGTTTTGTGTAAGTCTCTCTGGCTTTGATTTGACTCCTTTGGCCCGCGGGGCAATTGATTTGCATTCCTTGAGATCGAGATTCCCGCCGCTTCTAATCAGAACCGGAAACATAAAAAGCCAGGCGAATGAACAGGTGCATAGAGCCAATGCCGATTCCTATTAGGGCTAAATGGCAGCTGCTTCTGCGACTTCAGCTCGGGTTTCGTTGGATATCTCGACGAATCTCGGCCTGTGCATATGTACATTGGTGTCCATTATGTGTGTAATACGGCCACGGGCTATCTACATACATATGGCCGAAGCCTCGCATAAAATAGTTGACAAATTCGCAACTATACAAACAATGCCCCGAGATACATAGAAACATAGATACGTGGATACACAGATACAGATGGAGATACTCGAACTCATACTGGTGCACTTGTTTGCCGAGTTCATTAACATTAAGTGTTGTCCTTGTGCGTTTTTAGCTTTTTGCTAAGCGAATCAAATGCATAGTTCGGGGTGACTCGACTGAGGAATACCCTAGAATGGGGCCACAATAGAAGAAATATCCTAATTTCATATTATGTGAAACCCTTTGGAATAAACAGCATTTAAATTAGATTCAAGATTCAAATTTGAAGAATATCTTTAAAAAAAAGTTAAAAGTTTTTGATGGGTAAATATAACATTTTATTATTATTTGTTGATTAGCACAAGTTTAACACATTTAACTGGAAAATAAATGAACTACTGTTTCTTGTTAATTTAAACAAACTATGTAAACATATGAAACTTCACAGTTTAAACGAGTAAATACATTTTTGATAGCCTAATTAATTTTATTAAGCTAAATTTTAAGTAATAAGCGATTGTTATGCCAGATTTACCCCACAGATGGGAGCTTTTGTTTGGTTTTAGTAAAAGGTAACCAAAAGCACTAATAAATAAATGATTTGCTACAACAACTGGGTTAAGTAGGCACCAAGTTTTTGGCCAGGTTTCACCTTTATCAAAAGGCAGCAGGAGGAGCAAGGTAGCAAGGAGGACATAGATACACACTTGGGCCTGGGTAAATATATACCTACCCAGCGTATAACCAACAGAACGCCGATGATGATCTTTATCGTCATAATCAACGTTCGCCGGCGTCATCATCGAAAAGTCAGTCGAAGCCAAGCGAAGCGAACGAACGGTATTTGTAGTAAAAAGCGGCCAATAAACTGAACGCGTGCGGTTCAAGGTTTGGCCAAAGCCAAAAATGAAACTAAAACGTAAGGCAGAGAAACAAAAAAAAAAACCAACGAAAAAAAAAGCACGAACACACAGACGACAGACCGAATGAATAACAATTAAATCTCAAAAGCATGAAATCATCTGCCGAGCGGGGCTAAACTAGCACAGCTACTAAAACTTTAAAAAAATGTATCCATGAGATAGCCAGATACGCGGCATCTGAATCCGAAGCTCATTGACCAAAAAGTCGCCGAGCGGTGGCTTCTGTTACCGTTAAGCCAAGCCAAGCGCCCATTAACAGTTAAGCTGCGAGCGGCACTGGGGCCAATTACCCAACTCAGGGTAATTGACTTGGCCAAAAGACCAAAAGAGAGTGGGGGGTCATAGCTCTGGGTGCTGCCTGGAATCGGCTGAAATCATTTGCAGCTCCAGTTCCTACAGATTCTGGCCGGGAATCTGGGAAACTCTCGCAAAGTTCTGGCTTTTGCCGTCTAGTTTATTACAAAATTGACCTACATATTCCTTCTGCGAGCCAACCAGCCACCAGATACATTTGTATCTCTCGGTATCTCTGCGCGTTTGTCTGTGTTTCTTGTTATTTATTCATTATAATTTTATTTCGTCTGCTTTGTGTGTCATTAGCAAACGAATGGGTGGGTTCGCATTGTCCGTTGACATTAATGAACTTATATGGATTGGTTGGCTTGGTTAGATTGTTTGGATGGCCAAATAGCCAAATATCCCATTCTGCTGAGTGAGAGCCCAACGTTTCGCCACTCGAATAGAGAACTTTCAAAACCATTTTGTGGGCCAGTGGATTGTGTGTTTGGTTAGCCCTCGTCATAATTGACAGTTTTGTGCCAAGAATATACCGCAAACTGTTTTAGTTTTGATTTGGACTGCCAGCCGCCGCAGAATGATTCGCTTGGCTGCATTGGCAGGTCGAGATACAGTAACAAAAAGATACATAAACCGATACCCAGTCGAGTTGCAGTTGGTAGCTGAACAAGAAGTGACCTCTAAATTCTAAGAACTCAAGTGCCAGACGCCCTCACTCGCAGCTCTCAAATCTCTGGTGTTCAGTCTCTATAGATACCATTTACGTGTTCTCAAAGTCTCTAGATATGACCACAAGTGAGGCAAGGTGGCGAGCATAGCCACAAAATGATAATTATGATGTTGATGAAGGAACAGTAGCACGCTAAAAATCCGTTTAATAAGTGCATTTAATGTTGTGTTTACCTTAAGCACTGAGGCAAAAAATTAGATTCTTAAATATGTAATCTAATTCAATTCTTTTGTCATACTAAAACTAACTTAGTAAATTAAACACAATATTAAATTATAAATATGAATACAATGCGACTAGCTTGCAGCATAAAACATTATCTTTAAGAATGAAAAAAAATCAAAAAGTAATTAAAACATATTTTTTTATGGGGGCCCTACCACGGTTGTAATTTTTTTAACGCCTAGAAGCTACTGTAGTTTTTCTTAGTGCTGTAACAACATGTGATTGACAGACTGAGGCTATTGCTTTATAACTATGACTGGGGCCTGCCACAAATGGAGACGGGTCGGCTGCTCCATTCAGAGCGCTAAACAGAACAGAACCGAGAACTGAGAACCGAGTACCGAGTGGATCCAAGTCCCAGAGAACTAAGCCAAACCGAAGTGAACTGAACTGAACTGAGTGGAATGGACAGGGGCGTCGTCAGTAACTGTTCTGTGGGGTGGGGGTGGCTCACATTCGAGGGGAAGTTAGAAGGTGCTGGAGTCGCAGAAGCGTATCTCGTCAGTTACTTGCGAGCCGCCATTTAATGACGTCTGTTTTTATTACAAAATGTATTAAAATGTTGTACAGGTGGTTTTTGTCGGTTGCCTAGCAGAAAGGGGGGGAGGGGCTTACGAGGGGGGGTTTTGCTCGGGTGGAGCTGCAGCGACGACTCCGTGTGTTGATGAGCCTATTAAATGCTGTTGATGGCTCTCAGCGGAGCTCGGGGCTGTTTCCGAGGCTCCGTCTCCGGCCGATGAGACATGCGATGGATCTGCAGATAAAGATGGAGTTTTTGTCGGCTGGCTAATGACTGTGACTGTGTGCCCCGAAAACAGACAAGTTTAAAGTGGGTTAAACGCGTGGATCGGGGTCGCTGGGAAATGTCTGCGGCCAAACTTGAACACGCCTAACATGATTTCGAGGGGGGATTTGGGTAACAGTAGGCGCTGCTATTAACTTGGCAAATTTGTGTTAATTAAGCTCTATTGAATTAGCGCTTTTTTATGTGTCCAACGTTAAAATGTGAATCTTTCAACTGTTGAAATAATATATTATCTTGTCCTTTAGTCTGTGTACCAAGCTTAACTTTGTACCAAGAAGACATAACAATTTAATTCTACATATACAATCTCAAACAAAGTTAAATAAATTTTTGAGATTTTGCTAAGTCCAAAGTTTATTATTAGAAGATTTTGAACAAATAAACTTAAACTGCAATTTTGTATGTTTACAATAATTTATAAAATTTATCATGTGTGAAGTACGGGTTAATAATATTTTCCTCTTACCTTAGGGAGTGCATTTACACCTTTCAAAGTATACCCATAATTTATGTATGTAAAATCTTTAGTTCCGCCGCACTTTGCATAGTAAATCTCTGCACTGAAGTCCATTTAAAGCACTTACCGGTAAGGTCTGCAATCCACTGCACTCTCAGATCCTCCTTAGCACCTCCTCCTCCATCTGCTCCCCCCTCTCACTAGAAAACTCCTAACCCTTGAGCTAATGTGTGCCCATTTCATATTTATGCGTAGCCAGCTCAGCTCATTAGCAAACGCCAGACGTTGGATGGGTGATGGTTGATGTGCAATGGGGGTTGGGGACTGGGGGCACCTCCTCTTGGTAGATGCCACAAAAAGCAATCAGCAAGGAGGTGGGAAAGAGTTGGGAGACACACTGCCGAGAAAGAGATAGCGTTAGCACTTGGCAACTCCATCTTCAGCAATTTTCACTTGCACTTCCACGCTGTGGCAATCGCTGGAGTTAATTTTATTTGCAAAATAAAGCGAAACAAACTTTAAATGGAGTCAAATGCCAATGCACACACACAAAAACGCACACAAAAACACACACACACGCACGCACTCACACAGATACTCACTCACACCAGTGAAAGCCAGACGTCTGCCGAACAAAGATTGCACGCCAAACAACGCAGCACAAAAAGTTCAAACGCCAGACAAGGATGCACCAAAGTGCAAAGGCAGCCAGCGAACAAACGAAGCAACGACCCAGCTGCAGGGGCGTACCAGGGGACTGAGGGGTTGTAAGGAGGAGGGGAGGACGACCAGGGACCAGGGGCGGAGCAGGGCCGGAGGAGCAGGGGCTGCCAGGCGGCTGGGCAGGCACTCGAGGCAGACGTCGACCAGGCGACGTTGCAAGGAAAGGGATAGAACACAGCGCACAAAAACTTAGAACTGTTTTTATACCATCTATGCATTAAAATGTATTATGTTTCTGTTTTTAGAATTGTTTATTTCGCATTGCATAAATTTGATCTTCTATGTTTCTAAATATAAGAATTCAAACGTTTTTTTAATTTTAGTTATCTTTTTGGATATTTATAAATATGAACACTCCTGACTCATAACTTTGATTTATAAACAAAACTTTTAAAATTGTTAATCTTTGAAAATTTGGGAACCAATTCTTTATCATTCTGCATACAAATTTTTTTTGTTTTTTAAATTTTAGGGCCCAGATAGAAGAAAATTATAACAATGAAGGTCTTATGATAAGGCCAGTAACCCCGACTTATTATAATTTACTATATGAAATTTTAAAATCTTATTTTGGTAACCTCTTATAATTATAATTCATAACTTATACCCAAAATATAATCTTCCTAAAATTTTCTGGGATTTATTAAATATAAATTTTTGGACATAACAAAAGAAAGTTTTTTTATTTTATATAAAACATTGAAAACGTTTTCAAACGAATTAATTCCATTGTTAATTTCTATCATCAAGTATGCCTAATTTTTTCTGAGTGCAGTGGTTGCTGGAGGAACAGTGCTTGAAATACGGAAAGCAAAAAGGATTGAGCAACCTGGGTGCCCATAGGCGGGGCGGAGAGGGGGTTGGTTGGCCAGAGGCTTATGCTGAGGGGAACGGAAAAAGGGGAATAGGGGAGAAGGGGGGTCTGCCCAAACAGCAGGAGGCGACGCACGTGAAGACGACGCAGTCAAGCACACACGCACTACGCCGGCAAACACAATCACACAGTCGCACAAACAGAGAACACAAAGGCACACACGCGCACATAAATGCGCTGCTGGTTGAAACAAGAACAAGTGCATTGACACTTTACGGACGGACAGCGGGGGAGGGGCGGGCGGAGTGGTACGGTGAGGGGGAGGTGGGGGCTAAGCGGACAGACGGCGGCAAGGCGACTGCAAAGGGTGAAGCACCGACAGCGCTGCATTTTGATAGCAATCCGCAAGCAGAGCAGAGCCCACAAAGGGATCGACCTCAGGGCAGCAACAGCAACACCACCGAACACAGCAGCAACATCAACGAACCCCGCAGCAACATTAACCGACCAGCTGATCGATCAACACTTACAGAAAAACCTATCAATTTGGGGCTAAAATTATGTGCCATTGTATAAAAAACAACAACGACAAAACAAAATTATGCAAATTTAAATATTTTACCAGCTCCAATAAGAAAAGTTTTTAATTATTTTATTTCCAAAAAATGTTCATACCATTCGATTCATTGTTAAAACATTTTATAATAATAATATTTCGTGCTTAACCTGAATTCAAATAATTCCTTTACATTTAAACAAATTTTTTTTTGAATATTAAACAAAATGTATTAGCAACAATTCGATTTACTTTTAAAGGAATCATAAACCTTCAGTAACACTAAAACAAATTTGTTCCCTGAAAAGTATACAAAAAATTTGTTTGCTGTGCAAAAGTGAACTCGAGGGAAAGATACAGATAGGGAGTCAGAACAACTCACCGAAATATACCCAAAAAAAAAAACGAAATTCGCGTTCGTTGCACCGAATCCGAATTGCTAAATGAGCAGAGTAAAAAAATAAGGAACGAGGGGAGCAGAGGAGGAGGGCTACTGATTATGATATTGCAAAACAAGCAGGCAAACTCCAGGCCAGACTCTCATAATGATGACGATCGTAATCGCTTGCTGATGACGATGACGTTGCCAAACAACGCACAGCAAAAAGTCAAGAATGAAATGCCCCAGCAAGAACAACGAAGAACGACGTTTATAGTTCAACGCACTGGTCCCCTTCTCCTTCCCCCTTCCCCCTTTCCCCCTTTCCCGATCGGTAGCCACTGGCCAGTGCCCTGGAACTCCTGCAATGGCAGGAGAGGATCGGGGAGTCGAGAAGGTGGAGGGGACCTGGGGACCTGGGGGAATCGGGGAAGTCACTCACGCGCCTGCAACTCTCCGTCGCGGTCAATGATCGTCTGGCTGTGTGTGGAGTATCTGTGCGAGAGTGCTCCTCATAATGAAGACAACGACTCTTGTTGACTTTCATTGACAATATGGTGACGGATCTGATGTTGATCTTATTATGCTGAGACAGTAGGGGCCGTCGGACAGGAAGCTGCTGATATCGATGCTGCTCGGCGGGATCTGATTATGCCCGGATTCGAACAGAATGCGACGGGTCTTACACGGGATCAGCAAATCGAGGGGCAAACTAAAGTCGCCGATCGATAATGTTATTATATATTCAAGGTAAAATAAAACTTTTAACCAAAGCGAGTTAGCAAAGGCTAAAAAAACATTAAAAGGAAATCTGATGATTTATAGTAACTAAGAATGATTAAGTAGAACACCTAACTAATGTCTTTAATTGGTTAAACAGTAATTGCTCAGTAATCATTAAAAATCAAAATATACCCAAAATTGTTCCAAAATATAAAATTGTAAATTGTAATCAGGGTTCAGTAAAAAATTCTATATAATCGATCAATGGAAATGTCTTTATTAACTTGTGACAGATAACAACAAAAACATTCTTAACGATAATTAATCAATATTATATTTTTTTTCATTACCAATTATAGCCTCCAAAGCTTTAAAAAGTGTGATAATCAAATCTTTAAAATTTAATATTTTGCTTGCTCAATAACAAATAAATGTAATCAAAACTTGTTTTTGTTGTTCAACTTTTTTCCAAGAATAAATAAAACATTTTTCTTGTTGTCAAAAATAAAAAAATCTTAATATGTGGTTATATTTCAAGTGTTTTTATTAAATGTGTAATCCATTTTTTAAGAAATATTATAAACGAATTTTCGTAGAATTACTTTTCTAAAGCTCTACAAAAATTGAAATTAAAACAACATGTTCATTTAGTTGGCTTTCACTGAAAACTTTCTCAATACTCATTAATCAGCTATCATTTCTAAGAATATCATCATTCTCAGAAATTAGTTTAGCCTCATACAGTTTTCTGTTATACCTTTTCTCAGCAGCTCTTTAAGTTGCCAAATTTAGTAGCCATCTGATTAGTTATTTGCTATCGACAAGATATACATATACTGATCATCCAGAGTTGAAAGGGCTTTTTCGACTGCTTCTGACTATGGTGATCAATCCACATATGTACATTTATGATAATTATTATCCACTATTGTGATCCATATCTGGGTTGTTATGATAGCTGCAGACACTCCGGCAGCTTCTGCCGATGAAAGCGCCCACGAAACGCATGTCGTTCCACTTGGCTCGCGATCATTGATCTTACCTACTTGGCGCTGTTAATTCGTATTATTAATTCAATCAATCACGGGTTGGATTGGATTGGATCGGATTGGCTGCCTGGCTGGTTGGCGGCAGCTGCCCTAACGATCGATCACCCGGCGATCGCCAATCGACAGATCTGCTGGGAGCGTTGATCTCATCTTCTGGGTGTATCTGTATCCCATCGTCTGTGCAAATGTATCTGCGTGTGTCTTTGGCATTTCACAAATGTGGCGGCGTTCTAGTTTTGCCCTGTCTTCGGCCTGACGTTTGCCTCTTGGCTAATTTAATTGTTTGTTTTTTCATTAAGGCTCCCTCGGCCAGATAGATGGGATCCGAAGGCTTTTTAGTTCATTGAAACATTTATAGCACAAACGCGCGTTCGCTGGGCTGGCATTTAATTCGCTAATTGCTAATGCGCTCGCCGCTTATCAAATTGGAGCATCAAAACCTATTTTGCCTCTTCTATATTTTTTTCGTGCCTGTCTTGGTTTATTTTTTTTGGCTGGTTGCTTTTGTTTGTTGTTTTGCTTTGTTTTAATTTAGTCGCACATTTTAGTGCAAATATTTGATAAGACCACTCGAAGTCGCACGTCTCGCGGCGATAATTCGGCGGCATTACTCATACGCCGCGTTGCTCTCGACTTGTTTGCCAGCTTTGCGGTTAACAGTTAGAATTGCTTCCGGCAGTTAAAAGCTTTTGATTTTACCCGCTTTAATTTTTAATTTTGCATGCCTAATTCGAGGCTGAATTTCATTTTCGATTCTGACGCAGCGCAACACGTAAATGCGGTTTAAGAAAATGCTTTTTCGAGCAGGTTCAAAATACGTTTAATGATGTGGTAATTCCACTGAATTTACACATCAAAAAATTACTGTTAATACTGCAGCCTTAACGATGGTAATTCTTGTTTTAGCTCGCAGTATCTTTTCAGAAAAACGATTTTTTAATGCGTCCCATATATGTATTATTATTATTATTATTATTAATCCAGCAGATCTACACAGAAACAATTGATTTTTTTTCTGCTGCTAAATGCATATTATTTTACTTTTATTGTGTGGTTCGTTCATTTTTTAACATTTGTAAACTTCAAGATTTTTAATAGCAATAAGGTAATAATTTAAAATTTCAGGATTTCTGACATGTTTCTCAAGACGTCTTAATTTTTTTGAGTGTTTTTATATATTTGGCGGTTGGCAGACTGCTAACGATAATCTGCGCTAAGCTGATGGCTAATTGAAATGTTTATGGCCGGACGTGAAGCGCGCCAGTTATTACAGATTTCTGATGAAGCCTTGTCTCTGGCAATTTATCTAAATTTCTACCCATTAGAGGGGTCGTTTCTGACTTCGATCTAGCCACTCTATCAGCGAGACTCCAACCACCCAGGATTCTCCGGTTTTATCTAATTAGGTAGTCAAAACAAAACCATAACAAAAAAAAAAGAGAACGCCATATAAACTGTGTCACTAAACAAAAATCCAAGCGGAGGGGCTGAGGGAACTCAACTTTGCCCAGAGAATTGTGTCAAATAGATAAAAAAGAAAAACGATGCCAACGGCAACGACTGCGACAGCGATGATGATGATAATGATGATGATGATGGCGATGATGATGGTTATAACGATAACTGCAGAGATGGAAAAAGGCGTCGGGGCAGCCACTCCTTTCAGCGCTATAATTATAACCCCGATTCCAGCTTAATGGGAGAAAACTGGCCCCGAAAATTGTGGAGCATTTGAATAATTTGACAAGAATGCAATCAACATGAAAACAGAACGTAAAAGAAGTAAGAGCGAGAGATTGTCAAAAAAAAAAGTAGGCGGCGGCTTTTGTTGATTTAAATGGCACCCAAAAGTCCGAGGGAGGGGAGAAACTTCGGCTATATGGACAACTATTCAAATTGAGGTCATTCATCTCGCTTCGTTGAGCGCGCTTAAGTGAATTATGTATACGTAGATATATATGTATGATATGTGGGCAAACTGGGGATCGGGGAGCAGGGGGTCTGGAGTATTCGAAGGCGGGTCAGCCGCTTAGATGAGCATGTGAATGGAGGCAGGGAAACAAAAAAAAATAGAATATACACACACCCCACCCACCTTTGTCGCTTTTGCCCCTCGAGCAAGAAATGGGTTCCATTTACACTTCAGGGAAAGCCTTTCTCCAAGACCCCGCTAATTGCCCGCAATTTGCCTTGGAATCTGTCACCCTCCCGCTGTTCGCAAATTCAGAAAATCTGATTGATTGACTCGGGATCGACGCCCTCCGCCGTGGATTTGCATAAATATTTGCCAGCTCTTTGGAATTTTGATATTATTGCCGTTCTCTATCTGCCTCGTTTCGGTTTAGTTTCGTTCCGTTTCGTATCGTTTCGCTTGACTTTATTTGATTTTCTTATGGGAGTAGGTCAGTTCAAAATTTGCATATATGGCCGCTCTACTGGCTGCCTTTGATTTCTCGCTCGATTTTTTATTCATATTCTGACTGTTTGCCCTGCCCCAAAAACGTAAATGTGCGAACACGTGATATTACATCGACTTGGATGGGTTGAGTTTGTTTTCGGACTAATATCTTTGCCAATGATTGGTTATAAAATAAACATTGACTACCCACTATCTGAAGTGGAAATTGATGTCCCATCGAACAGGTATATCCCCCAGGGAGTTGGGTCAATTGCAAAGTCAATAGATTGCAACAAATTCCAGCAATTGTGTTACTATTAAATGCCTATAAAATGGCTTACATTTTCCGCAAAGACTTAGTTGTCACTCTGATATATTGCTAAAAGCATGAAGTTGGGTGAGCACTAGCTGGATTCCGTTTATATATCCTTTTCCTAAGGATGGATTCGCACTTTGCAGTTTGGATATTTCTTGGAGGACTTCTGATCCTTGGAAACTATACTACCTATTGTCAGTATTTTTCTTGTGGACCGGATAGCGTTTGCGTTTGCTCGGGTCACCCAGTGGGTGATTTGGTACCGGATTGCGAGGATTGCTCCGGTTACTACCTTTGCGGCGATGGTTATGTTCAGAAAAATAAGTGTACTCCCGGTCTGATCTTCGACATCAACATTCAAGCCTGTGTGGTCGGTCAGTGTCAGAGATGGGATGGCACTTGCTCGACACCACCAACTCCAGTAACTCCACCAACAGAAACTCCAGGGACTCCTGGAACCCCTGGAACTCCTGGAACTCCCGGGACTCCTGGAACGCCTGGAACGCCTGGAACGCCTGGAACTCCAGGACCGTCAGAACCTCCAGGATCCTGTGCCAATAATGTAAAATGCAAATTTCATGGCGAAATTATTGCCCATCCCCAACACTGTCGATTCTTTTACACCTGCGTGGAAAATTGTCCTACTTTGGGATTTTGTGAGCTGGGCAAATGGTTCGACAGGAAGAACTTTGTGTGTGATTACCCACAAAATGTCCGCAATTGTCCCTCCAACAAGGACTAGGACATGGATTTTTATTTGTGACATATAATTTTCTACTTACCAAATAAGCCTTTTCTCAAGGCAATGGATTAATACAAATCACCAAAAAAAAATTAAATATTTAACCCATAAAAGTAGCTACGGTTAAATAAAATCTATGCTTTTCTATAATTTATAAATTTTACTTAAAGACTCAGCATACTTCATTAGTCCAAAAATGATATGTGAAACACTCTAAAAAAATTATTTTACTCGTATTTTAAAAGCTGTATGCTAACTAATCAAACTAAAAATCAACAAAAGTGTGACTCTAAAAACTGTTTTAACTTTGATTATTTCTAGAAACCTATTTTTGGAAAAATCGTTCAACTATTTCTCATTTATGTGGCAATAAATATCTTTGACTTATTTTATTACAATGTTTGTATTTATGTACATTGTGTATAATCAAATAATCAAAACGAAATCTGTTCCTTTACTTTGAGACCATATTGAACGTTAATTTAAGATTCATTTCCAACTGCAATCGGAGAAAAATCAAATCAAATAAATATGTGTCATGGCAAATCGAAGTGAGGCAAAGTTAATTTGAACGGTCATTAAACTGCAATTGTCCTCATGAATAGGCAGAGCGAATAGGCAAAAGCCAGCGAGCAGCGCCCAACAACATGGCGATAATTTACGCAAATTGCTTGACACAATTTTGCATTTGTTGTTGGTGCTGCTGCTTATGTTGTTGTTGTTGTTGCTTCGGGCGTGTGGGCGGTTGCTGCGTGTGAATTGTTGTTGTTGTTGCTGTTGCTGTTGCTGTTGCTGCAACTGCTACCGCTGGCAGAAAGCAACAAATTTAGCACGCAACTAACAATTTTAGCTGTTCCAGATAGAGCGACACTCGCAAACACTCGCTGACTGGCACACCCAGGTGCATATGAAAACAAACAAAAGAAGCTTCAAAAGTAGAGTTTAGTTTCGTACACGCCACGAAAAGTGGATAGACTTTTCCCTTGTCATTCCGGGAAAATTGTAGTGAAAATTGGGGCCGTTTTGCGGAGTCTATTGGCTATAGTATCTCAAAGGGCTTTTAAGAATTTGTGCTCACCAAAAAACATTAAAAAAAAAAACCAAAATTTAAATTTTAATGTCAGAGCTATGAACTAATTTTATTTTACAGCCATATTTCGTTTCTGCATACCTTAAACCAAATATAATAATAATTTACGGGTAACTACATAAATCTAAAAAGACTTTAGATAACTTGTACAATTAGTTCAAGAACAAATTATAAAAATTTTAGAGAAAATTTTTATTTTTACGGCACAAATAAAAAATTAATTCATTTTCAAAAGCTTTTAAAAATAAAGATAGAGTAATCAAGAAATAGCCATCGTTTGGTGGAGCAGCAAACAAACAACAAACTTTCACCCGGCAGTAAGCCGCAGCATTTTGGACAATTTCGTAACTGGGTAAACACACACACACCACACACACACACACACACTGGCACACCCAGGCAGTCATGCAAATGTAGAGTGCATAAAGTGCATAAAGTGCAGCTAGCAGCGACAGGTGAACGAACGACCTCAAACGAGGTCAGTAGTTGGGTGGTGGCAGGGGGCTATGGAAGAGGGAAGGGGCTATGGATGGGGAGGAGGAGGGGGAAACCGGGGCCATTCATGCGCACGATAAAGCCGAAAAAATATCAACTATATATTATGTATACATCCGTGTCTGTGCATGTGTGTTACCACAGCGTGGAGCTTTGGCAGTTGGATTTTGCCTGTTGGCATTTGGCATTTTGGCCCTCTTCGCATGCTAATGGCCCGGTTCGGTCCGAAAAGCGACGAAAGACTACGGACCAAAAGTTGGGGCAAAAAAACCAAGCTAAATGTGGGCAACATTTGGCCACTTTACGAGGCGATGCTGCCGCTTCTCGCACTTCTGCTGCCTCAGATTTCGGTGACCTAAATCCTTTTTTACCCAGGCCAGAAGTGGGAGCTCAGCTTAGCAAGAAACCCCTCCCCCTACTTTGTGCACTCAAAAAAAAAAAAAGTTTGAAAATGTAACTAAACAGCTGGTTTAACTGTGAGGAACCTAATTAAAAATAACTATTTTTTTGCTATGGCTTATTTAAGAAATATGTTGCTGCCAAAATGTAGTCATCATATTTGCATCTGCAAATATAAAATCGGAAAAAAATTTTAAATTTAAATTGTGAAAAAAAAGAAATGATAAGATTTGGACGCTCCATATATTACGTAATCATTGAGGAGGTCTCCAGTTGGATGATTACTTATAAATACTTTCTTTCTATGGCAGAATAATTACATTAAGGGGATTTTGATATAATGAAGTTATCTTTAGTAGTAACAAATGGTTTACATATTTCAGAACCTAAATGTTTTAAAAGAAACTAATTTAAAGCCTTAAAACATTAAGTGTTAAGAAAGTTAAAAGTTTCTTAACATTTTTTCAAGTGCATGATGTATTTTTCCAAGTGCGATTCTGCCTGTGAATCTGGCCTAAACGAGTTTTTCCGCCCTCTTCTTGCTCCGCACTCCCTCCCTCCGCCGCTCGTCATTTGGCTGCACTAAATCACTTAAGATGCTTTTAGCTGGGAAAAAAGTTTGAGCTTAGGCCAGCAACGCTCCACTTATTTATGTGGGCTCGGGCTCCCCAACTTGGCCCGAAGCGTGTGTAATGGATGGTGTTGACCTGGTCTGAATGGGGCCTGCTCCGTGGGTGGTGACAGGTGACAGGAGACAGGAGACGGGCGAGGGGGTCCAGGTCCGTCAGGTCCAGGTCGATTGAATAAGTAATGACGGGGATTATGCTGGGGCCATTTGGGGCACTACTGCTCCCAATTCCGCAATGATAGATACTCCACTTCCACTCGGGCTGAAGCAGCCATCGATCTGCTCCACTTCTCGACGACTTCAGCAGCCCCTTGAATCTGGATTTGCGATGGTAAAATCTTCAAAATCAATAAACCGAAGCCCTGGGTCGCTAATTGAAAACACCTTAGAACAAACAGAGCAAGAACGCCGAGTGCCCGCCATGAGCAATTAGCGGCATATCGAAGGTGGCAGCCTCAAAAACCAATGGCCAAGTATTATGCATGCCTATATGGGGGTGCAGTGTGTGTGTGGTGTGGCGAATTATGCCATAATTAATTTACGAGCTGTGACAATTAACGCCAACGAGACGTTTTATGATCAACGCTCTTTGGTGGGCGGTGAAAAGCGTGACTCGAGCACAATGAGAACCTAGAAATCATAGAAAACCTAGAGTTAAGAGCGTGACAAGGCTGGAACTGAAACCTCGTCTGCCGGCGGTCATAATGGGATCAGGTTGCCGCCAAACAAAGGTCAGGGAAGCTCTGGCTCAGGGTCTTCTAGAGCTGCGAAATCTATCACCAAATTGGGTCATCATTTCGGTGTTTACCTTATCAATTTCGATTTATTCGCTGGCATATAAGCATGACATTCAAATATATTATACAAATGCTTTTACTTTATATTTATTAACTGATTATGAGTTTGCTGATAATGGTATAATTGATAAAAAGGTAATATAAGGGTTATCCCAAGAGAAAAACTTAAAATTGGCTGTTCATTGGCCATAGTAAGTTCTTAAACTACTAAATATTAAGAAACTTCAAACAAAAAACAATAATAAAAACGTGAATTAAAACACTCCATTTGTTTTTAATGTTTTTATGTTACATTTAGAATGTTATGGCCCCTAAGAAAATATTGTAAAGGGGACTTCCTAATACTTTGTGATAAGGCAATGGTTTTATTTTAAATGATCCAAGACTTAACTTTAAATCACTCTCTTCATAATTTTTAAATTTGCATTAAATAATTTTTCTGGAAATAATTCGCGGAATGTATGTATTTATATTTATTTCTTGTTGTGTAGGGCAAACGACCTTTTCGACCCTCGACCAGCACAGATGCCATGTTTTGGTGTTGTCATAAATGGGTCAGTGTGTTGGCCATCTTTCACTTGGCCAGCTGCCTTCTGGCTTTTGCTGGCGATGCTTTGCGTGCAGAAGAGTTTTCCGGCTTCCCCTGTCCACGCTGCGTATGCGCAATGCATGCGAAGTTTCTTTCACTTTTGCCGTGCTCTTTCTTGTGCCTCCACATTTTGCCGTATTTTATGTGATTTTACGATGTTGTCAGCCCGAAATGCTGACGCATAGTAAGAGCAGAGGCTTTCGTCATTAGTGTTGTTATTGTGGCCGTTTGTTTGGAAACCGCCGGCGGCGGCTACCGCCAGACCACAATAACAACACAACACAACACAACTCGGCAAAGCCGAAGAAATACCCGCACATAAACTCATATAAGGCAAGAGGAAAAACAAAAAGCGGCGGCAACGAAATCACTTGCCTCCGTTTTCATATTGAGCGCAGTGGGTCAATGTCCCACTGATAAAGTGAGCACTGAATGCCGGCAACTGGAGCAGCTGCGTCTGTTTCTTTTTCTGTCTGTCTGCACTGGCTTTTGGGCAGCCAAATGCGATTTTAATTAATAAAATATGTGTAGTCTTCGGTTGCACAAAGCAAAATTTCACATTGTGCAATTTTCACAGACAAACAAAATTGAGAAATGCCGAAAACCTCTGGCTAATGAACACTTCAAACGATGAACGAAAATTGAAATTAATTATTTTCCCCGACAGAATGTATCGCATTTCGACAGACCAACAACTTGTAGGACACGCAAATTTTCTAGTTGATAGCACAGAAATGTTGGCAATTTGCTAGAGATACTCGAAAGTATCCACAAGTGTGTGACGCATTTATAAGATTTATGCGTGTGCCAGTTTTTTCTTCTTCCCAACTAAATACAAAGTATACATCAACACTCGGTGGATGCTATAATAAGTTAATCGTGTGTTTTGTAGGGAATGAATTTTCGAATTTAAATAGTCGGATGACTAACAAGCTACAAGCTATAAGGAAAATACGCACTATTTTATTGGCTCAACATTATGTGCGTATCAGTTTTCTGTGGGAAAATTAAATGGGAAATGTAAAATTTAAATGAGCTTTTCTGTGGCATACTTTTGGGGTGGCGCATTAAAAATGGGCGGAAGTAAGTGCACAGTTCTCATTTCCTTTTTTTGCCATCATGTTTTTCCAATTACTTGAAAATATATTATTCATTAAAGGCAATATGAGTTTGTTCTGCTAATAAGTTCAAATGCCATTGAAAATCGTAATTATTTATTTAAAACAGAAACAAAATATTTCTGTGCATACATGAAAATGTTTTAAATACAGGAAGAGAAGGTATTACAAGGTAAACCTTAATTTTGCAATGAATGATTAGGGTTTTCAAAATTATTTAAAGCTGTAATTTTATTTATTTTTAAAAGTCTTATTGCAAATATATTTATATTTAGTGCAAATATATTTATATTAGCGATTTAAATATTTAAAACATATTTAAACAAGTAATTTAGATTTTCTCTTTGAGTGCCACTAAATTAACTTATTGTATAGCCAGTAATGTAATCGCAATTTCAGTTAGATACTGCAGCTTGTCTATTTAAATATGCAACTTACCGTGGGGTGATTTCACTTGCCAGAATGCAATTAACTAAGTAACTAATTACCCCATTTCTCCCCTATTTTTTGTCCCTTGCAGCTGTACGTTATGGTCGCGTTCCCAAGCGTTCCCGTGAGCTGAACGGAGCAGCCGCCGCCTCCGCCGCTGCAGGCGCTCCATCTGCCATAAATGTGGATGACACCTCCGGCAGCACACTGCACCCCAATCAGTTACAGCAGCAACAGCAACAGCAGCAACATCTCCTGCAGCAGCAACAGCAGCAGCAGCAGCAACATCAGCAACAGCAACATCAGCAACAACAGCAGCAACCGCATGTGAGCGGAGCTAGAGTGAAGACACCGAGTACTCCACAAACGCCACAAATGTGTTCGATCGCCTCCTCGCCATCGGAGTTGGGCGGTTGCAATAGTGCCAATAACAATAATAATAATAACAACAATAGCAGCGGCAATGCCAGCGGCGGCAGCGGCGTAAGCGTCGGCGTTGTTGTTGTGGGCGGACACCAGCAACTGGTGGGCGGCAGCATGGTGGGCGTGGGCATGGGCACGGACCACCAGGTGGGCATGTGCCACGACGGACTGGCCGGAACGGCCAACGAGCTGACCGTCTACGATGTGATCATGTGCGTGTCGCAGGCGCACCGCCTCAACTGCTCCTACACGGAGGAACTGACCAGGGAGCTGATGCGCCGCCCCGTGACGGTGCCACAAAATGGGGTAAGTGCCGAAGACAAAAATCTGGACCATAAGTAAGAAGTCAGAAACCGTTGACAGTTTTGTGGGTGCTATAATTAAACCAGTCTGTCTATACATTGTCCAATATATTTAAAAATATGTATTCCAATAATTAATTTAAAATTTACACATTTACCATCATTTTTTTTAGTCCTTATAAAAATGTATACAATATAAGAAACTTTGTGTTAAGCCCTTTTTAATAGTATTTTGAAATTATTCTTAATTTTTACATAGCTTTTTTGAAAATATTTTTTAAATATTGAATATTTTTTAAATATGGAAACATTATTTCCCCTTAACAGAAAGATTTAAAGCCCTACCAACCCTCTTAGATCTAAATTTGTTTGCAGTTCGATATCATAATAATAATCATGATTGACAACCGAAAAAAAAAGATTCGATGACACATTAAACTAAATAATCCATAACATGTTCTTTGTAATACAAATGGTTCTTTACTTGTCAAGGCTTAGTCATTCAGCACCCAAAACATTTTTCAAATGTTACTAATTGAATCCTTTTATGCAGATTGCCAGCACAGTGGCGGAGAGCCTGGAGTTCCAGAAGATCTGGCTGTGGCAGCAGTTCTCGGCCAGGGTGACGCCCGGTGTCCAGCGGATTGTGGAGTTTGCGAAACGCGTACCTGGCTTCTGTGATTTCACCCAAGACGACCAGCTCATACTCATCAAGCTGGGCTTCTTCGAGGTCTGGCTGACGCACGTGGCCCGCCTAATTAACGAGGCCACTCTGACACTGGACGACGGAGCCTACCTGACGCGCCAGCAACTCGAGATACTCTACGATGTGAGTAGACTTTTTCAGGTATTAATAGAACACTTTAAAACAATCGAAAACCATTTTGAAATTGATAACTTTTGAATTGATTGCCTATGGTATTCACTGATTAGGTTGAAACTAACATAGACCTCGCAGTGAATTTATATCTTAAAGTTAATTTGAAATGCTTATTGGACGGGATTTGAGTAAGAGGAATAAAAGATTATTTGTTAGCTATTATATCTGGCTAAAAATGAAGCTTTGTGCTTAAATTAAAGTTTAATAGACGCCTTTTTTTATAGAAAATGTTGGCACAAAATTGTACATATAAAATAAGAATGAGTTATAAACAGCATAAAGGCATAACTATTAATTTGTTATTAATGTTATTAAATTAATAAGTTGTTCATACTCAATAAATAATTGAACCATAGTTATGTACTATGTTGCTTTTTTCGGTGTTAATAATACCAATTTTCCTCTTTTTGGTTTCCAGTCTGACTTTGTGAACGCCTTGCTGAACTTTGCCAACACGTTGAACGCCTACGGGCTGAGCGACACCGAGATCGGGCTGTTCTCGGCCATGGTGCTGCTGGCCTCCGACCGGACGGGACTTAGCGAGCCGAAGGTGATCGGACGGGCCAGGGAGCTGGTGGCCGAGGCGCTGCGCGTCCAGATCGTGCGCTCCCGGGCGGGATCCACGCAGGCGCTGCAACTGATGCCGGCGCTGGAGGCCAAGATACCCGAGCTGCGGTCCCTGGGGGCCAAGCACTTCTCACACCTAGACTGGCTGCGGATGAACTGGACCAAGCTGCGCCTGCCGCCCCTCTTCGCCGAGATCTTCGACATACCCAAGGCCGACGACGAGCTGTAGGATGGGGGATCCGGATCACCCCGATTCCAGGGCCGTGCAAAAGCAAACCGCAACAAAATATTCTACCACTTGTAGGCTTAAGCAACCGTAGATATAGAGAAAAAGGGAGGGCCGGAGATCAGATACACGTCTACTCAGCATTACTGGAGATAGTTCACTAAGCCTATATGCATATTTACTAGCAGTGTTAGAGCGACTAGGACTCCACTCCCCGCTGAACATATCCATGCGCAAACATAAATTATTTATTTCATTGTTGACTCATCGAGATCCACTCCGATCCACATCACATCATCCCCATGCACACCCAACCGAAATTAAGAAATCAAACGGAAATTCACCATTGGCCAGCTATCCAAGGCATCTATTTAGAACTCGACTGAAGAGCGAGCGTTAAAGTTCGATAAATACTGGTTTTTTAAATAATATTAACTACTATAAACGATATCGGATATATGTGTACGTTACATCTAGAGATACGACCCTAGCGTAGTCGAAAAGCAAAAAGACCCACTTCGTTTGCTTGCAAAAGTTGGAGATCCCATACGATTTAATAATATACATATGCAAAATGATAAATCTATGCCTAGTTTAAATCATTTTCGAGTTGAAGATCGATGCGTTTATTGTATCTGCGTGTAAATAAATTTAAATTAATTTTAACCATTAACTCGCTGCGACTTGATTGTTTTAAACCCCACCACCCACTGAGTTGCTCGATGATCCATCCCAGATCTTCGGCTGCAACGGCCTCCATTTAAAGTGTTCAGTTTCTCACTTAAGATCAGACATTTAACATCTTACGATTAAGATCCTTGGGTTAGAGACCATCTAAGTTAAGTGCTTTAAGGCTTCATTTGTATAACTCGGAACAATCAAATTGTTTGATCAATTTTTGAATAGATTGGTGCTAAATTTGTGTGTTAAGTTTACATGGAAACAAGCGAAGAAAACCAACAGACAGGCGAACAAAATATATATATTTAAACCTATCTATATATCAAATACATGTATGTAAAAATCAAAAGGATTCTTCTCTAAAGCTCTTCATTGATTGTTGAATTTATATAGAAAATTTTGTAAATTTTATTAGTGTGACAAAGGAAAATATTAAATGTAGAGGCAGCTGCGATCGATCTTGTGGCTGCCGTTTTATGCTCCATGTGTACCTTTCGCTTATTGAACTAGAATATCGAAATCAATATAGATCTATATACATAAATTTATAGACTACGATTCGCAATATCTTAGAAGACACGCAACTTACAACGCTAGCAATTTTCTCTCCCGATCCTCAAAAATCCCCTCCACCACTATACTTTCGATCCAAGCACAAACCCAAGAAAACTCTGTGTTAATTTTGTAAACCAGTGCGCATAATGGAACCTTGTGAATGTAGCATTAAAAACGACAACAAGAACAACAGATTTTTAATTACATTATTAACTTATACCTAACTATTATATACAGATATATAATAAATATATAGATACAATTTTTTACCTACTGTAGCTTTGATTACATTTTTCAATGATGTGTCAAATTTTAAATGGTATTAACGATAGTCCAAAATACTCAACAACTACAGCAGAAAAAGTTACAGCGCATTAAGAAGGCCGACTTCCTACGATCATGGCTTGTTACGTGTCCACTAATCGCTCCACTCGAATACAGTGCAAAGATCCAACCCAGATATACATTAATCAAATATCAATATGCAAGACATTGCTTAGCTGTTTACTGATCCATACCCCCCGACATCCCGAAGATGAGTCGGCAGCTCCGACCTTGCAATGCCCTGCACAATCTAAAATTGTATTTTCCGTAGATCCCCCGATAGATGACCTGTGGTCTGTGGTGAATCCAACCCCATTCATTCCGTTCACAGTGCAGGGCATTCACAATTATCAGATATGAAGCCTGCTCGCTTTACTAACTTACTAAGAAATAGAACAGAAAACCATATACATAACACTAAGCCCAAAACAAAATATAACAAATAAACAAAAGACGATAAGAACACTGCGAAAACTAATTAGAAAACGAAATACATACGCAGATTGTAATAAAATTACAGAAAAGCAAACAAACAAACGTCTTTGAATGATTTGATAAAGTAGTGGAAAAATGTGGAGGTTTATCATAGGGGTAAGAAACTATTTCGCCAGCGATGAAATATGAAATTTCCATTTTAATTAGGAATACACATTTTTCAAGTCCAACCGCAGGCTTTGTTTACATAAAACGATATATTTGGTTTTCATTTGTTAGGTACACGGTCGGTATAGTTAAAATGCGTTCATTTGGTTAATTTGGAATGGAGTTACTTAGTTCCATTGTTTAAGTCAAAATAGGTACATCAAAAGCCATTATTTAAGTATAATTCAAGCTCAATCATCGCGAGGCAGCGGATTGAACTGCGTTAGCACCTTGGTGATTTCTTGGGCCAGTTGGGGCGTGGCTGCTGCCAGGACCCTTCGCGACATAATGTCGAACTCCCCGCCTGCAGGATCGATGACCACTCCTCCGGCCTCACGAACAATCAAATCTCCGGCACAAACATCCCAGGCATGAATGCCGAATTCATAGTTGGCATCGGCGGCTCCCAGAGCAACCATGGACATGTTTAGGGCTGCCGAACCCAGAACGCGTAAGCTGAAAGAGAAAATAATATATATTATCATGAGAAACATTATTTTTATCAGGCTATTGTCCTTAGATAAATATAAGCATTCAATTCTGAGAGCTTTAGTTACAATTTTTTAGTTTTTTTTTTAAGTTATAAAATGGAAATATATCCTTATAAAATATGTTAGTTTCCTTGATTAACAATTATTGATTTATTATATATTTGGCATTCCATCTTCTTGATTACTTACGCGTGCACCTTTTTGGCCATCTTTTGGAAGTTCTCGTTCACGACCTTCATCTTTTCCTCGTCCCGGGTGGTTCCGAACTCACTGGTGACCAGGGCCTTACCCAGTTCCTGCTGGCCACTCACGTGGATCCTCCGGCCGTTGTAGAAGGCTCCATGTCCCCGTCTCGCGGTAAAGCGCTGCTCCAAGATCGGGTTATAAACCAGTCCCAGCTCCGTGACCTTGTTCACCTTCAGGCCCACCGAGATGCACGAGTGGGGAAAGGCGTGCACAAAGTTCATGGTGCCGTCCACGGGATCGATGATCCAGGTGGGGTCATTGGTCAGCTTTTTGACGCCACCCTCGCCGCTGCTCTCCTCCTCACCGATGAACCTGCAATATCCATAGATTAGCCAATTGATGGGACAATAGGGATTGTTAATCCCACTTGTGATCCGGAAAGTGCCGGCGAATGCCGTCCATCAGCAGCTGCTCCACATCCTTGTCCGTCTGAGTCACCAGGTCAATGTCGTTGCTCTTGGTCACAAACTCCTGGCGGGTCTCATTGTTGCGAGCAATTAGCTAGGAAAAATTACCAGGAAAATCGAAAAATTCCATTAGTCTCCATAATAACACAGGAGTGTTTTTTACTACTACTTACCCTTCCAGCCTCGGATACCAGATTGCTGACCACTTCAAAGCACTTTTCCAGGTCCACATTGTCGCCCATTTTGCAGTGGTGTTGTCTGTTTGGTTTCTGGACTTGCAATGAGCCGCTAACAAATCCAAAAATTACTAGTTTTAATTTAATTATACTATTATCAACAAAGTGACCGAGGCTCGCGACCATTAAAATATACCAATAAGATTATGGAAAATACTTCTAACATACCAGAAAAGTTCTCCGATTGGAGAACTTTTATAAATTCATGGGATCCAACAAGTGACTAATTCAGTGTAGTTTAGTTTGGTATAGAAAGTTTTTGTGAACTGGTATATAGTTACAGCTAATAAAACATAATCTTATTCTGACCAATGAAAAAATTCATTCCCCGCCCATGAACCTGGTAAAGAACTTAGGTAGCTACTCAATTCAACCTATTCGCGCCAAGTTTAAATCGCCAAGTTTTTTATAACTTACATTTGTGGTGAAAGCGCCAAATGAGATCCATATATTGAGGACTTATAAGAAACAATTTTTTGAAATATCAAATACAAATTAAACGCCATAACGATTTAATTTATGTAAAACAACTAAATGATTATAACAAGAAATCTATAACAAAAAATGAAAGGGTAAACTGATAGGTATTTTATAAATAAAGTAGTAAAGGCTCGATTTTTAATTTTATTTTATCCCGATTATATACGTAGGAAAATTAAATTGTGTTAATTCCAAAATTAATAATATTTTTTACAGGTACATAAAATTGTTGTATGCGTGTGTTCAAATCATATATATGATTACTCATACGTACAATTACCTTTAATTAAATAATTTATTCTGAAAGGCAGTACCTACCGGATGAGTAATTTTTATTTGAGCACAAGGTACAATGTATCCTATGTCCATTAAACTAGTACCTTTCGCCATCCCTGCATACATACCATAAATATAATTATATTTAGTTTAGAAACTACTAAAGTAACTATTCACTTTCGCCTTTTGCATTGTCAATTTATTAAACAACTAAAATTTAATTTCGGCTGGTCTTCCTGGTGGTCAGTTAGCGTTCGTCGGGACTTCTGGTACTTCTGTGTCTGTTGTATCCGGAGTGTCGGATTCCGGGAAATCAGTTTGCCCGGAAAAGTCCCTGGTCTCCGGAGCTGGGCCGTATTCGTTGGGATTCACGGATCGGGGCTCATCGTCGCGAGGCGATGGATAGTTCTGCTCTATGAGGTTGCCCAGCTCCAGAGCCAGGTGCTCGGTGGACGCAGCCAAGCAGCGACGGGACATAATGTCAAGTTCGTCTCCAGCCGGATCCATTGCCACTCCGCCAGCCTCGGTGACTATAAGAACTCCCGCGGCCATGTCCCAAACATGCAACCCGAAGTTGAAGTACGCATCCGCCACTCCAGAAGCCACCATTACCAAACCCATGGCAGAAGATCCAATGGAACGCATCCTGCCATAAAACGCCCTTTTTAAAGAAAATATTTATAAAGAAATTTCTAAGATACTCACGCATGTGTCTTCTTTATCAGACGCTGGGCATTCTCTGCGGCCACCTGGTTGCGCGCCTCATTATTATCCGAGCTGTACTCCTGGAGGACCATGGCCGAGGAGAGATTGGCCTGATTAGTAGTCCGTATCATCGCACCGTTCATCTCCGCCCCCTTTCCCCGTTGGGCCGTGTACATGTTCTTCATGGGCGGATTATAGATAATACCAAACTGCGTCTCCTTGTTCACCAAATAGGCCACGGAGATGCAGTAGTACGGGAAGTGATGAACGTAGTTCATGGTGCCGCCGATGGGATCGATTACCCAGGTGGGATCATCTGTCAGGGTCACCATTCCGGTCTCCGTCTTCGAAGTTCGCTCTTCCGATATAAACCTGCAAGTTAAGAAAAAGTTCTCTATTAAAAAAGCATTTGGAATTTTAATTTAGTTTCCAAAATTTTACGTCTTTAAACGTTTTAACCATAATCTATTCTAGTTCTCTGACTTTTGAAAAAGATAACTCTTTTAGTTATAAAACTCTGCATTCCCATTATGAGTGAGAACATCACCCTCTTGAATTCTTAATTACACGATTTCTAGACATCTGGCCTTTAAAAATTTGTACAATAAATTATTTCGGTTATCCGACAGGAAAATTCTTAACTGTAAAGCTGTAAATTCTTTTACCTATACATTTAATCAGAATCAGATATCAAGCGAATCTGATTTTAAATTTTCACCCTAAAGATAATTAACTTACTGGTGATCGGGGAACCGAGAACTGATGGCCTTGATGAAGGTCTCCTCGACAATGTTATCGGCGGGGGTGCTCAGATCTTGGGCGTTCTTCTTGGCGGTGTTCTCCTGCTTCTTTTTGTTCTCCGCCAGGGCGATGGCACCAGCCTGCCTCACCTCCCAGCAGGCCAACTGGAACAGATTGTCCAGATCGCTGGAGGGGAACTCGGCCGGCAGCTTGGGAGGTGGCTCGGTCTCTATCTCCGTTTCACTATCCGAATAGATCATGCCAGAAGTGTTGGTGCCCTTGGAGGCAAAATCCTTGGCCGGGTTAAAGGTCACGTCCGTGTTGGTCAACTTGCTCAACGAGCTCTGCACATCGTCCTTGCTGTTGTCGGGCTGCAAGGACGACATCATGGGCGGTGGCATTGGCAAGTCCTCCGGCCTTTGAGCTGGCGGAGCGATTGAGTCCGCTTCTCTGCGCGCAAAATCAATGGACCTCCGCTGGGGTTCAGGAGGTGGTGGAGGTGGCGGTTCAGAGCGTGGTGGCGGTGTTGGTTCCGCAGCAGGGGGCTGGGACTCTGTGATATCCGATGAAATTGAACTATCCGTTAATACCACATTTGATTTCTCCGATTTCCTTTTCTCCGGTGGTCTCTCCACTTCGGAAGACTCGACATCGCCATCGACTTCCGAGTTGCGCTGCGGCTTGGGTGGCAGATCCGGAGCCGCTGCGGAAGCAGGAACTAAGGAGTTACGCGACGAAATGTTGTCCGGTGGACGGGCATCGCGAGCAGGTGTGGCAGATGGGGGCGTATGCTCCCCAATGCGACCACTGCCCCACTGGTCATTCGCGGTCTGCAACCGCATGGCCGAGGCCTTGGCCGTGGTCGCTCGCTTGTCGGGGGGTACCATGGAGCCACGTCGCTCCTCGGCGTGCCGCAGTGTGTTCACCCGGGCATCCTGCTGGTTGGCTTCGTGGTCCTCCAAGCCGAAGTGAGTGGCCGCGTTCCGCTCACGGGAGGCTTCCTTATCGGGCTCATTTTTCGGCGGATGCTGTCCGTCGGACATTATGATCTTGTTGGTCCCCCTAGCCCAAGACAATGACCAACTCCAAGTTCTCCCACTGCCACCAAGGTGATGAAAGGCCGAGCCGAAATTCTACTGAGCGAGATTGTCAGAGGTCGAGAGTTGACTGCTCCACCAGGAAGTATTCAGCCAGGCCGGTGCGATCTGCTATTCTACTCTAGATTTTTGGGATTGTCTTGAATAATTTTGGAACTTGAAATATCTTGTGTTGTTGTCTCTTAAATTAAAAGAAGTCCCTTAGGTAATTTTTCAGGGTAGGAGTATTTTAAATCTATTAATATTTTATGCATGTTTTGTAGTTCTCTACAATAATTAAATGATCTTTGGTTTTGCAGGTTCAAACACATTAAAACAATAAACTTTATTATACACATACGTTCATATACAGAAATATATATAGATATGTAAATTGCATTCTTCCTTTCGCCAACACTGTAATACTAACAATCTTTTTACAATCAGACGCAGAACACTGATCAGATAATCTCATGGATTCCATTATTATCCACTATTTCTATATCGATCTCCCAAAAATAACGAGCTCTAACGATAAAGTCCTTTATAATATTCATAGGCTTGCAGCAGTAACTTCAATGATATGTTTCGTTGCAGTAAGTCTTCTGACCGTATAACATATATATATATATTGTATATAGTATATCCGAGCGGTTCTCTTTAACATGTAGATCGTATGTAGGAATGTGTCAAGCATTATGCCACACTGATATGTATCGTTCTCAAACTTACGGGCTAATGGGCAGGGGAAGAAACCGATTCCCCGATCGGTTCCGGACTTACGTGCGTGTCTTCTCAGATCTGAAAAGGTGCGAGAAGAGTGGCTACAAAACAAAAGGATACAACTGAAAAGGGTGAGCTGTGTAATTTGTGGCTACAACTGGAATCGTGTATATATTTTGTCTCATATCAATTCTACTAAAAATACATACATAAGTAAGATATAATTAAATTTGTATCACAACGAATTAGCGAGAACTTAAACTACGACTACAACAAAGAAACAAAAGAACTGGAAAATGTGTGCGTGCTGAGCATGTTAACTACGGTGAACAGGCAAATACACGAGGTCAGACGATAGATAGTTACGTGAAACGGAAACCATCCAGCCGTCTACTTACGCACACGCTTAGGCTTACAAACTAGGTAGAATTCAGAAGGTGCTAACCACGCCGTAGCCCGGAACGGGACCAACACTAAGCAATAGGTATTTTGTATATGTAGGAGAGATTTACAGGATACGTAATCGGGGTACGTAAGTGGTAGAAATGCGACGGCAGAGTGGAGTGGTCGGTGCAAGCTGGGTTAAGCCTTCGGTAAGGGATCCTAGCCGCTGCCAGTTGGCTCATCTGCTATCATCTACTTGGCCTCCACTGGCCGGTTGGCAAAAAGCTGCTCCACAATCTGTTCATCAGCCAGGGTCGAGGTATCGCCCACATTACGATCGTTAACAGCGATCTTGCGCAGCACTCGGCGCATGATCTTGCCGGAACGAGTTTTGGGCAATCCAGGAGCGTTCTGAATGACATCCGGCATGGCGAAGGGTCCGATTCGCTCCCGCACCATCTTCTTCAGGTCAGAAATCAGCTTCTGGTCGAACACCTCGTTCTCGTTGGGTGTGATAAAGCAGTAGAGGCACTCGCCCTTGACGGGATGCGGACGGGAGACCACGGCGGACTCGGCTACACGAGGATGCTCCGTCAGGACCGATTCCACTTCGGCGGTGGACATCAGATGTCCGGACACGTTCAACATGTCGTCCACACGGCCAGTGATCCAGAGATAGCCATCAGCATCGCGACGGGCACCTGTCACGGAAATTTAAAATAGATAATTAGCAATTGTCTTTTTTAATATGAATTCGTTTATCTAAAAGTAAATTGATTGCGTATTTAGCTAATAATATTACAATATTTTAATACTTCAAAAAACATGCGAATAACTTAAGAAATAAAGATTGAACAAAATGTTTTAAGATAAAATAAAATTAAACTCACCATCACCAGTGCAGTAGTAGCCAGGGAACTTGGAGAAGTAGGTGTCCTCGAAGCGCTCATGGTTGTTATACAAGGTGCGCATCATTCCCGGCCAAGGCTGCGAGAAGACCAAGTAGCCTTCGCCCTCGCCCTTGATCTCGATACCACACTCATCCAGCAAAGTGGGCTTGACGCCAAAGAAGGGGAAAGACTGAAAAATAATGAAAGGAAATTATAATTGAGTTTTAGTTATTAGGTGAAGGACTTCTTACAGCAGAGCCTGGCTTCATGGGCGTGGCTCCAGGAAGGGGTGTGATGACATGACCGCCAGTTTCCGTCTGCCAGAAGGTATCCACAATGGAGCACTGCTCCTTGCCGATGTTGCGGTAGTACCAGAGCCAGGCCTCCGGGTTAATGGGCTCACCCACGCTGCCCAAAACTCTATAAAAGATAAGAGATAAGTAAGTAAGTAAAAATAGACAGAAAATGCAATTATATATTAACCATATCGTGTTATTTTGTGTTTGAGTTCGTAAGCTAATAATCAATTTCTTTTAACATTGATGATAACAAAAAAAAATTTTATGGATTGATTTGTTTTCTAATTGTCATAATTTTGTATGTGCTGATTATATTAAAAAATATTTTTAGCCTGGCAAGTGCATTTCTAAACGAAATCTAAACTTGTTTACTTAATTGACACCTTTTTTCTAAAGTAATCAATTCTTTGGTATAATAAATTTATTTATAAGTTTATTTAATTTTGTCCCAAATGAATATTTAATATCCATCATTCCTTAATGAGTGAATTTAAATGTAAATCTAGCAAAACATATGATTAGAAAATGGCTAAAAATATTGATAAAATACTGATGACATTTTCTACATTTAAACTTAATATTTCTGTGATTCATTTTAAGAAGTTGCGAGAAACTTACTTGAGTCCGCTTAGGTTATGCTTCAACACGGGACCCTCGCCGTACTTCATGAGCGCACGAATGGCCGTGGGAGCTGTATAGAATTGGGTCACCTTGTATTTGTCAATAACACTCCAATACCGATCGTTTCCAGGAAAGAATGGTGTGCCCTCAAACTGAAAAAAGCCAGGTATTAAATAAAGTTAGTCCGAAAATGCGTTATTTGTTTGATCTAATCAAACACTTACAATAACTGAAGTGGCACCATTGGCCAGTGGTCCGTACACCACGTAAGTGTGTCCCGTGATCCAGCCAACATCGGCGGTGCACCAGTAGATATCACCCGGTTTGTAATCAAAGACGATCTTGAATGTTGTGGCCGCATACAGCAGATATCCGGCGGTGGTGTGGAGTACTCCCTTTGGCTTGCCAGTGGAACCGCTGGTGTACAGCATGAACAGAGGATCCTCAGCATCCATCCACTCGGGGTAGCAGGCTGGTTCCTTGTCCTCCATCTCCTCGTGCCACCAGTAATCCCTGTCATCGGTCCACGGGATCTCCTCCTCGACATGATCCGGCTGGCAGGGAGTGACGCGCTTCAAATGCGACACAACGATGCACTTCTCCACCGAATGACCCATCTCCTCGACCTTCTCCAATGCCGTGTCGCACAGGGCCTTCAGGTACAGAGGCTTCTCTCCACGCCAGGCTCCATCCGCCGTGATCAGCAGCTTGGCCTTGCAGTCGAACATCCGCTCCGCCAGTGAATCCGGTGAGAATCCAGCAAAAACTATGGAGTGCACGGCTCCAATGCGGGCGCAGGCTAACATTGCGATGGGCAGCTCCAAGATCATTGGCATGTAGATGGACACACGGTCGCCCTTTCGGATTCCATGATCCTTCAACACGTTGGCGAAGCGGCACACCTCCTCCAGCAACTTGCGGTAGGTGAGACCCCGGGAATAATCGTCGGGGTGGTTGCCCTCCCTGAAACAATGACAAAATAAAGAAAAAAACGACCATGAGGAAACACATTGTGGTATATAGTATTACTTCTATAGTATTTACATTGAGCACGCGCCGGTGGCGTTCTTAAATGGGTGGCCCCGTACCGGGTGTCCCACAATTGGGCTAATTACCCCGACCACAATTGGATCACTTACTGTAATGCGAGGCTTCCTAATTGCCCTAGGAGACCTAATTCGATTCTTTCCATTTAAATAGCCACCCAATTTTAAAGTTATCACGTATAGTTTCCGTAAAAATTATATCAATTCTTCTAATTGTAAAATATCTTTTATTAGCAATGGTAATTTATGGAAGAAGAATATTAGTTTTAAATTTGCCAACATTTTATATTTTATAAAACTTGACTATTTCTCAGATATATGTATAAGTATATTATTTTAAACAATCCTAAACCAAACTTCATGTCAGCCAATAAAATCTTTACATTAGGAGTGCTATTAGTCTAACCGTAGTTGTTCTTACAATATATGTACTACTTATATCATTACATTGCACAATTGTATTTACTTTATGTGCCTTTCCCTTTTTGTTCTGAACTTGGCAACAGAAGCCAATGCCAATAACCGACATAATTTTATATACATCAGCAACAAAAAGTCTTTGACTTACTACAGTAGGGGCCAAAAATAAATACAGATAGTAAAGGAGCCTCAAAGAGGAATGCACATAACTCTACAAATTGATTAAGATTTTGAAAAACAAATGAATACCAATAAATTGGCTATACCAGTAGAACTAACAATTTTATCAAAAATGCTAAAGATTTAAATTTCCACATAAATAGAGTGAACTATTGACGCTTCCGTAATTGTTGCTATTAAATGAATGAATTTTGAATTTGACACGAAATGTATGCAGAACTGGACAGAGCTTTGAAAGCTTCAAATAAATAAACAAAAATCGTGACTGAGCTAAATCGTGAATGATTTCAGCTCCCAAAACGGATATAAACATTCGCGATCGTCGATGGAGGGACACGAAACTTATAATAGTAATAGGGAAAGCAATTTCCCATGGCACATTTGGAGGTCAAGACAGATTGGCAACGCAAAAAATACAGCAATAAACTAACTAACTGGACAAAAAAAAACGTACAGGTGGGCAGGGCAAGTAGACAATGCAATCAGTAGAGCACAATGTGGAGTGTAAATCATCGGCTTTTTGTCCGGCACCTGCGATAAGAATTAGCCGGCAATAAAACGGCTTTTATTTCGGTCCCCGCCAAAATATATTCCCGAAGAGAAAAGCAGGAAGCAGACGGAACAAAGCTCCCATCGTGACGTTTTTTGGGGGTTATTTTGGTAACGCTGACTATTCCTCGCGACCAAAGTTCGCACTAAAAGGGGTGACGAGTGCCGAGTGGGGTTGTTTTGGCCCGTTTAGGGTGTGACTGGGCCAACAGCCATGAAATGTTATTCCACTTGAACGAAATACCTGTTTGCACTTGAGCCTGTCAATTAGTAAGATGGTAAAAATAAATAAAATACGCATTGAAAACTCCGTTCGACTGTGAGTCGCAATGTTTTAAGTCACTTTTTTTTATAAGCCTGACCAAAATCTTAGCTACTGTGTTTACTGAAACTACTAAAACTTAGACAGATAACTCAAAAACAATTGGCTTTTCATTGCTTTACTTTATCTTTCCTTAATTTAACTTAAATTGATAGTTAAAGTCACAATCAAAACATAGGTAACATTTGAACCTTTTTCGAACTTTCAAAGCTTATTTTTATTTGACATAAATTAACGATCTCACTTAGTTTTGTTTGAGTGGAAAATTTGAAAGCCTAGTGCTAAAAATTATTTATTACAAAACATTTTTACAACAGACTTCTATAACAGAAAAGTTTCCATCACTCGCATTCTTATCATAGCAAACCTTTTCTGCATTAGGAAAGTTTTATTTGCGGACATTAATCTTTGAAAAATAGAACCTCCAATATCATGTTGGAAAAAAGTGATTGCCAAACTGTTCCGAATTCTTAATCAGCCGGCGACAGCTCTCAGTCAAGGCCAAGTACTTGCGGACGTCCTCTCCACTTATCAACATTTCGAGCACTTAGAGGCTTCTCCTCCTCCGCATGACTAACCGAAATTGGTGGGAAAAATATGGCGCGACTCGTCCCGTCGAGAGTATTAATTTCCAATTTAGAGACGTAATCGGGCCACTCGCCTCCTAATCTCGCCGACGGATCGCCAGACAAGAAATTTTCCATGCTGCCTTAGAAACACCTCATGCACCGTACCGCCATTCACCATTCACTCCTTGACCACGGGAAGACGCGTGGCCGGCTTTGCTTATCAGAAATCAGAAAATATGCTAAAAACAGCCACTCTCTCCACGCGCGTGAACCGAAAAAATTATGACGGGATAGTAAAAGAAACTACAGCAAAAACAATAAGCTCCGCTAACTTATCTTAGTAACAATAACATCAGCTGTTGATTCGCATGTCGTATAAATCGCATCGAATGTTTTTGGTTTCCTCCCTACACTGTCAAAAAAAAAATTTAGAAGTAAAACATTTACGTTTCTAACGAATAAAAACATTTTAAAACATATTTCAGCTATATAATTATATTTGGCTTAAAACAAGACCTCATTTCTAAATAATTTAAGTGACAGCAGAGCAAGTTTGGGATAACATTATTTTGATATAGTCGATGCTTTTTTTAAATGATCAATAATTAATATTTCTTATTGTAAATATTTATATTTAAAACTTTGTTTTTATAATTTTTATATTTTTTATAATTAACTAAAGTTATATATTTGAAATATTAGGATAGTAACACTCCCTATGGAGTGAGAAAGAAAGAAGCATAAGAAGCATATAACTTTTTTACTGTGTGCTCCCGCTTTCTTCCGCGTCTCTGTGTCTGCCTGGGCCCTACAGTTTGGGAGACATTATCGTACGATGCTGATCTATCTACGGTTTCGTGGATATTTGTTTTGAGTGAAGGCAGCAGTTTCTATAACTCACAGGGAAGGGCAGGCAACCTGTTTATAAGGGAAAACTGATAGCAGCGCCGAAAAAGTCGATAAATGCCTAGGCAGCATTATTCTATGCTTTTTTTTGTCGCTCTTTTTTTGCAGGTAAGACAGACAGTCCATTCTTTTTGTAGTTCTCCCCATGTTTTATCTCCGTCCTTGTCTGTCTGCGGGTGCGTGAGCGGTCCGGAGTGGCTCTCTAATTGGTTGGGAGTGAATCAGACGATGTGATCGCGTGATTTTCTGGCCGCCCAGTGCAGCTAAAACTGTTTACTGTTACTGGGAAGTAGAGTCCAGGTGCAATATCTTTTTGGGTCCTATACTCGATTTCCCTGTTATTACACATTCTACATTTTTCCTCCACCTTTTGCCCAGACGCCGCCACGCTGACACAGAAACCGAAAAATATACGACAAAGTGGAAAAAAATGGCAAATTGTTTAACGCAAAGACGCGCTTCCATCAATTTGAATAAACAATTTGCGCGCATTGTCAAATCGCTTACATAATATTGCTCGGCTTTCGCTCAGACTTTCGTGTGTTTAATACGATTTAATTTAGTTGCTAACGAGCCTTAAAATTGAAAACAGTTTCCGTAAATCGGTTGGCACCGAAACTGTTATTTTAAAAGAAAGTTGCACTTGAATCGGTTTTATGGAAAATATAAAAAATATTAGAAAAATATATAACTTTGGTTAAATAAACTATTTTTTTTCAACTTTAAAGGACTTAAGCCCAAAATAATTTTATAAATCGGTTATTTCGTATATAAAAGACTGATTGCAAAAAAAAAGTTAAAAAGGTTAGGGTCAATTTGGGTATTAATGGAAGATTCAAATATTATAAAACAAACTAAAATTTAAAAGGTAAACAAAAATGTTTGTTTTTATTGGCTAATTGTTTCTGCAATGAAATTTCGAAAAGTTTCATGATCTAAAAACAATTATTTATTTCTACAAATTTTACGTTTAGCAACTTCTAATCTACCCAATAAAAATGGGCACATAAAGTTTAAGATTTTGTTTTGCTTTGGTTTGCAATAAAATTATCTGAAACGCCCGGTCGAATAGCGTTAATTATTACTCATTACCTGCACGGGTTTTTTCACTCTTTCTGGGTTTGTGTCCCACTTTTATCTTATCTAAGGAAAGTGGGGACAGATTGTGCGATGGGATTAAATAATTCCCATAAAAATAGGAAATATTACAGAATATAGTAATGAGCCCTCGTAACTTTGAGGCGTCCGAGACCCAATGGGAACCAAATACCGGTGACCTTGTAATTGCCTTTCAATTACCTGACTTTCATTTGCATTTCCTCCCGTACACGGGCCCCGCCCAGAAATCCGCCCCTTTGACTGATAACCCCGAGATAATCTCATTAGCATTAACATTTGTTTAACATTGTGCTTTTTTCGCCCTGACGTATTGTTCAGTGAACTTTGGTTCTCAAAAAAAAAACAACGAGGGTTTTCGCGCAACCAAAACAATATACTTATTTCATCCAGGCTATTTTAATTAATTGCGTCTTGAGTGTGCACTTCAGAATATTATGAGGTAATTTATAGTATCTGGCTCCTTATTTGCTAATCAGGGAAAAGGAGTGTCTGCTGTTTAATCGTAATCAACGAAAAATGTAGACTTATAGTGGGTAAAGAAATTATTTAATATTTGCTTTGATTGTTAACTTTTCGTTTTTAACAAGTGTCTCGTGTAGAGAAACAAACAAAAATGCAAAGATGACTTAGGGAACAGACTTTAAATAAAGACTTAGGAACTAGGGATTTTGAACTTTAGAGGCAACTATAAAAATGCACATTACAAAATACGAAGCAAATATGCAATCTATAATAAAAGTTTTTTTTTTTTGATACACATTTATTTTCTAGTTAGATCATTTTGTCTTAGAATAATAAAAATATCACATTGATCTCAAATTTAAGTTATAGAAAAAAGTTATTTTACTCACACTAAAATGTATACTTTCAATAAAGAATATGAAAAGTAAAGAAAACCAAAAATATGAGTTTTCAAATTTGCTTCCCCCAACCGGTTTAATAGTAAATCGGCATTAACTGAATGAATAAACAAAGCAATACCAAGCGTAAACTTGGCCGGGTCACCCTATTATGAGGGTCGTCTCGAGGAATGAAGACTGACCCTGACATTGACCCAGAGTGTTTGGCAAAACTGCAGTTAGAAATGGAAAAAAGCCCCCGAATTTGAATTAATTATGACACGTTAGACTTGCTGTCGCATTTAACATGCTAATCGTCTGCATGCAAAATGTGACAACCAATTGTGCGCAATCAAAACAAAAAACAATCTCTTCAATTAACTAGGATTAAAGTAATCAAGTAAAACTTCAGTCCAAAATCGATGGGAAAAGATTGGATGTGCCCTTGAGTGACATATATATAAAAAGTATACAAAAGAAGTCCTATCATCTGTTTCGAATATGGTGCCTGCGCAGTAAATCCTGTCAAGAAGAACCCACCTTTCTACGTCACGAGGCGAGAGTTTCGTAACCACACGAAAAATCAATAATCCTGTGCTGCCACCCAAAAACTTTTGTTTTCATGCGACCTACGCCACCCAGTGGGAAAGTGGGCTAGGATTGCCAGCCAGACTCACCAGTAGTATGCGATTTGGTCGCCCAGACCGTTCCTAACATTGCGATCCAGGAGATTGTAGCACAGATTGGTCGATGCACCCTCCATCCATTTGATCGAAATGGGTCCCTTAGAGATGTTGAAGTTGTACTTGAGGAACTTCTCCGGATCTGCAGGCGTTTCCCAGTGGAACTGCTTGGCCACACGGGACCAGAACTCGCCAGGATTGTCTAGCGACTCCTGGTAGAACTTCTGGTACTCCTCGAAGCTGGATATGTAGGCGTTCTGGCTAATGGCCGGATTCGGTTGGTAAATTGATTTTTCCGCTGGCATTTTGTATTTGATTTGTGGTTTTAGGTATCTCTTTCAATTATTTTCCCTACTTTAAGGCTTGTAATTATCCTGTTTGCAATTATCCTTAGCTTAGTGTGTGTTGTGTGATTGTTTTTATTAGCTTTGGGGTTGGTTTTCGAGCAGCACGCGCTTCTCGCACCGCACGGAATGAGTTCTTTTTGAGCACTGACCACTCGAGTGAACCACGGCCAAGCTTTTCGCCTCCGTCGACATAGCTTTCGTATGACAAAGCTTTAGTGAACACGCTCTTCAAGTTCATTGAGACATGGGCGGCGCTTTTTGGAGGGCTTATCAGCCTCTGGATCGGGCATAATTTCAAGGCGCGACTTGGTAAATCCTTATCGCTGAAGCACGGCGTAACTTTCCAGAGGTGTGTCTGTCCATCATCAATCAGGTGATGGCTGGATGCCGTGGCGTGTGCCAGCGCCTGTCCCGGCAACAGAGTTCAATGTTATTTGCAAATCCGACCAAGCACGCCGGTCCAAGCTGATCCGTATTTTTATGAAATGGAGTGGTTTCGTGGACTCTCTTAATCTTTTAAAAATCGAGTTCTTATCTTTGAGTGACTCTCAGCACGTTTTCTCTTCAGTCTGTTGGTCTTATCGTCTAGAAGGTTTCCATGGGGGAGCAGACGTCGTCTGCCACCCGCAGGTCAAGATGCCCAATTTAAATATAATATTTGGCTTTACTGTTGATTCTTATTCGTAACAAATTTCAAGTGCTACAACAACGTGTGTATGGCGATGAGTTTGGTTGGTGATTTTTGGGTATGCGTGTAGTATTTTCGAGCTGATAACAAATGCTAGATTGTTTGATTTAAGGGCTACAGTCAAGATGGTTGGGTTAGCTGCTGCTCTAGTGATCTTCACTGCTGCTCACAAAGGTTTTGTACTGCTCCTCGGTCATGAGTGCGTCTAGTTCCTGGGGATTCTTAAGATCCACTTTGAAGAGCCAGCCTGTAAACGGGAAGGTGATTATAATGATCTCTGTAGGGGGTTTCTATAGCAGATCTTACCCTTTTCATAGCAGCTGCTGTTGACCAGAGCCGGTGTGTCCTCCACCTGGGAGTTTTTCTCCGTCACCTTGCCACTGACGGGTGAATAAACCTCGCTGGCCGCCTTCACACTCTCCAGGGCTCCACATTCGTCATCCTGCTTGAGTTCCGTACCCGGTTCCGGCAGCTGGGCAAAGACCACATCTCCCAGGGCTTCCTGGGCGTAACTGGAGATGCCCACGATAGCGTTTTTCCCAGAAACAAGCTCCACCCACTCATGTTTGTTTGTGTAGCGCCGTTCTGGTGGGGATTACAGTTTGAGATTCATTGAGTATTGCATAAACCTTGGATTACCTTTGGCCAGCAGGCTTGTCAGGTGGAAGGCGCGCCCCTGGACGGCGGCAAGGGGCGTGGCACTCAGCTGGCGGGCGGCCTGCAGCCCAATCCGTGCGAATTTCGTGATGAAAACCATATTTTTCCAGTCAAATACAAAGGCAACTACCGGCGAAGTGAGTTTTCCGTCCGCTCCCAGGGGTGTTTCGGTGACAAATGATCGGATTCAAAACACACACGTTACGTTTAACGCCCGGCTCTCGAGATGAAAGTCGAATATTGCCCCGGCTTATCAGAAATCAGACAATATTTTATGAACTTTTGTTGACCCAACGAAACAGCAGCTGCTAGGAAATGGGACTAAAAAAAGTCATAGCGCCTGGGCATCGATAACAATAACAGTGTATCGGTGTATCGCACTACTCTACATTTTAGCGGGTTGCTTAATAAATTCAAAAATATCTTTAATTTTTCTGTTAAACTTATTTTAAGTATTTGTAATACCAGTTAAACTTACATAAATCTTCGACATTTCTCCCACTTGATAAATAAAAGCAATTTCTTTTATTCAATTTGTATTTATTTTATTATACTTTATTTTGTGTTTCCATGATCAGGGCTTAATTTAATTATGTTGACCAATTTCTACTTGAAATTCATTTTTTTAATTCTTTAAAAATGTTTAATTGCCAGTTGAAATGTAACGTGTAATACATTAATCTATAATCTATATAATCTATAGTCAAATTTAAATCAAGCTACGCTTAGGTAATTTTGAATTAACCAATTTAAATAAGCAATTCATCATTTGTTTTTGTTGAACTTTTATAATTTTTAAATACCTCTAAAATATAGAGAACGCAGCTCAAATTTGAATTACGCCTCGATGTTCCTCCGGTATTTATAATCTCTTCCCAAATAAATCGTTGCTGGGGGCCGTTTTCCATCTTAATCGGCGACCCGCGTCTTATCAGCTCTTTGAAGTAATACAATAACCATATAAACAAATACCGTTCCAGTGGTGGTGCAAACAACTACAACGATTTTATATATTTACAACTGCACACTTATTTTGTTATTAACATGCAAATAAATAAGAATACCATGCACAACAATAGTTCATACTGATCAAAATTGAACTAAACCTTAGCTGTCACTTGGGGGATTATTTGAGAATTATACTATGGAAGAGGGCTTTTCGGAGGGCGCCAAAAGGCTTAGTACTGGCGGGGACGCAGAACGCCATTGGGACTGAGCTGCGGGGAGTAATCGGGCTGGGGGAATCCCGCGGTGGCCACCACAATGGTCTCCTGCACCGGAACCTGCGAGGATTGGCGCAACGGACGACTGTTCTGCGGATTGGGAGCCGGGTACTGCTGGAAGGCATTGATGTCCCGGAAGCGGCGGTCCATCAGATTGGAGTCCATCGACATGTGCGCCGCGCGGACAATGGCATCCTCGTTCACCTCGATCGTCTCCGCCATGGAACGGGTTTCCGGAATGTAGGCGGCGTTACTATACGCCTGGATCTCCACTCTGTCAAAACAGATAGGAATTTAGTTCAGTGAGGCAAAACACTAATCGTTTTTACTAACTTTTCTTCTTCATAAGCGCGAATCGGCGGCCTGGTGGTGAGAATATCATTGGAATTCTTGCGAGGATTAAACAAAGTATCCTGTGAGAAGAATGAAAAAAATTAGATAATTTTTAATGTGTTCTGATTTTAGGTTGAATTTGGAAACCAATATTATATTTTATTTTATTAAAATACATTTGTAGGCAATTTTCAATTATTAAAAGAACATTTTTTGCTATTTTTGTACTTTTTTCCTCCCCTCAAGCTTAAAAAAGTTTTTAAAACTTAAAAAAAAAACTTTTTAATACAAATGTTATAAGTCTTCATACATTACTTGGTTGCTAAAGTTCACAAATAAAATTGATATTCGAAATGGTTTGCGATTGAAAATATAAACATATCATATAATAAAAATATCACTTTCTTTTAAATGTTTAATCTTAAGGGCAGTTTCACTTTTCCACGTGCACAACGCAGATCAAGCGAGCTCTGCCTGGGCAGAACCCCCCCTCCAAATACCCAGTTAGTAATCATTTTCCGAGCTGAAACGAAGCCGAAAACCCACGAACCCGCTATCAGGCCAAAGTGAGGCCAATTACTTATCAGCCATTACCACCACCATTCTGAATTATTGGCGACAAAGTGCTAAGTTTAGCCATGTCGTAGTCGCTGCCCGAGGTTCTGAAATTCACTTTCTGCGTTGTTCGAATGTTTTCACAGACAATGGAAATTTATGGAGTAGGAGAAGACAACGCCAGCGAGCATAAGTGGGCGATGAGCTCACCTGACTGACCCCGACCACCACTTACCACACCATCCTTATCGGTGGCAATGCGAGTGGCTCGCATCAGCAGGTATATGAGCAGTCCAATGTTGATGAACCACAGAACGAATCCCTTGAAGGAGATGATCATCATCGCAATGGCGGCTACTCCACCGGCAATTAGAGTGGCAGCCATGGGATCTACGGGACCAGCATTGATGCTATTGGCATTGTACGTCAGAGCCGCATCATTGAAGCGTCCGTAGTCGACTCCAAAGATCACTCCGGAGGCCACGTCCATGCAGCAGATCGCGGCCACGAAGAAGGCCCAGGTGTATATGGCAATCAGGGTATGCTTTGGGTTATCCTTGCGCACCCCTGTAAAGGATACAAGATAACAGAATATTAATTGAGGTGTAATACATCACAGGTGGGTTTAATGAAATCGGGTAGTCACATAAATAATATCACCCTTCACTTAAACATGTGATACTTAAATGGGCTTACCTATTGGTGATACATCAATCAAACTTATAATTAAGTAATTAATATATATATTTTTGTACCATGTATTTTAATTTGCCTCTAAAGTTTGCCACGCGGAGAAATATACATTTCCAAAAATTGATCTATGCAAACTAGTACTCAGTGTTAAAACCACATAGCTGCTATAGAAACAATGTAATAATAATAAAAATCAGAGCTTAACTAAAGAGGCATGTAGATTCTTGTCAATTTAAAAACGAAATTACAGTACTCTCCCCAATCGTTTCTTGTTTGATATATAATATAGTAAAATACTTTACAATGGGAACTGGTGGAATATAGGTTTTCTTAATTTTGAGAGAAGTCGAAGAAAATATGTTTACACAAAATTGTAATAAGATAATGATAATCTTATTCATTGTCAACATATTTGTTTTTAATTATCAAACATTAGATAAGGCATGTATTTGGTATGTATATTTGTACTCCAACTAAGTAAAAAATTGTGTCCCAATTGAGTCATGTACCTACTTGATAAATTATAGTAATTTATTACTAGTAAGAATATTTTTTAAACACATAAATCTATTGCTAACAACACCCTATAACATAATCCAAACAATCTTCTTGATCTAACAATGTTTTGTATTTCCATTAATACCAATTAACACCAATGGCAATTCTCAATGCAAAAGTTAAGACTCTGATATTGTGGGGAATAACCATCAATGAAATTGTTATACAACCCACCATATAAGTTTCAGGCCAACTTATCGTTAGTTTTTGTTTATTTAGCTTTATGGTGGACTTTTGTGGCATGCGTGAGTCTTCTGATTTTATCGTCAGGTTTGGCTGCCTGATAAATAAAATTCCTAGATTTCTCCTAGTGAATCATAAAGGTTTCGATATCTTAACCATATATGCAGTTCATTTCCGGTTTCCCAGATACTCACACAGTAGCAGCACAATCGAAACGATGAGCCAGCAGACAGAGACTCCCAGGTATACGGAATCCCAAATCAACATCTTGCTGGGATCGAAAACGGTCGTCACTGTATTCAGAATAGTTTGGTCGTAGTTCTGGTAATCGGCGGGGTTCATCCTGCAACCGCCCTTAAAGTACAGGTCGAAAAAGACTGTCTTGACCAAAGTTCCATAACTGAGGTCATTGGTGATGTAGAGCACACAGTTAAAGGCGCATATCGCTGTAATCGTAAGGCCTATCCAGATGATCGACTGAGCCTTTGGGGAGAGAGGAAGTTAATTAGGAAGAGTGGGAGAACACTTATTGAGACTAATGTACTCTAAAATCGGCCAAAAAAAATGAATTAAAATTTCGGGTTCGTAAATTTAGGGTTATCTTCCGATTCGTATTGCCCTAAAAACAGGGACAAACTATTTTTAGGTTTAAAATCTTTTCTAAAATGTAGGTCGATTTTTCATTTTTGCGAAAACCTTAAATTTGTTCGGCTTATTTTAATCATCTGTACCATATATTAAAAAACAATTTTTTTTATTTTAAGGAGCGGAGGGTCCACTGAAACACGGTTATGAACATGTTTGAATTTCTTTGCTTTCGTACAAATATTTTAATTTACCAAAAAATGTGCCAAAAAATAAAAATAGGAAATATAGAGATGTAAACGCTTTAACATTATATTAAGCCAAACATGATTTATTGGTCAATATGTATACAACTATCTAGATGTTCCTCGTGTTGTTTACACACGTCAATCGGATTGGTTATCTGTTTTCTTTTAGCCGGGGGAATCGTCCCAAATGAGTCAATGCAGATTGTATAACAATTTGCAGCCGATCAGATGGAAATGGTCTCTGCGATAGCGAGAGGGCATTCAATTTGAGTAAGTGGCTTCAATGTCAGCTCCAATATCTGTCCATATCTCTTATCAATGGGCATGGAATGGGGTCGCGGTCGTTTGGTAGTGACTGTGACAGTGACTTACGAATGTTTACTTACCACTCCGAGAATTCCGGCCCAGAATACGGCCGTTTTGAGGGAACCAAAGTGTTTGATGCTGGGCGCCGGTGGTGGGTACATATTGCAGTGACTGTTGGATCTTCAGGGGTTGGTTTGGTTTGCTATATTCTCACGCCCCCGGATGCGGGACTTAATCGATCTGAAAAGTTCGGGTTGAGTGCGCTTTTGCAATACGCGACGTCCGTTGGCCAACTGAACGATCGCACCGGACAATTTATTTCGCGACGCGTTTTGCAACTCGTTTATTTTCCGATAGCGAAGCGATAATGCCTAAAAAGCCAATTGACCAGGGGCTTTTATTATTATTTTCTATTTCTATATTTTACTGCGATTTCGAGTCGATATCCGCTCGCTTTTCGTTTCGTTCGTTAACTGAACGTACGGTTTTCGGCCAAACCATTTATCGGGCCTTAACTTTTGTTCTGTGTTCGAATGGTAAATATTGCATTATCGCTGCTGATAAGAATTTTGCTTCGGTTAAATTGTGGCCCAGAGAGAACAAATTCGAAAGGCTAAAATTGGAGCTCTGGAATCTTATCGGGCGACTGTATTAGCACATTAGTGATGTCTGTCGTTATCATTGCGTAAATGCCAGTACTTAAATGATTACCTCATTGGTAAAGTATTTCAATTATTTGTTTGGTGAATTTTCAAACATTCAAGCTGCGCGGGCAAAGGCGCACTCTGGTGGTTGGTAGAGGAACTGAATCTGGTTGACGGTGCATGACGCACAAGACACGTCATCGCTAAAAGAGGTTAGACATGCAAATAACGAAGTTCCGCCTAGCCAAATATTTGCCAAAAAATATTTATATTAATTAAATCCCTCATTTCAGTCAAGAGACATATTAAACATTTTATTTTCTGTAATATTATTTTTTGCCATCATGCAGTTTGCAATACCGTCATATTTTTTCGCCGTCTGATCGTGGTAGACCGCCCAGACAGCCGCCATTTCCGTGGCGTGCGAGCGAGTAGACTAGCGTGTACATTCCCGCCATGCCAGGGCAGCGAGCGTGTTAGCGAGCGAGACGACCATCGTTTGCCGACAAGACCGCTGCAGCAACATACGCATTTTTAACCCTAAAAAATACAGCACCGAGGCTTTAGTACAGTCAAAGTGACGCCGCGACAACCCAGAACAAAATCGAAAATTAGAAACCGGAGGAGATTGTTGTTCCTGGTGTCCAAAAAAACGAAGAGCGAGTTGTGCTGTGTGTGGCTGCCCCCCCCCGATTAAATAAGCAATTTGCAGTGCCCAGTGCAAAAGTGCAGCTTGTCGTAATCGCCGATTAATTGAAAAGAAGCGGCTTGCAGTTGCGCGTGTTGCGCCCGCTAAAACCGAAGAACACCATCACTACGGCGTGCTCATCCGGACTCGAAACGCCACACGATGAACAACCAACTAAACCCGGCCACCTACCGCAAGTTCAACAATCTGCTCAATAGCGGAGCGGTCACTGTGACCGGTCCCAGCCAGCCGCGAATCCTCAAGACGACGCGTTTAGTAGTTCCCGGTGGCGGCGGCGGAGGTGGTGCCGTCGGAGTGGCCAGTGGAGGTGGTTCATCGGCCGGCGGAATCGGGCAACAGCAGGCGGTCAGCGATGCGGAGACGGGAGGCCTGGGCGTCGGCGGCCTGGCCACGCGATGCTACATCTGCGACGACCGCTGCGAGCCGCAGACTTCGCTCACCGAGATGTGCACCACTCATACGGCCACCAAGTTCCCCAACAAACTGGCTCAGCTCGTTGGCGAGGGTTTCCTTGTCATTGTCTGCGGCGAGGATTACGTGTGCTCGCGCTGCACCAACCTGGTTAACTACTACGACCGCCTGGAGAACGACGTGGAGCGCGTCAAGACGAACTTGATCAGTCTGCTCAACAAGAAGTATGCCATTAACGAGGAGGTGGGCCTGGAGGGCAGTCCGCCGCTGAAGATGCAGAAAATGGTCGCGGGAGCCGCCAATCGCTCGCTGGAGGAGAGTCCTAGTGGGGATTTACTGCGTCCACGCAAGGTTTTACAGGGAAATCCAGGTGAGAACTTAGTTTTAGCTATTTCCAAGCATACTTTAAAGTTCTATCTTGTATTTTGTAGTGGGTCAGACCAAGATCGCTCCAGGAACCCCCCAGAGCAGCGTCCAGGGCACACAGACGGTCCAACGCAAGGCTACCAAGATCTACAAGTGCACCTCGTGCGACTACAAGACCTCCGACATGCGGCTCTTCAACACGCATTATGAGACCTGCAAACAGCAGACCTTCCAGTGCAAAACCTGCCGCAAGATCTTCCCGCATTTCGGGGCCATGAAGCAGCACATGGTGCGCGACCACAACACTGCTATGGACAACACTTGTGCCATGTGCCACATCAACTTTGTGAACGAGACCAGCCTGCGCAAGCACATGGAGACCAACCACGCCACCAATGTGCTGGTAACCAGCACAACTACCATACCGGCTGCTGCTGCTCCGGTGGCTGCCGCTGCGGCCGCTGCTGCTGCCGCCGCCTCTGAGAATCTGAACGTGGTCGGAGCTTCGCTGTACACATGCAACCATTGCCAGTTCAAGTCCACGGACAAGGGCGTCTTTGATGAGCATATGCGCAAGCACGCCGCCGGCAAACCCAAGCCTTTTAAGTGCCGACTGTGCTCGCAGCGCTTCGAGACGCGCGAAGCGGCCACCGTGCACGCCAAGCAGCATCAGACCAACTTTTTCAAGTGCGGCACTTGCTCGATGACATTCCCCAAGCGGGAGCTGCTCGTCAAGCACTTCGAGGTGCATCAGAATCCGACCGCAGCTGCGGTCTCGCCCAAGCAGCCGGTCAGCCAGAACTTGAATACCCAAAAGCTGCTCCAAGAGACCATTGACGAGGCACTAAGCGATTCTGTGCCTGCTTCGGCTTCTGCAGCTGCTGTGGTGGCTACCAGCGAGGCGGAAAACAATATCCGCTTCTTCTCGTGTAGCATTTGCTCCCTGACCTTCATTCAGGAACAGTACTACACCCATCATATGGAGACCCATAGACGTGACAAGAAGGGAGCTTCGGCCGGGGCCACTGCCCTCAATTCGGCAGCCACTGCCTTGCTCAGCGACGAGCCTGGTGAAGCATCAGGAAAAGGAGACGAGGGCGGCGAGCAGAACGCCGAGGCCGACATTGAGAGCCTATTCGAGAAGCTTCACTCCGACAAGAACGAGAGCGGCGAGGCGCCCAAGCCGGGCAGCAAAGGCGGCGAAATGGTCATCACTTCGCAGGAGGGTAGTGGTGGAATCACGTTTAATATAACGATTCCACAGCCAGACGGTGACCAGTCCCAAAAAGATTCACCTAATGCCTCAGCTCCTGTCTCAGTTAGCATTGACATGCCGAATCTGGATCAAGCCGAAGATGAATCCCAGTCGCAGGGCAGCATTGACGCCAAGGGCGAAAGCGGCGAGGCCTCCTCCGCCGACAGCAAGTCCAATGCCGCTCCCGTCTCCATGCCCAGTTTAGATGATGACAATGAGGCTGCAGCTGCCGAGGCTGAAGCCGCAGAGGAAACCAAGTCGACCAGCAAAGCCGGTCAGGAGAAATCCAAGGCCAAGGCCGGGGAGAGCACCAAGTCGAAGGAAGCCTCTGCAGAGGAACCACAGCCCTCCGACGAAGGAGAGAAGCGTGAGGCCACGGACACGCCCACAACCGAATCGGAGGCTGCTGCTGCCGCCGCAGAAGGAGCTGAGGTTGGGGAAGGTGAAGTGACCGCCGGGACCGGAGCCGAGGGCGAGGGTGGGGAAGCTGCCGGCGGCGAGCATGTGGCCATGGAACTGGATGAGGCCATGCAGGCGCAGGTTGATGGCGGCCAGATAAAGTTCATAGTCAACGAGAACGGCCATCTCCTACAGCTGGATAACCACATCCTGACCGACGCCGAAGGCAACCAGATAATTGTGCAAGATCCCGAGCAGATCCAGCAGCTACTGCAAAGCGTGGGTGTCCTACAGTCCGGCGAAGGACTCGAGGGCGAAACCATTCAGATGATGACCGACGGCAGTGGTCAGATGGTACTTGTCCATGGCGACAACAATGAGCAGCAGCTGATCGATGCCTCCCTGCTGAATTCCGAGGGTCAGTTAATCATCCAGCAGGGCCAGGATGGCGAGGAGGGCGCGCATGTCATCAGCGAGGATGGAACCCGCATCCCAGTGTCAGTATCGTACACGGAAGATGGCCAACCCATCGTCCAAGTTCAGCAGCAGGTCTTAGAAGCCGCTCAACAGGCGGCAGCCAGCGCTGCCGGCAGTGCCGAAGACAAGGAGGGGGCTGCCGTCTCCGCCGGCGAGGAAGTGCAGGTATCGGAGGCATCCAGCGCTACGGCATCCACCACCGTGGTAGCCACCAGCACGGCCAGCAGCAGTGGCGGAGCCTCCGGCGGCAGTTTCTTTGCCCTGGAGGAGTTTACGGACGCGAAGGCCGACTAGAATTGGCCCTAGGGGCGGGGCCGCAACCACTACACCATACTGGCATGCGAAGAGGAATGGTAAGTTCGAACGAACACTGAGCTAAGAAACCAATTTCCATTTCTTTCATCGCTTGCAGGTTTTAGTTGTGGGCGCGCATAAGGTCTATGGAGGACTTTTGCACACCCCGAATTGCATAAAACACTCGGACACACACATCAAAAACCGGAACCCAACTTTACAGACAACTGAACACGAGACAGAGATACACATGAACCTATTCAATATATATTTACATTTAGCATATGTATTAAACACTCCAGTAAACTAAACAAACGATTTATTATTCACGAACCAGAAGATAAAAGTAATTCAATCAATCAAATTGTTCATTCGGTCCGTTTCGCTCTCGGCTGCCAGGGATCTCAATCCAGATCGCTCTGGCTGCCTCTAAAAAATCGTGTCTAGGTTTAGTAATAGTATAGGCAAAACTGCAAGATAAAAGCGACAACAAAAATTGTATAAGCATAGAGTTTATGTGAAATACTTTGGATATGTTTTAAATATGTAATTACACGCCAACACAACACACAAACAATTACACTAAATAAAATTGATTTAAACACAATTGGATAGGATTTGAAATTGGCCCCACACCGACGTTATTCAAAACTGTTGCTGCTTCATTAAAACTCGTGATCCCCGTAAAATTGTTTTGTTAGGTGAATGTTACCCGTAACCCACTTTGAATGTACCCCAGTTCCAGACCCCACACAAACAGATACACGCCACAAACACACCCAGAAAATATATATGTCAAGCAACTTGAAATATATTATTGTAAAGAAACGAACATCGATTCCATGTTTCTGTTTACTTTGTGAGCGATCTTTGGAATTTGGTATGCATGTAAATCAATTCAGATAAGATAATTAACAAACTTTGTTCCAATGAATATAGATGGCTCATAAGTCAGGCGGCAACCCCAACGTTTAGATATTGTCAACATCGATGAAAACATTCATTTCTCAGTTCTGGTTGGCCATTGACCTTTAAAAATAGCTTAGTCAGTTATGAAAAGGAAAAAAATTTGAAAAATTCATATTTAATAGCGAAACTTTCGACTCGCTCTTAATTGCTCGACACCTGTTGGCTATTGATGTATATTTAAATTTTCAGGTAGTTGATTAATCAGATTTAATACTAAGTTGGATTCTAAACCCCCAGCGGTGGCATAAAAGCAGTTTAGACAGTCATTAAAGCTTTATGAATGCCCCGTTCCGATCCATAAATCAGCGACTGTTGGGGCTCTAAAAGTAGCAACCGAAAAACTGCAACCGGATTGGCACGTGGATAAGGTTTCAGATAAATTGGACGGCGAACATGTTTAGATAGATCGAACTAATGATTGTTTAATAGTTTGGGATCTAAAAATAGGACGTACACAAATTGACGGGCTTCGCCTGCGGGTTTTCTGCCATTTATCTAATGCATATTTAGTGCTTAATCGATCTGTTGAGAGGAAGATCAGATAATCGAATCAGCAATGAATTATTCACATTTAAATATGGCTGATTGTGATATTCTACCAACTGACTGGGGAGTTGAGTGCAGCGGCAACATTCATTCATTTACATGATGAACTTTTGGAGATGCCCGCGGTAATCTCTTAGCGATATTTGTGTGTCCCAAGGCCGGAACCAAATTGGGGATTAATTTGAGGCGAGCATCAATCAGCAACTTGTTTCGGTGACATTAAACGGTGTCAACTTAATTTGGTTTATTAGTCTGGTTACATAGTTGGTCTTGAAAAGTCGGTCAATATTATGCAACGGCCTTAATTCGGCTCCCACATGCAAATGAGTGGTAACAGGTGCAATCTTCTTGTTGATTGCCTCAAAAAGCGAAAGGCGTTCTTAAAGACAAGGCCGCAGATCGAATCGGCATACTGTGACAATTTTATAACAAAGAAGCCAGGCCAAAAGTGAACTGATAAAAGCTGACATTTTAGCGCGCTTAATTTCTGAGTCATTAGCATAGAAAACATGATTTTAACAAGTTATGCAGCCCATAAATCCAAGAATTTATAAAAGACCATTCTTAACATAATTCATAAGCATAGTGGACAGTTTCTACACTGGAAGAAATTAAATTGTTTATAGCAAGTGTGTTTCGGCTTAAATGGAAAAGGTAATATTTTATATAATCACTTTTATGTTTTGAATGCTTACTTTACTTTTGACCTCAAAATAAAAAGTTATCAATATTTTTAATTTTTTTAACTTATTTTGACGATTCCTTGCTTTAAAAATCTGTTTTTTAATAAAAATTAGTATATTTTAATAAATAAAACAGAGCTCACCGAGTTTTGACAGCACAAATATATGTGGCAATCTCATATTACCATAAGTGCAATGGCTAAAAATTTCATATAAATGTTTATAAATTTTTCCCAGTTGCAAAATGTAGTACGAATTTTAATTGTTATTTATTGAATATACTTTCTTCCTATAGATAAACTTTCCGGACTTCCAGAACTCAGATCAATTAAGTCTAGTACTTTATTTATATTTCTAGAAAAATTATTGGTTTGCTATATATTTTGGCATGATTTTCTTGCTGGCGCAGTTGTTTTTTCGTATGTCCCATTTGCATGGAGAAACAATAAACATAAATACGAATCAAAAATATTACCCAACTGTAACGATGCTCGGCCAGCCATTCGACAGCTATTTAAGCGTCAATATATAATTGTTTTTATATCCGAGAGTTTTACCAACGCCTCGAACGAAGCTCGTCCACCGGCGGATGTGTGCGGATGTACTCCAACTGGCGGACAACGTGGAGCGGAATGGCTGGAATCTGATCGCCGGTGGGCTGATAGCCATTCGCATCGGCGACGTAAGAGAAGGTTACGGGAATACCTTCGAGGGATACAAACTGGACCACTCCGACGGATCCGTTTTCATTCCCAGCCCCTTTGGTGGTAATGCCATTGGTGGTCTGGAACTCGAAGTTGTAGCGACCAAACGGATCTGCTGGGGTATTCCGGTAGTAGATTGTCCTGGCCGAAGATGCGGCAATGGCGCCGGTACTGTGATGCACGTGGATGAGGGCCAGGAACACCACAACCTGGTCGAGTATGTTTATTGGTTTATTTTATGGTTTATTGAAACAAATAACAATCACATAACAGAACACAAACCTTGCCGAACGACATCATCATTGCCTAATTAAAATTATTCCAGATCTTTGTTTTTACTGTGCGGATCTTGAACCTGAATTACTGATACTGAACCTGAATCAAAGTCAGTATCCCAGTTTAAACCGTTATAAAGCAAGCAGCTAATGCGACGCGATCTGCTGCGCTTGAAAGTTAAATTGAAACTGGTCAAAAAAACATTTGGCCAGGCCGAAAAGGAAGCTTCAGTAAATCTTTGAGCTCTCTCGGAACTGTTCTCAGAATATCAGATGAGGAAGCATAACCCAGGAATCAGTGCAACCAAAAAGCAGCCGTATTGTCACCAAAAAAATACAAGTTTTAAGCCCGGGAATTGATTTATATTGATTTTGTGCTAATGCCGGCTATTATAGCCTGACAATGAAGTTGTTTTGGATTTTTCGGGGTCCATTTGTAGGTGTGCCTGCATAGCAAACCGAACTGAAATCGAAAGCTATGCACAGTGGTTTCACTGTGATTCACATGTCCAACTTGCGGACATCCCGCCTCTGACAAATTGTGCCATTTAGTTATTTAGTTATTAATTTATTATAATTAAATTCTATTTTCGGCTGTAAAAGGTCATGGTTGAAATTAAGTCTTAACTAAAAAGCCAATACCAAATATATTAATTTGATTTAATGAGGCGTGCTAAATATGCATATAATACGTCAACTTTGATTATTCGATTAACTGTTTGCGATTTAAAGCGAAACTGGAAATGCTAAAGGTTTACTGCATTTATCATGAATAATTCGGGTTTTTTTTCGGTTTGATGAGTTATTTACCCAAGCAAATAACTTCTGTTTGCCAGGGGCTTTAAGCTGGTTGTTTAGACTTCTTTCAAATAAGACCCCTGAATAGTACATTCTGAAATTATACAAACTTTAAATAATGATTTATAAATATGTTAAAAAAGTTATAAATAAGTATTTACATTGATTTCTTATTTAGTTTCGACTTTTGTAAATGCATTACTCATTAATAACATTTTTTTCCAGTATGAACCTTTTAGTCATTATTTCGTCCCACTGTGTGGAATATGGAGCTAAGCAGACATAGACCTTGCACAACTTATATGATTTAACCCCGCACCCCGTTGATTTGCATAGCCCGACTTTACAACTTGCCGCTCGTCAAGCTCGTCAAGGTGTCGGTCCGAAGAATCAATCAGCCCATCAATCAGAATTCATGTGTGTTTTTGCCTAATGAGATTTGCATTATGTTTGTTTGTCCTAAACACTGTTTGCTAATTAAGAAACAACGCCTGTGTTTTCGAGGATTTACATAGCAAAAGGGGCACTCGACGAAGAGGAAAGCATGAAGCGAAAATAATCTTCGGCTAATTTTCAGACATAAATCTTCAAGTCAAACGAGTTGAAATCTTTTTTTTGCGGACAACATTAATTAAGTAACACAAATCGTCGCCAAATAGTTTAGCCTTAGAATCGGTTGCGAAACGCAAAAACACGAAAAACTAGAAAACTGAAATCCAAATCAAAAACTACAAATGAACTGCCTTATCCAGTTCTCCTTCTGCCAGAAATCATCATCTCATCGTGTGTGAACTATTAGACAGCTGCTGGCGATGACTCTGTGGGTGACCCCTTGGGGCATCTGACACATTTGAGAACATAAATTTAGACGCATGTAAACAACGGCTTTTTATGTCGAATGTTCTTCGAAAATTATCATAATTTATGCTATGGCATAATCTCTCGCATACGGAGCAAAAAACAAAAGACTCAGGCAACGAACTTGCTGCGACCGTATTGAAATCAAGAATCAGTCTGCTTTTGAACCTGCAAAGCTATAGAGCTTCAGTCTCTATTATTCTCTACACGGAACTGTTCGCTAATTATGATTCAGCCCGATTAACAAATCAAAAATCGTTAAATAGACTTCTGTTAATCCAAATTCCATACCTCTGGCTTCTTATAATTTGACGGCCTATTTTCTACGATTTTATCGCATTTGCTGTGATTTTTATGTTCATGATTTGCATTCGCTTCAAAACAAGAAAAGGCTTTAAAAATTATATTAATATTTTTTATGGGAATATTTCAAAACATGCTGGGCCGCCAAATGCTTCCGTGTTTGGAACCACGGGTGGTAAATTGGACAACTGTAAAAAGAATACACTTTTACTAAGCGGTTACATACTAAACTTTAATCTGTGTGCAGTTGTTTTCTCTTTGTGATTAAATTCCAGCAAAACAACACATTTTACTATAGCAGTTAGAAAGCTGCAATATACCCATATGGTCTTATTAATTCGATTAAGTTTATTGCTGCCAAATAATAATAATAAAACCAAAATCGGAACCTCTGCGATCGTAAATTTCCAACGTTATTGGCGCCAGATCTTCAAGAACTCGAGCTACTTAGCACTTTTTATTATCATTTTTATTTGCATTTGACGTATGAAATCATAAAAAATGTGAATAAGCAAACATGATAAACGGAAATGAATAATATAGTCGATTCGATATGACCCGCTATCGAGAGCTAGAATTAGTGGGCAGGGTAGCCACACACAGCAGCATGTATTTCAGATACGCTACAAAAGACAGAGCCAACGATTATTGGCATTTGGTTATGCTTATTAGATTTTCGTGGCTTACGTTTTGGCCCGTTGTTTACCACATATAAATTGGAAAAGGCCAACTGGCCCGACTGGCAGTACGGTGGCTAACTTTGAACCTCGCAGACGTCGAACCTCCGCAGCGCATCGAACCTTTAATATCTGATCGGGAAATATTACAAAATCAATCATAAATCCCCGCGTGCCTGTTGTGTTTTAGTGCCTGTGCGAAAAGATAAAACAGATAACCGAGAAATATGCGATATTTTGTAAGCATTTTGACCCTGATCCCATACGTGTGTTCCCTATTTGATTTGTGATCTTTGTGGCTGATAAGACCTCTTTTTGGTTTCAGCTCATTGGCTTGGTGTTTCTGGCCCTCGTTTGGGTGGAAGTGGATGCGCGACTGGTGAGGGTCCGCCGGATCCGCAGATTGGTGGGCAGCGATGAGCGGGATGCCCAGATAACGGACTTCCGGGTCTCGCCATCGGATGACGAGGGTGTGTTCAAGTACGCCTTCAAGACCAGCAACGGCATCGATGTCCAGGCGGCGGGATCTCCCCTGGAAACCATTGGCATCTATAGCTACACCTCGCCCGAGGGCGTTGCCATCGAGACACGCTATATAGCCGACGAGCTGGGCTTCCATGTGGTGGGCCGACATCTGCCCCAGCCACCGCCCACGCCGGACTATATCCTGCGATCCTTGGAATATATACGCACCCACACTGAGGACGGCAAGCTGAAGAAGCCCCAACTCTTCTGAAGTTCCTGAAGGAGCCTATCCACCATCATGTCCAACATACACATCGATTTGGATGCAAGTGTCCAAGAAGAAGGCTGAACATACCATAGCATGTACTAATCACCAACTAACTATAGAATCTTAAGACTCAAGACCTAGACTAAGTTGTTGCTAGATGTTGTAAGCTCTCCGAAATGCGCAAATGTTTTTCGACCGCGCCAAAACCTTGGGGCTGTTCTGCTTGGGTTATAAATCAATCCATCCATTGATTCTTTAGCGGCGTTAATTTATGGTCTTTCTGCCCATAAAGAGCAAACAAAGGCACGCCCAAACAGAAAATATCGAAATCGCTGGTGACCCCAACGAATTCTAGTTTGTTATCCCATTAACTGCTAACAGCTTTATTTGTCAGCGTGTCTGATTAAAATTTACGTCTATTCTCAGATATGGAAATTTGATAACTGGATGGAAATGAGTCGCGGTTCTGTTTGGCGACCTTTCGATGACTTAATAATAAGCGGTAATTTCTTTCCGGGTAACAGCCCATCTCCAAAAGAGCGCCGGGAAGCATTTGCAAAGTTTCGAAACAAGTTCGGCTGGCTCGAATTTAAATACAAGCTAACATATTTTTAAAGCGAATTAAACAATGCGAATTGCGAAAACATTTGTTAAGCCTTTGTATTTTTTTTTCAGCTGGTAGCCCAAAAGTATAGTTTGTTAAACATGTTTTTTTTTTCAGGCTGTTAATAAATACGAATGTAAGTGTTTATGAAATGAATCTCACCATTGGATAAGTTTTAAATAACTAAATCATGTGCAGGAGGTAGATTTGATTAAATAATAATTGATCAGTATTTAACATCTTTTTTAGTCCCAGAGATATAATATAAATGTGAAAAATAATTTGAGATAGTAAGATTTAAAAAGTGTGCAAATTGGAATGGTCATTGAATGTGTAGATACATATATGTACAGAATGGAAATGAAGAGATTTTTAATTTGATGAAAAATATATTAATAAAAATAACAATGTATTTTTCCAGTGTATTTTTAGAATGGTTGGACCTAAAACATAAAAGATTATTAATATAACAACAAAATTTCATTTTTAAAAGTTAATTATGCATAAAATTAGGTTAGGCTTTAAATGAACATTTATTTGTATAAATAAGTTTCAATATATTTCCTGATTTCGAATCTCAAATTATTATCGACATATAGTTTTGTTAACAAATAACAGCTGTTAATCAAGGCAATTAAGAGAGCGGGAGTAACACCAATAATGATTAAATAAATTTGAACGATAGGAGAGATGAAAAAATAAATAACTATAATTGCAAAGACAACTTACATTCTTTTTTTCGATATTCACCTAAAAACTAAACAATTTTTCAAGGTTTTTCGAATTTACTGAGTTTACTTTCCCAAATATAATAAAAAGTTGTACATTGGATTTTCTACAAAGGAAAACTATTTATTTATTGATAGCTATTCGCCTTTGTTAAATATTTAAAAGGCTTAAGTTCCTTAACCATCGACATCCATTTAAAAGTGGTTTTTAGTTGCAACTGTGACATCTTAATTTTTTATGAATTAGATTAGGGGCTCGGGAGTTTAAAGCTCCCACAGGCATTAATTTGAAAATAATATAGTGCTTAGCTATTATTAAAGGGCTCAGATAAGTTTTTAACCATTATCCTATGGCTTTTAATGAAATTAAACTAAATGAAAATCTATTTAAAAAAAAAATGATTGTCAAACATCCCAACCGTTCCACTGGGATGTGCCTCGTGTGATTTGGATATCGATATCGTGTTAGGTGATAGCGATTTCAAATGCGCTTGTCTATTAAGAAATATTAAAAGCTCCATCCCTAACTTCTGGGCGGTCGCTATACAAATGTTTCATTTAATTTTGTGATTCCCAGAAAAAGTACAAAAGAGGAGTTAAAGTTGAAAATGTCGTTAAAGTTCAACGAGGCACTTGAAATGCTGGTAGAAAATCTATCAAAAACTACCAAACCCGAACAGCAAACATATATGCAGGATGCAGGCGAAATATCAGAGAAAATAAATCAGGAACTTATTAACATTAATTCTATTTTCAAGGGTGCAGTTACTAAATGGGACCAGACATGTAAGTTAAAATGTTTATAAGTTACGGAAAATCTTCAAAGTGGTCGATGTATATGTATAAGTCCGATGAGGATGAAAAGATTAATCAGCGAAGACTTCCTTAGTTTCAATGTCTTGAGTCAGCACTTTACCACTTTGTTGATGCCTTGTATATATATGACACTCAAGTATTTTAAAATTATTTTGGTTTTTAGATATGTTTATTGATAAACCATATCCTAAAACGCGAGTGCCTTTGTTGTGGATTGAAATACCATTTGCGATTGAACCCCAGAAAGTTAATGTCCACCTTGATCATAGATGCAGATTGTTTAATCTTAAGACGACCGTAAATCATCCAGCAGTTGAGAATGGATATGTGAACGGTAAAGTGCTGACCACACGGTTCTACTTTGATTTGAACCGAGTTATGGACAGAATGCACAATTTTATTTGTAAAAGCGGAAAAATGTATAAAGTACGCACTGACTTTGTTACGCATAAAAACGCTTTCAATATTGTTGTCACGGAATGTGGCAAAAATGGCTTGGAGGATAATGAATTAATAATTTATGAATTTAACCTCGTGTTTAGATTCTCCAACGATTCTGTCCTTTACACATATATTGATAATTTCCTTCACCAAATTGTAAAATCCGAGGCAGAAGCGCTTGGAAGGAAGACTATTAAATTGTTAACCAATGTACAAATATTGTTACTACAATTAAAAGATGAGAATGAATCACCGAATGTACCAGCTATAAACCTGACATTGTCTTCCATTAATTTACATTTAGTGTCCAACACGGGTGATGCTTTGCTTGTGGTGAGTTTACACAGCTTTTAGTCTAATCAATTGTTTTAATTACATTTCGATTAACCATTAGGCCATAACAACATTGATGCCGTTGAGTCAACGCCCCGGACATTTGATATATGTCTTCGGAAAATTACTACAGTTTAAGGATTCGGATTCCGTTAAAATGCCAGAGCTAATGGGTCTTTTTGGTCTGCCGTAAATTTCGGAACACATTTCAAAAAACTGTAAATGTCTTGCGGAAATGGAAATGTATGCTCACGAAGAAGAAAACTTTTACGTATGAATATGATATATTTTGTTTTGTTATTACGACATTATCTGCTCTAGAAAAAGCAAACTATTTTAATGTATAAAAATATGTAACTTCTTATTTTTTGTCTTAATAAAAGATTTCTTTAAACGAAAATATTTTTAATTATTGCGAACTAAAAAGAGCCCTTTTTTTTAATTTTTTGTATAAAAACTCCTCTCCCCCACCTTTTTTTTTATACATTTTCTTTAGAAATTATTTAGAAAAAATTCCATTTTCCTTCTGATTTTTTATTATACCCTTGCGAGGGATAAAATTTTGGAAAGGGGGGAAACAGAGGGGGGGGGACCCCCCCCCCCCAAAAAAAAAAAAAAAATTATAGAAAAACCCCCCCCGAGAAAAAAAAAAACCCCCGTCCCCCCCCCCCTCCCTCCCCCCCCCTGTCTGTCCCCCCCTCTTTTTTTCCCCCCCCAACCCCCTTTTTTTAAAAAAAAAAAAAAAAAAAAAAAAAACCCCCCCCCTCCCCCCCCAACAAAGAAAAAAAAAAGGGAAGGCAAAAACAAAAAAAAAAAAAAAAAAAAAACCAAAAAAAAAAAAAGAAAAAAAAAAACAAAAATTTTATTTTTGTTAAGAGGGAGGGAAGGGGGGTTTTTTTTGTGTTTAATAAACCAACCAAAAAACAAAAAAAAAAAAAAAGAAAAAACCCAAAAAAACAAAAAAAAAAAAAAAAAAAAAAGAAAAAAAAAAAAAATTTGGAAAAAATGGAGGAGGGGGAGATTTGTTAAAATTTTTATTTATTAAAAAAAAAAAAAAAAAAAACAAAAAAAAAAAAAAAAAAAAAAAAAAAACAAAAAAAAAAAATAAAAAAAAAAAAAAAAAAAAAAAAAAAAAAAGGGAAGGAAAAAGAAAAAAATAAGGGGGTTTTGTGGGGGGTTTAATAAAAAAAACAAAAAAAACCAAAAAAAAAAAAAAAGAAAAAAACAAAAAAAACCAAAAAACAAAAAAAAAAAAAAAAAAAAAAAAAAAAATAAAAATGTTAAAATTTAAAAAATAAAAAAAAAAAAAAAAAAAAAAAAAAAAAAAAAAAAAAAAAAAAAAAAAAAAAAAAAAAAAAAAAAAAAAAAAAAAAAAAAAATAAAAAAAAAAAAAATTCAATGTAAACTTTTTACTCTTTATGAATATCCTTTGCAAATATTTAGTAAAACTTCCCAGACTCTGGAAGATATATGTAATTGATTAACTGATTAAGCCTGAAGGGATGCCAAAATTAAAACTCGGGATTACAGCGTTATAATTTTAAATCGAGAATGGGGGGATTTTCCTAAGCCGACAATTTGCACACATAAAAGCGTACAAAATAGTAAATTTCGATAACGATTTTCTTGTCACAGAAAATGATTCAAAAAGTTCATTCGTAATTTTAGAGAGTCGCTCTGAATAGATCTGGAAAATCATCGATGTTTACCTACATCGATGTTTCCATGTTTTTTCGATACATCAAATTCTATACTAATTTTAAAGTCCCAAGTTTTGGAAAACTTCGATGAATCGATACATCACCGATGTTATTTCCAGCTCTAGAACTGAACCAAATCTCAATTTAGTTTTGGATTTCCCCGAGGCAGGTCTAAGCAAAAGCAAAAACTCCGAAATGGCTCTCAAATTCAACGAGGCTCTTAAACTGCTCATTGAAAATCTATCAAAAAACCCAACACCTGAACAGCAACATTATATGCAGGATGCATCCGACATATCCGAGAAAATTAATCAAGAATTAGCTAACATCGATTCAGTTTTTAAGGGTACAATCAAACACTTGGAAAAGACATGTAAGTTACAATTCTTAAAAAGCCTTGGACTTGGAAGAAAGGGTGTTGGCACACGTTTTGTTTTTGATCTGTCATTTTGCTTACAACTAATACATACATACATATGTATGTATGTAACTTAAATTTATATATTTATATATTTGTTTGCAATTTTTCTAACGTATGTATGTATGTATGTACGATAAAATTAAAAATTCGAGACTAGATTTGAATTTTTAACTGTACCGCTTTAGGGCTGTTTGAAGGGCTGTTTTATCGCATATCGCATTTCACATTGATCCCAAAAAAAATACGTACTTCTAAGAAAAACAGAAATTTAATGGAAAAGTTTAATTACGAGGAAGGCTAAATAAAACCACACTAGTCACTAGATTCTAAAAACGCATTCTTAAGCCCATTTTTCATTCAATTGTGGATTATTGATTTCTTATTGAATTTAAAAAGAAATTGTAAAAAAAAAATCCGGCTTGAGTTTGGCGTTTAACTCTATTGTTTAGTGGAAATAAACGGAACTGACTTCCCAACTTAGACCACTCTTCCATGTTACAGCTACATAAGGTATTATTTATTAAAGTATTTTTTGCAGGTATCTTTTTCAACAATTCTTTTCCAAAAATGTTGGAGCCGCTTCTTTGGCTTAAAATGCCATTTAATGTACAGCCTCGGCGAATTCACAATCGTCTTGGATACAAAGTCTTTAATCTGAAAACATTTACACAGCATCCAGCAGTTGAGAATGGATATGTGATCGGTGATAAGCTTACCAACCTCTTTTTTTTGGATTTGTCAAAAGCTATCGGCAGAATTTCTAAGGTCGAGTGTAAAAGCGGAAAATCATATAGCCTTCGACATGGCATAGATGACCAGAAAAACTTTACAATTAACGCTTATGAACCTGGGCATGTCGAAGAGGGAATTGCTTTTAGTTTTAGTCTACAATTTAGTTTCTTCGACGATTCTGTCTTATACGCCACCAACAACAATTTATTCTTCCAAGAAACCAAATCTGATCGACCAAATAAATTGTCAACCATCCACATGATCGTCCACACATTATTGGTACAATTATCGTTGTATTTGACCTTTTCGGTTAAACATATTTCAAACATATTTGACTCTGTTAACTGGAAATCGGCTTCTAACGCCGGTGATATATTACTCGAGGTAAGTCAATACAGGCAGACTTTTCACATTTTTATTAACGTTTAATTCATCTTTAGGTTTTGATTAAGATTATTTCGAATTTGGAAACTCCGGACGCCCTCAGTTCAGTTTACTTGAAGTTATTGCAGTTCAAAAAATCGGATTCGGTCGAAATGTCAGAGCTAATGACGCTTTTCGGACTGCACTAAATTTCCCACATTGAATGGATAACGCAAAGAATAACATATACAAAAATACTATAAATTTAGCTTATAACGATCATAATCTGCTAAAAAAAAAGGGTCAAATTTATCGAAAGGTGGAGGGGCAGAGCAGTTATTAAATTAGCAGCATTAAATAACTTTTTTGAAAGAAGAATACTTGCCGAATTTATATTTTTAAACACATTAAACTTTTTCGAAAAAAACGAATTATTTTTGAATTATGTTAAAAAAAATTAACTCACCATTTGTTCATGTAAAAGAGTTATCTGCATTTGGCAAAAAAGGCCTGTCTTTAAATTCGATTATATTATTTTCATATTTTTATTGTTCATTTAAATTTTATAAAAGTTTAAACACATGTTCATGTTTCTGTATCGACGTTCTTTATTAACGATAACTACAAGTATAACGTCCCTAAATAACAATGACTGGCCGCAGTTTTGGATGTGGTGTTGCTGGCTGTGGAGCTGGTGCTACTCCGGATTACTGCTGATCCTTCTGGACGGGCGCCGGGGGGTGGGTGCGGATGTATTCCAGGGCGCGCAGGATGTAGGCCGGAACTGGGGGCGGGGTGGGCAGGTGGTCGCCCACCGGATGGTAGCCCTCTTCGTCGGCAGTGTAGGTCAGCGAGATGTGCTCGCCCTCGGGCGACACATAGGCCACGGCGCCGCGAGCTCCGTTGGGATTACCCGCCTCCTGGAACTGGATGCCATTGCTGGTCTCGTAGGCGTACTGGTAGTTGCCCTCCGCATCGGTGGCATCGTTCTGGAAGCTACGGATCTGGGCGTCCTTGTTGATGTTGTCGGCGCAGGCGCAGCCGATGAGAGCGAGGCAGAACAGCTTTGGGGAAATATATACATTATTGTCTTTGTCATCCTCCGCCAAATCCTTCCGAACTTACATATTTGTACATCTTGTTGGGGATTGGGTGTTTCTTTCTTTGAAAGCTGATGCTGTGATGATGCTGCTTGCAATGCAACTGTTTAATTCGATCAGCTCAAGTGCGTCTTTTATATGGATGAGACCCTTGGCTACAGTGGCAGGCACCTAAACGGGTTTTTCGGAACCCGAGGACCAGAGGTGGCTATAATTGCCAAAAACTTGTCTTATCATACCCCCAATAATGGGAACAATAACAACAATGCTCAGCTCAACTAGAGTTAAAATACATGAGTCATTTGCCAACAATTTATATTGTATGCTTTAATTCGGTTTCAGTTTCGGTTTCGGTTTCGCACGAGAGTGCGCATATCATTTTTGGATACCACTAAATGTTAAATTACAAACAAATAAAAATTGCTGTTTAATGCGGTTTTCGGCTCATTCACAAACCGCTGGAAATTCCCCCCACCGAGTTGAAGATTTCTGTGTTACAACTTTCAATTGGAGATGCGCCCTGGGCTCGAGGCTTCCAAATGGAGTGGCAGGTGCCGAATGCCTTTGCCTTTGCCCCTGGAAAGCTGTTGAAATCGGTTCGGAGATGGACAAGGTCACCTGGCAGCATGTCACCCGGAGCGCCGTCGAAGATCGTCCAGCTAGCCAATGCAATGTGTGATCTTCTGATACCCTACATTTATGACTTTAATTAATTGTTCACTTTGATGTTCGGCGAATTGATTAATTACCTCGAACTTAGCGATAAGTTTGAACAAATTTATTTATACCTTTGCACGGCACCCAAGTTTTTTGTTGCGAAATTAGCTTAGCAAACATCTTCGGAAATTTGTGTTAATTGTCGAGAATCATTTTGGTCAATAAGGAAGTGAAACTGGACTGTAATTAAATATAGTTCACACCTATCTATAGGTATTTCTTTTTTAAATCATTGCCAAACAAACGACTCCAGGAAGTTCACTGCATAAAATTGTATACATCTTCATGCCTCAGGTAGAATGAAAGTGTAGCTATAATTCAGACAAATCTATTCGGATAATCCTAGGCTCTTTACAGTGGATTTTCCTTCTGGTTGGATGGTTTGAAATTTGCCGGGATGGATTTCCACGGGAAATTTTTAAAAGAACTGTTCCAAAAGTGATGACGATGTCAGAAATCTCTGGCCCTTTCTGGCCACTAAAGCAATACCTGGTTACTTTGGCTTTAACCTGCCCGATGGAGGAAAAATATGTCTAAAATATTGTGGTGACGAGTTCGTATTTAAAATGGAAACCCTGCGCTTAGATGACAAACTAATATTTTATAAAGCGTTGGCTGTATATGCAGGCCGAACTGCATCTATAAATGGAAACAAGTTGTATGATATTTCAACGAGTCCAATTTGTATTTTAAGCTTTAAAAATAAATGGAACCATATGCAAATATTGATTAAAAAGTTGTTTTTAAACCGTTATAGAACTGCTGTATAATGCCCCGTGATTTTGGGAATGCATCTATATAGACTCCTAAATTATGTGTGAAGTTGGTTAATTTTATTTTGGCAATTTAACAATTCAAATTTTTGTGAATGTTGTCGCTGCCATCTGTATGATACGTCATGGAATTTGGTTGGAGTTTGGATACGGATGGGTCGCTGAACTAGTTTGCTTGATCAGGTAAAGCGCCGATTGATAGGCATTTCATTAGTCGGAGTGCTAAGTGCGTTTAGGCCTAGAAAATTTATAGCTGGACAGCAAATTTGTATGCTAATGCGATGAACTTGCTGAGATGTTTGGGGGAATTAAGAATTCCTTGATGAGCAAACAGGTTCTCCGCCTGCGCTCATCCCAAGCCAAATGGCCAATGAAATCGAAAATGAAACGTATGATAAATTGGATTGAATTAAATTTATTCGCGCACGAGTGGCTGGCCCCTTCCAAATCCAGGCCCGTCTCTGAAGTAGCCCTCGCTGGGCGGGCGAATGTCACATGTGCCATTACGATCAAGAAAACCAAGCACCAAGCCCCCAAAACTTAACCGAAACTATTAGCCATTAAGTGCAAAGTCAGATCGGTAATTACAGCTACCAAGGCAGATGTGGATCCATCAGCAGCAACCACTTTAAATGGGTTCAGATGCTTCATTATACCCTTGCTAAGGTTGTTCTAATTTTGAAAAGAGCTTTGCGACGGTATTATGATAATTTGATATTAACTATAAGCAGACGATAGAGCTATGGAATTTTCGGGACTCTTAAGGTTATATGATTATTATATAATAGTGATTTTATCACAAGACCAACACATCTTAATTTAGAGCAGTTGGTCAAATCGAGCTTCTGATATAGCAAAAACCAAGTGGAAAATATTTTTCTATAAGTTGGTTTTTTAAGTGAGGAAACTAAATAAATTCTTAAGAATTAAGAGTTATGCCATTAAAATTTGTATTATTTTTTCCTTTAAAAAAACATGAAAAGGCTTAAAATCCTTAGTAAAAACATAGTAAAATCCTAATGATTATACAAAGCTTAAATCGGATTATAAAACCGATCAATCATAAAGAAAATAAGTTCCGGTATTATTCATCTACCGCGGGAAGTACCGATTAAAATGAATAAGTCGCGGTTACTTATGAAGACGGTGACCACGGTTCTTGGTAATCCAGCAATATCATACCATCTAGCAAGGGTATTTTACGTTCCGGTGTCTAAAGCAAGACCTCCTTTCCAGCTTTTTTTTTCTGTGGCTGCGCTGAATTTTATTAAATTCGATCGGTATGCTGCTCTTTGCCGAAAAAACACACAAACGTATTAAGTTTGATATTTAGTTTGGAGCGGTTGTTTGGAGTTCAGAGCCAGATTAGAGACGTCAGCAGAGGCGACGCCAACGCCAAAGTCGGCGCAGTCGTTGGCTGACTATAAAAGCCACCGCCTGCGAAGATCACCCAACCAGTGTGGATTATTCAACCCCAGAAATCAGCAAGATGTTCAAGCTAGTGAGTAGACTTTGTCGCCCGGAAGATTCCAGATTGTGATCGTGTAACCATTTCAGTCGCTCTGCCTGCTCGCCGCTTTGATGTTGGCCAATGTCCATGCGGATAACATCAACAAGGATGCCGTGACCACACGCCAGGATAGCGATCCTGCCGATCCCGAGGGAAACTACAAATATGCCTTCGAGACCAGCAATGGCATCCAGGCCCAGGAGGCTGGAAATGCAAATGGAGTAGCCGGATCTAGTAAATATATCGCTCCCGACGGCACCCCCATCACACTGAACTATGTCGCCGATGAGAACGGCTTCCAGCCGCAGGGCGACCACCTTCCCACCCCTCCTCCAATTCCAGAAGCCATCCTCCGAGCCCTGGAATACATCAGCACTCACCCCCAGCAAAATTAAGTCCGATAAAATTTAAATCCCATTTAAGGCCTAGTCAGTGCTCTTTCGGCTAAAAATGAGTTATAACTAGTTGTAACAAGTCTGTACATAAACCCACAAAATGATGTTGAAAAATTCCAAAAAATATACTCACAGCCATTTGAATAAAGCTCAGTTTGTTTTAATTATGGAAATAGCTAAAAAAGACTGCGGTGTACTAGATTGAAACTTGAAAGTTCCGCCGACTTATGTGAATTCATATTTTTTACCCCCAAGTTGCATGCAAATTATATTATAATAAAGCTGCTTTTAGAGTTTCACACATTCTAGCATGATAATTTTGGATTAGCATTTATATTCAAAGATGTTCATGAAGGAATTTAAAACCGCATTAAGATTTTGACAAAATGCTTTATATTTCAAGCCATTTTTCTTAGCCTTTTAAACAATGATTTTATTATGGATTAATTTATCAAACTTATATCTGATTCAGGAACAAAAGTAATCATGTTTTTAGGTGTTTTTATTAATTAAATCAATACTTCTTGCATATTAAATTTGTTACCAATTTAAGACAAATTAAACGGTTGTCCAAGATCATTTATCACTCTGAGACCAGACCCAGGAACTGACCAAGGCGAACAAAAAATTCAGCAGAAGCAACGTTAAACGAACATGAGTGCAGACAAATGTGGAAGCCACAGGGCCATCAACTTACTTGGCTTCTTTTCCCCTGTTGCCTTAGTTCAGTTATTTTTAAAAATATACATTTTCAAAAATCATTTCCATGTAAATCCGACTGACCTCCAAAAGCGGACCGACAACAGAAAACGATGCTGTTGCCAAGAAAGAGTCTAGAAAATGATGCAACAGCCGGCTGGGATTTGGGAAACTGGTTTGCGGGTTATTAACACTTTCGCTGCTTGGATTCTACTGCGGGATGTAGGTCAACTGCCGGCGATCTTAAGACAAATTACTTCTGCTGACGGAAACTGAAAAATGTAATCCTAATTACACTCAGAACTAATATTACAATTAAGAAATATTTAAATCATTGTTTAATGGTTCTTGCCAAAATAATTATATTACTTGGAAGTCATTGTTATAGTGTATAGTAAATGGTATAAATACTTTAAAAATATTACATTTAAAACATTTACTTTAAAAACAAAATAAGAAATATTTCAAAGACTTTTAAAAGTTAATCAAACATTTAAATTTACAAATTTTTAAAACCAAATCATTAGTTGGTATTAGGGTTACAACTTTTGATTTAGGTTAAGATAGTGGGGTTTTCCAGTATAATATTTGCCAAGTCTGACTGCCAAAAAGTTTTAAAATGCTTACTACATGGGTTAAGCATTACACATAACCAGTTTCTCAGTATCCTTCACGGCTTCCCCATTAATCGGAGTCGAACCACCTCTCGGCATATGTACATTGTGTATTTATAGCAGAGCCGAGTCCTCTGCCGGGATCACATAATCAACATTTAAGTATAAAAACCTGTGCAATCTGTGGAACAATAAATAAGCTCCATTTACCATTGCGTAGACCCTCTAGAGCTTGCTCTCCTTCGCCTCCTTCGCCTTCTGCCGAGAAGCAGCCACTGCCGCCGGCCCGAAGCGTTGAATAAAGTTGTTGACCGGTGCGATAATGGCCTCCGGATCGTTTATGTGCACATGGTGCGAGCCATTAACCTCCAGGTACTCGAAGTTAGGCTTCTTCTGCAGCACATCCAGCACCTCGTCGTAGTACTTCTTGTCCTCGAAATATGAGGACTGGGCGGCCTTGATAAACAAGTAAGGGCATGTGATGCGATTGGCCATCTCAACGCACAGCTCCTGGGAGCCAATGGCATAGTTGTAGAACTTCAGGCGTCGATCGCGGCAGAAGTAGTACTTTTCTGGGTACTTCTCTGACTTTCCAATATTGCGGGCCATCAAATGCTTGCAGTGCTCCTTGTTTACCGAATGGAAGGTGCCGATATACACCCTTTCGATTAGTTCATCGTAGGAATAGCTTGGCGGCTCGTTTTTGCTTCGATTCCGCTCGTCCTCGCGCAGGAACTCATCCAGACGGGTCTCCATTGTCCTTATAACAGAGGGATAAGGACGCTGATGAGGTTTCAGGGCATCAATCCCAATTATCATGTCCACCTTGTCCGGGAAGACGGCGGCGAACACAAAGGCAATAATGGACGACATTGAGTGACCTACAAGGGACACCTTCTCCCACTTGTACTGCTTCATGATCAGTCGGATCACATATAGATTATCCACAGAGTTGTAGTAGCAGCCATCGGGCAATCGGGATGATAAGCCATGGCCAGGAAGATCGATCGAGAGGAAGGCCACGTCCGGCGAGAGCAGCGGCATCAGGCGATCAAAGGTGCCAGCGTTATCCTGCCAGCCATGGAGTCCCAAAATTGGTTGGACATTCTGCGGGCCATACCATTTGCCGGATATATGTCCCCACGGAACAGTAATGCTTATCTCCGCGAACTAAAAGGTTGGAAAAAAAACATATGAGACAAATTATTTTAATCTACAGCCATCCTTAATATTCCAAGTTATATTTTTGTTTTTGAAAGTTATGTTTAACTTGTTGAACTGTTGTATCTGAAAGCGATATTTCGATTCTATTCTACTTTCCAAAGAAAGGTATAAGAAAAATTTTAGTAAGATAAGAACATATCTTTAGAGACATGCAGCCAGGTCAACATGATAATGATTATATTTGTAAAGTAGCACATTTTTCATGCCTTTGCAAACTTATTGAAAAAATAGTTTTTAAGCATCTAAGTTTAGGAAAACTGAAGCAAAGAAGTTCAAAGTACACTTACGGGTCTAGTCGGGGCTTCGCCAGTTAAATCCCCTGCATGTCGATAACGCTGGCCGAGATCACTGCCCGTGGTGCCACTAGAGTTGTCGTCTGAGTCCATTTCTGCCCGAAAAGCGAATGAGCTCCAATTCCAAAGTTTAGCTAAATTAGGTGCTTATCAGCAACAACCTGGAGATTAGCAGTGCGATTAGTTAACAAATGCACAAAAACAGGCGGAGAAACACATAAAATTCAAAAGTAAACATTAAAGAGAAATCGTTAAAAAGTTCAAATATAATATCCATATCGATGCCGGCGTCTCATTGAAAGTGACAAAGGTCAAGGTAATCTCCTTGGCGACCGTCGCGAATTATCACTCACGTTTTCTTCTTGTTTTCTCTTAATCAGTAAGTTATACTTATATTTCTTACTGCCAGATTTGATTTACTGCTTTTGATTTAATATTTTTCTTTAATTATCAATTATTCGCATACCAAACAGGTGAAAATACGGAACAAACGAAAAATAAACACTTATCTACAGCTGTTCATTAAACTTGAGAATGGGAGGCTACGTTTATGCGGGGTGTATTTCGCAAATTAAATATTTGACCACGATTAGTTTTGCTTTAATTTAATAGAATTTTAAGTATTTGTTATTTTACCTACTAATATTCAGTATCTAGCTAGTAGGGCTAATAATTATACGTCTCAAATATCTAAGCTTATTCGTTTCATTGTTATTTCAACAAAGCTTATAAGGTGCTTACGCATAACTGAAAACTCAGTGTTAAAAAACATATGAAACAAGTTTATGTCTAGTGTTGTTAGTTGTCGGCAGCCGCCAGCGAATGACAAGATTAAAAACCTTGCTAAAACATAGTTTTCTCAGATATTACGTACCAGATCAAAGTTCATCTGGCAAAGCTGCCTCATCGCCATCCATGTGTGTTGAAATCACAGCCAGAACATTAGTCGCGCAATATTCGAGGTAGACAACGGGTCATCACTCAACGAAAATCATACCTTGCCTTGAAATGCAGGTGTCAAGAGGTCTTCGCCTGCTAAAACAGCTACCAAATGTCCGAAACTCCAGCAGTGGACCTACTAAGCCCCTGAAGATAGTTACCAAACATGTAGGTTATCCAGATGCAATGATTATTTATTCACTAATCAGCATGACTCTCCGTTTGGCAGTTTGAGGAAATCAGCATACCCGTTCCATGGGGACACATATCGGGGAAATGGTATGGACCGAAGCACGTGCGACCCATTGTCGGGATGCACGGCTGGCAGGATAATGCTGGTACCTTCGATACTTTGGCTCCGCTCCTGCCATCGCATCTCTCTTTCCTGAGCATCGACGCCCCGGGTCATGGACTCTCCTCTTGGCTGCCGGCTGGCACCTCGTACCACTCCATCGACCTGGTGCTGATCACCCGGCGACTGATGGACGACTACAACTGGGACAAGATTTCCATACTGGCACACTCGATGAGTTCCATCAATGGATTTGTGTTCAGTGCTCTGTTTCCCGACAAAGTGGATTTGTTTGTGGGCCTGGATGTGCTAAAACCGCCCGTTCGGAGCTCTCGCAGTATTGTGGATGCGCTAGCCGAACGGCTCGAGTCCACCCTGAAGCTAGAACGACGCCTTAAGAGCGGCTCTGAGCCGCCCGCCTACGAATGGGATCAGTTGGTGACCAGGTTGCACGAGGGTTCGAATAAATCCGTTTCCCTGGATGCCTGCAAGTATTTGTTGCAGCGGAACTGCAGGCCTTCAACACACGAGCCCCACAAGTATTACTTCTCCCGCGACAACCGACTGAAGTCATCGCTATTCTACACTTTGCACCAGGAGGTTCCGATGGAGATGGCACGCAGGATAAAGTGCCCACATTTGTTCATCAAGGCCCTGCAGGCTCCTTATTACGAACGCAAGGAGTACTTCGATGAAGTGTTGGCAGAACTGCAAAAGAATCCCCTTTTCGAATTCCACGAAGTTGAAGGAACCCACCACGTCCACCTCAACGAACCGGAGAAGGTAGCGCCAATTATTAATTCATTCATTAACAAGTACCGGCCCTTATGAGATCGGCTTAACCTAGACTTGGACATATAGAAAGTGTACAAACTAGTTGATTGATAGTCCATACTCCTAGTGTTACATTTCCCCTGACGCAGATTGATGATATTGACTGGATATTATACACAAATCAATCTCAGTAGTATAAAATACCCAAGCATAGATCATTTAGTTGCTTCTATTTAATTTATTATGTACAATCGATACCGGCAATAACATTAAAGTTAAACACTACAATACAAACTTCAAAATACTTGTTTTGAGTTGTTTTTTTTGTGTGGAATTAGCGTCGTATCTAAAACTAGCCAATAAATAGCTAACACAAATGGAGTCTGACTCACAGGAACCATGCAAAATAAACAAGGTTATTAAATTCCTCACAGTTCCCACGAAGTTTCCGTTTGTAAAGCAATAAAAAATAGTGTAATAATCATAGGAGTTAAGTATTGGGTCTATGGGATCGATTTGGAATTATCTGTGCACTGCACCGTTCCGAACCCATAAAATCAGCACTTGAGCCTTGGATGACTGCTAATAGTAGAACATTTTAAAATAAATATTAAGTGGAGATTGTGGTTAGCTAGATTCTAAAAATATTTATCAAACTACATCTATATCTTTTTGGGGTTTCTTTTGTAAAATCAGTCGGCGCGAGGAAATATAATATTAAACAATTACAACATTGGGATACCAACTTGGCAAAGATGGTGACATACTCGTTTATATGCTTTTTCATTTGTATATAATTGTATATCAAGCGTAATCAACAATTGCTTCGGTTTCGCATGGAGTTTTTTAGCATATGAGTGTCTTGTGTTGTTCTCAATCAGATTCAAAGTGTTATAGAAAAATATACAATATGTGGTAAATAAATATATGTACGACATACATATCTATGCTGCAGGTTTTACAATCTATTGCAGTGGCAAGTTAAGCAGTCGCAGCATTCCGTTCATTCACCAAAAGACCGTAAGAGCTCACATGAACGACATTGCGGAAAGAAATAAACAATTATAATCTGAATGTACATTAAAAAATATTGCCGATATGGTAAAAATTAAATTGTAGGGGTAAATAATTAAGTAAAAAATCAGTCTTTAAGTAAATGAGCGACTTGCGATTGCTTAAGCTACTCTTGCACATTAAACATTGTAATAAAACAACAAACTAATAACTACACTATAAATAAATACAATAAATAAATTACGTCTTAAAGAGAAAATGCTTAGCAACATCTAGTGCGGATTTGTTAGTGCTCCTCTCAACTTTCCCCCATTTTGGTTTGTCTATTTACAATTGTTTCAGGTTTCCGTTTCGTTTTACCGGCTTTTGTTTGGGCCGTAGCTCAAGCCACTGGCGACGAGTCGCCCTTCATGTCGCGCTCGCGAAAAAAACCCCGCTCCGTTTTGCACTCGCGTATGGTGACGGTCTCCAGGTTGACGGTGACATCGGTGATGACTACGCGGTTGGATATGTTGCACTTGGCCGGGAGCCAGAAGCGCGGCGGCAGAGCTCGCGGAGAAAGAGGAGTCAGTGGCTGTTTCTGGTTGATGGCCAGGTTGTTGCACGGTTTTGGTATGTTGTTGTTCTCTGGAGTAGCGTGTGGTGGTTGCGGGTTGCCCTCCTCGGTGGCCAGCTCTTCTTCCTCAGCTCCAGATTCAGCGGGCGTTGTTGTTGTGGCTTCAATGGCAAGTGGGGTGACATGCAGCTCAGATTTAAGCGGAGTAACTGCATCGCCGGCCACCTTCTCCGCCTGCTGCTGATCTTGGGAAGGCTGTTGCTGCTGTTGTATAGGCGCTACCTGCTGTACCGGCTGAGGCTTAAGGATAGGGCCATCTGGCGAGGTCTTAATCGTAACACCAATCTTGCCCGACTCTTTAAGCACCTCTGCCTTACGCTTGGTACCAATAAGCGGCTGATCCTCGGAGCTGGAGGAGTTGGTATCGGGTTCGGGCACAAAGGAGTTGTGCGTGGAGCTACTGTTCGAGGAGGAGCTGTGATCCATGCGCTGCCGCTTAGACTCGTGGTGGTGGTGATGATGATGATGGGTCAGTGGGGATTCTGAGCGCCGTCCACTGCTGCGTTCGGACTTGATGTGGTGGTGATGGTGGTGGTGATGATGCTGATGGTGCTTCTTTTCCTTTTTGGGCTCCGAATCCTGGCCAGCCGTAGAGGTGGTGGCCTGATTGTTGTCCACATCATCGCCGGTGAAGGTGTATTCATCCTCCTCGGATTCCGGCTCCGGATCGGGCTCCTTTTCCTTCTTTTTCAAGCCCCGTTTGGAGGGCGTGCCCGAGGATTTGTTACTCTGCTCGTAGATGTCGATTAGACGGCGATCTAGGATGTTTACCTCCGGTTCCCAGGTGTTGTAGCGCTGGTTCCAGCCCTTCCACTTTACGCGGTACTCCACAGTGCCCTGGAAAGTGATGAAAATGGAGGGGGAAATAATGCGTTTTCTAAGACAACTAATTGATTTTCCATCAACAAAAACATACGCCACACAACACACACGCACGCACTACGCACACACGCACACATGCAACGTGCAAATGGTGGTTGCTGCAGCAGATGTCCTCTGCCCAAAAAATGTCGAAGGACATGTGACCTTGTGGAATATAGGTATATCCTGCGTGTGCAGCGCATTTTGCGTTCTACATTTTTTTTGGGGCTCTTCGTTTTTGTTGCCTTTTTCGAATTTGTTTACGCTCGCTCACCTTTCTAACCCGCTTTTGGATTATTTTCTCAGCCGCGTACACGAGAAAATCGTCCCTATCGTCCGTCGCATTTTCGCGCACCACCTTCCCCTTGCCCCCCTTGCCACGACCAGTCATTTTTAATTAATTATCGCCGTGGGTTGTTTTATTATTTGTATTATTTGCAATTTCCAGGTTTACAATTCTGCGTTCGCGTTTTTGTTCTTGTTCAGAGTGACCATGGCAGACCAGATTGTTCCATCGACAGTGAGCAATGTACTAATATATACCAAATAATATGCGAAATATACCAACAAGAATATGGCAACTTTAATAACGAGGTTTCGAAACTGGGTGAGAACTTAGAGGACCATTTAGCGTAGAGAGTCACCTTTTGATAGCGTGGTCACACTAAGTCAAAATAATTTTAAATTAATAAAATTAATTGGATTTATCGTTAACACAACACAAAAATATTATTTAAGGTCGAAATACGCTAGCGGACACCTTTAAAAAGTTATTAAAAAAAATTATTTATGAACAACAAATGTTTGGAATGTTTGAATGTTAGTATTGTAAAGAATATCTTTTTACTATAAGAATACATTTTTCAAGAATTACTTGTAGCTTTCGGCAAAGAATGTCACGAAAAACTTGTTTAATTATAAAGATTTGCAAATCCCAATACCATATTGACAGATGGTTTGATTATACTTTTAATTAATTTAATTAGAACATGAACCAGTTTAATTTTCTTTCTTGAACTAAATGTCAAATCCACAAAGGGAGAGTGCGAGAGAAAGCACAAGAGCGCTCAAAAAGCTCGGAAAGGATGTCGAAAGGAAGTGGCGACTGCAGATATTTTTTACCAGTTGTATGTTGGCCGAGGGTTCGCGTGGCGGGGGCGGCAACGACGATGACATTATTTTATTTATGCTGTGATAGTGAAATAACAACAACAACAACACCAAGAACAACAACACCCAGCCCCCTCAAATCAATCGCAATATTTTCGAGGAGAGACGCAACACCAATGGAGAGTCATTATATTTAACGATAAAAACGGAAAAAATTAACCAAAAGCTTTAACCAAATAAAAAACACCAAGCAAATCGTTGCAAACCGTATAAATAAATAAAACCTTAATTAATAGTGACAACAGCACCAATTAGCGGATAACCTATAAAATATTAGTCAATATGTTTAGCTAGTTACAATTTACATAGATAACATTTAATTAGTGGCTTCAAACAAAACACCAACAACCCACAAAAAGGGGAAAAACCAATACCTAGTTCAATAGTACGGAACGCAAAAACTAACGAATAGAGATTAGGAAAACTGGCCAACTGATAAGGCTGGCGAAAATATTAAGCTTATAGCGAATAGGAAATAATAATAGCAACGGCCCACCCACCCGCGCCGAAAGCCCCGCAAAAGCGAATTCATTCAGAAAACGTGCCACACAACCGGACGGCAGCGACGTCGACCGCGGCAGCGACGGACAACGGTAAATGTCAAAGTCATAAAGAGAAAGCAGAGAAATGCCGCTGAGAGAAAGCTCAAAACAAATGTCAAAACTCTAAGGAGAGGGGAAGTAATCGCTTGGGGTGAAAGCTTAGCGCGAAATTTTGATTAAAACAACGTTAAGTGTCAAAATCATAAAGAGAGACAGCAAGGAAAGTGCCGCAAAGAGAAAGTATAAAGCTCAACAAAAAGGAGAAGGCAGAAAAAGTAGAAAATCTGCGGTTAAATAATTAACCTGAGCTTTTTGGCGAAAGAGGCGCTTAATATCAAACACACTTAGCAAAAATACAGCAACGCTTAGAATTTTAGTGATGACAAAACAAGCTTAACAAGTATTAAAAGGAAATAATAATAATAAAAAAGATCTTTGGGCCAAATCGTAAAAACTGAAAATAAAGCAAACAACCGTAACGAGGACTCTTCTTCGGAATAAAACCTAAGCCATAGCTTTCGGAGAAGATCACAAAATAATTTGACAGAATTACTTTTGAAATTATAGCGGCATTAAATATAAAATAAAAAGTCATAAGGAAAGTAAGTCAACAGAAAGGGAAAGTAAAAACCCAGTGAATATCCGTGGAACTATACCAATGTAAAAGCCTTAAGGAAAAGCTCAGGACGAAAGCTCAAGCAAAGCTTTTGGCCAAGACACAAGCCACTAAATCGAGACCAATGGCCACCACAGCGGTGGGAATGGGAGGAGTAGGTGGACAGGGAGGAGCGCCAGCGGGAGCAGCGCATCCCGACGACGCCAGCAGCATGAGCGACGACGTCTTCGAGGATGCGGAGACCACCCAGGCGAGGATCGAGGAGTTGCGTCGCCGACCCTTCGGCGATGGCTGCTACAACCCCCCCGCAGCGCCCGCCTCTGTCTCGGCATCGATATCGACAGCAACGACGCAGCAGCACCACCACCACCACCATCACAATCCCCACCACCACCACCACAGCCAGCTGAGCTTGACCGGAAGCCACCACTACCACGACGATGCCATTATGGCGCCCGTTCAGCGCTCAGCCACCGGATATCCGGGCTATCGTCCCTCCCGCGAGGCCATGCAGATGTATGCGTATGGGGACGAGGACTACGAGAACGACTATAGCGATGGCTGGCGATCGTATCGCTACGATGAGGTGGACATGCACACGGTACCGCCCACCGCCCACCAGCAGCCCTTCGACGACACGGTCAACCACAAAACGATTCTGCTGGGCGACTCGGGAGTGGGTAAGACCTCCTTCCTGGTCAAATACAACACCGGCGAGTTCCGGCTGGGTTCCTTCTCCGCCACAGTGGGCATCGCTTTGACGGTGAGTTTTTTGAAACAGTACAACACCTGTAGGTTGAAATACACCCTAGACTACTCTTCTGTAACTCGAAACAATCTAAAAAGTTCATTGAAAACATTGGAAAACAGTTTTAAATATCAAGATACATATTTTTCTAAACTATTAACATGTGCAAAACCATCGTGCATTTAAAGACAAAATTATAAATTATATTATATTAATAATTTATGCTATAATAAAATAAAATTAAAATTTTAATTTTTAAACTAATAATTTTAATAATTAATATAAAGGATTAAAAGTTCCTAAAAAATTTGACCGAGCTCCCAACATGAAAGTTAAATATAGAAAGTAATAAATTATCATATGATGACAGATGGTGGTTCGAGTTACAGAAGTTCGTGGGATATACTCAGATTCCGAAAAACGCGTAGCCTTAGACTTGCGATTGTGGGCGAATCCGTAGCGCTGCCTGCTGCATGAAACCCGCACAGTAGCCCGCCCCCGCCTGACCCCGCCCCCTAGCCGACCCCTGATACCGCCCATTTATTGACGCACATTCGAATGGGTTCGCTTATGTAGTACGAGTATGTCTGTGTGCATTAGCTTGCTGTGTGTGTAATTGGGGAACAGCTGGCCAGTACCTTTTGTTAACTAAAGTCTTCGCTTTGACACTGAGAGAAAACAAGGTAATTCAATTTGCCATTAAATTGGTGGATTTGAAATTGATTTTGCTTTCAGCAATATTTGAAAATTTATTTTGCTTTTCCACAAAATATCTTAGGAAATAAAAATATCCTTACAAAAATGGCAAAGACAAAATTTTTATGAGCTAATATTTATTGTAAGGTTATTGATTAATGATTTAAACTTGTCGCACATTAGGCTTTTTTTCACACTACAAATATCAGCTTCAACATATGTATGTTTCTTACTTTAATTGGAAATTAAATCCGCCCACTAGTAATAACATGTGTTATAATTATAAGTACACAAAAACACTAGTCCTTACAATAGATTACAAAAATCTTAAAGATAAATACCATATCAAAAGTAGTGAGCATTTTAAATACTTTTTTGCCGTGCAGCTTGTACTCCGCTAAATAGGCAACATATTGTTGGGGTAATCGCCGGAGATTTTCTATTTTTGGCGGGCATGTTGAAATCCCCCAAATTGATTTTTTTCCCTTAGGATAAATATAAATCGCAGCGTTCGACCTTTTACACGTTGTTGACACTGATGGCTGGCTGAAAATGACAGTGTGTGCAGCTTTCACTCACACACACACGCGACCTGTTGCTGCCTTTCACTTTCACTCACCACACTTTCTCGCACACTGTGGCACGCACAGAGACACAAGGAGACAGCCACCGCAATGGCCGCCAGTGAAGTTCAAGTGCAACGGTTTTCAGTTGCCTTGGATGCTGCAGCTGCAGCTCCTGCTCCTGCTAACCCGCTTTTCCCCCATTTTCCTCATTGCAAAACTTGGCGCGTGCTCAACTCCGAAGCACAACCTTTTATGCAAGGGTGGGTCAAGGATCAAAATTAAAATAAATGAAGTTAAAGCCTTTCAGTAATTGGTTGACCAAGGTTTAAGCTCCATCCAAAACCTTAAACTAGTACTTTTTTGCACATTTCTTACTAATTTATAAGAGTACTTCAAGTACTTTATGTATGCGTACATAGTAAGATGCCCTTTCCCTAAAAAAAAAAGAAATTTTTTTTAAAAAAAAAAAAGAAAAAAAAACCCCCCCCCCCCCCTTCCCCTCCCCCCCCCCCCCCCCCCCCCCACCCCCCCCCCAACCAACAACACAACCCAAACAAAAAAAAAAAAAAAAACACCACAAAAAAAAAAAAAAAAAAAAAAAAAAAAAAAAAAAAAAAAAAAAAAAAAAAAAAAAAATAAAAAAAAAAAAAAAAAAAAAAAAAAAAAAAAATTTAATTTTTCAATTAAAACAGACCTTTTTTGAGCAATATTATCATTACCCATTTTTGTGATAACCCTGTGATCGAAACCTCTTATGTTTTTTATACAATTTATTCAATATTTCAAAATAATTATTATTTACTCACAAAACATTTAACAAAACAAAAAAAAAGTTTTTGAAAAATTAACCAATAAATGGATATATATCATAAATATATAGAGATTTTAAATTCCTTGATTTAAAAAAACATTTTTGTTTTAATTAATACTTTTCTGCCATCCCTTACTGTGATGGCTTTTAAAATTCCTTTATCGAAAAAAAGTATGAATCTTTTAAACCAGGCATGATATTGACATGAAATTTGGGATGGAAATCGGGGAATATTTAGGCAACAAGTCGGTGAACCCTAACAAACAGGCACCTGAGTCCTGAGACCCCGAACCCCACCCTGCCGCGCAACCTTCCACGTTTCTAGGCCAGGGCTGCTGCTGCTGTTTCAAAGCCAAAGCCAAAGCCGAAAAAACCGAAGCCACACGAGCTGGAACTCGAACTGAACTCAATTGAAAGCGAAGCGAAGCCGAAGGACTCGGCTGCTGCGAGTGATATGGGAGTGATGCGAGTTATCCTGAGTCCGCCAGTCAGTCTAGCTGTGGGTCTGAACACTGACGCCTCGATAAACAACGGACGCGCATCCCTTGTAGCTTTTCCGAATTTCCCAGCCAGGTGGAAAACTGTTCAAGCTGCTCCAGCCCAAAATATAAAATCGTCGCGAAACTCCGAGCCAAGTAAAGTGAAGTGCTGTTTTGTGTTTGACCATTCTGGCGCGCTTATTTATTAATTTAACAAATTTTGTAGACATATGTAAACATTTTGTAAGCACTTGCATTCAAAATGCAGTCCTCTTTATTTGCTATTTTTGGCGCTTCAATTTCCTCTACCCATCCTGCGTGTGTGTGTGTTGGTTTTGTGGTGTCTGGGTAAATTGACAAGGTCCTGCGCGAGTTTAAAAATAAATGAAAACAATTATGGCAGACTGCCTCCCGTTTGGCATTTAATAATTCAAGAGCAGCGAAAAATGTTTGGAACTACATTTGTTGGTTTTTTGTGGCGTTTAGAGGATTTGGGAATTTCGGTTACCCTAAAATTGGATAATCTGTTTGAAGCTAGCACTGAAACAGCATAGAAAATTACGTGGGAGTTCGGATAAAAAAAAGTGTTTTGGGAAGTTTGTATTGATTTTAATGTTGTACAAATAAATATTTAAAAAATTACACTTTTGGTTTTGAAATATTGGAAAAATTTTGATACAAACGTAACAATACAATTTGGACAAGCTTTTAAATTAATTTAGTTTTAATTTTCAATTAATTTCTTTTCGTTTTTAATTTGTTTAAAACTATTTAATTTAATTAAAAATACTTTCATTTGTGTAACTAGTGTAGCAGGTTGACGTTGTTTATAAATTGTAAAATAATAGTTTTGTAAAATTAAATTATTACCTATTAACATTTTTTAGCTACTTCTAAATTCAACCAGTTCAAAATGTAGTAATGTTGGAAGCTTATAATGAATGTCAAGTATTAAATATGAAATTTATTAATGCTGTTTTCTACGGAAACATTTACTAATTGGCCGGAAAAGTTCAATGATAATTAGTTAAACTCTGATTAAGTGAAAAATAGATTTTCAACTGAATTGACCAGGGCTCATTTCTTTGGAATGGTTAACAATGCAATTGAATATAAGCCTATATATCCTTGCATCTGATGTCTGTAGCGTCTTGGCAAGAGTCTATTGTTGTTTACTTGAACTCGAGTTTCTTTCAAATGCGCATTAATTATGCGAGAGCCGATAGTTGCGCATGAATGCAAACTGCTGAAGGCCATGGTTAGTATCTCCCCTCGATTTTGCCATGAAATTTTCTCTTTACCGCAAAGCGTTTATTATTTCACATTTCGTTGGAATTTAAGTATTTTTTTAAGAAGCTTGTGGTTTCCAAGGATTTTTAGAGAGAGATAAACGAGCCATCGATTTTCGCAATTAAAAATGGTTTGGCCTCACCCTGCGATTTTCAAAAACATCAAAGGGGGGGCTGGAAGTGAGAATGGTGTTCCGAAACCCCACAAACTTTTCTTTCACTGCCACAGGTGTCCTGTTTCTTGTCGTTTCGAAATTTCCAGGGGCATCCCCTCGGGGTGGAAGTCACTTGAATCGCCATTTAAGCCGATTACTAGCACAAATCTCCTGGGGGGCATGTCCTCCTCCCAAAAGGACCCCGCCTCCCGGACACTCGTCAGCGTGTCTTCCACAAGATGCACAGCCAGTAAATTGTTGTGTGGCTGCCTTGAAAGTTTTATGAAATCGCTTTGCGCGAAAGCATTTTGCCTTTTGTCCTGTCAATTGGCTCTATCCTCAAATTGAAGTTTCCCTTCAAAATCTCCACCCGTTTTGAGTGGGTTTTTTTTACAGAAGTGACCAGAATAATAGCTGTGTTCCAGCAGAAAAATGAACACTATTTGTAAAATTTTGTTAGTTTATGACCCTCAAATAACTTCCAAGAGATTTTAGAAATTTGCAAAAACATCAAAAATTAAAGTACAAAATTAAAAATCCAGAATTAGTAAAGAATTAAATATAAAATGTTCAGAGGTTAATTACTTTAAATTATACATTTTGGTGCACATATTATAAGCAATAAAGCTTAATAGTTAGTTAATAGGTAATAGTTAATTAATTTCTCATAAATTTTACTGCCTAAACAAAGTTTAGTTTTATTGTTGAGTATTATAAAAGCATTTGCCACAGAAAAGGAATATACTGCCAAATTATTTGAAACTATAATTTGTTAAAAATCAATTTCAAATTATAATCCATCATGTCCCGAATAAAGGACTATTATTCTGAGACCAACTGTATATCCTTCTGCGTGGGCGGCAGTTCATCCATCTGGCTCGTCATTTCCTTAAATCTGTTCATGCAATCAGGAAACTATTGTCTGGCGTTTCTGTCTGCTCCTTGTTGCTGCCGTTAAAGCTGCGTGATTGAACGCTAAATTGAATGTAAGTCAGTGTGTCCTTAGCATCCGTGTGTGTCCTATTTGGCTTCGTAGTCGGGAATGTGTGGGTGCGTGGGCAGGACGGACTTGTTCGCTTACATGAGCATTGTGTCCTGCGTGGGCGTTCCGGTGGCTGTGCAATGAACCGTCACACTGGCTGGCCGAGACTACCTTTCACTTTTCCCCTCCTGCCAGCCCACTTTCTCTTTTCGCTTTGTATAATTATACACGGGGAACGCTGCAAATGGGGATTCCCCGCCCACTTACCCTGCACTCCCTTCCTGCTCACCCAATTTATGAAAGGAACTGAAAAATTCTGCTTAACTTTTAACTTTGAACAAATTTCGTGTACTCAGAGAAAGGAAATTTCTCTTTTCCCTTTTTTTTGTCTGTCCGCTTTTTGTTGTTGTTACCAGCAGCAAAAGCATACACAGAAAACAAAGTTATTGCTTAAAGAAGATATCTCTCAAATTACAATTAAATTTTTTTTTAAATTTTTACATATATTTTGAACTTAATAGCTTAATAAGATTGGGGACTTTAATTTGTTTATTTTGTTATGATCGAGAAATCTACTTTTACTATATTCTTCTTTGAAAAACTTACAAATAATCAATTTGAATAAGTTACAACTTGAATCACTCTTAAGAATTTCAATCCTTATTGATAAGTTGTTTGCAATTATTTATATTATTTTTTTTATGTCCTAACAGAATTTTCCGTGTAGGATAAAAAAGGAAAAGGAAAAGCATCAGCTGGGCAGAAAACAGCGACAACCCAATTAAAAACTTTTGGTATTAGGCATTGCGTTTTAAGTTGATTAAAGTAAATTGCTCGATGGTTGCTCGAAAGGTTGTTTCATGGATTGACACCTCATTGACCCCCAGGCCGGAAAAAAGGGTAAACTTTTTGAATATCATTTGCCATATTTGCATAAAGGAAAACGAATTGTCCACAGGCCATATATTATTGTATGGAGTTACATTGAATTTGGACATAATTAAAGGTCTCCCTTTGAGTGCGTTGCTAGGAATTGAACCGTAATTGGTCAAATTATACTTTTGTCGGCCTGAACAATTTGTCCTCGACAAGCTCAAGGGCTATCCGATTTCCAGGTCCTTTTCGTTTTATTTAACATGTTTTTTTTAATAAGACTTGTGTCCTGAAATTATAAATGTTAGGTTGACAGAGTATTGTCTTTCAATTACTGACATTTCTTTCGGAATTTAGTTAATTAAAATTTTAAAAGTAACATTTTACACAATGGTTTGTTAAACATTTTTTACTTGAATATATTTAAATTCTTACCTTTATATTCATTTTTAAAAATGTTTTCATCCGGAATTATTTAAAATTCTAACAAAACTTGCTAAACTTAATTTACCTAAAGCTGTATAAATAATAAAGTATATGTATGTAGTAAGCCCCATCTCTAAAAATTTTTTTGAATGGTAATTCGAACAAAGTAATTCTTTTAACAGCTTTTTCTTGATTAAAGGTTCTAAAGTATTTGTAAAAACACTTCTCAGCTTGAATAACTTGTTCCAGGCTTAAGGGTTATCCAATTTCATTGCCATTTCATCTCGAGCACTTTGCTCCCGTTTTAACCGCCTTCAGAAAGTAGTTAACAATTCGCACGTGTCCGCTGCCGTTGACCTGCATTTAAGCACCCACGCCGAAAGACGCCATAAAAAGAACGCTTTAAGGCACCTTTGACGAGGAGAAAGAAATAAAGGTGAACCGACAGGTTGCAGACAGCCGTGTAGAATGGATGGGAAAATTGGCACGGATCTGCGGGCCCGCAGCTTCAATAGTTCACCCCGAATCCACCCGTAAACCACCCACGTCAAAAGGGTTTTGTCTGGAGCTTGAAAGCCGAACAACCATATTGATATATGTATTGGCATTTGGCAATTTGTTGGGCTGCAAATTAAATTAAAGTTCGGCGGAATTTCGCCTTGCTGCCGGCAAGACCCAAAAACGTCAAAGTAAATTAGAGCTTGTCAACTTTTGGTACATGAAATAGCCTAGAATTGGGATTTTGGTTGAGTTAAAAATCTATTCACTGGTTTTTATCGATTTAAATTTAATATAAAGAGTTTAGTTTACTTGTGGATTTGATTTTTGGTTTAAATTTAAAAGAGTTATTTTAAATTTAAAATTTTTTCTTTTTTAAGGCTTATTGTTTTATGAATGATTAAATACACATTCATAAGTTAACATTGTTTCAAATATTTTAAAGTTTTGCACGTCTACATAAAGTAAATAACCTTTTCTAAGAAATTTATTATCTGTTCTATAAGTTAAATTCGATTGTAATTGTCCTTAAATTCCTAAATTATTTAAAATCTATTAATTTTTAAATTCAAATTTTAAATACTCAACAGACTTTCAAAGATGTCCTAACATTAAAATTGCATATATCGAGCCATATTGTATCTGATTCAGCTATAACTTGAAAAACCTTAACAATTAAACAACAAATTGAGTGATAGCAATGAAAATGAAACACCTTTTCAGCTGAACTTTTTCTGGCCCCAAGAAGTATGCTAAGAAAATGGCCAAAGATACGTACAAGCGATTTGTAATCACTTAGTTAAACAGCCGCCAGGGCATTTTGTGGTTGCTAATGAGCGCGAGTTAATCACAGGATTGTAGCCATACGAACCTTTGCCAACCCCCCCCCCCCCCCCACTTTCCCCAGCCCCGCTCCATGGCCAACTTTCTCCTGCAGGACGAGCCTATGCATAATTAGCCAAAAATTTAGTTAGCCACAGCTTCGGTCCGATGATTTTGCTTTCGCTTTCGGCGGCCTTGCGGTTTGCTTGCCAACTGTTGATTTAGCGACAGTAACCGCAGCCGCCCACAACAACACACCCGCTGTTTATACACCTCCCCCCTTCCCACCTTCCACTTTCACCACCCACTTTCACCCTGTTGTCAACGCCAGTTGTTGTTTTGTGGCCCTGAAGCATTTGTGGGTTTCGGTTTTCATTTCATTTCGCTTAAAAGAAAAAGCGACGAAATTTCATTCAATTTGCACCTGGTCGGTCATTGTTTTATGTGCAAAAATTCCCGTATTTTCCATTACTTGCACTGAACATATATATATTTATTAAGGCCGCATCACAACTGTGGGGATAATGAAAGTTGCCATCTTGTTTATGCTTTTTAATGAGTTTTGATGACTTTGTCGGAAATGGCTGTGTGTAATTATGAGTGTGTGCGGGTATATATATGTATCTGAGATCCAACGAAACTTTATTTGGGGAACTTCCGCCTTGGGGGTTGATTTTGCCCATCAATAATGAAGACACAACCGACATCTGAGCCGAGATTATTGATTTATGTGCGTGTGTTAAATATAGAATCAGGCCAATCAGCAGGAAGTGAAGAGGTTTCAAAGATGCGTCGTCAGCAGACAAGATATCGGAGCGATTCCATCGCCAGTCCGTTGGGTAATCGCAAGCCCTCCATTTCGGTGGCCAGTCCTTCGCCGTTGGCCAGTGGATCGCCCACTCGTCGCGAGTCCTTGGTGAAGCCCACCTGGCAGCATATTACACCGGGCCAATTGCCGCCCAAGACGCTGGACAAGATCAACGGCATTGCCTCGGACGATTCCGACGACGATGGCTATCCGAAGCGGCGACCCAGTGTGATTGTCCACCAGCGCCAGCAGTCCATCTCCCAGCAGCCCCTGCTGCCGGAGTACATGACCTCGGCATCCATATTCCGGGATCAGCCGCCACAGACATCGCATCATCTGCCATCTGGCAATGGTTTCATGGCCCGTTTAAATAGCGTGCGATTGGCCGCTGGAGCGGAGCAACAGCCACTCCTGGATTCCGGTGGAGGTGGTGGAGCAGGATCGGTTGGTGGAGGAACCACAGTGGCCAGGCCATCTGTTGCACCCGCTCCACCTGCTCCGGGGCCGGGAAACGAGGGAGCCAGCGCCACGCTCTGCAAGAACGCCGGACGAGCACTCATCCGCATGATTTCATCATCCAACAATGCGCCGGAGGAGGAGGACGACTTTGACATCATGGGCAAGGTGAATAAGACTGGATTCCTGGGAAGGCCTTAATAACTAGTCAAAACGACAATTAACGGAATTAAATAGCAGTTAGCAGTAGTTTTCTGAGCTTCCGACTGAAAAGTATTAAAAGGTTTTTAAAAAGTTTGCAGGGCTTCTACTCTTAGAAGAGATCCAAAGTATATTTTCCAAAGTTAGGGATATAAAAATATAAGCAAATAATGAATTCCTTTCCATTTTCTAGAAAATCAACAAAACATAATTAGAGACTTTTAACTTTACAACAAGTTCATATTTAAGTTTATAAAATAGAAATAGCTATGTTTTTTGAGAGTAGGTAAGGGATATAAAAATATAAACAAATAATGAATTCCTTTCCATTTTCTAGAAAATCAACAAAATATAATTAGAGACTTTTAACTTTACAACAAGTTCATCTTTAAATTTATAAAATAGAAATAGCCATGTTTTTTGAGAGTAGGTAAGGGAAGTAATATTGATGTGTCAAATCAATTTATTTTTAATGATATCAGCATCGCTAGTTTGGCAGCTATAATACCTGATTCTTATTGGCATTGACCTTGAGCTCTGAACAGAATGAAGAATAGCACTCAATCAATGCATTTAGAATAAAAAAGGTGACGTAAAGAGAAATCCCTTTTTCGATTCAACTCGTCAACTGCCAATTTGCATTCCCAAAAAGGCGACAACAAAGGCGTGCCGAAGAAAATACATTTTCTTATGAGTTTATTTATTTGCAACTTGAGGAGTCTGGGAGTCGAGTGATTTCCACCCAGCAACTTGTTCCTGAGGCCGCAATTTGATTTATGTATTATACCTTTTTGTTTGACTGCCTGCGACTTTTACGAGTCGGCTTTTATTCGTTGCGCCCCTGATCGGCTTTTGGGCTGATTTACAATGTGATTTACATAAGCAGCCGAAAATAAAGTCATAAAATTCAATAAAGTGCAGAGAGACAAAGGAAATTAAATGGGTAGACACAGCGAATGGAAAGTTGGGGAGCAAAGTTTTTGTGACATTCGGTCGCTGCTGCAGCTGCTGTTGATTAGAATAATTCTGGGGAATTATGACAGGACTCCTGGCGGCTACTTCCTGTCAGCCAGCTGCCAAGCCAAGTTGAGAAAATAAAAAACGTATAAAACAGGAGCTGAATAAAAATTTCATTTTTTGTCGCGCTCGTTAAATGCTGAAGAAATGCGAGAAATCATTTGCATAAATCCCCCGAGGCAGCTTTAAGGCATTTAAAGTTGGCTCCAATGAAAGCAATTATTAAAGCAATTTCCATTTTAATTTCGGCTGTGCATAGAACAGGTATAAAGACTTTATGCACAGAAAAAAATCATTTTTTATTACAGCTACTTTAAAAGACATAAACAGTGTCCAAATTAATATTAATAGTATAAAACATACATTCTTTTTTAATAACTATGAACTCTTCTGTTTTATTATAATTTGAAAACTAGTATATTAAAAAGATAAAGGCTAAATGGTTTTCCAAAATAATTAAAAATATTTATAAGTATTATAGAACTATGAACATCATTCAAATAAATTTAATAGTTGAAAGAATAATTAGAACCAAAATAAAGACCAATCGAATTTACATTTTTGTAAAAGCAGGAATTTAAATATAAATTAGGCAAACATTTTGTTAAGTGGTTGTGCTAGAACTAAATCAATTTTAAAATGGCTTTTGTTTATTTATTGTAAGTACTATCATTATTTAAATACTCCTTTTTACAGGATTTGTTCTCTGTAAATAAAAAATGTTTGCGCAATGTTTTTTCATGTAGCATTTTCGCCTAGTTAGCAGATGGCAAACACGATATTTCCTGCGAAATCAGCAATTGCAATGTTTGCATAACCGAGCTAACTTTGGGTATCCCAATCCCAGCAGAGTCAACAGCAGCGGCAGAAGTAGGACCTTTTAAAAGGATTTTAAGTGTAGAGGGTATAAAGGGGAAATTCACAGCAATTGCTATAGACTGAAAACGAGAGCTTTCAGCAACTCCCGGCTGGCATGTAAAATTCATAAGCAGCTCATTAAATATTTAGCCGAAAACATTAGGGCCTGGCATAAATTAATGTGCCGAAAAATTAAACCAAGACAATGCCTCCGCCCCCAAAAATGTACATAACAAATTACCCCACTTACGTATCACATGGCTTTTCTTGGCTTTTCCCGCTGCTCCACAATAGGTCATAATGCTGGGCGATTCGGGAGTGGGCAAGACCTCACTTTTGATCCGTTTCCGCGATGGTCGCTATGTGCCGAGCTATTTCCTCAGCACGGTCGGCATTGATTTTAGGGTAAGCGCTTTATTCCCGCCGTTTGTTCTGTTCTACTACCCGTACTACTACCGTTCAAATGTTCCATTCTGTGTGTTCAGTTGCCTCTATACTATATTGTTGTCACTGTCATTATCCATGTTGTTGTTATTGTTATTGTTGATGTTGTGGATATTTTTCGTATCATTGTCGTACTTTCCGCATAAATGTTTTCTCCGTCTCTTATAGTTTACTCTCATCTGTGATTCTGTCTGTCTACTAAATCTACATCATTTATCTATCTATTTGAACTGCCCGTCATTGGGTACACAGGGGAAAAAGTAACCGAGGTTTTATAAATCTATTAACATATTTCAGTACTAAAACTTTTTCCTAAATAGAGCAGAAAAGTCTTAATATTAATCATAAATTTGAGAAAATAGTAACAAGCTTTAAATCGATTTTTATATTATTTAAACTCAGATATTTTCTAAAGAATCACCATATCATTAATTTAATTCAAGTCACATCCTTAATTATATTTTTTAATTTGTGCTTACCTTTTTTCAGAAACAACTATTTTCAATTGAGTTAGAATTCATAAAAAAATTAACTGTTATTTATCAAATATCTTAGTAATTTCAACTCATTTAAAAAGTTTTATCAAAGCCGAGAATCAGTATTGCTTATAATTTTAAACCAATTGTTAAATGATTTTAAATAAATGTAAATGAAAGATAAAAATATTAAGTGGCTTACGTATTCTATAGATAATTCTCTCTGTGTACTGCCCTTCCTCATTGTCTCCTCCTTTTTCCCACTCTGCGCGTCCTGTCAACTGTTGTCAAGGCTCTGAATGCGATTTTCACCTACTGGCCTCTTAACTCCACTGCTCAATCTTTCTCTCTCCTTCTTTCTGTCTGTCTCTGTCACTTTCTCTCCGTGTGTTCCTGTCTCTTTTACCCCGACCCGTCTATGGGTTGTGGTTTTCATGATTTCGTAGTTGCCTGCGGTTGTCCTCTTTATGTTTAGTTCTTGTTCAAACCCAACGAAAGTCCACCCAACCACCCAATTTGTTGATAGAGATAAAGATCCTTGGGGGACTATTTATTAAAAAGCATGTGAACTTGAAAAGGACTTGTTGATGTTCTTGCCCGTGCCTTGGTATGTGTATCTGTGTGTGCTGTTTACTCTCCTTCTACGGTTGTTGTTGCCGTGTTTAACTTGATGTTGTTGCTTTTATTGTGCTTATTATTGTGCGGTTCAACATTTAGGGGCTTAGTTGTCCTGGCCGGAGGCACTCCCTCTACCCCTGTCTATATGCTAGCATATATCCTCTTTTCCTCTGTGGTTCATGGCTCATAAATTTATTAAACTACCCGCGTTACCTCTCTTTCTGTCACTCCCTCCATGTCTGTCTTTTTCCTTCTATGACTATCTGTCTCTGTCCCGGGAATTTTTACAAGTGCCCCATTCGTTTGGCGTTTCCTTGACTTTAAATTGTTGCCATGTTTTTTATATTAAATATGTCGACTCTGGCATTGTCTAACTTTGTCCTCGGGGATGCACCTCCCTTTTAAACATCACCCACCTCACCGCTTACTTTGGGGGCATTGGGGAATGACCTGAAATTTAATTCGCTGGGGAGTCGTTCATGTTGATTTTTCAACTTGGCTGATTCTTGGCCAAAGTATTAAGTAAACATATACTGTATATGAGTGACTGCCAATTTATGGATAATTAATTGTTTAAACTTTCTAGATGTAAGAAAAATTTGTTATTTGTTTGATATACATATATACCTACTTTTTTATTCATATCTATAACCCAGCCGATGTAAAAGGAATTATTTAACATTAAATAATAAATAGAAAAAAAATTGATTTTCTGTCTAAGTCGGCTTTTCGTACTTGTATTTTGCGGAGTCATATCATGAAATAATAAAAATAAGGTTTAATTGATGTAAAACAAATTACCTCCATACAATTTTATAAAGTTTTTTGTGTGTTACCCCCAGTAATTTGTGACAGTGCATTAGACCGGTGTTTGCTGATCCAGAAATTCTGGCTTATCTTTTTAGTCGTGTTTCTTTCCCCGAACTTGAAATCAAATCAAGGCAATATGCCACACAAACACATTAAAATCATATACCCGTACTTGTACCTTTTGCTGTATGTTCTGTATTTTCTATGTTATTTTGTGTGTATTCCTCTCATACACTTTTATGGTATTGACTGACTGTCTGAGTAGTTAGTGGGGGAAACGACATGGGGCCATCGTAATGGCAATGGCCGGACGAACTTGCAACGTCTGCTGCTCATTATCCGGGAAAAAGGAAATGGAGGGAAAAAAGGAGGCGGCTCATCATTATGCCGGGTCCTTCGACCCATGGCTTTCATCATGGAAATGGCCGTCTGCCCGTACTTATGAATATTCCCCCTGCCCCCCTCTCTCTTTTTTGCTTTCTACATGTCTGCATGTGATTTTGGGGTGTACGGTAAAGGACAGCCCACGCTGCGTATAAGTGATATGCATTAAGCATACGCAACGTAATCCCCCTTACCATGCAACTATTTTTCTCCTCCTCTATGTGTAATTCGGTGGCACGGCTTTTGTGCATGAGCGTTTCGTGAATTAATTACATTTTACATAACAATTGCATTTCCACGGCCCACATGCGTGTTTGGAATTTTAAAAATAATAAATTCAATTTCCACCAATTACTTGTACAATAATATCGACAGAACAAAGTGGTCGTCGTCGATGGCACCCGCGTCAAGTTGCAAATATGGGACACGGCCGGACAGGAGCGATTCCGTAGCGTTACACACGCCTACTACCGCGACGCCCATGGTGAGCTTATTTAAATTTTTTATATTTTTTATTTTAGGTAAGCAATACAACAATACAAAATTTTCATTTTACGAGGTGTAGATTATTAAGATTTAATTTTTTTTAATCGTTTAATATATATTTTATATGTCTACATATAACTCTTTAATTTTATAAATCTGATGCTAATTAATTAATAAAAAGGCAGCAATTTATTGCGTTCAAAATCTTAAAGTAATCCTACCTAATGCCAAAGTAATATTTTTTATTTAAAGATTCAAAAGTGATTCCTTTCAATGAATTTTTTTTCTTGGTTAATGGCATGTAAAAATCTTGTTGTATTCAAATTCTAAGAATTAAGGAAAACGTTTTCATTTGCAACATTGTGCATAATATTCTTGAAAGCTTTTTTGCTGCTGGTAAAATCAAAATTCCATTTATCATTCTCCATAATGAAAGTGATATTTGATCCTATAGCTTGTATTCAAGGAATTCACAAAATGGTAAAAACAATGTCGACTTCCTAGTAAAAATTATTATTCAAGGCCAAACGTATTTATTCAATTGCAAAACTGTTTAAACATTTCAAATTAAGTTTGAGTATTTTTTTCGGGTGCATGCTATATCTCCCATTCCGACTGCCTGTCCCTTGATCCTAATTAAATTTTGAAACCGAAGCTCTGCTGCTGCTGTACGACGTGACCAACAAGACCACCTACGACAACATACGCGCCTGGTTGGGCGAGATCCGGGAATACGCGCAGGAGGACGTGGTCATCGTTTTAATAGGTGAGAGATCCGGTTAAAAGGCTTTGATTACGCTTAATTAACTTTCGAGTTTCAATCGAATCCGTTTCGCAGGAAACAAGGCTGACTGCAGCGGCAGTGAGCGGCAAGTGAAGCGGGAGGATGGGGAGCGCCTGGGGCGGGAGCACAACGTCCCCTTCATGGAGACCTCGGCCAAAACGGGACTCAATGTGGAACTGTCCTTCACAGCGGTGGCCAGGTATGTCATCCTTTTCAACTGCATCCTTGATTGGACGAATTTCTGCCAGCATTGATGGAAAAACTCGTTATTAGCTTCAAAAATATATCTTAATTCGAAGTATTTCTGATTACTTATTCGAGCACAATACATAAAATATAAAGATAATTTGTGTTCTGATTGTTTAGAATTATAAAATATTGATTTATTTAGATGACATTTTTTATTTTCTCATTTTTTTTGCCAACTAATGCTGGCATTAAACTTTTTCGTTTAATTTGCAATTACCTTTTTGTTGATTTAGTTAATTTGGCCGTAGTCCCACACACTTCTCATTAAAATGTTCGCGAAATGGTCCCAAGTTAAAGGAGCTGCGAGTTTTTATATTAATTAATTAATTAATGTAATTATTATTAAAAATATAAGCTTAAAAAAAGGAATTTTTAATTTTTTTCATTAGTAGCCAAGTTATTTTAAAGGGACTTCAAGCTTGTCCTTAATAGGGATTGACATCAGGTAGCAGACATTTCACATCACTGTTGGTTTCTTAAAAAATGCTTATGCCCTGTTTCTCACCTTTTCCAATTTATCTTCACAATCTTATCCTTGACAGGCAACTGAAGAGTCGCGGTTACGAGCACGGCGATGATGGAAAGTTCAATGTGCATGATTTTGTGCGTGATAATACAAAGGCGCGCTCGGTTTGCGGTGCCCAATGCAGGAACATGTAATTGGCCAGCTCGCGAACAATAAAAGCCATATCCTCCCGATCCCGCGCACAAAGACAACAATAAACCGGCAGTCAGATCAAAGGGAAGTGGGGCACTCAGAAGGATACAGAACACAGATGGGAAATGTATGATGGAGCACGTATGGCAGAGTCGAACTTCTGCATTTAATGAGACACACTCGAAAAAACAAATTCACACAAAGACATAAGATGGCACCAATTTTGTAAGACCCTAGCGAGGAGGTAGAGTATTCGGTATGTTTTGTATGTAAATGGGAATTTCGGGGCGGAACGGGACGCGATAAGCATAATTTTTTTAGGGCAGGCCACTGGCATTAGGCAAATAGGCCAATGCATAAATATTGAACAATATATATATATATACAAATATCCATATACAACTGCATAAATTACTTTAACGGGAGAAAGCAGAAGAAACGCAGCAAAATCATGCAACATTGAGATTTATCCAGCACGCCGTTGGACTTCGCGGAGGATCGAGAAAATTCAAATATACCTACCGAAACACAGAGGAAATCTCGAGAAGTACCAAATCCAATTAATGAGAAACAATCACTCAATTTACCTACTATTACTTTTATTGTTTTACTCCTAATTGTTAAGTGTTATGGCCTATCGTTAAGTTTTAGGCCCACTTGAGGCCCCTGGAAATTATTTACAAGCCCCACTAATGAATACCCTACGCAACTAAGTTAATTACTACACCTACGTTTAATCTATGTAAGCCCAAACCAACCCATTCGAACATATTTTGAAAAGAGCGCCAATGCGAAGGTTGCGAATAATCAAAGGCAGTTGAACCTATTACTATACTGAGCTACTACAGCAAAAGAATCCGACGCATGCATATATCACGGCATGGATGTAAACTAGCTACTAAACAGCGTTATATTCAAGCAGACGTCAAGTCTATACCATAAACAGCAAATACATATTTACATTGAATGTGGTTTAAAAAAAGAATAACAAGCGTTTGTGTTTATTTTGGGAAGCAATTGGTGTTGGTTTCGATTGTTATTAAAAATTGCAGATGGTTTTATAAAAAGGAAGAAAGAAATTTATATTCTTGGCCCATCCATTTTTATTTTTAATAAAATTCTGTATAAAAATATATAATAAACTTTTTTTAAAACTTGTTCATTATAAAATCAAACTGACATTTAATTTCATTTCAATTTGTATATTTATTATAAAAGTTCAAGGACTTATTAATGAACACTATTATGGTAATATTAAATATTAAATGAGTTCAGTCTGGTCAATATAACAAAAAACACATATTTTGATTATATTGTGCAAAATTATGAACAATTTTTTAGGAAGCAAAATAAATATTATTTTTTTGGGATTCCTGAACATTATTCAAAAAAGGTTTATTATTTTAAATTTTCGCAACTATATTTATTTAAAATGGTAAGATTGTACCGTCAGTACTTACAGTACAATCTTAACATTTAAATTGGCGCCTAATAACAGTGCTGTTAAGGCCTAACATACTCAAGTGCACTGTTGGGCGCAGCTCTTTTGGTCACTTTGGTCACACTGGCGACGGAACATGTGCTCTGGCAAAGAAAACAAAACAGCGTAAAATAATTAGAATTTTGTGAGTTTAAAATCTGCAATCATGGCGGATCATGCGTTTCATCGGCCGGGGCCGCTGAAGCAAGCGAACAAGGCCCACAAAACGGGCCGTCACCGCTCCAAAGGAGCCATTGACAATGCGCAAAAGGGTAAGTGCAAGTTATTGAAGGGATTCACGGAGGTCTAGGAGATCTAAATCACGTCTTCCTCTCACAGGAAAGATTGGCCTGAAGGCTATCTCCCACAAGCACAAGCAGCAGCAGCGCAAGGAGCAGCGTCGCAACCAGATGAACCAGCTCCGCAAGAACAAAAGGGATGAGGTGCTGGAGCAGAAGAGGAAGCTTGGAGGTCAGAACACCGCTCCCTTTCTCGTCTGCCTGCTGCCCATGCATGAGCAGATCGATCCCAAGTCCGCACTGGCCATCCTCCAGAGCTGCGACAGCGACCTGGTGGTGGAGAACTCCCCAAGTGGGATTGTTTACATGAATCTTCCTCGTTTCAAGCAACGTTTCGCCTTCGTTTCCCCTCCTGTGGGTCGTGGCAATGAGCTTATTGCCCTGGATTACCTCAAGGTGTGCGATACCACTTTGCTCCTTACCTCCGCAGCCTTTGGCGATGACGAGATCTTCGATCGGTGGGGCCAACGGGTCTTTAATATGATGTCCGCTCAGGGAATACCCACTCCCGTGGTGGCCCTCATGGATATGGAGTCCATAAATCCCAAGCGACGCACTGCTGCCAAGCAAGCGGCTCAGAAGATCATCTCAAAGCTTCTACCCGAAGAGAAGATCATGCAATTGGACACGGCCAGCGAAGGTTTAAATGTGATGCGGCGCATTGGCGGACAAAAAAAGCGCATCCTGCACAATGTGGCCAATCGTCCTCACCTCTTCGGCGACGTGGTGGAGTTCAAACCGAGCTCCGATCCTAGCGAGGATCTGGGCACCCTTGAAGTTACTGGTTTCCTTCGAGGACAATCTCTTAACGTGAACGGCTTGGTGCACATTCCCGGCTTGGGAGACTTTCAGTTGAGCCAGGTTGTAGCCCCGCCAGATCCGTACAAACTCGACAAATCACGCGATGGCGAGAATGCAGAGGTGCGTCTGCTGGACCGCAGTGATCCACTAAAACGCACCTCACTCCAAAGCGAGAACATACCCGATCCCATGGATGCGGAACAGACGTGGCCCACGGAGGAGGAGATCGCCGCTTCGCAGCAGGAGACAAAAAAGATGAAGCTGGTGAAACGTGTGCCCAAGGGCTACAGCGAGTACCAGGCAGCCTGGATTCCCGATGTCGAGGAGGTAGAAAATCCCGGCAGCAACGATGATATGAGCGGCGACGACGATGATGATGATGATGACGACGAGGAGGATGACGAGGACTTCATGTCGTGCGATAACAAATCCTTCGAGGACGAGTACGAGAAGCGGGACTCCGACACAGAGGAGTTCCAGGACAGTGTGTCCGTGGCCTCGGAGGCGGCCGTCAACGACGAGAAGTACGACCAGCAAATGGACTTCCAGGAGGAGCGTGAGACTCTCAAGCAGCTTCAGCAGGCACGCACGGATCAGCTTTGGCCGGATGAAATAGACACGCCATTGGATGTGCCTGCCCACGAGAGGTTCCAGAAATACCGTGGGTTGGAATCCTTTAGGACATCACCTTGGGATGTCAAGGAGAACCTGCCCGCCGATTATGCGCGTATCTATCAATTCCAGAATTTCGATCGCACCAAGCGAAGGATTTTAAACGAAGCAAAGGAGTATGAGGGTGTGCTGGTAAGGATCCATGCCAATTCGATTTGTAAAATATCCTTAATTGATATATATTTGTTCCTAGCCTGGTTTCTATGTCACGCTCCATGTGATCAATGTGCCTGAAAGCCGCTGGAATGCTTTCAGGTCCGCCCAGCTCACGGACAACATTATTGTATATGGAATGCTTCCTCACGAGCATCAGATGTGCATCATGAACGTAGTTCTGCAGCGAATGCCCGACTCAGAGGTGCCCCTGAAATCGAAAGAGCAGTTGATTATCCAGTGCGGCTATCGCCGCTTTGTTGTAAATCCCATTTACAGTCAGCACACTAACGGAGACAAACATAAGGTAAGGGTAATTATTTCTGTGTAGTTAAATAAATATTAATAGACTTTACTCTTCCAGTTCGAGCGCTATTTCCGCCCGTACGAAACAGTGTGTGCTACGTTTTATGCCCCCATTCAGTTTCCTCCATCAGCCGTGTTAGCCTTCAAAGTTAATCCCGACTCTACGCTGGCGCTGGTGGCCCGCGGACGCCTGCTCTCCTGCAATCCAGATCGCATTGTTCTCAAGCGCGTTGTCGTCAGCGGACATCCCATGCGGATTAATCGCAAGTCGGCTTCTATCCGGTACATGTTCTTCTACAAGGAGGATGTGGAATACTTCAAGCCGGTAAAACTAAGGACTAAGTGCGGCCGACTAGGACACATCAAGGAGTCGCTCGGCACGCACGGCCACATGAAATGCTATTTTGATGGCCAGCTGCGATCCTACGACACTGCGTTCATGTACCTGTACAAGCGAGTCTTCCCCAAGTGGACATACGAAGAGTGCCTGGTACGGACGGCGGAGCACGAACGACAGCATGCGTCGGCAAACAGAAGAACCTCCCAGCAAATAGCGATGGAAGAGTAAATGAGTATTCGAGTGAAAGGATAAAACTTACTCTAATGGATAAAAATGGACAAATCGATAGACAATTCAAAACAGTTTTTCTTTGCAATGTTTATCAATTTTAAAGTTTACCATTTTACCAAGAACGGAATACAGAATTGCTGTTTAAAAGTTAAATTCCTAAGAAATGTCCAAACGAATTATTTTCTCCATAACCACCCCAAAAGTACATACAGGATGTACAAAAAACCCGCATCCATTGTTATTTATGTATGACTGCGTTGTATAATAGGAATAATAGAATTATATTCACAAACAATTGTCTTAACTTAACGATAGAGGCAATACAATATACATACATAAAACATGGAAACGATTAAAAGCTTGCCGCATTGCACAAGGATCAAGGATCGGTCGAGCTCCCATATATGGCTAATACAGTTTTGTGGCTAGGATTGGGTGGTGGGGATAGGATAGGGAATATGATTATTCAGTAGTTGGTGGACAAACACTTGCGCCGCTTCTTTTGCAGCTGTTCGATTTGCTCGCTAATCTGGATGGGTGTTTGGAAACCTCTGACAATGCTATTGACGGTCAGTACCGTGGCGATGAACTGGCTAATGGATATGTGCCAGGACTCGGAGATGTTTGTGCTACTGCTGCTGCTGCCGCCGCTGCTTGTCGTTGTGGTCCTGGCATTGCCACTCGCATGACGCAGCTCCTCTTCTAGAGCCACAAAGAGGCGAGTTGTGCCGATGGGTTCTGCTGCGGGGGTGGTGGGATTGCCATTGCTATCCGGTTGCTGAAAAGAGATAGTTAACCTGGGTTATTTTTAATCTTTCAGAAAAACAAGCAAAACTTACCTCATCGCCACTGCCTCCCAAATTCAGCTGGGTAAAGCTTTCCAGGCTGGGCTCTTTCTTAATGTTGCTATTGCCCAGTTCCAGGAGATTCTCATCTGAAAAGTAATCAATATTTAAATTAGGTCCTCTCCTTTAATATCAGAACATATTTGAAATTTACAAAACATATACTTACAAGCCCTTTGCATCTCTTCATCTTGCACCAGACCCATGATCTCAATGATGCTGCGCCACAGCAGCTGGAAATTCTCCTTGCGCATATGCGGAATGCTGTGCTGCGAACTGGACGCCCCCTCATCCGGCTGGTCAAGCAGGTAGCCTAGACTGCCCAGGCTACGCGAATCTGTGGCGGTCGAGTCGGCGCGCTCTTGTCGAGTGGCCGCAACGAGATCGCTGATCTGTGAGAAATTCGATATAGTCTCAACATTCAGAAGCATGTGATCGGTGGCCACAGCCGAGGCTGCTTCGGCTGCCACTCCAGCTCCGGGCGGCGTCATGCGTGCCGCTCCCAGATCTGAAATATCCGAAAATGTGTCAATCGATTCGTAACGGCCCTGCTGGCGAAGCCCTCTCTGGGGCCCGTCATCGTCCCGCCCAGCATCTGTGGATGTTGCAGTACCCTGGAGTGCCGGCAGGTCCACGTAGAAGGTCGAGCTGCGCTGTGCCAACGATGAGGTGTTGGAGTTCAGCGAGAGATTGGGAGTGCGCGACAGGTCCATGAACGTGTTTCCCGAGATTCCGGCCAGGTTGTGCAGGTGCTGAGTGGCACTGATCAGGGCAAAGTCGTCGGCATCAAAGTTGTGATCCGAGGGCGAGGGCAGCGCCTCCATCGATTCTGAAGCGTCGTTGCTGTAATAGATTTCCAGTGTTAATTTCACTGTCGTTTGATAGCGATTTAAAGCATCTAGCTTTGAATAAAATACTCACTCAAAGAAATCCTCCGCCTCGAAGGCCTCCTCTGCATCGTCTTTGGTGCGAGGACGCGGGCGACGCGAACGTTCAATTTCCGCTTTGGACAAAAGAGGCGGCAGATGCAGGACAAACAGCAACTTAAGCTTTTCCATGCTTTTGATAGAGCAGACCAAGCCCAAAGCATTAATGAGCTGACCGAAGTCTAGAAAACCAGTGCCTCGCTTGTCTGTGAGCTAGTTAGAGTAAGCAAAAACTTACAGATTTATTCCAGAAAGATCACCGACTATTAACTTACCCTGAACAACTTTTCACCAATGTCCACACTAATGCACTTGCGCCAGGGAGTGAGCTCCGTGAAGAGCGTGTGGAACACCTCATAATTGACACTGTAGGCCTCGTGTCTGTCTCCCATTGCGCCTGATTCATGGATCGGTCTGCTTGGCGACTGAGACACCAGCTGGGGCATCTCTGAAAGCGGACATTGAGCCTTCTGCTGCTGCTGCTGCAGGGATTTCAGCGCATGCTTTTCCTCGCGGATGATGGTTAGCAGCATATGCAGCTCATTGCGATTGAAATAAGAATTCTGGACGTAGGCCTTAACAATTGTTCTTTCGTTGTCAATATCAAACTGTCGCATGGTCAGTCGACGATGTTTGTTCCGCAGTTCCTCTATGCGCTGCTGGGTGATCTCCTCACCGAACTTAGTGTACGCCTCATGGATCAGAGTCTGCACTGTTTGGGTTTGAACTTTGCGCTCCATCTTTCGCTTGTCCGTAGCTGGAGGAACTTGATATTCCGGGTTGTAGATTCCCTCTAGATAATCCTGCAATACGAGCATTGCTGCGCCATCATCCTGGCATAGCAGCAGCTTTTCCCTGTTCCACTCGATGATCTGCAGCGAGATCATGAAGATGATTTTTGCGCCCTCGTAGAAAAAGCAGTCGAGGATGTGCAGCGAGCTCTCGTAACTAATCACGCTCATAAAGATGGTAAGGAACCACGAGATTGAGATCATCTTGATCACTCCCAGCTGCTCCAGGTGACCGTGCAAATCGGCCAGATGGGTCTCAACCAGTTCATTTAGCACGCCCTGATCAATCTGGGCGCCCACCACCTTATCCTTGTAGTAGTCCGGTAGTAGGTTCTCGCACAGGCTGGCCAGCATCCAGAAGGCGTTCTCCTCGTCACAAAAGAGCAGGAACACCGACGAAACAATGTTCATGGCCTGGCAGTAGCCCACCTGCGGGTTGCGCAGTGCATAGGCCTGCAGGACTCTTCTCAGAGCTCCAATTCCAACGGTACTCTGGAATGCCGGATGTTCGGGCAGCGAACGCGGCAAGTCTCGATCGATCTCGTCATGGGCAAAGCAATTTTTGATGCAGGCCGCCTTTTCTACCAGGTCTTCGTACAGTCCTGGATTCATTTCCTTGTCGTGAATCGCTCCCGAGAAGATTAGCCAGATCTCCTGGCGCAGCTTATCGGGAATGCCCTCCACAATCAGATTTATCACGTCCGTGGTGCGGAACATTCCAATGCCTCGTCCAAAGTCCCGAAAATGTGATTCCCAACGCAACATCTTTTCCTCTTGTTTTTGCACAATCTCGGAACTGAACTGCGTCTTAAAGGTGTTCATTAGAGCAGTCTGCTTGCTCCACGAGATGTCGTATTTGGCCCGTTCGCGACTTACAGGACTGTAAAAAAAGAGATTAGTGAATAATTATTTAAGCTTGGTTCTTGGTCCTTAACTTACACATGAATTCGTGCGAGTAGATCTGTGATCTTGGAGATCAGCACATCTCTATCCACGATATGAGCAAACATAAAAGGCACATTTTCTGATGTGATGATGACAATTTGATTTTCGAACCTTTGCTGACCATCATCTTTTTTCTCCACACTCTAATAAATTAGAAAACATAAATTAATCTTAGTAAGCTATAGGAAATTTCTTCTACCCACCTTTATGGTCTTCATCGGTATTACCACGCTGACCAAATCCTTGACATCGCTACGAAAGCAAAAGAAATTTGGCGATAGATAGATAAAACCGGAATTAAACCGCTTTGAATAAGGTGTCCAAATATTGGCCTTGATTTTCCCGTCAATTATCTCCGACTGAGGCAGTCGGAAATATATGCGAAACTCCTCGGATTTCTGCCGAGCTGTCAAATCGCGTAGCAGCACAGGCTTTTTTGATGTCTTGTTACCCAACCGGGCGAAATTCGAGGGATCGTGGTCGACCACGGGACTGTCAGGATCATGGATCAGCTGTTGAATGGCCATTTTGTTAAGTTGCTCGATCAATAGATGCGCCTCGCTGGCGTTAAAGAGCATTGTAAAATTATACGTCATGTTGTTGGTGGTCTTCAGATAGATGGTATTTGCATTTCGGCTAATGTCCTCCAGCTCTGTAAAGCGTATAATGCGCTTTATCTCCTGGCCCAGCATATACGAGTAATAGCAAACATGGTTCATAGAGATGTAAAGCTGACCCTGTCTTGGAATCTTGTTTTTCACATATCTAAAATACATATCCTATTAGTAAGGAATTTTTTCGTTAATGTAATAAGCTCTTTTTTGCTTACGTGGCTGAGTAGGAATTAACAAGTCGCTCTTCTTCGGGCATTTTAAATATCTGCCTAAATTGTGAAGTCATCACCTTGAAATCCGCCGATTCGCCTGTGTCGTCTTGATTGTTTTGGGTGTAGAGTGATTGGATTTTGCATATGGTGAAGTTAGTCACCTCGTCTTCATTCTCCATTTCGTCTAACACTTTAAACAGGTTGCTCTGCAGCCATTCCCAGTCCTTGACTATCTCATCCTGGGTGATGCCAATAGCGATTTCTGTGTGTTAAAAGTTTTAGTTAAATATTGATCCTCTTTAAATTTGAGGTTTTAATTGGGTATAACCGAAAGTAAACTGCTATACAATATTGCTGACAAACATATACCTGGGGATTGATATGATAAATACATGAATTTATAGAAATAAATTAGTTACACAAAAAATAGATAAGATATAATTATTAATGTAAAGCCATAAAGGGTTCTTATATGTCAAATACTGATTTTAGTTTCGTTTGACGCTATCGCATTTAATTTTACTTGTAGATAATGAAAGAATATATAAAAATGTATATTATTTATGTTTAATACTAAACATTTTCTAAAGCGCTTTAAATTCCAAACAGCTTAACAAGCCATATCAGCATCATTTTGTGGTTTTTAGTAGTTTATTAGGCAATCTGTACATTTTCAGAAAGTTACTTCTGCCTAGCATAGAACCGATTGAAAAAATGGGCCTAACTTTAATTAATTTTTTGTATAATTGAAGTTCTTATAATAGTAAAAGGCTTGTAAGTATTTTATGTACACTCCTTCTATAGCCTCCATTCTTAATATATTTTAAATTGAATAACAAAAGAAACGAGACAGCCTCCGCAGCTTTTGTAATCAGCTCCGTTTCGTGTTTACGTAAGCGATGTGAGGGAACCGTAGATGAAAGAAATATTGGCATACTCCCATAAAAGCGTCGAGAAACCCGATGATTCACGGTCATAGATGGGTAAGCACTGGACTAAAGGCGCTGGAACTGATAAGGCGGATGAATCCGAGTTGTAGAACCTACCGTAAGAAACCTCCGATGAGGGCGTCTGGTGCAGGATGCGGTATGGAGCTGGTTTGCTGTTCATCACGCTGTCGTAGGTGCCAACTAGCATGGATCCGAATCCCCGGGATTCTCCGTGGCCACGTCGCTTCTGCAGGACAAAGTATCTCGAGTGCATCTCGGCAATCCTGTGGGCGGAACGGGTTTTTATAATAGGTGTTTGTCTTATGGGGGGCCCACTCTGCTGGGAAAATCTGGGGGAGGGGTTTCTTTTTTACGCAGCAGGAAACACAGTTGGAAATCAATTTTCAAGCTGGTGCTGCCGACTTTGCACAGCTGCCACTTTTTGCGTTGCGAAATCGGAGCCGCCGATCCGAAGAGTTGGGAGTCTTGAACTCGGCTCAATTAGTTATCAACAAATGCAATTAAACTAACTGCAAGTACGGCGTTTATGCGTGACCCCATTACGCGATCAAAGGCTCTCCATTTGGAATGCATATCGTGATAATCTCTTTCCATGAGACACCTTCCATAAACACAACATTGCATATACACATGCCATCTAATTCACCCACACACATGCAATCAGGCATGTTTAATTTAGATTTTTGGCATTCCCTAAATCTAGCTTTAAATTTGGGCTGTAACTCACCAAAATGCCGAGGGCAGAAGCAGCTCCTTGGGTTGAATCCACATTTTGATCGTCTTTGGCCTGTTCGAGGCCTAAAATCAAAAAGTACTCTTTGTTTAATACTGCATCGAGCGCTGATTGTTGTTTTTGCGACAAGTGTGGCCGTTCACTAGAAAGAGGAAATAGGCACTAAGAACAAAGCGGTCTATTGTGAATAGATGCTAAGCGCGGGATATTTGAATTGGTAGGGAATTGACTTTAAAATAAGTATAATTTTATAAAATATAATTAATCGTATTTGCTCTTTAGGTTATCGCTGTATCTATACAAATCATTTAAAAAGATACCTAATACCACCAAATTATTTACCACTTATTTATTTGAATCGGTTTAATATTCGGTATACATTTAATGAGTTTGTAAAATTAATCATTTAATTTGCCCTTCATTTTTGTCGATTAGGTCATTTAGTCTCATGCAATTACTTATTTGAAACAAGTGGACACTGTACCTCTAAAATTTATGATATATTAATATTTTTACTTTTTTAATGAAAATTAAATTTGTCAAGTCGTTAATAATATCAACCAAATAATCATTTTTTTAAGATTTTTTATAAAATCATGTTTTATTTAAAACTTTTTGAAATTGTTATTGTTTTATATGATTTATAAATTTTAGATTTGTAGTAACCCATGCTTTTATTTTAACCACCAAACAAAAGCATTTAAGTTGTGTGACTATTTCAAAACATTACGAACGTGTCCGTGCTACAAAATTACTAGTTTTATTCCCAACCCTGCAAAATCCTTAGTGTTTTGCTAAAATGTTGAAAAAATTCGTTGAGGTTAATGCAGAATGCAGTCCTTCGACGAATCCGTACGAGGTGCGAACCTATCTCGGCAACGAAACGTCGCCGGAATGGAAGGCAGAGAACTGTCCACCTCGCGACCGAGTCTGCCAGAAAAAGCCGCCCAACTCCACGATCTCCCAAGTGATGACCATCGAGGATGAGCTGCGCCGTATCCACCAGAAGGCGGAGGAGTCCCGCTTTATTCGGCCCTATAAGAAGCGCTGTGCCCTCTACGACGAGTACACCATGTGCATCATACCTCAACGCACTCCCGCAGAGCTCAAAACCCATGCCGAAATGCGAGAGCGCCTGCTGGCAGCCAACAAGGATTTTGGCCTGGTCGAGCACGACGCCAGGGTTGAGAGGACATGTCCCAAGGACCTTGTGATTCTTAATAGTCCTATGGACATGGGCGAGGAGGAGCAGCAGGCCGAAGAGGGGGAGGAGGAAGAAGAGGCAGACGTCAAGCCACAACTAGCCACTCCCGAGTGCAGCTCGGACATGATCATTATTCCTGATAAGCGCATGGTAAGTGACAACAATATAAATACTTATCAAAAGCTTATCATAAGAACTGGGAATCATACAAATTTATAAGTTTGAATTATTAGCAATGCTTTTTATTGATTTCGAAATCAATGAAATCCGATTTGATTTTAAAATTAATTAAAAACTAGAGTTATTAGAAAGAGTTACGTCTTATTAATAGCGCATTTATAGCTTTCAACATTTTTTTTTAAGATTGAAATCGAAATTCTTATTAAGTACATATATTCATTAAGTGTTTTGTTCATAAATAAAATACGACTTTTCTATGGCATTGAGGCTTAGGCTAGCTTTGTTTTGGTTGATATTTGGTGACTCCTACTCGATCAACTCAATGTCATCGATGTCCGCATATATGCTACCCGGTGGCAGATCGGGTAGGCAGTTGGCACCGGGATCGGTTTGACTAACCCCGCTCGTCGCCAGCGACAGTGTATGATATGCTCCAGAGACAGCCTGTTGCTGCATGTGGACGCCAAGTTGGGAAATGAGCTCCAGTGCCTGTATGTCGGAGTTCATCAGAGCGAACTGATGGATAATGGCCAGGTGGGGAAATACGCCATTAAGCAGGGTGCTGGTGCCGGCGTTCATCTGTTCATCAGGGATTTCCTGGTCTTCCTGCGGGGAGAGTACTTCTTCCTCTTCCTCTGGTGAGCTGGCTGGCGAAGGCATCATGCTGGGTTCACAGGTTACCATCTCCACTTCATCATCTTCCTCAAGGTGATCGGACATCAGACTATTCTCACTGGAGAGGTTAACAAAGTCGGGTTTGAGCAGTCCTTTGTTAGCACCTTCAGCCGGATCAGCCAGCTCCCGTTGCATGAAGTTGGGTAGGGCATGCTTGAACTCTACAATAATTTCTTCGACGGGCAGATCCTGGTTTAAGGGATTCTCGCCTTGGTAGCCCAGCTCATCCGCTTCGTACTTGTACTTTCCACGGAATCGATTTAGCCAGCGGTAGGAGGGTCTAAACGATGGCAGGTTTAAAACTGCTGCCATCCGCAAAGCTGTTTCTTTAAGTTTTTGATTCCTTATGCTTATGTTCAAGTGGAGTTGTGTGCATCTCTCAACCCATTCGTGCAGAAGGAAACTAATGGCACTCATCTCAAACTTGCGGCGCTTGCGCGTCATCTCCTCAATTATAATAGAGGCATCCGCTTCACTTAAGCTGGCCAATTGTTGGAGCAGATCCTTTTTCTTATCCAGGATGCGACGTATTTGGGTGGCGCAGCAGTGGAACATCTTGGCGAGACTGTTCCTTGAGATATTTGTCTCCTCATAATAACGGATAACTGCAATTTTCTCGTAGAAAGTTAGGATGTTTCGCTCATTGCGACGGGATTTGACCTAAGGAAAGAAGAGCATTAAAGATCAATACTAAATTAGCATGCAATGATTTACAATTTTATTAAATTAACGTTCAAAAAGTGATAAAGTAAAAACTTAAAATTGTATCTTAAAGACATATTTAGCTTATCAAAAGTAAATGCATCAATGTTGTAGGAAAAACAGTTATTCGTACTATGTGTTTATATACACACTTACGACAAACATCTAACTAGAATTGTGGTAAACTCTGCCAGAGTATACAAATGTCCTTCTTAAGAAGGTAACATTTTAAACGATCATGCAAAAGGACTAAATATGCAAATCAATCCTTTACGAAGGGTAAATATACATTTGTACTAGGTACATACATTCAAAACTATATCATGCAAAAGGTCTGAATATAGAAATCCTTCCTTTAAATATATACATTTGTACTACATACATATATGTATATAATGTACATACGTTAGAGCGGTCCTCATTTGTATGAAAATAAGATCACTTTGCTTCCTTTATAAATAATTTTTTGAATAAATGCGTTTTTAGCACTGAAAATTGGATTCCCACTTTATCACTCATTCGCACATTCAACCAATTTATTCTTAGCGATATTACGTGTCGTATGAGTAATTTTTATGGAAACTTCCAGACCTTTGCTCTTCTTTTTATACATATTTAAAACAAAAAATGTGTGGGTTTTTGAATGCATTAATTGCAGACCAAGTTTGGTTTTATTTGGACCACCCTAATGTACATACATATATTTCCAACTTAGACGCGTGCTTGTCTGACGGCCGCGTGGACACTTGAGGCCAGTTGTAAAATCCACCCTCAGCGGACCGCTTAAAGGCCAAGTTAACATACATATGTACATATATACATATGGACTACTTACCCCTTTGTTGTTATTGTTGCGCCTCAGCGTCGCCGTTGGTAATGCCGCTATAGCTGCCATTTGAATAGTAGTTTAAGATAAATTTTAACTAGTTTTCTGCTCCTTCTTTATCTCTTCCTTCTCCTTTCCCTCTTTTCCGATAACTGCGCAGCAGCTTTCACACTCAGCCAATTGCGTTTTCGTTGTGGCCTCTCTCTCGCCACAAAGATCGTGCGTCAGAGTGAGATTTAGAGCGTGTGTGTGTGACTCCTTTTGAAGCTGCCACAAATAAATCGCAATAAAACAAATAGCAAATTGTTATTAGTCACTTTTATGAGTGTTGGCACGGCACGTTCTCAAATTCGCTTTGCCTCTAATAGCTTTTGTTGTTGCGACTCTGACATTTTTACAATTACTGAGTAATAACACTTGTGCGCCCTGTTTTTTTGGTTCCGCTCTTCGTCTCTGCGTCTGTGTGTGTGCGTTCTTTGCGCGCTCCGTATGAAATAAAAACGGTTCACTATGCTCAGTGCCTTTACGAGGCTTTTGTTGTTGTAGCAACACAAACGACACTTGCAGCTGTTACTGGTGCACAGTTAGGGTCAAAATACTAGTGGCTTGTTTTAGAAAATCCCGCATAAAATGTTTACCAAGAAAATTAAACAGAAATAGAGTTCAGCCACTTGATAAAGGTGTAAGTTCCACTTATTTTAACTATTCATTTTGAACAGTGTAGGTCAAAATATCGGTGTTTTTTTATTAAGAAACGTGACAGATAATGTACATATGTTCCAAAAATAAATCTGGAAAAGAGTTACACCACTTGACAAAGGTCTTAGGTTATTTGATTGCTAATCTTGGGTTGAAGAGACATCGAACAGATAAGAATGTATTCTTGAGTACTGAAAAGCAACCATAAGACAATTTAGAATACCATAAATTACTATTGCTGGCATAGATATACCTTGCACTACCTTGTTTTGGAAAATATATATTAAACTTGTATATTACAAATCGTAGTAAATAAAAAATAATAAAATTGCTTTTACTCTTCTGAAGGAAAGCTGAGACTTGCGTATTTTTTTTATTTCAATTTAAAAATATCTTTACATAGCATAATAACATATTACAAATTATCATCTCATTATAAATTCTTTATTATTAGAACAAGAACATTGTTAAGATGCAAATCAGTGGGGTGCATGGTATCAGATTAGTAGTTTTATTTAATTAAAAATTTTGGAAAGCTGTTAGCCATTTTCTAAGATATTAAAGACAGCCTTATGCTTTTATTTTTATCCTTGTGTTGGGTTTCATATTGGGTTTTCGGACAATTAACCAGTCTAGAAACAAGATCCATGCTTGTAAAATGAATCCTACTCTTTTTCTTCCCATGTATGTACATATGTAAATTCTAATATATTAAAACCCTGTGAGTGTATACTTATTAAAACCCTTTGAGTACCACTATGTTTTTAGCCGCAGCTGTGAGCTTTGTTGGTCTAGTGCATCGTGCAATGTGCATATGCAAAAGCAGTGCGGTTGCAGTCGCTTCGCTTTTGTTTCATTTGCGTTTGCGTTTTGCCGCGTACGTTGTTTGTTATGTCTCGCTTGTTGTTGGCTGGGGGCGTGGTCGTTGGACGGAGGGGGTGGTTGGGCTGCAGGCTGGGTTAACGATTAAAATCCGATTCCTACTCGAATAGCTCTCGGCAGAAACCTCTCTTTATCTTGCCTAATTAACTTTGTGCTTGAGATAAGAGCCTGTCTACTCTTTGAACGTTTCGTTTGCTACTCGAAGAATTATAAACACGCTCTAATGTTCAATTGAAGTTCAAAGCTATAGTCGTCTTATCAATGGACAAAAGGCAATTCGGATTTATTTCCGATCTTTAGGGTGTATGCTGGTCCATAATAGAATCTAGTAACAAAAATGAATTATATGTTTCAAGCTTTGACGTTTTAGTAATAATGGTTTTTTAAAAGGGTACAAAGTTAAATCGCAATGCGGCTTGCCAAAATTTTAGAATACAATTGTTAAACATTTAATAAATCCTTTAAAAAAAATGAAAATTAGCTTCGTAAATTTGGTGATTTATTATCAACGTTTTCTTTAAAATAGGTTTAAAGTTAAAAGTATTTGATCATTTCAAAGGGGTCCTTAAAACCCAAAAAGGACCCCTTGTTAAAAACTACGTCTCTGTTTCTGCAAACTTTGCCTTTTTTCAGGGGCGCCGCCAGAGGTTGTTTGTTTGCTGTACACTTTATAGCTTGGCATCTGTATATACCATACATATGAATATCTGCGTTTCGTTGGGCAGCTGCACCTGGCAAATACCAATTTTAATTTGAAGTCAAATTCATCACCGAGACGGTTTTTGCAGCCTCAGCATTTTTGAAGCAAGCAGCTGCCTTTAAATTGATTGCTCTATCAGTTCCCTTTAGGTTTTTCGAACCGAGAATACGTGGCATTTTCTAATTGGCTTACAAGTTGCGGCTTCTTTTTTATATATGATCAATTGTAAAAATGTCCCGAACTCCAATCGAAATGCTAATTATTCTTTCTTGTTTTTGCTAGCAATTCCCGTGAAGAATGTTTTAATTCAGGATAACCATATTTCTGATTCTTTAAGCCATATTTTTGTCCATATAAGCTATTGTTCTAAATCGAAAGATAAAAGATAATTTGACTTACAATTGTTTGTAATAACAACCCCATACTCTGTGTCAACCAGTTCTTGCTAGGATCTTTATAGGAATAATTTATATTAATAACAATCTAAAGAACACGCGTAGATGTTGTTGTTCTTAACAAAAATTAAAAAGCAACAAATACATGGGTGTAAGATTATGTGCTATTAAGAGCTATAATTAAGTGCAGATCCCAGCACACCTGTCTTTGGCAAGATCTTGCAGTCCCCGTACCTAGTTTGACATTTTGCCAGCGCGCCTATTTTTCGAGAGGGTTGCGTAGTGGAACCAACTTGTGCTGTTGGCAACTGCGCTTTGGTATTGGTATTGGTATTGACGTGGTCGTATGCTATAACTGCGCGATACTGCGACGCTCACCTGGTTCACCTGGTCGCCCCAGTACTATATGTCTCGATTTCTGTGGTTGTTGTTGCTGCAGCACGCTACTAGATGACTTGTTTGTTCTGCAGCCGAGACAGCTTCGTGTTTGCTCGGGGGTCCGGGTTTCTGGTCTCGGGCTTGTCGGTTTTGGTTGGGTTTTTGGTTTTCGGAACGAACGAGAGCGATAAGATTCCGTGATGTGGCACTAAGCGCTGTTCGTTGTTTACTGCTCTGTGGATGGGACGCCTCTGTTGTTTGGTGGCCGTCATCGTGGCCAGCCAGCCATAGAGGCACACTCACTTATACGGACGCACCCCGTACCCATACACATGCAGCAGCGCATATAGCGCGGCGACATCAGGTCGTTATAGTCAGTCTAGTTGGCATTTCGTGCTTACCTTATGCCGCTTACTAACTTCTTGATGAGCGCAGAAAAATACAGAAGAAAAAAACAAAAAATAAGTAAAACAGGCCTCCCGTACATACCCGTACAAGACCAAGACAAATACAAACGCCTCCTATATACGGGGCGACGGGCATCGGTGGCGTATGCGTGCTATTTTCAGCCGCATTAAAAGCTTATGGCCATGGCCAGGAAAACAGAGTCGCCGAGTGAAAGCACAGAGCTTGCACAGAGCCAAGCGCTGATAACTGGCCATATGTTACCCAATCGCCAGCCAAGACTATTGGGTTTCTGAATAATTAAGTTGGCTGGCATATCCTAATTTTATTTGTGGCTAACTACACCTTTGTTGACCCCAAAAAGACAGAGTAAATGTAAGGAGCAACTGCGTTATAATCTTCAGATATATATTATTTGGTTTATTAACTATTTAGAACCTTTTTGGTTGCAATGATTGTAATTGTTTATTTTTTATTATCTTTATATAGTTGTAATATACCAAGTGTTTTACATTAACTAGAAAAAAGATTAGCAGTTGTCTTGAAGCTCACATTTAATTAAAAATATATCTTAAAATAAATAACAGTATATATTTTATTTTAATACTTTCATAGAGATAAAGGCACTAAAATGTGACTAACTTTTGTAGGTTTGCTAAATTGTAGAACATGTTTTTATTCTTTGTTTCAATATTTGTTGATATTTCAGCGTAAATATAAATTGCAATTATTTATAATATATATCACGGTAAAAAAAAATATGGTAACATTTTTCTTTGTGCTTAGTTGGAGTTAAAGCGTCCCAAGAGTCGCATCTACCTAAACGAGACTGAAGTGGGTCCCCTGGAGGATCTGCCCTTCCCCTCGTACAACCCGCGAATCCTGCAAGAGGGATTAGAGGGTGAGAATCTCAAGACCTACGACATTATCGAGGGCTGCAGTCCGCAGGATTTGTGGACATGGAATGTGGGCTACCAGAGGCGCGAGGAGGAAATGGACCAGGAGTTCATCTCCGCCTCCTTGCCCAAATATGGTGTGTACTTAGCGGGGGAGATTTTCCTTCCCTTCGAGCTTGTCTATTCTAATCTAGCTTCATCGAAATTTTGCAGAAAACGACGGAGAACTTACGCTCTATAATATACCCCAGCAGCTGGAGAAGACCTTTACCGCGGAGATTGTGTTCGGAAATCGGAATATCTATCCGGAACCAAAGCAGGAATCCTACCGATTGCAGTGAGTAATCCCGTAACAGAACATTTGACTATCTATATTGAAGTTAATTTAGTTCTCTGTTCATTGCTTATAAATTTACTATCTGTTCAGTAATCGTTTTGGCATAGGTTGAATCTAAATTGAAGAGCTAACAATAGAAGTTTAGTCAAATAAGAAAATCATTTAAATTTAAATTGATATAAATATAATTGAAAGATTTGGTTTTTTTATTCAGTATATTTACAATATCAAGATTCCCTCAAAAAACATCTAACACCTTAACCTTTATTCGATACCAGATATTATAATCGGCCCAGTGAGATCGGAGCCATTATAGTGGCCTTCGTGGAGAGCTTTCGTTTGAACCCCGATTTCTGGACGGCTGGCACCATGGACGGTATCCTTAAGCGCGGCGTGAAGTTGACCAAGAAAAGCGCCGACCTAAACTACAAGTCGGAGGTTAACGACTTCGATATCATTCAGCAGGTGGTAGAACGCGATGCCGCCGTGGAGATCAAGATCCACTTCTCCGGCTTGCTGAAGAACGAGCCAAATATGTTCAAGGCGCTTTCGCTGTTCTTCTCCAAGTACAATGCCTGCATCTTTACGTCCCGCGATCTCTTCCTGCTGATCTGGAAGCGCTGCCTTAACTCGTACTATATCTTCGATCCCAATGGTCGTGATGAAAACTGCGAGCGAGATTTCGAGGAGGGCAAATGCTCGCTGATGGCCACTCGCTTTACTGAGCATCTGGTTCACCTGATCACCAAGTTTAGCGATCTGCAGCCGCAGGATGAGTTCAACATCTTTGAGATAGCCTTGACTCAGTATGGAAAACTAAAGGAACCACCCCTGAGGCCGGTGGAAAATGAGGAGTACCACAAACTCTGGGCGGTGGTCAATGAGAACTTTGCGGTGAAAACTGCGGCCACGGGTGGCATTCACCAGCCCATCTCCGGAAATGAGAAGAATGCCTCGCTGGTTGTGTCGCTGATAGCTCTCATTTACTCGGAATTCGAGCTGGCTAAGCTCTGGAAACCGGGCACTGTGGATGATATCATAAGGTATGGCGTGGCCTACTATAAAACACTACGCAAGAAGTTCCGTCTGGATGGCAAGCGCTGGAAGAACAAGAAACCCCATTTGAATGTGGTGGATCTGCCGGAAATGTTCCTCATGGGTGCCTTCAAGGCCACGGTGCGCAAGCATCCCTTTATGATTAATGGCCATGTGGCGGACTGCAAGAACTATTTGGAATCCCAGCTGACGATGGCCCTGCATCAGTTGTTCAACATGCCCCAGTGGCCATCGGCCTTGCTGCAGATCGATAACTCAGTGATGGCTTTGTGGCGCGACAAGGAGTTCTTCTATGTCTTCGATCCCTTCCGGCGGAATCGAACGGGTCTGGTGGTGGATCCCGATGACTATACCATTAAGGGTCTGGCTGTGCTGCAACTACACGCCACTTTTGACTCCTTTGTGCGTGTGATCTACATGAATGCTCTGAAGATGCGACGTGGTGGCAAGTTCTTCATCCATGGGATTCGGACGGGCTGCATCAGACCTCTGCAGGTGATGACACCGCAAACGAACAAGTTCCCGGGTCTGCAGATGGGTCTGCCCACCTTCACGGATGAACCGCCAATACCCGAGCTGAAACAGAAGAAGAGTATCGAGAGCATTCCGGAGGAGGATCGCTTCCCCACCGTAGATGAAAAGGAAATGGTGGAGGAGCTGATCAACATGATTATTAATAGCATTATTAAGGAGTTGCCGGAACCACAGCCGAAGAGGCCACATATCTACAGGCCAGCCCAGAAGGTGCTCTTGCGCACGGATCAGGAGAATCTCAAGGCCCTGCGGCTGAAGATCAAGCGAGGCTATGAACTGGGCCAGGAGGAGGAGGAGGATCTGAAGAGGGTGCTCACCGTGGAGGAGGAGGTGGCTCTCAAGAGCAACTTCAAGGCGTTGCCAGATGGTTCCTGGATCATCGTGGGTACCACGCAACTTCCTCAGTTGGACGAGGAGATGGCCAAACTTGGAGGCCTTCTGGCTGGCTTGGTGGCCATGGCCGTTTCCTCCAAGTACAAGCTATCCACCTGGAATGCTGATCTCATTGAATTCTCCTTGGAGTCGGCAAACAGCTTCGGAGATGATTACCAGAACTATGAGTACATATTGGCCTGCCTTTTGGCCAAGAAACTACCGGATATAGCCATTGGCGAGAGCAACTTTACTTTGGAGGTGAAAAAAATTGTGAAGTCCTCGATAATGGTACCTCTTCGCCAGGTCCTGGTGGATCTGCTGGTGGATAACAACAGACTGCTCCTCGTTTGCCAGCGCTTCTCCTGCGTGATCTTTAAACGCTATAACTTTGTCTACATGTTTATTGGCTTCCCCTGCAATGCCATTGGTTATAGGAAAGGTGGATCTGGACCAGCTTGCCTGCTCCGATTTGTGGAACTGGATGCTTTGATCAAGCGCATCGAATTCGGTTGCAACCCCCAGGGCTGTTCGGTGATGAACTTCATCGTGGCCTGCATCCAAATGGTTGATAATAACATCAGCGGGAGGTTCCGACCCTGGCGCAAGGAGGATGATGATAAAGAGGTCAAACAGGAGACGGCTCGGCAGAAGAAGCTGCGCGAACAGCGGCTGGAGAAGATGCGCTTTATCGACGAGGAGCTCCAGAAGGAGAACGAGCGCATCCAGATGTTCCTCAAGGCCAAACAGGAGCACATGGACCGGAAGGCTGGAAAGAAACGTGAGTACCTATAAGGGAGATCTTTAATTTTTTGGTACAAATTAATTTTTACCTTTTTAATTTCGTTTTTTGAACATCGGATATTTCTTTTTCAGGGACTCAAAATAATAATTGTAATTATCTTTCCATATCCTTCATACTTTGTATATTAATAATTTTTTTAATATTCTGGAAGAGTTGTGATAAGGGTTGAGCAAAAAAATAATACAGCAAAACAAAATGATTAAAAGGTGCAGGCTTATACGTTTAAAATTATGTTTATATAGACTGTTTTAAGAACATCAGCATAATTGGTTTTCGTATTTATCGAACCCCCACGATTTTGCGCCCTAAAAAATACCACAACACTTAATTGCATTCTTGAGAGTGGCATATCATTTTTATTGTGACGCAAATGATTTGAAATCTTAATTTACAATTCATTTCTTATTACATTTGAAGTGAAATAAAAGATTTGAGTACTTTGTTAATCAAGTTCACATCTATTCCCAAGGCATTTCAAACGATGAAAGGGCTTTTCAAAACACAAAAACACTTAAATGTTTGTAGAGGCGCCTGTTTTCGATTAATTTAGATAAAAAACAACATTGTTCGTGAAACAATTAATTTTGTAAGAATCTAAATGTAACGGGTCACAGCCTAGCCAAAAATTAGTCGTAAACTGTCAAAATTATATAAAACTTGAATTTAAAGTCCAGTAGGCGGTGATTCATTAGAGAGGGTAAAAAATCCATATTCTGAGGTAAATAAGCATATAAAATTGTTTCCTCGTAACTATTTAAAAAAATACGCCTGTTTTTTTTTAAATCTATAAATTACAAAACAGGCGCTTTTACATACATATGTGTTTTGTATTTTATTAGGCCTATTCAACACATTAAATGCCATGAGTATTGATTTAAACACAAAAGTAATATTACTGGTTTATGCATGTATGTAAGTCGTCAAATATATACACCCAGAAGACACAGTTTAAAAACAAGATTTATTTTGAGAAATAAAAAAATCATTACTTTTATATTTTGAACATTAAAAAAGGATTTATTTTAATTTTTTTTTATATAAGCAAGGAGAAGACTATCATTATTATTATAAAATATTATAAAATATATAATGGTGACCGTCACTTTTTTTTCATAGTTTTCTATTAAAAATTGTTTATATTTAATTGGTCAACAAATTAGTAATCAAAACAACAAAAACAAATTTTAATAATATTTTAGTAGTTTACATTTTCTAACACAAAATTTTTGTTGTAATTGTCGTTATCTATAAAACCGTTTTGGTTATTTTTATGGTATATTCATAGTTTTATTTAAATTAGATTATAGCGCTTCTTTATTTGGACTTAGGATTAAATATAATATTTCTGTCATTTATGTAAACAAACATCATTTGCAGCCGAGTACCGTGACATTGGCATCGACGAGGGCGAAGGCGAGGAGGGCGACGAGGAGGACGACATGGTCGGCATTGAGGATGGCGAGGAGGAAGGGGAGGGCGAGGAGGAAGTGGAGCTAAAGCACCGTCCGGGCAAGAAGCTGCCGAAGGAACTTCGCCGTGCCTACAAGCCCCGTCCCATCATGTTCGGCTACAGGATGCGCGAGAAGGACTGCAACTTCAAGATCCAGGGCAGCCTGGCGCTCGAGGGCCGTGACGAAGGCTCCATCAAGACGATCAAGCCATGCTACTTCGCCTCCGCCCTGGCCATCATCAGTTGCTCCTTGCGTCCTTTAAACCAGTGGAACTCGTACCGCATTGACCGGGTGATCAACAATGCCAAGGCCATTTCCACGGGGGTCTGTGAACTGGAATCGGTGTTTGAACGCGTGGTTCGCCACGTGACCATCGACGATTATGAGTTCGACATCTGGATCCGGTGCTTTGAGGCGGCTGGCATGTGGACTCCAACGCCGGTGAAGAAACCCGGTTCTCCGGATGTGGGTCTCATGCTCTTCAAGAAGAAGTTTGGCAAGTTGCTGAACCTGCGCAAATACATGATCATCTTTACGCCCAATGGAAGCTATGCCATCTACCACGACGAGTTCTTCCACCTGTTCGATCCCTATGGTAGTATGGAGAAACCTGGAGGAGATGAGGAGCAGGAGGACGAGGGTGACGAGGAGGGAGGAAAGAAGAAGAAACGCTGCCCCAAGGGTCCAAAGCGCTGGCCCGAAAGAAACACCGCCTCCTGGGTGCTCCTCTACGATGTGGATTCCCTGATCAAGTACATCGATGAACGCAGTGCAGCCAAAGACTGGAAGGAGAAGAACCTGTACAAGTTCTTCGTGGTGGATGTGCTGTCGCACAAGAAGGCGGCACCGAATGCGAGAATCCTGCAGCTGCTCACCGATCTCTCGATACCGATGACCTGCACCAACAAGCAGTACGGTAGACCCGAGTACGAGATCTGTGCCACCAATGAATCGCTGGGATGGTTGGAACTGGAGAACTGCCTGCCCGTCTGGAGCAGGCTCAATCGGCGGAATACGGCGGGCAAGTATCGCAACCTGCCCATCAGCAAGATCAAGAAGTTCGACATCGAGATCGAGGGTCGCTTGTGGTCTCTATGGGGCAACCTGCATCCGGAGGCTCCTGTCTTCGAGGACGATGTGAGGGGCCGTCAGTATCTGGGTTGCTATGTGATGGCCTGTTGTGCGGCCAGTGTCTATCGGTTGATGGACTGGAGTCCCCATCTCCTGGACACCATCGTGGTGAGCGGAAACACCTACTTCAAGGAGAGCATCGACCAGATCAGCAAGGAGGACTACGAGTTCTCGCTGGAGAACCTGAACATCGACTGCTCCATGGACACCATCAACTTTGTGGTGCACATCGAGCATGTGTGCTACGGAAAACTTTACCGCGTTCCGACTTTCAACCGGATGAACCTTTCCGAGGCTCTGATCTACTTCTTCAGCCACTATCAGTTTGGAATAGTCAGTGTGCGAAAGCGATCGCTGGCCATCGGGTTCTGTCCCGGTCACGATGGCGGATACTTCATGTACGATTGCCAGGAGAAGGACCACCCGCTGTTTCCCAAGCAACAGGGCGCCTCCTACATGCTGCGCACCCGGCATCTCCAGGTGCTCCTCTACTGCGTGGTGGTCACCCTGAACGTGCCCTTCTACAACATCGACTTCAGCATCCACAAGGTGGAGATGCTGCGCGAAGGAGCCACCGTGGAGAACGAGGAGGAGGAGGGCGGCGAAGAGGGCGGACCTTGAAGGGAAGCAGGAGATTTGTTTGGTATTCAATGGGGCAGACGCTGAAAATTAGTTACTACTTGTTTGGATAATATATTTTGAAATGGGAATAAAAAGCAAAACATTTTATTTTCAATGAATCATTTTTCGGGATTGTTTAAATGCCAAGCTTTAAGTACTCACCTTAAGCTCTATATTTTTGGCTATGGAAATCCTTTTTTAATGTGGTTTGATTCTAGTTTACTTCTTCATCTGCATTGGTAATTTAGCTTTGCAGAAAGAAAGTGCAGACCTTTTTTTCGGACCATAGCTTAACTTAATTAATTTTAATAATGAAATGCTCAATTTCATTATTTTTTTAATTGTTAAAGGCACTTTATGTTGAAATCCAAAGCGTGCTGAAAAACAATTCCATTTTGATGTCTGCTTAATCTTGTTTCAAGATTTCCATAAATAGAATTTATTCGCTTTACCCGCTTCGTGACTAATGGAACCCAGCCAGAAATTATCAAAAGCAGATTCTCTTCAAAGTCGAAATTTAATCGGGTCTCTAAGAACTAAGCTAAACATTTAACAACAATCGGATGACGCATGGTCCGATGACTCGATGTCGTCAGGCGGTGACTCAATGCTGGATGACTTAATGCCGCAGACGCAGCTGTTCCTCGGCCTGTTTGTAGTGATAGCCATCGGCACGGAGTTCGTGGGCGGGCTCTGGCTCCAGTTGCCCCTGGGTCTCCAGATCGGATGGAGCCATTGGCTGCTGGACATCCAGGATGTAGGGCATCTGCTGCTCCTCGGCTGGCTGATCCTGGAATTGCTGAGGCTGCTGTTCCTGGGGCTGATTTTCCACCTGCTGCTGCTGCTGCTCCTGCATCTGGTACTGCTGCATCTGCTCCTGGTATTGCTGGTAGGTGAGCTGCTCCTGGGAAGCTGGTGCAGGGGGCAGGTAACGATGGGCTGGCTGTTCCTGCTGCTGACGTTTCTCCATGACGGCTTCCTCGGGCGCCATCATCTCCATCTGGGGCATCATAATGGGCTCGGCATCCATCTGGGCAGGAACTGGAACTGGTGCTGGTGCAGGAGCAGGGGGCAGGTAGCGGGTGGAGGGAAGGGCTTCCTCCTGATCCGCTGGCGCGGGAGGAGTGAGCAGGCTGCTGGGCATCGCTTCCATCTGACCCTGTTCATTCGGCCGCATGTACTCCACCTGTTCGGGAAGTTCGCGCAGCTCCTGCTGCTCGATGCTCATGGACACAGCGTGCTCCGGACGAGGAGGCGGAAGGTAGCTGCTGCTGGGCTGCAGGTGCGATACATCAGCGGCGGCCAGGCAGGCGCACAAAGCGAGGGTCAGGCAGAAGTATTTCTGAATGGAATGAAAATGTATTAATTTGCTTATATTTAAATAAGAAATAAATGCATTTATTTGTAAAAATTAAATTTGTAAATTCAGTTAAAACTTATATTAAAATTTTACTTAAACGGAACTCCTATTAAAAAAAGAATCTCTGTTTCCTAAAAGTTTTTCAGGAAACTTAATTTTTTGAGCGATGGTTTTTTAAACGTTATCGCAACAAGGTTGGTTATGGCTATCGTAATGCAATGTATGTTTAAATAGTATTTTGAAATTATCTGATTTGTAGAAGATGCAAAGCAAAAATTGAATTGTTAAAGTCTTTAACTAAAACAAGAGAGAACGCTATAGTCGGGTGCCCCGACTATCAGATACCCGTTACTCAGGTAAAGGGAGTGCGAGGGAGATGGAGATAGAAACTTTGATCACGCATAACTTTTTAACGAATGGTCCGATTTGAAAAATTTCTTCTACATTTCGATAGGTATTGATAAAGACAATAAAACTGCATTTTTACTTTTCCGAAATATTTAAATCGTATATAAGCGATTGTGGGCGTTAAAGGGGGCGTGGCACATTTTTGAAACAAACTTGCGCTGCGTAGGAACTCCTAGAATCTGCATGCAAAATGCCAATCTTCTAGCTTTTATAGTTTCCGAGATCTCAGCGTTCATACGGACAGACAGACAGACGGACAGACGGACAGACGGACAGACGGACAGACGGACATGGCTAGATCGACTCGGCTAGTGATCCTGAACAAGAATATATATACTTTATAGGGTCGGAAACGCTTCCTTCTACCTGTTACATACTTTTGCACGAATACAATATACCCTTTTACTCTACGAGTAACGGGTATAAAAATGAAGTCTAAAATTTAAATCCTTTTTTTGTGACTGCTTGATAGTGCTGTACTACTAGTAATCCTTTTTTTGGAGCTCTTGGTACCCATTGCGAATACTTACCATCTTGTTGGATGTTTGGCTGTGGAGCGTCTGATGTCGGAATAGATGGAAGTAATGATATTTATACGAGTACAGCTTCAGAGGAGACCTTCGGGTGGTCAATAAGTTCAAACAGTGGGCTTCGAGGCGGGTTCCGTTATTTGCGAAGACCATCGATTTGTCGTCGGTTTTGAGCTTTGTTTTTTTTTTTTGCGCATCTCAACAAACAATCAACAAACAAACATTCGAAATGCCTAAATGCCCAAATATTCAAGCTGAATCATCGCCACCGGCCGCCAAGCAAACCAAAGCAATCCGATCCCATCCGATCCAAGTCAAGCCATAGCGAAGCCTCAATTGGACTCAGTTTAAGCCGCTTTTGGCTATTTTCGTACCCTTGCATGGGGTAATTACTTTTTTTTAGTGCCCACAAGGAAGTTTTAAAATATATTTTAAGAAAACAATCCATAGCAGTTTGTTTTATTTGGTATGATTGTTCAACGCTTAAATTTTATTTTAGTTATTTTTTATTTTATATAAACAAAGAATATACTTTAAATATGGCTATAAGTAAAACCAATTTAAGAGATTACTATTGACACCAAACATTAAAACATCATAGTTAAGGCTTTATAAAAGTTGTACAAAAAAAATAAATCGAACTAAAGAGTAATCATAAAGGAAAAAAGAATTATATAAAATCGAAATATAATACAAAATATACTTTTTAGTTTATTTTGAATATTATTATTTTTATTTGAATACCTTTGAATTTTAAAAAGCATTTTTTTATACAAGTGTTTATAATTCATGTAACAATAGTTTCGTTATTATGACATTTTGTTTGCTAATCAAAAAAGTATATTAAAGATGGGTACTTAAAATATGAATTTTGAAATAAGTATATTTAAGCAGTTTAACGAAGAATTTATTTGTGCATTGGTTATTAACTGTCTTAAAATCAACAGTTAAAATATATTTTCAATATTAGGCTAAAACAGGGTATTCAATCATGACCTTTAAAAAGAGCGTGTTTATCCATTTTCAGCGTGTCTTCTCTTTTTTTCTGTCTTCACCTGCTGACAGGTGCCACTTGACGGGGCGTTTGACAATCTCAATTGCGCTCGAGAGCTCCGGCTCGAGGCGTATAAACTGGAGCATGGCTGGTCTGGGGACCCAAGGTTCCTCGAATTTGCTTTTCACTCTGCGAATTTTGCACGTCCCCACCTGACCTTCGGGTGCGGATTTCACGGTCAATGGATGGGTCCAGCACCTGACCTAAGATGTCTCCGTGTATCCAAGGGGCCGGACCGGAAAAGCAAATACCCAATCATGCAAGAAATCCCATTCAACCTCAAGTCTAAAATTTATAATTGTGAATGCTGTTTTCTTAAGATTTCCATAAAATAGAGGGAACATTTTAAAAATAGAATTTACCATATCTTTAATTGTATGGCTGTACCTATTACTATTTTGAAATGCTTTATTTCACAAAATTCATAAATAGAGGTCATCGAATATAAGCTTTGGGAATTTAGTTTTATTACTTTTAATGTTTTTTTTTGCTTACAATTTCAGATTAAAAGTTTTTTTTTTTTAAAAAGTAGTTCGCAATATGTATACATTGTTTGTTTCTTTAAATGTGTTAGCAATTATAAATGGCACTGGTAAAGTAGTGGATTTTATTAAATCAATTTGTATGTCATATAGTTTTAGTGTGTGTGTTATGTGTTTTTTTCATCCAGTTGTCATGTTGTGAAAACTCAACACAGATCTGTAACTATTTTTCCACTTTCACATCGTTTACACTCCCCTTGGTGGGAAACGAACCAAAAACTGTTTTTATGTATATTTTTCGGTAGCGCTTTTGTAAATTGTTTTATAAGTGTTTTTATTGGATTTTCATCATCCCGGTCTGGATAGAGTATGTACGAGTGCAGTCGCTGCGGTCATCAAAGAAGCAACTTAAATCTTCGCGCCGACGACCAGTTCCAATCCGCCGGAGAGGATTGCATAGAGGGTGCTTCCAGCTGGTGCAACTCCTGCGGGGAACTGACCTTCTTTATAAAGAGCCACGTTGACACTAATTTCGTTCAGCCCCTTGTAAGCAATAGTGTGGACTCCATCGATTCAGTTCCATTTAAGGGATCAGCTGCTTTCTTTAGAGGTGTTCTCCATCCTCGTACAATTATCCAGAACAAACAGGCCGCCAGTCTGGCTAATCATCTGAATAACTGGGCCGTCGAGGCCATGGATCCTCCGAAAAGCGGGGGATCCTTCACTACTTTGCCCAACAGACATGGCCTTTTTAGCCGCAATCAACGTGTTCAAGATGAGGATGAACCCCCGCCACCCATAACTCCACTCAATGTGATTTCTACATTGAGTCCGCGATTCCAGAGCGATGATGAGAAGACCATTCGCAACTCAAGCCCTGTAAGAGTGGAGAAAAGAAACCCAAGGTCGGAAGCCCGAGGTCGGAAATTGGAGCAGGTCAAGGGTATCGAACTCTTGCGATCCACACCGCCCAGTCATCTGAGCCCAGAATTACCACGCGAACAAGATCGACGTCTTTCACCGGTTAATCCGTATACCAAAAGCTTTAGAAATCGAATCAAGACGAGTCAAGAACCTGCTACTTCCACTAAACACAAATTTAGTACGGATAAAGACGCAGGAATTCCTCGTCCGGGAATTTCCCTTAAGGAGGTAAAGAAGTTGAAGCGTCGCTATGCTTCTAATGATTTCTCCGGACCGGAGACCTCCAACCACTCAACGGAGCGAACCTTGGCCGGCAGTTATCCGAACAGTTCAGAGACCACCAGCCAGGCTCCCAGCAATGTGAACATCCAGAAGAAGCTCGTCGAGAAGCGGCTGCAGATGAAAAGGTTAACCTCAATGCGATCGAAGCTCAATGCGGAATTCGAGGAGACCCAAATGGAACTGGCTGACCTGGAGAGAAGACACCGAAGATCGCAGTCAGGACGAAGAAATCGAGAAAGCGGCGGAGCTCATCTCACGTTTTCACGGCTAGCACACAAAAGACAAAAGGATGAAAAAATAGAAGGCAAAAAGTTGGAAAAGAAAGATAAACTTGAAACTCTCCTAAAAACCCTACACGAACAGGATTTGCCGCATTTTAAGAGTTTGAAGGTGGAAAAAGATCAAGATCAGGATCAGGAGTATCTGGACAGCCATAAGCCGACTGCTCCGGCTCTAGAAACTGAAACAGACAGCGGGACTGAAAGCGATGAGGATTTAGAGATCGATTCCAGCACAGATAGTGCTTCATCAATGGAGTGTGAAAGCAAAGTGAAGAACTTTAGGAAAATATATAAACCTCTTCCATATCAGCAGAATTATCCGTTTGCCAATCTTGATACTTTCGACTTTTACATGCCGAACGCCCACGAACCCAAGGACAATTTCCAGCGATCGAAGCCATTGAGCAAAACTCGCAGCATCCAGGTCCTGGCGTCCTCGGCGCAGCGTGCCAGCTTCGGTGGCGTTGTCAATGATCCCCTGGAGGCAGTGAAGCGTATCAATACTCTGGAGGATGCGAGGAAAGTCCAGCAGAAAGCCCCTGAAGCTCATTTCTCGACGGTGGCCTGCGAGGAAAAGGAGGTGATCAGGCTGATCAAGAAGAAGCCGTATGTGACCCAGCCTCAAAAGGTCAAGGAACTCGATATTTCCCGAACACCAGTCCGTTGCCCCGATTCCGATTGCAGGCGGATGTCCTTTGTCTCGGATTTTAATAGCCACCTCCTCCTTGACCACCGATCCTTGACCATGGAGCGGATTAAGGCGAGGGAGACCAAGACCTTCTTTCTGGACACGAATACGACGCTGATGGACCAGCCCAAATGTCATATGCTTTATATGGTGCGGGATAAGGTCTTCGACACCAAGGGCAGGGAACTGTGCGATCTACTGCCCGTCCTGGTGATGAGTGCCCGCACCCGGTTAAGGACCGTTTTGGCATCCTTTGGAGTTCGGTCGGCACGAGCCATCAAACAGAAGAGACCCGGTGGCGGTAAAAAGTTCTTCGTTCTTTGGCTTACCGGATTGGTGCCGCGAAATATAAAACTCATGGCAACGGTTTCTATGTGGTCCACCCTAGGTTCCGATTTGGCGGATTGCGTCAGTGTTAATACCACCCAAATATACGATATCCGGGCACCCAACGCGATGGGTCCCATCTGCCGCAGTCGCTGCTCTATGATGGTGCCCATGAGTATGATCAAGCGGATGACCGACAAAGGACGCAGATTCCTGGCCATCCAGGTGCAGGTCTACTGAGGAGTAGTCACAAACGAAGGCAAAATTTTACCAGTGATTGGATGATTTCACCAAATACAAGTTACTAATACCCTTTTTTTTAACCAAGTGTTCTTGTCATTTTTAATAATTGAAGTTGGGCGGGATTATAAGCTATTTAAATAATATGAGCATGGAAATAAAATAATTAGAAATGTTAAACAATTTTTTAAAGGGGTTTATCAAACTCACATGACTTCGACCAATTTATAAAACCTAAACAAAATAATAAACGCGATTGCTGAAAATTCCGAATGAAACTTAGTATTAAATAAGAAGTGAAAAACTTACCTTTGTATTAGTAATATAGAAAAGTTCCAACAAACAAATTATTTTAGTGCGCAAAGTTCTCTCAAAAAGCTGGCATACTTTTAGGCTTTATGAGCAACGTCCTCCAATTTATTCGAAATATTCTGTTGCCTTCTTTTTTGGGAATTGTATAGCTGGGCTTTGAGACGTTCAAATCAATAAATAGTTTATTGGCTTGAGCTTGTTCGGGTGGATATGCCATAAGTATTTATCACAGTGAATAGTCCAAAAAATAATGATAATGATCTGAGACAATTTTTATAAAACAAAGTTTTGTTACATGTTCAAAACTTAGCTTTTTCTGTCTTATAACACTAGTTACATCGAAAGCACTCACTCAGTTGTCAATCACAAAAAATACGCAAAATATAATTTATTTTTTGTGTGTCACTTAGGGAACGTAAATTTTAGATTTTAAAATTTCACTCTATTTGTAAATTGAGTCCTCAAGTAAACGATTTTCCCCTCTTTCGGCCCAAAACCAAGATAAGTGAGGTGCCGACCATGTCGTCTCAGTTCGACAAGAAGTGCGGGGGTTCCAGCAGCGGGGGCTCCAGCGGCAACGACGAACTGGCGACCATGGATCCCACAGAGAGCAACTTCGGCCTGGAGCTGAAGCCGACTCCCAAGCAGACCTGCATTCCGGAACATCAACGCCATAGATTGGCCATTTCGGATACCAAGTAAGTTGGGATTTAATTTCATATTTTAATTGTACATTTAGAAGTCATTAAAGAGGATAAGTGTGCTGTCTTGCTAAAGAAAAGGGCCGTCCATTACGTCTTCATAGATTGTTGTATGGCGAATTGATTACATGCAGAAAGGGGATGTCAAAAATTACCAAAAACTCAAGGTGGTAATACATGGCCAGCTTCTAAAGCTCCTCGTTTTGCTATTCTTATTAATACCAAAATGATATGCTTAAAAATGCATATAAAAAAATATCAATTTTTAACCAGCTTATACTGGCTTTTATTGTTTTAAAAGTAATCGAAAGATATTTAAAGACTGTAATTTAATTTTAATTAGAAACAGCTTAATAATAAATCAGTTTGGACAGCAACTGTATTACAATCTGTATGGAATATTTATTTTATTTATAAAGTAATCATAATTTTTATTTTTTTATATATTATATTATAGAAGTTATTAATTAAAATCATGAAGAATACAGACAGATTGAACACATTGGTGATTGTTTCCTGAATTCCGAATGAATTGATTTGTTGATTTAAAAAAAACTTTAATAATCATTACTTGAAGCGCTAATAGAAGGCCATAACTTCCATTTTATTTATTTTTTGCAGCGTATACCAGCGGAATATTGGCTACGATATGCCGGACAAGTCCTGGTCTGTTCTGTATTTTGGTGCCGGCAAGGACAGAGCTATGAAGTAGCGACAATAAAACCGCAGACCAGACAGATGACCCGGTCCCCATCACAACATCCCGTACTAGCACCAATTTAAATCGAATGTCTGCAAGCGCCTGGCCCACTGATTGACTCCTTCGCCACCATATCCATCCACCAGTCATCCATCAGATGTCGCGAAATGTTATATAAAATTGAAATTCGCCCTCGTGCCAGTGCATATGTGATCTATTTGTGTGGGTTGTGGTACGGCTGCAATTGATGATGTTGTCGCCGGAGATTCTGATATTTACGATTGTGATTAATGGAGACAGCGTCATTGAGCGCGATCTGCGGCGCTTCAGACATATAGTACGATAGTATTTGCACAACGATCGCAGAGCAATCCATGATGTCATTCATGGCACCCGACACATTGAGCCAAGATTGCTCTTGAGAAGTGTCATTTATATCAAAAGCGGAAATAATGGCTTAATGAGACAAATGACGCGACACTGACACATCTGACAGTTTCAAAATACGTGTGAAATTCATTTAATTAATGCCCAGTTTTTGCAATCATCTTTCCAATGCTAGTTATACGAAATTTGGCTATCGGTTTCAGCACGAAATGCTAATCTCCCAATGAATAATCTAACGTAGATCTTTGTTTAGTTTTTGTAGGGGAACCACAAAAAGTGTTTGTAAAGGTATTTTAAAGCAAATACAATGATCTCTTGAATTAATAATCTAGGCTTACTAATTTTAGGCAGACAGGTAATAAATTTAAAAGGGCAGGCCGCAAATGTTTTCTATAAAGATTGGTTATATGAGTATGCCTTAAAGTTATCGTTAAGATGTGTAGGAAAGGTGACAGTGTCTATAAGTTCAAGAAGATAACATAATCTATATTTTAAGTTGTAAAATATATATAAAATATCTGATAAAAGAAACTGTTTCTTTAAAATACTTGTAAACCATTATTATAAGTCTGAATTTTGGCTTCCGTGCTCAAGTGACTTTTTGTGATTCCCCCTTCTATAAATTTATGGTCTGTCTGCGTTTTAAAATAGTTCCGAAAATAGCTTTCTTTCAAGCATGCCAAAATCTGTTTGTCTGCTCGTTAGCATATCTGCATATACTGAATATTTGGCACTGCATGCAGATGGGTGGACTTAAAGATTCCGGACCACATGTCAACTTTAAACCCATCTAAAGTGTCTGACACAGATAATTTATTTTATAAAAAAAAATATTTAGATTAGGATATAAGTATTCGAAATGGGTTAAAAAAATATTGCATTTATTCTTATCTACAAGTGTAATCTTTGATTGCCCTTGCATTGCGATAAGATAACGTTTATATTTCTGTAAATTCTTTTTATAAACTTCTTGATATTAAGATTTTTCCAAGACCTTGGCTGTCAATCACAATGTTTACAATGGGCCAAACCAATGTCTCATTTCCGTTGTGTATTTTTGATTATTCGCTGCATATTTTTCCCATTGCAAACTGCAATTTATAAGTGAGCTGAAAGTGGCAGTGACATCAGTTCGCACTCGCCTATAACAAGAACATATTTATACCATTCAAGTGAAAAGTGAGATCAGATCTGGGCAATTACGAAATTTTTAAAAATTGTTTGGTCTGTGAAAGGTCCATTTATTTGGCCAAATTTCTGCTAACACTGAGAACTCTCGTTGCAAATAATATATACATTTGCCTATTTGTTTGCCACATTTTGTGGCCTGCTCGTTGCTGTGTTCTAATTGAAATGGACCACAAAATTGCTCTCCTCTGGATGCGGCACGCCGCAAACTTCAAAGTTTCGCTTTACTCCGAACGCTTCTGATTGATGGTTATGATTGATGGAGTCGCACTCGATTTTCGTTTATTTTTTTGCTCGCGTATGGTTTTTTGCATTCGTTTTTCGCCAATTTGATACAATTGAACTTTGTCGTATGTCCAAAACAAATTCTTTCCATACATTTCGCATCATTTGCATTAAAAATATGGGCAAGCTCAAAGTCCAAAGTCGCCTGTGTTTTCCTTTCCCCTTTTTTGTATGGCTGGTGTTTTTTTTTTCTTATGCGGTAAAATCTCACATTTCCATAAGGCAAACATGAGCATAAGCATAAAATTATATATGCACAAGAATTGGCAGAGCCATCGAAGCAACAGCAACTGCACTCGCAAGTTGCAACAATCTGAGCAGTACACTGGAAAAAAATGTTCCCTTTTGGACAAACAATATATATTACAGAAAAATACATAGATTTGTAAATAAAAAGGTTGCAATTCTAAAATAATTGTTAATACAATAGTTAATATGTAGATTTTGTAGGTTTACTACATTTTTATTTTATATATTCAGAGCTAGATTAACCAGATTTAAACGATTAATAAGATATTAAAATAAGACTTAAAACCAATTAAAACAATTTGTAAGCCAAGAAAAGAAATTTGTACTATTGTGAATCTGTATTTGTTTTAATAATAAAATATATATAATATAATTTTGTGTGAAAGAAAATGTTTTGTTGAGTATATTTTTGATAATGGAGTCTTGCTACAAACAGAAATATTCTGAATAATTGGATAAAACAACAAAATCTCAAACCAAATAATGGTTTTTTTTACCCTTAACGTATTTTGTAATAATTTTGTACCAAAAAGCATTCAGTGTATGTTTGCGAATCCTATTTTGTGCAAGTGCAACATGATTGGATAAGGGGGGACAATTGGGAGCGGGGGTTTCTTTGCTCTTGCCAAATTTCGCTTCACTTGTTGTGGCTGTAATTGCTGCCGTTTTCGAGGGGCCAAAGGGGCGGTGTGCGGTGGGCGGTGGGTGGTGTGCGGTGGGTGGGGGCCAGAGGATTGGTATCTGTCATTGACATGGATGGTCGTCGTGGTTCGTGCTTGCAGCTTAAATGCGTTTTGCATAATTTTAAAGCCTCTTTAAAGCGAAATGCAATTACGGGTTGCGATTTTGTGACCGAAACTATTTCGCTCATTTTCGTTTTTTTTTTTTCGTTGCAGCAAATTGAATTTCACTCTTCGCTGCACATCGATGGGGAGGGAGGAGGGGAGGAAAGAGAGATTTTTCATTTCCCATGCGTTGTATACGTGTTATTTGCGAATTCGCAAAGCGCGAACCATTTTGATCAATTTCTATTTCTATGCAATTACTTTCTGCCAGTTAGAGAAAAATTGATTAATTAGCCAGTCCATATGAAATATGCTCAATCAATTACTGATGATGCCGTGCAAAAAGGTTTATGGCCCACATCTGTCGTTAGTTCTGTCAATTATTCACAAATGATGAGTTTAATGAAAACGAAAACTAATATTCTAAACACAATTTTCAAATTACTCACGAGCTGCAAAAGTTGTTTAGGTGATTCAGGTAGCGGATTCCGTTTATTCACATCGATAAGAATGGCTAGAAAGGCCCAGATGATTCAGATATCTGCGACTTTTGTGATGTTGAGTCAGAGTAGTTGCAGAAATGTTAAAACAAAAATGTATCACGTTTTATTTCGGCATTGATCGTTTATAATTTTTGGGAATCAAACGACACAAACGACGCTCCCTAATTGAACTTGAACTTGGTGTTAAGTGACAGCAATTGAAATGTCTTAATTTCCACCCCCAAAAATTTGGGTCAATTTCTACTGAAATTCTTGGAATGCAAACAAGTGAATAATTATGGTTAAGCAGACTCACGCCAAAAATTTTCTGAAAACAATTTATCAAAACTTGCGTAATTTTTTGAATAATTTTGAATATGCATAAAACCAGAAACAAAACCGCTGCCCCAGTGGCCTAAACATTGTTGAACTATATGGCTTGTGAATGCCGTCTAAGCGTAAATATATTGAAAATCGATTAGTGCAAAGTGAACAGGAAAATCAACAAAATGGAAATGACAACGCCAGACAACGTGGCTCTGGGAACTGGGGGCCACGCATAATTCTTGAGCTGGTGGCTTCGGGCCTATTGTACTGAGAAAAAAAGCCAAAGAAAACAACCTGTTTAAGATTAATAAAATTTTCATGATCACGTTAGGTTTATCTAAAATACGTTTATATCTATCTGAAAAATTTTATTTGGTATATAAAGACATTTTTAGTTAATATATACATACATATTTAATATTTATATACATATAAAAATGTTATGATATGGAACATTTATTATTTATAAATATTTAAAAAAATATTACAAATTTGACTTTATTATAGTTTCATTTTGGAACTTAATTTCGGACGGTGAGAATAATATTTTTTATATATAAAAATTGTAATAATTGAGAAAATTGTAAAACTGTATTAATTTGGATAAATAAATTTTATTTGAAGTGGTAGGAAGGTCATAAATTAAGATAATTTTCATTAAACTTCTAATAATAATTTTAAAATTGTAGGAAACCTAAACATAGTTTTTATCAACTGGTTAAACTGAATTCTTGAATTAATTTTTTCTCTGTGCGCAGTAATCATCAATGACAAAGTTTGTTCGCTGCCGGGGGACAGGTTGCAGTTGGCTCCGACTGCTGACCACCGGTCACCAGTTTGCAGTATCGAGTAACCAATGACCACCAGCACCATCGCCAGCTGCCCAACAAGTTGTCTTCAATTAGCGCCAATCGCAGCACAACAACGAAAAGCAATTAAGTCACGCAGCACTAACCAACTTGGGTGTTCTCCGGCCCCTTATCAAATATTTTTTAATTGAAAACTTATTACTGGAAGTATCCCAAACTTGGTTATCGGCTAAGTAAGTTATGTTATGAAGAGATTTGCATAATTGGAAACACGTTTAAGGTATTCATCAGTGCCTCTCTCCTCCGCTGGCAGATTTGCATAGTGCAGTACTCACCAGATACTTGGATGATTCAGAGATGTAACCTTCAATTGGTTAGACCCTAACTATATCGCCAGTAAAAATTTAATTGGAATCGACTGCCTTTATTGAGCAATTGTCTTCGAGCAAATGCAAGTTGCCTTTTAGTTTCAGCATATTTATTCGCATTTTATTTTCTTTTCTCAATTTCGATTTTTCGGCTTTGGTATCGGTGGTGCGATTCAAATATGTGGCGATCATTTTGGACCAAATTTTTGCTCTTATTTCTTATTAGTGGAGCATACCCAGACGCAAAACCCTGAGCACCGACACATGTTGCGCCTGCCGGTCTTTATTTAAGTTTTTATATATTTGGATATAGCCGAAATGTGCGAAAACTTAAGACATTTGCCACATCTGGCGATTGTAATAGGCAGGAAACTATCTTGGTAATGCGGGAATTATTTGCCTGGGCTTATTTGTTTTAAACTTGTCGAAAGGTTAAGTGAAATTACTTTCAATTTATTTGTTATCCAACATGAGAACTAATTGATTTTCTGGGCTTTCCATAGTCTACTTTCATTTATTTAATTTCTGTTCAAATCACTCTGTTCCCAGATGGAACACTCTGTTCTCAGGAGTAGAGAGAAAAAATTGCAACCTGTATAAAAAATCCAACTTTATGGCAGTACACAGTCATAATAATAATATCCAACACCCAGCGCTCCCTAATATATCTGTAAATGTTGAAGAAGTCTGATATATGAAAAGGATGGATCACAAAGAGGAAATTGTCGTTCTTTTATTGTCATAGTTAAAAGTAATGAAGAAAATCAAATTTTTCTAATTTATTACACCGAAAGAAGTAAAACTTAACAGTCTAATTTTATCTAAGGAATATTTCCTATATATCCATAACGTCTAGTCTTATTATTTAAGAAAGTCTAAGATATTCCACCTCCCGAAATAGTATTGTTTATTTTTGAGCGCCACTTTCTTTTATTCTTTTATTGTTGATCAACCCTTTTTTCCCAGCCCCCTGCCAATACCGCATTTTATTATTTCTCTGATAGAAATACTTTTCTGACTGTGCTGTGACCTCTTCGATGGGTCAATGTCACGCCAGAATAGACGCACGATGAGTTTGTTTAGGCTCTCTTCTCGGGTCGGCCGAGGAAATCTTTAAATTGCCATAAATTACAAGAATTAGAGGCCTAATGTTAGATACGGCTGCCAAAGTTGCGCAAACATTCGCCGGAGTCAAGTGCAGAGTGTCGATGGACGGAATAGAACGAGATCGAAACGAAGGCGTATTCGGACACAATTTAAACGGAATTAATGGGTCTGGCCTTTGATAGCCCCAAAAAAGTTGAGCTATCGCATAAATCATGGGCGACCTTCCTCAGTGAAGATCGTTATTGTAGTTTCTTTTCGAATTTTCCGGGTGTTTATGGCCGCCAAAAAATGTAGTCACCCAATTCCCCTTAAGAATTTTATAATGTAACCATTCGGTCATCAAAGATAGCCTGATTTTATTTCTCCTACACCATAAAGAAAATTTCTTGATTTATTTTTGTTCACAAATGTTTATTTGCTATAATTTATGCCTGTGCTTATATTTTTTAATTGGTTTTGTATTTGTAATTTTCTATTTACTTTGTTCTCAAATAGTTTTAAAGGAATTTTTAAAATATTTTTTCAAGTTGGAACAAAATAGTTTTATAATGTGTGAAGAAAGAATCTTAATTCTCGACCGCAAATGCCGTATTCACAGGTTAATATTATTATACAAGTATGGCCAAAAAGAAATTTTTTAAATATCTAAGGTACTGCTTAGATAAAAGTACTTAAAAACCAAAAAGAATTATTGTTTTCTTCAAATTGTTTATTAATATTTAACACAATATTTGATTTTATGCAAACATTTATTTTCATAACTGTACTTAACTACCACTAACATTTATTAATATTCTTAGAAAAGCTATAATTAAAATAATGTTAAGTGCATTTTTTCTTGGTGTATGCTCGTAACATTACACAAATGCTGATGTTTATGCACGGATTTTTTTGGGGCAGCTGCCGCACATGTTGGCAGCGCGGCGCCATGCCACGCCACCCACTCAATGCCAATGTCCAGAGCAGATGGCGGCACGCTCACCCACCCACCCACATCCATATTCACTTCCACACCCAGATCGGCCCCACCCACATCCACCGCCCAACGACCTACGCCCGGCGATTCTATTTCGATTTGGCAGTCATCCCTATTTTTAGCCAGTATGGATCATCCTGTGTGGCCAAGCATGGTAACTCTTTCACGTACCATAAATTAATCTATTTCGATTCGCGATTCCCATTTTCCTGCCGGGAAACTATTCCCCATCGAAAAATTATGATCCATTTGTCTTCATTGGGGGCTCCATATTTTTTCAAATTACTTTTTTGTTTACAATTTGTTTGCTCGATTATTCAAATATATTTTTTCTTGAGTGCGCTTTATTTGTTGCGCGTTCTGTAAACATTCCGTTTTGTTTATCAGCTTACAAAGTGCAGCAGATTAATAATAAACTGGTCCGTCAATTTGATCACTTTATTGGGTGATTGGTTCACCCTCTACGCCCATCCTTTGGGGTTTCATTTCCTTATACACTGGCTGAGGTTCTTACATTTTCATGCATAAGATTGAAGTGCCAATATGAAAAGTATAAATGTTCTTTGAAATGAAAAGATAAGTAATGTGTCTTCAAAGTCAATAAGGCAAAAGCAAATTAAACATGGGTTTAGATTTGTTTTCAGAGCGACGACACGTAAGGAAAATTATATGATCTTTTATTAAAGGGGTCAGATAACCGTCCATCAGGGCTACTATAAAGAATAGGTGTTAAGGTGTTATTTTGGTTTAGTTTGCAGGTGTAGATGTGTTTGTAAGCATTAAACTAAGAGTTGAAAAAAAGAATCTAAAAACATTATTCTTAACAAGAGAGAACGCTATAGTCGGGTGCCCAGACTATCAGATACCCGTTACTCAGGTAAAGGGAGTGCGAGGGAGATGGAGATAGAAACTTTGATCACGCATAACTTTTTAACGAATGGTCCGATTTGAAAAATTTCTTCTACATTTCGATAGGTATTGATAAACACAATAAAACTGCATTTTTACTTTTCCGAAATATTTAAATTTTTAAAATCGTATATAAGCGATTGTGGGCGTTAAAGGGGGCGTGGCACCTTTTTGAAACAAACCTGCGCTGCGTAGGAACTCCTAGAATCTGCATGCAAAATGCCAATCTTCTAGCTTTTATAGTTTCCGAGATCTCAGCGTTCATACGGACAGACAGACAGACGGACAGACGGACAGACGGACGGACGGACAGACGGACAGACGGACAGACGGACATGGCTAGATCGACTCGGCTAGTGATCCTGAACAAGAATATATATACTTTATAGGGTCGGAAACGCTTCCTTCTACCTGTTACATACTGTTGCACGAATACAATATACCCTTTTACTCTACGAGTAACGGGTATAAAAATTAATTTATGGGTATTGGCATAAGATAACAGTCCACCATAGCTACTATAAAGAATATCAAGGTGTTAGGTAGGTGTTTCAGTAGTTTGCAGGTGTAATCTTAAAATATATACTTTATAAACAATCGGCGAGATGTGTTTGTAAGCATTAAACTAAGGGTTGAAAAAAAAGATTCTAAAAACATTACTCTTTCTCATATACCGATTTCAAAACTAAAAGGAACTTCGGAACTTTTGGTTTAATATATTATTTAGACCGGTGCTAAGCTATGTAATATCTGAAGAATTCAATTTTAAATATAATAATGAAAATATATTGCGAATTTTTCTTAATAGATTGCTTTGATTAAGTTACTTTGCTTTGATTCCATGAGCCTTAAATTTTGTTGAAGGACTTTTGGTCCTATTTGTTGGATTTGAGCTAAACTATTTAAAAATAACATTTTACTCTGGTAGGTACACAAATTTGATTACCTGTTTCCATGCCTTGGAACGCTCAAATAATAATGATTGTAATATAAGATTTAAAACAAAAGCAAGGGTATTTCAGATTCGGCCTTGAAAACTAGCCTTCATTTCTTGTTATTTTAAATGGGTCAGGCGCGCACAAGCAATGAAAATGTTAATGTTGCTCCTTGAATACAGTGTTGTTGCTGTTGCGGCTAAGGTTGCACTTGTTGATGTTGCTGTTGTTGCTAATGTAAATGTTGCTCGTGTTCTCAAAGCTAATGGTGTTGCTGCTGGGTATTTGGTTGCTACTCGTGTTGCACTTGCTCATGTTGCTACTAGTTTAGATGTTGCTATTAAAGTAGCAATTTGATGTTGCTGTTTTGGCTGGACTGGTCTAAGCTTGTGGTGCTTTTTTGTACACGGATTGGTATTGTTATGATGATTTTGGCTTCTTTTTTGCAACTGTAATGTTGCATGATGAGTAGCAGCTATCTATAATGTTGCTGTTGTAGCTGTTGATGTTGCTTTTGTCAATGTGGTTGCTGTTGTTATTGAGCACTTAATAAAATAGACAAGCAACAAGTTGCCCAAGCTTGGGAGCTTTTCAGTTTCACACTGTTAAGTCCTATGAAAAGTTCTGGAAACTTTGACATATTTACAACGCTAATGAATGGGATTACTATATTCGAAGCTATTCACGGAAAATTCTGAAACAGTATGCAAATTTCACAAGACCTTTGTATGATTCATTAACGTTGCCACTGATCTCCGTAATTGTTTATAAATATGGGCGGCTACGGCAGACAGATGGCGTCATTTGTTTGCATTGAATGTGGTCAGGAATTTTATTTTTCTTTTTTCCGATTTCAAACCATTTCAGGTTGACTAAGCCGCAGAAAGTAAACAGAAATCCCCCGGCAACACTTTCCGGGTTAGGCAACAAATGGTATTCGGTTTATTGCCCTGTTATTTGAAACATACATTTTTAGTTTTTTCCGACGAGACAAGACGCACCCGTTGCGCCCATAAATTAACTGGGCCAAGCGCTCTGATCTCATGCAAAAAGTCGGCGCCCATAAATTTAAATGTCTTTATAAATAAGCAAGGCGAGCGGCAGCCAAACAAAATGAAAATCTAAAACGAAACTAAAATAAAATCAACTGTATAAATTATAAATCAGGCATCAGCAATTAAAAGGGGCCAGGCGTCAGCAAAACAACTCAAATTAGAGGAGCAGACTTCAAATAAAAGCGCGCCAAACTTCGATCGGCAACATGTTGCCGAGAGGGAGAAATATAAAAAACATGTGGCCAAGTGAAGCCGGCATTTTCGCAAAAGAGCAAATGTCTTACTCTTTACATCTTTTTGGGGCGGCAATGTTTTCGATGCTCTTTTCACTTAAAAAAATATTAATTGCTTGAATAATAAAGACTGAATAATCAAACACTTATAAGACTTCTATTACAGAGAACTGTAAACTGCAAATTAACAATCAAAGTTATTTATAAAATTAACTAAATATTAAATTGAATACTTTTGGGGTTAACAAAAATATTAAAATAGAAATGAGAAAATTACACAAAATAACAATAAGGGTACACGTTCCTAATGGAATACCAAAGATATGTACAATTCCTTTATATTCCTTTCTTTAAGAAATAATTAAAATGGGTCTTATTGATTATTGGAACTTAAGAAAATCCATCAAACTTTCATAGCTCTAACTACTATTCGCCAAGAAAAAAATTTGATTTATGGTAAGAAGACTTCGGGCCAATGATTTTTATTATTCTTAAATTTCAGTATAATTTTCTTAATAAAGTTTGGGCATAAAATCCATTTACGTTTGGCAAAAATTGAGCTATTGAAGTTCGATTAATATATATTATATATCAATTATATTTTGAGTATAAAAAAAACATAAAGTGTTAATTTTTTCTAAATCGGGCTTACAACTAAACAAGTTCTTAGTTCTAAAGTATTTGGGTCTGTCGTCTTCCTATGATTATAAGTATTTTTATTTTCTTATTATTATAAAGCAATGACATTTTTTCTTTGTGTACTTTGCTCTCTCTTGGCAACAACAGCATCACGCCGAGACGTCACAGCAGTGAGCGTTAAAATCGGCAGCGGCAACTTTGGGAGTTGCTAACAAGCCGGCAGCAGCGAGCTTTGCGTTCGCTTTCGCGATTGCCAGTCGCAATTTTCCGTTCGTGGCGAACACACGCGTTTCCCAACGAAAGCGCTCTAAACTGCCGGCATTCGAATCTCTCGGCCGTTAGAGTAGTTGGCTAATAACGAGCCAAAACACCAACTGAGACTCAAACTCCGAACGACTTTGGGCAACAACAAGTGCGATTGTTTGATATTCGCCGATACTCGCCACTGCTACTTACAATTAGCTGCAAGTGCTTCTTGGCAGGTGTTGCTGCTGGTGAAATTTCGGTCGTGCCGGTTAGATTAGCCTGACACCTTCGCCGACTGCGATTCCTATTCCGATTCCTAAAGCGAAACCGAAACCGACTCCGTGTGTTATATTCCCCGACAAATTCGCGCTAATTGGCTTGATTTTGGGCCCAAAATCCATATCAAGTTTCAATATTTGCTGTGTGTTCGCGAAATCGGACAGTCTGTCACTTGCGGAAACCAAAATAAATCTATATACGATTATATATATATATATTTTTGGCAACGGGCCATCGTGAAGTGAGCTCGGAAAGCAGGGAGTTTTGCCTATTTGCATTTCAAATTGTTCGCGAACATCTAAGAAAGGTAAGTGGTTCGCCGGTGAAAAAGCCTGGCTAAGTGAAAATCAAACAAGAAGTGGTACAATTAACTCCAACGATTTTCAATTCGATTTCTGGATATTCTTGAGATATTTGCATAACCCGATGGGAATATATATTTTTGTGCTTGTCCATTTCCTTTGGCTGCATAAATTATCCCACTCTCGCGTTCTGTTCTATTCTATTCGGGCGCAATTCTAATTAAGTGCCGAGACCTGCCCCAATGATGTTGCCACTCCCACGACCCACGGGTCACCTCTGACCCCCTGGTTGCTACACGAACAAAAACATATCAGTGGTGTGCCTGTATAAGTCCAATTTTTTCATATCTGTTTTTTGCCGTTGAAATAATTTGAGGCTTATCAGTGCGAACCAAATTCATCAATCAAAAAAGCTAATAAAATTAATCAGTGATGTTTTTACTAGCCAAAAGCTATTATAAAGTGAGGCAGATAAATAAAATGACTTTTCTGAATAGGTGATGTTTAAAATTTATTTCCAGCTAAGACTGTTGAAAAGCACAAAATTACTTTTATTCTTAATTGCTTAAATTCTTACATGCTTGTAAGAATTCATTAGTACAATTTCATTTGCTTTTTGGTATTATAAAATGTAATTGTGATTAGATTTTTATTCATTTTAATGATTCTTTTAGAATTAAAAATATTGTAGTGCTGATGTCATCTGTTATTATAAAAAATAAAAACTGATATATGTAGAGTTGATTGATAAGATAATATTTTACGTTTAAAAACGAAATAAGAAGTGGATTTTTATTTATTGTGTTAGGCAACGGTTTAAATTTGATTTGCCAAAAATACTTTTACCGATATTATGAAATGTCAGAATGATAAGCCGAAGATAGTAGCTAATTTGTTTGATTACCAAATTCTGTTAATATTTTTTCGTCGTGCATTTGTTTGCCTTTATCCGCTTCTTTATGCCCTTTTTATTGCCTCTTTTGGTATCTGAGCTCTTGTTGGAATTGTTAGCAAAACTGTAGATTTATGCAGTAGATTAGCTCGTCAACACAAAGCGAAGGCCAAAAGGACATGCTCTGCGAAGGGCCAAATCCGCTTATTAATGAGCTGTCACAAGGCGATGGCAATTGCCACTGGGCAATGGGCACTGGATAAGGGGAGGTGCTCAGCCTTGGTCATCAATTAACGTTAATGTGGCGATGTCGTCAGAGCTGCTTGCTCGCTAAATGTCCTTGCCACACTTTTGTCAATCACAAGTATATTTTTGCCATTTTATTTTTAATTTTTTTCCCAGTTGTGCGAATGCATTTCATATTCATAAGACGTCGAGTCGAGTGAGTGAGTGTGACTAAGCCGACAACTTCCACAAGCCAAGAAATAATAATCGTTAAAATCGATTTGGTTATTTTTTTTTTTTGGGGGAGCAGGGGTACGTGTCCACCGATGACCTTCAGCGGAGCAGCCTGCTCCTGTGAGATTTAAGCCAAATGCACGAATCGCTTTTCGAGGGTCATAAATAAAAAAGCGAGTCGCTCCCCTCACGTTTGTTCCCGCTCTATGCCACTCAGGTGCTCGACATGGCGCATATTTTTAGACATTTAGCAGAACCCACTAAAAATACATTGCTTTCTTTGGCAAAAAATGAAAAGTAAGGCGGGAACAAGAAAAATATCCCGCAGTAAAAGGAAACCAAAGCCCTGCACTCACAACCGACAGAATGCGCGCTGGGATATCATAAAATGCCGAAATGCTGAAAAAGAAACCGAAACACAAGAAAATAGACATTAGCCAGCACAAAAGGCGATGCTAAGGTAGAGGACATTGGAGTTGGCGAATGAGATTAGTCGAAAATGTAATACCCTGGAGGGATAATAAATTGTAACAGATAAGAACAAAATAAAAAAAAAATTATTTAATGGGAATTATTTAAATGGGCACACTATCAAATATGTCTTTTTTGCTTTTTGATGAAAATGGTAGAGGGATTAATGTTAGTGATAATAATGAAGCCTGTTTAGCAGTAATCATTTTTGTCGGAGGTTGAATTTACAATTTTTATTTTAATATTATATGACCTTAAATAACTTTATTTAATTAAAGTTTTTTAATAAATTTAAAAAGTTGATAAAGTTTTTTTTCACGTTAGTTCATATTATTTACTGTAATTTGTGCAAAAACATGCTATGAAAATTTGTGGCACAAATTCTGCAAAGGTGTTTTTAATAAAGACTTATAGTTTATAGCAAATCGGAAAAAGTCAAATTTTTATTAAAAAATATAAATTTTATTTTCTACAGTACTAATTCCCTTAAAACTATCAAAGTTTCTTAGAACACCGATGAGACAAAATGATACATTTCAGTGTGATTGTGTGCTGGGGATGTGAGAATACGGGACGGGCAAATATAAAAAGAATAACAAAAAAGTGGAAAGACCAAAAAAAGGACAGAAAAAACATTTGGCAGAGCATAAAAATAAAAATGGAATAAAATGGCATAAAAAATGCAACAGTTCAGTGAGATAAACACGAAAAAGCCAAGGTAGAAAAATATATGAGTGAGGGGAAGTCGGCGGAAACGGAGGGAAACGGCTAAGAAAGAAGAGGAAGCTGGAACATTTAGACCGAAAGGAAGAAAAAAGAGACAAAGATGGGCCAGTAGCTTGGATTTCGAGCCCACTCACACATGAACACACCCTGTCGAATTTTAAATGAGTCAGCCAACGATTCAGGTGGCCAGTAGGGGCGGGCGATGAAGGGGGCCTTGGGGGAGGTGGATCCTTCAATAAATGTCCAGTTGTCCGGCTCCTCAGCTTTTGGCCAACTCGGGGGCCTGGCTTCGACACTTGGCACGGTTTTAATGCCCTGCCCAAGGCTAACACAAACACACATAGAGAAATATGAAGATAAGATATTAATTTTTGCATTAAAATATATTTATGTACATATAAATATTTACATTATATTTTAATGTCTCATGAACGGATTGTTTGACAATGAGAACAAGAATTTTGAAGTAGCATTTATCGGTGCATTTATTCAATCAGATTAAAAAAATAAATAAAATAAAGTTTATTTTGACTATAAATCTTGTAAAATGACAATTTGTTGACCTTTTTCTTTGGAATCTTTTAGGTTTTTCAGTTATAATAGCATTCTAGGGCTTGCTTTCTTGAAACGTGTGATTTTCCTCGGTGCACTTACACAAAAAGAAATACAGACACTCTCACATAATGAAGAAAAAGCGGATAAAGCTAGCAAATAGAAATGAAGAAATACAAATTGTACAAAAAAAGGGGGGTTTTAGTAAATGTGCCACAGAGATAAAAGCGTAAATAGAAGCGAGGCACGAAAATTTTTTCAAATTACCAGCAAAGAGATTGAGGCAGGGCCACCCACCACCCCTCTTTTTTGGGGGGTAACTGTGTGTGTGAACTTATTGAAACTGCTAACACACACGCAAGTGAAAATGCTTATGCATATGTGTGGGTGTGGTGTTTCCACATCCTGCCAAGCGACCGCAGTTTAAACAAACTGCTTGGCCTGCCCGTGTCCATGTTTCATATACTAAAAGTTGTCACCTTTCTCCCGCCCCATTTACTCATCTTTTGTCCCACTCTTTTGCACAGCAACAAATATTTTCCTTTTTCTTATTAGAAATTCAGTATAATTTACAAAAACAGCTTCATTTTTTGGCTGAGAATAATTATTTGATTCCTTTTTATAATTTATTTTTTAGCTTTTATTATTTATCTTGTTTGGGATAGATAAACTTTTTTAAGTCCCATAAAAAATTGTCTTTTTTAAAAATGAAAAGTAATCAAATAAAATTTAAATATAAATACTAAAGATGCATTGAAAGTTAAATAAAAAAGAAAAATAATCTAATTTCCAAAAGGCATGAATTGCTTGTTTTCAATTTGCGAGGAACAATATTTCAATTAACGATTTTTTATTGTTATATCGTAGATGCCTTATTTGTTATAATATATATTTTTTATATTTTAAACATACGATTTTGTTAATTTTGGGAAATACCCAAAGAAAAACTTTGGTGATACGTTTTTTGTGTGTGTGCATCCACCTCCATTCAACTGCTGCTGACTTTGCGTGTGTGTAATGAATTTAAAGTTTGCTCCGCATACATTTTTCATACGCTTGCAAATTGTTATGGCTTTTGGACCACCCACTCATTCCGCCCCTTTGGAGCCACCATGAGCCACCCTAAACAACCCTAACCCACCCACGAAGACACAGTATATCCACCTTGTATTAAGTGGGTGTCGTGTGTTAGCTTTTGTCCTTGTTATCCACACGAGACATGATTATTAATTTGCAATTCCTGCTAATTGCATGAGATTCAACCGCCCACTTACTTGTTCTTTCCCCCCGCCCCTGTCCCCCTGTTTTTCTTAGCCAGCTAGGCGATCGCTTAGAAACCCATTTTCATTTGTAGCAAACTCGGGCACATTCCACCACGCCGCTTCTGTACAAATAGATAAGCCTAGATTAGATTAGCGGTCACTGGAGCACATGGGAAACATATTATGCTTTCCCTTTGGCCCCCCCACCGATGAGTTCTTCATGGGGAACTTAAATGGCTTAATGGGATCATTGAGTAGTTTGGAATTTTGGCATTTTAGGCGGGCCACTTGACTTTGAAATGATCGAACCAGCAAATGCTATGAATTGGTGGAATTATACTTATTGCTCCAGCAATTAGTTCAATTTTTTTGTAGAAGTGTTCTGCAAAAATTGTTCCATTACCATCACTCAAGAATTCCAAACTGTGTTGCCAAAATTGTATTCTTTATTTTTTAGGAAGAAAATAATATTTTGTACGGTTTTCAATATATTATGTATAATTTATATAATTTTTTCCATCGCAAGAAAAACTTAAAATACTTAAAAATGTTATTTTTTGAAAAATGAAATGCATGGAAAAACTGACATTGATCGCTCATTCTAGCTCAAGTGTTTTCCAGTTTTCAACCCTTTAATCATTTTAAACTAATTTTTCACACAGCTTCCTCTTCATTTATCTAACTCGATGACGGCACCCATTCATTACGAATTTTTAATGCCTGCCATTAGATGAAAAAATTCACAAATATTAATATTTATTTTGTGGCAAATTATAAGCCATATATTTTGTAATAAAAATCAATTTGTAAGCAAACAGCCTGCCATTAAGAAGGCAACATTCCCGAAGTGAAGTGGGCCCGGCTCAGCTCATCTCAGTTTTTCTTGGCTCTATGATGAGGCGATGGGGCTGGCGCTTGAGAACCAACGGGCTGTCATGTCAATGCATTATAAATTGTTGACATTAGCTGGCAAATCGACGACCAGACGGCGTCGACTGTAGGTTTAATTTCGTTGATTGAACAGCATCGAACCGGAGCAGCTCTCTTTACGAGCACATTTTTCCCGTACGCAATTTGTTTATAAATCGCTGGCAATCTAATCGATCGGTTGGCTTTGGCACTTGACGTCCGTGGGGTTAGCGGCTAAGTACCGTTGCTCAGTTTCCTGTCTGGAAACGGCCAGGGGGCGGTGGGTCGGCCTTGACCCGGGCGCCATTCAATGGCGGCCTATTATACGGCTCGCCCACCAAAAAGTTTCACTCTTTGCGAGCCTTTGTGGCAAGAGCTGCGCCATTGCGCATACGCCCCGTTGCCAGACTTTGATTAACCCTTCACTGCGATTTAGGAATTAAGTCCCTTAAAATATTTTGTTGTTTATAAGGAAACAAATTTATAAGTGATTATTATTCTAATATACCAGAAATAGAAGATTTGAGTGTTGAAGTTTAATATTCATCACTGAAATCTTCTATTTTTAGTATATTTTAATTTTAGATTTTTAAAAAAAAGAACATTTTTAGAATCTGAGATGATGATTAAAATGTAACATTTCCTTCGTAGTTGAATATTTAAACAAGTGTTAAATATTGTCAATTAATTTTAACGTTTGTATTTAATACAAAAATTAGAAAAGGGTTAAGTAAGTGACATCAGTTTATTATTGTCGAATAAATCTTTATTCGCAGAAGATGTTTTTTAATTAATAACTTAATTAAAAAATAAATTCTTCTTTGATTTTGCTCAAATCGGCAAAAATAATTTTATTTATATTTTGGTCCCAAAATAAAAAAACAATATATTTTATAGCCCAAATAAAAAGGGCATAGTCTTATAAAACTGTACCTAATAGGGGTTAAGCCCCAGCAGCAGGAGTTTTCCTCTTTTCATTTAATATTTCCCTTTTGAAGCTGCAACAGAGGCCTGGCCCTAATTAAGTCGATGTTTGACTTTCCAGCTGCGCTTTTGATGGCCAGCTCGAACCCCTATGTTTGGGTCTGCTATGTTCCCGAATTCAAAGCGAAATACTCCCTCCAGAAAACAAGTATCCGCACGGTAGGACACGCACATGCTAACCAACGAACCACAGATCCACCGCTTGACAACTTCCATTGGGCAACAAATTGTTTTCTTTTCTGCGGTTTTTACTCTTAATTATGCGCAGTTAGGTGGAGTTGACTCGGGAATTACCACGATTTGGTGGGTACTGGTAATGGGACCCCGAGTTCGCTTGTTGGGATTCGCTGACATTGACTTTTGAGTTCAGCTTGGTTGTCTTTTTTTTTCTGCCCAGACTGTCGCGAATCGCCAGTTCATTAAACTGAAGTGTCATTCTGCGAACGTTCCGCTGTCTTTCTTTTATGTCTTTCACGTTTACGGAGCAAAGTACAGAGTTGTAAGAATGTGCTGTAATGGTAATAGTAAGCATGATTTTAAGAATTTAAAACCTTTTTCCAGCTGACCTTAACAAATTTAGGGGCACTACCCTGGGAAAAAAGTTGAATAAAATAACTAGTTTAGCAAATGTATTGTTTTAATATTTAGAAGGATTTGTTTACAAACAACCTAAAATCATCGTTATTCCAAAGGCTAATTTTATTTATTCTAAAACAAAATCTTAAAACTGTAATAAAAAGCATAATCTCTTTCGGATTTCTCAGAATATCAATTCAAGCAACCAAATACTCACCTAACATTTTAAGTAAACCCATTTTTATAGATTTCGGTTCCTACACGGAATTCAAATAGGTGTTATAAAAAGCTTAACTTTTAAGCGCATAAAAAGAGTGCTTTAAAAAGAACTCTATACCCTTGAATTTATAACATTCCATTTTCCCAAATTCGCACTCATCGGAATTGCCAACACCCGAGTTTCGACTTTGCATGAATTACATCATAATCTCATCGTTCGCACACCTTTAAGAGCATTAAACGCGTCGCTTTGCCCATAACAAATCGAAAAACTTTCAAATTGCGAACATACTCGTAAAATCAGTGGTTATGGCTTCGCCCAACGCCGACTACGGAATACACCCGACACAAATCGGTGAGATATGGCACCATTATGATTGCACAGGCGCAGACACACATCGTTTTTTTGTGTTTTTTGTCAAAAGAAAGCGGAAAAAACATTTTTTTTGGCATCGACATGCAAAAATTGTCAAGAACAATAAGGCGAAACCATATAAAATATGTTTTGGGTGCGTTGAGGCCGTTCATCAGAGAAGCGGAGACGAAGACGCCCTGAAAATGACAATTAGGCTGAAGCGGGTCTCTCAAGAGCAAAAAATGTCCGAAAATAAAAAATAAACTTTCAAGTTTATTTTGCGTCTGGAATGCGAAATATACAAGATCATGTTGCTGGGAAAAAAAAAATGAAAGAAACAGAACTATAACAAGGGAACAAGAACCGTCGCCTTTATAAACCCCCCCTTATCACAAGCGATCGTGCCCAGGAAACCAAATAAATTATGTGGTCATCGCGAAAGACAACAAAACCCCTCAAAAATTTTAGGCTTTCGCTGTGGATTAATTCTGACGCCAGAATTTGGAGACAATGTTGTCGCCAGGGCCTAACAATTGATTGCTGTAGAGTTTCTTTTTTGAAGGCTTTGCTTTGATTTTGATTTGGACAAATAAAAGAATAAAAACCACAAACAAGTTTGGCCTACGAGGTGCTAAATTATATTTGTAATTAAACCAATCTAGAGGGAAGTAGTCATAAAGTCAGTCTTTAAGTTCAACAAAATTAATCAACTTGGCTTATTTATCGCTGCTCCGTTGATGAATTTGGTTGAGCAGAATTAATGATGTAATACATTAGGCCAGTTTCTCAAGCCGGGCTGTGCCTCATTATAAATTCTATTGCGCCGGTGAATGAAAGCACCATAAATATGCAAAATGATGGCTAAGCTGGCGTTGACACAGTCAATGATGACGCACTTAAAAGCACCCTATTGAACCTGTGGAGGAAAACCATCTCGATATACTCGAGCAGATTGTTCAGGGTATTAGGTAATTATGAAGTCACTTTAAACAGATAAGATAACGAGGTCTCTGGTTTATCTAAAAATCTTATCTAGCAAAAAAAAGCAGGAAGCGTAGACTCTCTTTAATTAGCAGTAAATTCTAGAAAGTGGGTAAAATGACTCAAATGTTATTAAAATTTCTGCCTTAAAAGCTTTAGTATAACCTAAATTTAAGAATGTCTTTAATTCACCACTATGACTATCTTTAAAACAATTTGTATAACTTTAAATATGATTTCACTTCTTTCTTATAATTAAAAAATTAACTGCTTTGGAACTTAATAATCCGTTTTTTTTGGAATTTGTTTCAATATTTGGCCTTACCTTAAAATACAAGAACTATAGTTTTGTATTATTTGTTAATTTGTTTGCTGGAATATTCTGAACTGTGGATTTAAACACATGAGAACACGCCACTCGTTTAATATTAAAAACACTTCCGACAGCACTCGACGGAATGTTCTAACTCCATCCATCATATTTCCGGCCTTCGAGCGACTTCCTCCTCATCGCCCTTAGACTTATGACATATGAAATTAATGTACATTTAATATGTTTTCAATTTCAATGAAAATACCAAAAATATGCCGAAAAATTTCCGGCATAAATTGGCGCCGCTTTTCCAACAGTCCGGGCTCATAAATCTTTTCCAGCCAGGATGCTGCTCCCACACGTCCCCAACTCCAGAATTCAGTATCGCCCCGAGGGCTGTCCGCTATTTATGCAAATTGCAAACAATCCGAGGTTTCTCACTTCCTCTTTGCCCCTCGAAATGATTGTGGCAAATGGAATTCATATTTGTGGCTTGTTTGTTCTTTTTTCAATTAGAGTTCGGTCAATGATTTGTTATACAATTTAATGGAAAATTGATTTTGTCCCAAGGCAAATTATAAATAAATTTATTTGGTCCTGCTATTTTTTTGTTTTGTCAAATTAGTTAATAAAGAGGGACAGTCAGCTGCGAGAGGGGGTTGCATTTCCGTTTAAAATGTAATTTCCCCTTGGTAAGTTCCATGCATGTAGAAAAAGTTGGCGGAAAATTCTGCAGCAGAAGGAAACGCGAAAATGCGGAGGAAAAAAACTGAAATATGTGCGCCAAGCAAAAAATGTGTTTTCCTCGCACACACTCACTTACTCACCCCTACCCCCCTTTTGTTGTGCATTTATTTTTGTTAGTTTTATTTGCTTTGTGCAGCTGCTTTGCAATTTAACTCCGCCCCCTTGGAAACCCCCCTAACCCCTTGTTGCCGACTTGCTTAGCTGCTTCGCATCGCTAATCCAGTGCGAGAAATATTCCTGCCATAGATTTTTCTCGAGCATTGTTCGGCTGACAAAAAGTCATTTGTTGCAGTTGCCAACTGGCAAACTGAGAAAAGAATAGATCTTTAGCGCGGAGACGGCTTCTTATGATGCGCTTAATTTGAGTTTGCTTAGCGGAAATGTGACAGGAAAAAATAGCCGAGCAAACAAGATGCTGACGGGGAGAATATGAATATATCAAATCTTACAAGCTTTGACCTTAAAGACTTAAAGCAATATTTTAAAATATATTTACACTTTTGCATTGCAAATAGTCCACTTAACTGTTTTAAACAATGTATTTCAATATAGATCACAATGCGTTTTATATTTTTAACTCAATTAAGAAAAACTAGTAACACAATTTATTTAAAATTGATTTAAAATTTAATTCCATACATTCATTTAGATATGGCCTTGAAATATGGAAATGCTTTGGAAATTATTGATATTAAAGAGTATATGCCTAACGCATAAATAACTAAAAAGAAAATAAATGTTAAAAAAAAAGTGATTAGCATTGTGGTCAGTTCCTTTGACGAGAACTTAAAAGGGATTTTATTACTATTACTATATACAAAAAAATGAGATCACTTTCAAGTCAAACCAGTTGTTTTAATAACACCTTCTTTATTTATCTTTCTAGGTAAGCCCTCTTGCATTCCGGATAATCTTGGTAACTATTTTCAGTCAACCAAACGCCATGAATACTCCTTCCAATTTCGTAAAACTTTTCCTTGAAACTAAAAATAAAGAATGCAACTCAGCATTCGATATGCAAACACAACAAATTGTGTTCAGTTGGCAGAAATATTTCAGCTTTTAGCATGTTGATTTTTGCGAAAACGAAGCGTATGGCGAGCCGTACGCCAGTGCGTATGTGCAATGCGATGCGGCAGACACGAGGCACATAACGCATACGCCGCGTATTCACGCCACGCGCAATTAAGCCAAACAAAATGCGATCGCGAAGCGTTCATAAAAATAAAATCCAAAAAGCGAGATGTGAAAAACGCAAAATAAAAATTAACACCGAGCATAAAATATTTCCAATTTAACGACGGCGTGTGCATGATAAATATATTTGAAATGTGCACGATAATTAATAAACATTTAGGCAGGGAGCGAGGGGTGCTGCTGGCCAACACTATGCAGTCAACCACTTGACCATAATCAGTCAATCAGCCGGCAAAACGGGGACGTTGTTGTTTCACCCATTAATGAAGTTGTTGTGTTTGCCTGTGCCAGCCCACGCATATAAATATGTGCGAACCCATAGACACACATAGCGATACATGACTGCAATTGCCGCTGGCAATGGTTTCGATGGAGCCAATTAGGCGCATCAATTTGGCCCGCTTTGCTTGTTTATCGAAGTGGGAGACACGAGCCACATGTCGAATGGCTAATCAGACACTTTGGGGTCATTTCCAATGCAGATTTTGGGGCACAATTGCTCCCCCAGCTGTGTTCCCCTGGGGCACCCAACCTTATCAATGGTTCAATTTTAAAAGGAAACAAGAGAGAACGCTATAGTCGGGTGCCCCGACTATCAGATACCCGTTACACAGGTAAAGGGAGTGCGAGGGAGATGGAGATAGAAACTTTGATCACGCATAACTTTTTAACGAATGGTCCGATTTGAAAAATTTCTTCTACATTTCGATAGGTATTGATAAACACAATAAAACTGCATTTTTACTTTTCCGAAATATTTTCCGAAATCGTATATAAGCGATTGTGGGCGTTAAAGGGGGCGTGGCACCTTTTTGAAACAAACTTGCGCTGCGTAGGAACTCCTAGAATCTGCATGCAAAATGCCAATCTTCTAGCTTTTATAGTTTCCGAGATCTCAGCGTTCATACGGACGGACAGACGGACAGACGGACATGGCTAGATCGACTCGGCTAGTGATCCTGAACAAGAATATATATACTTTATAGGGTCGGAAACGCTTCCTTCTACCTGTTACATACTTTTGCACGAATACAATATACCCTTTTACTCTACGAGTAACGGGTATAACTATACCAAACCCCTTGCAATTTGAAACCTTGTGCCTTTGCTTATCGCAGCCGAAACAATAACGTACTTTCAATTCTGACGAATTCGGTCTGAGCTATCGCGATTCGAATTTTTTTACTTTCATTTCTTTCTGGGAAATAGGATGTGTTTGGAAAAGTGTACAGTTCCTTTGAATTTTATTTTTATAAGAAACCATAAAATTCATACGAAAACATATTTTTAAATGTACTGTACCTACTTGAACATTGCATATATTTGAATTATAAACATATTATTTTTCGTACTTTTTTGACAATAATCCGGATCTGAAAAAGTTGTAAACATAACTCTTTAAAGCATTATTATTGAAATCAAGAACAATACGAAAACAATAAATAAGTTAAAGAAAAATAGAAAAGGCCATTTTTAAACCTGGTAATTTTGGTAGCTTAGAATAAATAATGGCTAAACTTTTTTTTGGTTAAAGTGGTTTTACAACCATATGAATTATCTAAAGATAAGCTTGTCCCACATGATGTCATGCTTAGTGGGCATTTTTAAATGGAGCCACCCTAATCCGTAAGGCTGACCCAGTTGAGTGGTGCAGTCGGCCAGTGCGAGTGCGTAGGTGGTGTTGCCCAGTTGTTGCCCAAGCAGGTCAACAATGGAGTGCCACTCAATATACAAAAACACGGCTATACGCCGATGGGTGCAAACAACAGTGGCAACAAAGACTTCTAGTGCTAACAATCTGAAAAAATGGAGAGGGCGGCAAAAAAATCATTTTTTTTCAAAAGCCCAGAAAGGCTGTGAGGCAAATTACTGAAATCCCTTTCAGACCGAACGGCGCCACTGGCCGGAAAGGATACGCTTGTTAGCGTCGGAAGTGGCAGCCAGATAAGAAAGGGATGGCAAGACACAATTAGAAAGAGACGGGTAGAGGGGGACACCATTGTTGCCGGGACACTGTAATTAAACGCTTAATGCGATTTCACTTGCCACTGTTGTTGTTCCTTCTGCCTTGTTAATTGGGTCACTCGAAATGAATTTTTAGCGCTTATTCAAATCGCCGGGCATAATGAAGATGTTTTCCCAGGCTTAGCCACTTAATTGACTTTCATTGTTGTTCGCAGTTCCACCTGCAGCACAACTCAATTAGCTGAATGGCAAAGTTCTTGCACAACTTTTGCAGTCAGCATAATTTGTAGGTCAGCTCGCTTTGGCACAAGAGCCTCTCGAACAATAAATTGCAGTTAAATGGAATTGCAAAAGGATTTTGTTCAGCCAAGTATATCGACTTTGCCCGGCATACTTGAGTTGTTCTGGGTTTATACGGCTAAGATGACCCATTAATTGGTCAGCTAATCGCTAAGCACTTCATTAATTTAGCCCTTGAATGGAAATTAAGAAAGCTTTAACGCTTTTTTTCTGCTCAAATAATTATGTTGGCAAAAACAAAACCATACACAAAGAAAAATGCACACAATAATATTTAGTTTATCCTCAAATTTAACTTTCGTGAAAAAGATATTAAATCTTGCAAAAACAATTTATTCTTCTAATATAACAAATAAAATTTTTTAATTTAAGATTTAAATCTCACAAGCTTAAAACTCTTTTTTATTGTGTACGCTGAAAAACGCCAAAGAAACTAGAAGCAGACATTTCAATTTTCAATGCCTACACAACTTTTCGTTCCTCGGACTTTTCCAAAAGTTGATGCCGAAAACAAAAGCCAAGCGTGCAAAATATTTCTTATTCTTTTCGTTCCTTTGGTTGTCAACATTTTGGCAATTTGATTAAGTCCAATTTGTGCGACGTTTTGCTGCCACGCCCACCAAAAAACCATCCACCCCCATTGCCACCCGAGCAGATCGGTTTATTTGCGCTCAACTTTGCAGTTAAATAAGACAACAAAAATTTATTTACCAAACTTTTCCTGTGTCGTGTGCGCGTGTGGATGTGTGTGTGTGTGGGTGGTTGGGAAATTGTGATTCCATTAGGAAAAGTCTGCAACTCAAATGTCATTTAAGTTTGGCTAAAGGGCTGGGTTGGGGACTTGCTAAAAACTCCTGGGATTGGATGCGGAACAGCTCCAGAGCCGGAGTAACCGAGACACATAGCATTTGCTTGGCAAATATAATTACAAAGAAACAGAAAATGCAATTTTCCGTTGCATACTTCTGGGCAATCTAGCAGGATGCTCACATACATATATTTCGCAGGAAATTCGGTAAACGGATATGAATATTGCAGGGATTGATTTTTGGGGCAGCTGCCAGCTAGTTTACATCAATTAGAGTGCCGGATGAATATTTCACAATTTCGATTTCGTCCAATATATTGCCATATAATTATTAGCAAATTGAACCTTTTCAGTACGAATTTGCCAGAGGCTGACACCCAAACGCACTGAAACAAAAAAAGCAGTACAGAAATAATCATATAATAACATAGTAACTCAAATCGGTAACATATATAAGCATCCAAAAATTCAGAAGTATTTCAGATTAAGTCGCTTAAAAAGTGTTTAGAAAATAATATATAATCCAAAAACAATAGCTTTGAAGATTTAACTTAAAGAATACATAAATTGAAAAAATGTATGACAGCTTTTTAATCATCATTATTATTTAATCTATATGATTTTATTATATTTATTTTACGGTTACTGTTAGACTTGCTAAAATGTATTATGAATAAATTTCTGTATTACCGCAAAATAAGTTTCAGCTCAGAAGTTACTGGTTTTTTTCGCTGTGCACTTGGAGAAACCCCCACACATGCATGCAGAACAAGTTTAGCTCACTCAAACTAATCAGTTGTTTCAATATTTGCCCGAAGGCGAACAAGGACAAAAGTCATCAGCAATGGATGAAGGAGGGGAACCTGCAATGCAGGCAGGAAACGGAAACGAGCGGCGAAGAACAACGGAAACAGCGCAGTGCGCTGTAGATATGGAACCACTTCCTCCTCCTTCTGTCAATTGCCACCTGCCACGCCCCCATCACCACCCACATGTCGATTAGGAAAGAGTTGTAGCAACTCAGCCAAAGGCTAATTGATATTCTTCCACTCGCACAAGATGAAGTTGCATCATCAAACAAACTTTCCATCTTTTCGCACCCAGATCCTTTCATTTTTGTCTCGCCTTATCGCACGTGCCTCGTTTTCAGCACTCTTTTGTTGATTTAAATGCGTTTGCATAAAACGCGGCTAATTAAAACTTATGAAACGGCCCAAAAAAAGAGAAAAAACGGTTTACGCGAAGGAATGCGAGAAATGCTAAGAAGTGGCAAATAAAAAAAGCGAAAACCAACTTCATTTGAAGGAAAACTTATTGAATTTTCATGAACTTTTACGCCCATAAGAGCGGAAGACCTTATCCATTCAAAAGGCAAATGAAAAAATAGAGAAAATGTATAGGCCTGAGCATAACAAGATATACCCTTTAAACTGGAGGGGATTATTAGAAATATTATTTATTAAATTATTTTGAAACTATAAATTGGAGTAAATGTTATAAAAGGCAGCTTGATGTTTTATTAAATATCTAAAAAATAGTTAAAGACATTATAATTTCTTACTTATGTATACTTGGGAAATGAACTAGACTTTCTGAAGATTTCGAGTTCTTTTAGAAAGAAAAAGCTGGAATCGAGTACATAATAGATAAAACTTAATTAAATAAAGGTGTATAAATCTAGTAACTTTTAAAAGAAGTGCCAGAAATGACGACTTGTTCAAGTTATTTAATCTCAGAAAGGAAATTTCACATCGTTTCTCAACTCCAGGAATTTCCGCTTGGCCAAAGTGCCATCGCTCATTGTGAGTGAAATAAACATAATGTCGTTACCCCAATCGTCCCGCATTTACCCCCCCCTTTCCCCACCATTCATTTTGCCAGGACAAACGGACGACTGTGCAAATGAGCAATAATAAAAGCCAAAACTCTGGGGCTGTTAATGCTCGCGCATTAAAATAAAAAACCCCGAAAAGGCGAAATAAAAAAGGGAATCCAGAATCCAGAGGGAAGTGGAATAAATCGCAGAAAAAGCGGTAGGGACGCTGGAGTGACGTGCCACGCCCCCAGGCAGACTTTGGCCATCAAGCATAATCAAGTCGCTGCTTATGTTATAATTTTTTTTTCTCTGCCCCGTCTGCAATGCTAATGTTCCATTAAAGATGCCGCAAACTTCTCATGGTCGAGTGTGAGGTTTTGCCATTTGCCAGTTCCATAAACAAATCCAGAGTGTTACTTGCAAGGCTGTTGCATAAATATCCCAAACTTACGGCCCATAAAAATCAATTCCCCTACACCAGCGAGGGAGCTGTTCTGGCCTTTTGTTTATTTGCATTTCCTGCCCCGAGAAACGGAAGTTCGCATGTCAGTCGCTGGGTAGCTGAATGATCATAAAATCAGCCAAAGGCCAGCCGCAAACTTCTCTTATTTACGGGTGGTATACAGGGGTCTTTGCAACCCCAGGAAAATAAAACTCGAGGCCCGGGGCCTCACTTAAGCAAATGGGCAGGATACTCGCCTCAGCTGTCCGTGAATAATTTCTAGCATTTATGATTAAAGCTCATGGCTGAGGCACTAAAATTATTCGAATAAAACGTCGCTGCTGATTTCGCTCACATCTCTTTCAGAAAAACTTAAAAGCCTAACACATAAAGATGAAACACAAATATGTATGTTCATTAATGTATCTGCTGACATAAAGACAAGACAAATAAATTTGCAGAAATCTAGACATTTATTAGTAGCACATGATTTTAGATGAGTAACTCAAAGGCGAGGGACATTTAATTTGCCCAGATACGAAAAAAATATGTTCAAAACATTTTAAAATTATTTCTCTTCCAATTTCGTCAGTTTCTATTTTTATTTACACTGTTTTTTGTTTGGCACTACAAACCGCAAACATCTTACCAACTATGTATGCAATGTATTTAAATATATACTTCAGATAAGCCTTAAGGCTTTCCACCATAATTTAGTGGGCTAATTGGTTCACACTTTTATTTTCGCCGTAGCTTGCCTCATTTTCATTCTCCGCTCTTTGCAAGAAACGAGAAGCGTGCCAATTTCTTGGCAATTTTCTTCATTATTTTTAGACCGAAATTAGTCATTCCCAAAGCAATTCGAAACTCAGACGGTTTGCATTTTAAAATATTTTAAAGAAATAGAAGGGCAAAGCAAACACTTGTTGCGACAGGGACAGGCTTCCCTCGAACCTAATTGACAATTAATTGTTTCTACTCGGGGTGCTTCGAGGCTATTTAGCGGGCGTTTCCAAGAATGCCAGAGATTATTCAAAATGTATGGCAACTGGCAATCATTAGGCCTTCGTTTATGCCACAGTTTCTCTGTCTTACTTTGAATGTACGTCAAAAGTATTTTTGATTTATTTGTAGCATTTCTCGTGCTCTCTGTTTGTTGAATTTGGGTTAAAACATGTTATGCTTCTGTTTTATTCTGCTGTTGTACTTTTTCCGCAGAATTTTATTTTTGATTTTATTGGCAAGCATTGAAACATTATATGGACTGAATGATTGATGATTAAGAGGTTGTTGAAATGCCGAAACACGAACACCGACAAAAAATGGCCGAATAACATTTCGCTGTTCTGTAAATCATGGCCATTATTTTCATGTACTTTTTTTTTTTGCTTTTCATATTTGTTTCAAAATTATGCGACACCTGAGATTAAAGAGGATAAATTGTCAGTGGTTTTCCAGCAGCTGTCAAATAAGTTGGAAATTATGTCAACTGCATGTGCGGGTGGTTGAAAGTTGATGCCTATGAATTGGTCGACGTGATTGATGTTTTTTTGCAGGATGACATAGACATGGAGAGGAACATTTTCATTTCAGTACATTATTGGAATTTTTTATTTGTGACTTTTTATTTTATAGAACAATTCGATTTGGCTCCGTTTAATATGCATTGTTGATGCCATTCGGCTTTTACTTTGTGCAATCAACAGGCTCAATGCAATTTTAATGCGTTAACAAAAAAAAAAAACAAGCCTGTTTAAAAATGATTCAATTAATCTGCATAAAAATGCAGTTATGACTCATTTATACACGCAGCGCAAATGGGAAACCCATGAAAAATGCACAACCCGCCACCGCAACAAAAGGTCGAGCGCAATTAGCCGGGCTATAAATATATCCCCATTCAGGGACAGATGCCGTGACATCCAGCAGAGATGTGGCACCAGGCATATAAATAAATAATATTCAAGAACAAAATCCATTCCCGGAAAATGGGCTGACAAGAGGGCAAAGTGCCTGAAATACATTTTCAAGTTCAGACCAACGAAATAGACTCGAAAATAGAAGCGGCCAAAGGTCATGGGGCATCCCGAAGGTGGGTGGTTGGGTGTTTTTCAATGGCCCCCGGCTAAAGTCCCCTTGGAGTGCACCGCAAATTGAATTCAAATTCGTAAACGTGCCATCTCATGTGTGGCAAGCAGTTGAGCGTTGGTTTTTCGGGGGCACAGCATATGGGTGGTGGGTGAATGTGGGTGGATGGATAGAGGAGTGCTGCTGCAGCTAGTCAACTGACTGGGGGACTTGGGGAATTGTAGCGAGTGCTTCACAAAATTGTCTCGATTGCATTGCAGCGACAGTTAAAAAATAAAAGAAATCCACTTTCTGCACAGAAAAATATTTTGAATGGGACATATTTCACATGTCCCATTAATTATTAAAACTATTTTGAAATAAATTTTCCTTAAAGCTTCATTACATATTATATTATTCATTCACTTCATTTCAATTAGGTTGAAAAAATATAGTTTTGTTTCGATCTATCAAGTAAAAAAAATTCATATTTGTTCTATTAAACACATGGCGCCGATGGATGTCTTCAAGATGCAAAGTAAATAATACCTTTTCATTTTTATGGAAAGATTGATTTTGTCTTATTGTGATAACTAATTATGGTCTTCTCCATTTATTTCTATTTTGTGTAAGAAAGACATTAATATTTATCAAAAATAAAGGGAAAAATTGAATTGCCACTCTATGGATTGCATCTTCGTGTTTTAAATGTAGTTTACTTTTCCATACGTTTATTAACTTTAAACTCACATGGTGTTTCTTTAAGTGACCCATATATTATTTGTGTGCTACGGAAAAAATAGAATGACATAAAGAAAAGAAATAAAACAGACCGCCAACCTCAGGCCACTCGATAATCATTCGATCGCTTCGTCATTGAACTGCAACGACTTGTCTCGCGTCCACTGCAATTCCCCATTTTTCCCATTAAAGAAATGAAAATTTGTGCTAGAGCCGAATGCATTTTCCACTTGGAAACGACCCGTTCGACAGTGTGTGTGGATATTTTCCAATATTTCATATTTATGGGCTGCTTCATGACCTGCAGCAATAAACGATTTCTGGACACCAGCAACATGTTGCTGCAGTTCGGTGTGAAAGTTATGCAACATGTTGCTGGCAGCATTTTTATACCGCTGACAGGCCGCATTGTTGTTGCTTTTACTGGTTATTATTGTTGTTTTTATTGTTGTTGCTGGTGGCCTAATCTCGACAAGATGATGCGGCAGCCATATGGAAAAATATTTCAAAAAAAGATTGCCAAATGCTGATAAGAACGCCTGAATGCGACCGGCACGACGAACTCCCCGAAAACCATTTGAAATTGATTAGAGAGGGAGAGGGAGAAGGCCGCAGAAAGAGATAGAGATAGAGCCAGCGGAGCATCGTTTGAGATAAACATTTTAGATAACACCGATTCGAGCCCATTAGAGAAACAGATCGCAGAGGCCAACTCAGAGGGGGGTCTCAAATCAAAAACCAAAACCAATTTGTGTCGGAATTCTCTAATATCGTTTAAGGCATTAAAAAACTCGGTATTGCAATTCATATTTCAATATTATTGTTAAGAAATTTACAAATTAATTTAAATCCCATTTCAAACATTTTAACTGCCTATTCTATTCTATTCTTAAGAATTTAACAAAGCATTTAAACCAATTTTTAATTGCTTCCTGGACCAATTTTGAGCAATTCAGATTGCATTATTATTTTAAATTAACCAATTAAATGTTTATCAAATTTAAAATCATTTTAATTGCTTCTTAGAAAACTTTTATATTATTTAAAGATTACAAATTTTTCTTAAGAAATTAAAAAAATTTCATGTGTTGCATTTAAAATTTTAATTTGCCCCCGGGGAGAACGCACCACATTGTACAATTATTTAGACCGAAAAAAACAAAAAATTTATTTTTAGCTTAGAGCTGAATAATATTATACAAAATTTTACAAGGACACAAACAATTTTTACTTAGAACATTAACCAAGTATAATTTTACAATTAAATTTAATTTTTTAAGCAAGAAAGAGAATCAGTCATATTGAAGAAAAATTACGAGTTTTTGAATGTAATCATCTTATTTAGTGCCTTTTTTAACAAACCAAAAAATCCTTCAGTATTTGAAAAAACTTCTCAATCTCTTTAAGATATAAGATTTTTGGATTTTTTGTAAAACCCTTAAAAAACATTATCCACCACCACCTCTTATGGGTTGCTCCAACTATATTTCGCCATGGATGTTTGGCAATGATTTGTGGCTGGCAAAGACTAACTCTTCCTTCTCCCGGCACAATAAAAAACCGATTTGAAAGATTGCGGAAATTCTGCTTGCCACCTGAAGTGGAGCAGTTGAGTCGCCTTCGAGCGGGAAACTCGAGCCGCGCGAAATGCTGCGCATGCGCCGCCTGCCCTTGCTGCTTGCCCCATTCATGGCTGCTCAAGTATTGTATCCATTATATATAGTATAGCACCATTGTTCGGCAGCACCGACTTTGTTCCAGACAGCCTGCCGCAAAGGCTTTCAGCCAAGTTTGTTGTGATTATGAAATGAAAGCCCCCCGCTGTGGCCTGGCAAATGAGCTGGCTTTCATTGTCATGATGGCATCTCAGTTTGAGGCCGGGTGAAACTACTTAGAATGCATAAATTGGCAAGACAAGCTAATGAGACGCGCTCCTGACGGAAGCCAAGCCAAGATATATCTGTAGTAGTCTTGCATTCGCTGCTGTTACTTTGACATGCTAAAATTTCTGCACGCTGGCACGTTTCTGGCATTATAAACACATTAGATATTCGCAAAACATTTTCATTTGCCGGATGATGGCAGCAGAGAATAAGCGAAGTTTTCCTCTCCTTTTGCTGCATTTCCAACATGTTTATTAATTCAATTCGAAATGCATTTTCGGCGAAATTGCTGCCTTTTGCTAGTGCCCCATGAGTGGAGTTGAAAAATTTCCATAATTGGCTGTTGTCAGAGGTACGAATAGAGTGATGGAAAATCGACAGGTGAGCCGAGGGAAGCTGTAATTGCATCCTCTTTGGCAAGTTGGCACTGTCTGCAATCAAATTCAATCAATTTAATTAAGCCAAAATGGGGGCGTGGCGGCAGCATTTGGTAATAGAAGAGCAGACCCGGCGTATACGCAATTTGCTTTATTTTTAACACGTTACGCACGTAGAGCGATGCTAAAAATATAATCGTGATACACTTGTCTTTATATAGCCGCCATAATATCGAGCAACACAAACGACGCACACACGCACAAAAGCTGGAAAAGCTGGTCAGAAGGAAGTGAGTTTCCCTGGTCCCATGGCTACATAATAAAGCGGCCATAAAGCAACAGAACGTGCTAACAACACGTACAAATGAGCCAAAAGGGATGTGGCTTCAGTCAGCCCGGTTTTTCTGTTTATGCTGCTGCTATTTTTCCAAACTATTTCTCGGAAAAGTCATACGGGATAAATTGGGCAGAATAGTAAGAAAAATGTGGTACTAGTAGGCAGGTTTTCAAATATATTATTTATGTAACTTTTTACCGCAACTGATTATACCTTTAAATTAAATTAGTGGCCTTTAATCCTTATGTTAACCAAATTAATAAATGAAAAAAAAAGTAATAAAGTAATAACACTCACAAGTTCAAATTATAATGCTATATTAAAAACTATTTCGCGTTGTACTATTAATATGTTTAAATATATCTACAAATAATATATTTTTTTTTAATTATTAATTATTTGCCAGCATGACAAGTTTGTTAACTTGGAGGTTGTTATGCTAGTCAGTTAAGTTATACTTTTTTACATTACTGATAGATAGATAGATAGTTCATAATTAGAGTATTAACATAAAAAAAGTATTTATTAGTTAGAAGATTTTAAATTTAACTCAAGGCCTTTTGCGACAAATAAAATACAATATATAAAAGGCTTTGCCTGTCCTAAAACTTATTTATGTTTTTAGAAGGTACTTGTACGAGTATATCTTTTCCTACCCATCACTAAATATGAGTGGTTTTTTCCCAGCCATCATATATTCCGAGTTGAAGTTTTCGGGAAGGTCCCTGACAGTGGATGATGTTCTGCAGTTGCTTTGGGCCGTAGAAATTTGTAATTCCCAAACGAGGCAACGGCGCATTCTCATGCTAAACACGAACCAAGAGCGATTTACTGGCACTTTTTCCTTATTTTTTTTTCCTCGACTCCATATACCCAAGTATGTGTGTCAAAAAAGCAGACAACATAAATAACACGAGCCGCAAAGAAGAAAAGATGCCCAACAAGGGCAAGGAAATAACACGTGGAAAAAAACAAGATTGCTTTGTATTTCCCTTTTTTTAAGGCAGCCGCTTGATAATAAAAATCAAATAAAGCCGGGCCAAGGCGAAGAAATGACTGAAACCGCAACGCAAAAGAAAGTGAGGCTGTGAAAAGGCAATGGAAAGTAAATTTTACACACGCGCCGCTCAAGAGCAAAAAAAAAAGGCAGGAAAAACACGTAAATAAATAAGAAGCGTGAACTCGAATTGATTTGCTTAAGCGAGCCCCAAAAACTCCGCCTTGTTAGGCGTAAAAACATCATAATTATAACGAGGTAGCAATTTGTTTGGCTGGGCCCAGACAACGAGGCGTATGAGCAATATACTCGCAAGGAACATTTTTATGGCACACAGGGCATCAAATTTAAAGCGAATGTCAAGAGAAAAAGGTTAAATGCAGCTGTAAAAATTCAACGACAGTGGGTTGTAGAGCTGGGAAAAAAAGATTTATGAAAAATTGGCTTTTGTTGTTATGCTTGTAATGGCGTTGTTGTTACTGTTATTGTTGTTGTTCTTGTTGTGGTTCCTGTGCGTCGAGGGGCTTCACAAGTAAACAAGATAACATGGCCGAAACACGCTCACACACTCACACACTCGTAACGAAACTTACACACACAAAAGTTCGTGAACGGAAATGAAAATGTGAACTTTATGACAGAACTCGCCTTTTTTTGCCACCGCCGCCCGACCTTCTCCACCCGCTGTTCGTTAGGATATCCGCTTTTTACCCGGCCGCATTTTTATCAACTAGAATAAATAAATCAGAAACTATATGCCCTGAGGTCAACAAGGTTTATCCGCATGCGTGCACAGAACAAAAAGCAAGGCTATAAAGCAACATATAATCGATATGTGAAATATATGTTTGAAATTTTAATTATTTTATTTTTTAAATAAAAAAGAAACTTTTCTGAGTTTATTATTCTGGTAAATTTATCATAAGGAGATCTATAAGTGGTTATATTTTATTTATATTAATTAAAAAAAATATATTCTCTATTATATTTTCATTTCTAGACACATCCTCTCAGTACATTCCCTTATTTATTTATTTATTTTAGGGATAAAATTTTGTATTACAACGTTTTTTAATAATTGTAAAAATTTGTTTTTTGTAAAAAAAGACAAAAAGGGATAAAAACATATGGTAGAATAGCAAAATAATTATCAAAGCAGCCATAATTTTCATCCTCGTTGTTGAATTGAATTTTATCAGTTGACCGCAAAATAAACAAAGATGCCAAAGCAATTTTGTGGCCAATGTAAAAAACAACAAACACAACATGTTTGAGCATAGATAGATGCACATTGGCTAACATGGGTTAACTGGGTTAAAATGACAAACGCAATTGGGCACAGCAACAATAAAAACAACACATTTTTGTTAAACATTTGTTGGCCTTTCTTCGCGTCGCATCGTTTTTCTCTCTTTTTCGTTTTGACCATGTTTTTCCACATAAATGTAATTTCATTTTTATAGGTCTTTCACAAATTTGTGTACCGTTGTTGTTTATGTTTACGTTTATGCATTTTAATGGCACAGTAACAGCAGCAGTCAAGAAAAGTCGGAAAATTTGGCAAGTGAGCGGCCTGCAAGCAGCCGGCGCTTGCCAGCTGTCTGATCTTTGGCCCCCGGCCCCTCACAAACCCCAATTCGGACCCCCTTCATGCCAACACACCCCCCGACCCTGGCACAATATCAAAGTCAAATTGTGCGTAAAATTCTGATGTTGCCTGTGCCAAATAAAATCATCATCGGCGGGAAATGTTGAAACCAATTCAAAGCTGATGACTAAATGATGAGCCAAATGATGGGCAGAAAAGGGCCAGAATGTGTAGCAAATGCGTCATGTTTCCAGGTCATTAGACTTATTTATTCAATCAATGTTGTTAGCCAAATTCTACAGGCAAATTCTTGAGAAATCTGAATTATTTACAAAGATTTTTCAAGTATTTGTAGTTTTTTTTGCAATACCAAATTTGTTCTAGATAATTAAACTCAATGAATAATAGATGTTTGCCAAGCTGCAAATACAACTCTCCAGGTTTTATCGATAGCTTTTAAAATGCCATTTTATTTTCCTGCCTTAGAATATTAAGGTTTTTATTTCTTTTTCTAGAAAATCATATAAAATAAACTTAATTATCTCATCATTTAATTTTTTAGAGAGAATTAAGAGAACTTAACTGTGGTTGCCATATTGATTTTTCAGAAAACATAACAGGCTAAGAAAGGAGTTAAAGTCAGTCAGTTTAAAACTTAAAGTCATATAATATTTTTTTTTATTTGGAAATAGTTTTTGATTATCTAAAATAGCAATTCTTTTTATTTATTTTTTTAATGAACCATTAAAAATATTAACTTGTTTTATTTTCCATAAAAATAATACATTTTGGCAATAACTGTGGTTTTCAGTTAATGTCAATTGGCAAATAAAACTCCAAGAGCTAAATATTATTTCGGAATATACAATTTAATGGACAAATAAAACCGACAGGATAAAAACGACCGTATTGATTTTTTTCAAGACTCTGACTCATCCCTTGTAATTAGTTTTTTAAGTGATTATGCTCGTTCCCTGGGATTATTAGCTTGTCATCCTGGACGATTCTCCCCCAACCAATCGTCCCTAATTGCATTCAATACTCCCTGTCCCCACCAAGAAAATCCCCTTCCATTCGCCAGATAAAATTTCAAATAGCTGGGGATACTTGAGCGGAAGATGAGAGGGGCAAAGTACAGACTCAGCAAATCCCCTGTAATCCGAGCTTGGCGAAGAAATCACAGTCACAATCCTTTGGCTACGGACTGCCACTCAGGAGTGTCGCCGCTCGATGCCGAGAAGTTCGGTCGAAACTTGTTGAAAAATTGCAAACGTTAATCAAAGTTAAACGGCGCAGTGCAGACGATGCCGACGTCAAAGTTAATTAAATTACAAAGTTATTTAATACTTTGGAATCGCAACCGTTCGGGAACCAGCAGGAGTCGGCAGGAGTAGCATCTGCTCTGGCAGCTGGCATCTGCCATTTGGCCCTTTGCTCCTTCGAACTCTGCCTCCGTGCATCAGTTGTTCGCAGGGCAACGTGTGGCAGTCCTTAATGAAATGTAATTGAAATAAATTAATTTTTCTCACACTTTTTACGTGGACCCGGTCCCGGTCCCGGTCTGTAATGGAAACATTTCGTGTGCTTTTCAGCTCTTCCTGAGCTGCAGTTTAATTCGGTTTTTCAGTTTTCACTCCGGCTGTGACCAGTTAATCTCCTGAATGACGTTCTGGGGCCCCCCCTCCCGCAAGGATATCGCCCTCCTCATCGGACTCCGAGTCCAGTTCCACATTGCTGCGGGGCTCCTGCATTTCCACGTCTTCGCCACGGTAATTTCCAGTGGATTGGCGTGAACTCTGCTCCTTCGGCTCCATCAGAAAGGGGCAGACGAGGGCTGTCGGGGTTAAAGTTGTTATGACGATGAGAAGATGATGGCTGCATAATAAACTACAATCGGGCGGGTGGGAAAAAGCGATCAAAAGCGTTGAATGCCGCTTCGCTTCAGCGCTTTTGTGGATTTTTTAATTTTCGAGGCAGTGCCACAAACTGGGGAGGGATTTAGTCCAGGGTTCTTAAAAGTTATTTTCTTATTTAATATTTATTTTAAAAACTTTTGTGTGCATAGCTGGTTTAAGGAAAAATTTATCATTTGTCGAAATAATCTTATTTAAGAAATAAGTTACTTTGATTCAATACTATTTGTTTTAACTTTCATTTAACTTTTAACTTTTAATAATTACCGTAATTCAATAACAATTACCAACTTTTCTTTCCATTATTAAATTAATTTACGTCTTTTTAAGATAAAGAAAGGGAACTTTAGCATTGCCTTTTGTTATTATTGCAAAATTAATAAAAAAAAATGAAACTTTAGCATTGTTTTTCATTATTATTGCAAAAGTAATTCTTTAGTAACAAATCTGCAGGTCTATAATCCATTGCAAGTTACATTACTTTTCCTAACTGTTTTAAGAAGTAAAAATTGCTGAAACTGAAACTTGACTTTCCTTAACTAAATAAATACCTGCATGGGTGATCTCCTCCTTGGACTCGTAGATGTCCTTTTCAAAGACCTGACTGCGGGGCATCAGAGCGTCCAGATAGGCAGGTTTCTTGGGCGGACCCACAGTCAAAACTTTACAGCTGTCATCGGTTTGGGAATTTTCGAATAGCGATATCTTCGGATTGCAACCCAGATAGAAACGATTCAGTGCCTTCTGGGTGCTAAGTTCATTCTCGGCATGACGATTCCTGACGGCCACATAGCTCCTATCCGTGACCTGCTCCATCACCGTGTTCTTGTAGGTGTGCGCCCCGGGAAATGGTGGAAAATAATCGGGAATATGGGAGTTGCAGCCCATTTCGCGGGCCTTCGTGCCGCTCAGCAGTGGTTGTGGCCCCCTGTGGAAATCCTCGTCGCATGTCTGCGGCTCTGGGCATTCGAGCACGGCCGCCGACTCCGAGTGACCTTGGCAAATGGCCTTGAGGTCGCCCACCTTAATGTTCATCAGGCCAAAGGTGCGCTCCAGATCAAAGTAGCTGGGCGTACTGCGACCGGCGTGATTGGCCCCATTGGTGGTCCGAATAGCAATCTCACGGAATCCTCAACGGTACTGGTGATTAACATTTTTCTTGGGCTGGAAATGGCTACTTACTGCCCCGCAGTAGTTCCACCATCGAGTGCCGTAGCAGCTCGTCCTTCACCTCGCAGTTCTTATCTGCCAGCAAATTGTCCAGCACTTTATACAAGACTTCTTCGTATGAATTCATTTTTCGAAAATAGAAAGTGCAAAATTACTCTGAGCTAATATCAAAAAATTAAGGTGTTGTAAAACGCTTTAGAAAAAAAAGAGTTGCACAAACTAACACCATTCATCGATAAAACAAAGTTTCAGTACTTTATTTAGGGTTGCCAACATCAATTAAAAGTTATGTACATAAGTACATAAAAAACAAGGACATAAAAAAAATAAATGGATAATTTGTTGGATTAAATTAATAAATACATAAGTCGTAAAGTTTAGAAAATAAAATATATGATATGCAAAAATATTATCTTAACATTTTGATTTTACGTATATTTTACTTTACTTTATTAAATAACGAATAACTTTAAAATGCTCAATATGAAAATTAAAATGCAAATCAAAAACCAATAAAAATCACATTAAAATTTGATTCTAATTTTATATACATATATCACAAATAATAAAGCAACCATCAACAATAAAAAGCGTAAACTTCCAAATAGAATTTCCCACATAATACCCTCCAAGTACAACAAACCACCTCCGCTCTTAACAAATTAACACAATCTTTCCAAAAGACTGAGCAGTAAAGACCAGCAGCTAACTACCGATCGGGAACTGTCTCCCCCGCTCCCCGAAATCTAATTACAATATTTTCGCGTTATGCGATCGCGACCAACTGCAAACTGCTTAACCATAGACTCCTATCTCGAACATCTCTTCTAATGAGTTATGCAAATATTTGCAGCCGAATGCGTTCCAAGAATCCCAAAGTGGGAGCCATTGTTTGTCCGATGACAAATTCTCTGTATGACTCCGTCATAGATTAGGCGAAACGTGAGGCATAATCAGTCATAAGCCAAACAAACGGCGCGAAAAGAGAATGGTGAACGGAAAACTGAGAGGGAAAAAGGGGAAAATGGAAAAGTCCAGGCACGAGGTCACTGTGTCAGAGTGGAAAAAGTACTTTAGATGCAGACAGATTCGCGTTTGTGACGCCCAAGAGGCTGCTGCAATTGAACAAATTGCAACTCCCCCATATTCCCCATATTCCCTCCACTCTTTATTTTTTATGATCCCCATCATGATGATGTAGATGATGGGGATTATGTTGGCGGTCGTGCATTGTGGGCGTTCCATGGCTGACATTTGTACAAAGAACTCGCCCGTATCTAAGATCTCATGTTTATGCCTCAGGCGCTACCGTTTAAGGCCCACACAGAAAAAAAATCTTAACTACTAAATAAATCATAGCAAAGACTTTTATGTGACTGCTAACCACTTATTTATCTATTAAACCATACAAGATTTTTAAGTTTGAAGACACATTCCCAAAAGTATTAAAATATTGTCAGGTATAGTTTAGTTTAAATTTAAACAGAGAACAAGTTTTGATATTAATAGAAAAAGTCCATTAGGAATATAGCTCATGATAAACGGTCATTAGTATCATTTAAACATTTTAATCAAACACATCGTTATTTTTTAATGACACTTCCCAAACAGGTATTTTCCATAATATTTAGTCTGTGCAGATTTGCATCTCAAAAGTTTAAATTAAAATTCGCTATATAAACCAGATTAAAGACTATTTTGTCAGCAAGACAATAAAAATTATATTTTAAATTAGCATTTTTAAAACTCTCACTTTTATGGCTTGTATGTTTTAATAAACATTTGTTTGTATCAAATAATTGTGACTTCAATGCAATTTTGTTTTTCAATGCATAGGAACTGAGCTCAACTGTTTATGTGTAGTCCCATGGTTTTAATTTGTTCTTGACAATACCCTTCGACAACTTCCGCTCTGCTGATTTTCCCCAGTGCATTTTCTGATGAAATGGAATCCGCTTTCTTGACATGCAAATTTATGCACTCGCATTTGCGGTTGCGCCCATTGTCGCATAAATTCATTCATAATTAACAAGATGCGCCGGCGAATGGAGAGCACATCCCGACGAGCGTCTCGCAAGTTGTTTGCCTAGACGACAAACAAAATAATTGCTGCAATTTAGCCACCAGCGAGCGACAAACAGCCTAACAAATACGTATATGGGAAGTGCAGATGGAGCAAATTGAGCTGTCCCGAGCTAATTCGAACGATTAATTCGATAAGCTTGCAGCTCAAATCGGCAAACAGAAAGACGGACGACAGTTGGACAAACAGGCAGCGGCAGTCAATTGATTGAGCAGCCGATTACTGGGGAAGTCTTGGCCGAAGGCCCGGTGCAAATTGCCCCGTCGACTGGTCGGCGCACAAAAGCACCACAAATTGTTCCAGTTTCCGAGCCGCAGATAAATCTATTGAGATATCGAGCCCGATGGGGAGGCCTCCTCAGCTGTCGTTTCTGGACCGTTAATCCCACGCAGACGAAATGCATTCCGCCGCGAAACTCCCTGCATTTCGCAGAGTTTGCGGCACGATCTTCGGGGTTCTGTTCCCTGGAAGCAATCAGTTGACCGAAAGCGGCATAATCTTTATGACAGGCCACTGCCGGAACTGGCGGACAGGTTGAGCCACGTTTTCATAGATGAAGATTGGCTAACGGAGCCAGTTGAACTACTGACCTTTGCAGAGAACACCTCATTAAGGTTCCCCTTATTTCTAAAGTTTCCATTCAAAAACACCAACTTTATGGCTTCTCTATTACAAAAAAAATATAAAATTTTTAGACTTTAAAATATTTTATAAAATATATTTTCTTGCGACCATAAAACATACAATTTTTGGTCAATTAAACTTTGTTACTACCGTTATAACCTTGGGTGACTATTTTATGTATACCATATATAATGACAAAAAAACACATCATTTATTAAAAAAATATTAAACAAAAAAATTATAGCTGATTGGCGATCACTTTTCGATAATGATCACTTACTTAAGGCCTCATTACAATCTCCTGAAGTCAAGAAAATCAAAACCAAGCGATTGCACGACTTTTTGCCGGTTAAACAAATCGCTAATGACACAATCAATGCAAAATTGCGTAATTAAGGCCAGATGGCCAACGGTTTGGGCCACGTTTGATCAATGGCCAGTCAACCCACGGAAGCCAATTTACAACAGACACAAATCACGTTCGTCAACCCGTCAAATTGTGTTAAATTGTAAAATGACAGCAGCACTAACAATAACAATTATTGTAAGTTGTTGTGTGGCGGGAAATCGGGTCTACTTGACCAGCAGGTGAATTTTCAATATTTGCTGAACGAATTGGGAAATCACTTACCTCCGATCTTGGAATACTTACTTTTGGGCCATGTGCAGATAATGACAAAAGCCGTGAGCAAATTTTGTTATGTACCTTTCCTATCTTATCAGTTAAAAAACAATTGTTTTAAACACCAGTAAAAGTAGGTTATAAACCTATTTACATAAGCTTCACTGATTTTCGTTCCATTTCGTACAACATTTAAGTTGTTTACACATGGTTGAGTTTTAGGAATTTTTAAAGTACCGATTGCGAGAAGCACATAAAAGTTTAAAGTACTAATGAATCATTTTTATTAAAGCCAGCTTTAGTTGTAGTTTTTTACGGTTTATTACACAATTGTTATTATGTGTTCTTTTTTGTATCGATACATTCACAGTTTTTGAAATTTTGTGGAAATAAAAAAGTACTGTTTTCTATTTTTAAACTAAATGTAATAACTTAAAATAAGTAAACTGTATTCAAAGCAAAACCATGAACACAAGTTTTACACTTTTACATATTTGCAAAGGGCTTTATTACACGACTTTAGCTATATTTATATAAACAAATATATCGTAAAACACTTTCCAAAGAACTCTTGTTCTTAGTGTTTGTTTTTTAGATATTTTTAGGGCACTTGCACTTTGAAAGTTCTGCTGTTGACTTCTTTGCACTTCGACATTTGTCTGCTTAGAAACTTTTCCCCCAATGGAAGTTTGTTTGCATTTTTCGCCCAGCTCAGACAAAGCTTAGGTTATGCAAATCGAATGAAAAAGATTGAGATAGACAAGCAGACAAGCAGACAATGTTGCAATTTGGCCTTTTATGAAGTTGACAAAGTAATTTTGCTCCGAGACTCACTTTCTATTTGCACTCGGCTCATTAGAATCGACGGCATGCCTGGAACCGCCTATCTAATCATAGGCCAGGTGACATTGTCTGAAAGGGAACGGGAAGATAGCAATCGTAATGGCTTGATTATTTTCAATTGACACAATTTTGAGGCTGCGCCTCTGGTTTTCGGTTTGACAAAATTGAAATTTATTGCCGAAACAAATGGCGAATTATGTCGAACGGAATTTAATAAATTATCAATTCAAGTAAAGCTTCATGTGCAGAATGGGGGAATTAAAAACGGTCTGCGGAGCTCGTGGCCCATTTAATAATTCAATTCTGTTTGCCAGAACCGGGACAACGGAGTCTGCCCGATTTCGATTCGATTTAAATTCAAATCAACTTTTCAAAGCTGGCGGCAAATTTATGCAATATCAGGATTCCCACTTCTTCTGTGCTCATCCGCTCCAGAAGCAGAAAAATGCTAAATTTGTGCTAAAAACTAGAAACCTTCTAAGCATAATTACGCAGTTCAACGTGCATAAGTAGAAACAACAGAAGAAGAGCTCCAGCCCCATCCAAAATTTGGGTAAAACTGAGGAATATTGTTTTGGGGATTCGGTGTGGCGAAGTTTCTTGCAACTTGCTGTATCCTATATCGGCAAAATAAACAATTCCAGCTGACAGACGTCGAAGCCAACAAAGATAAACAAACAAAGCCACAGAATGCAGTTGCTTAAATTATGAAAGAAATGGCAGATCAAAGGGATGGGTAAAATAGCAGGGGAGTATATGTTGGAGTCCTGACATTTTCAAGTGGCTGCAATCCGCCGCGAACTCTGTTTCAATTATTATTATTTCTGGACCGCATTTCGCTGTCTCCGACTGGAATGAATTGGGAAGTTTGCATTTTTATTTTCCTCTCGATATGTCAAAATGCTTTTGCCCCACACTCGAAATGGTGCCTCGATTGAGACCGAATTTATGGCAAAGAAAATGTCTAGAATAGAATTTACATATTTTTCTTTGGTTGTTTTCGCGTTTTTATTGATTTTGTATGTTTTTTTTGTATTGCAGGTTCGCCAATTCTGATCTAAAGGACTCTTAAAGACATCTACCCAATAGGTAATTTTATTGCAAGTAATTTATTTTAAAATGGCTAAAGTTTTTATTGTAAACTTCAAGGCACAAACATTTTTTTCTGAATTTAATTTAGATTTAGAAAGTTTTCATAAATATTCATTTTGGTTACTGTAAACATTTCATGAAGTAAAAGAAAGCTGTTTTCTGTTTGTATATTAATATAAATTTTCGTATAAAGTCAACAGAAAAGCAAAAAAGATGTTCCTTTCATTGAAAAAAATAAATCATGCATCTCAGTAACGCAATTATCAAGTTCAATGTGCGTAACTAATTCTCAGTCGGTTACTTATCAATTTTCGCAATCAAATATGCCTTTTACATGATCAATAAATTCCCACTTTCAAATGTGTAATGGAATTTGTATTATAAATTTCACCGGCAAAATGCAAGCATATAATTCAAATGCTTGTTCGATACGGATGCCATTTGTGCAGTTCATTTGGCTAATGCAATTTGAGCCGCCGAAAAACCGCCCACTCAAATGTGGTTACTCCTCTTGGCCCTCTTGTCAATATTTACCGCACAACTTGCGCAATGCCAAGCGGCGACTTTGGTTTTCATCTTTTGGATTCGGTTTTTTTTAGCTTCTCGTTTAAGGTTTTCATTTACACTTATTTACATTTATTTCCTCACAACGACTTCGTTTGGAGACCCATTCCATAGCCATTCCGCCAGCCATTCGCGCTTGCCAGTACTTATTTATGCTGATTCCTATGGGCACTATCGCCGTGTGCATATTTTATGGGAAAAGGGAACTGCAGCGGCAGTTACTACAATAAGTTAGCGATAAGGCGTTGGAGTGGCATATAAATTAATAAGAGTACAAACAGAAAAGTTTATTTCGTAGCACGTGGCGCATACGTAATTATTTCCAATGGTATTTTTGTGGCCTTGCGGCAACAATTTACCTAATACCCCGATCAATATTGATGCCTGGCCAATGTTTGTACAATTTGTTTCAAAGTCACAGACATGTTTCTGTGAGTTAGTGTTGCAAAGTCTGTGAATTGGTAGAAAAACCTGAGTGACTCAAATTGCAGATGATTCAGTTTTCCCCGTGTTGAACACACCTACAGCTGCATTGGGCTTAGTCAGCGAAGATTTTAACTCACTCCATTTTTATGACCAGAATCAATTTGCATGCCATTTGCTATGTCAAAGTTTTTCTTTATTTTTTTTTCTCCTTTGACCATATACGTTGCGCTGCCTATGAGAACGTAATTTGATTTTTAGATATCGAGTTTGATTTGTGATTTTTGTGGCGATTCTGAATGGCTCGCCTTGACATTTCGTGCTGCAAAATTTAAATATAGATTAAAAAACGCCAAAAGCGGCTAGCAGAGTGTCGAGAGCATCATCTGCCGGGGGCCATTAGTAAAAAGCTAATGCCACGCCCACTCGCCTCTGCCACTCAATCTATAAATATGCCAGACTTTGCATAGCCGTAGAGTCAACAAAAGGCATCCGCTGATGGGGGCGGGGAGGGGGTGTTCCGATGATGCAGCAGCTGGCGGGGATGCCAGGATGATGGTTAAATGGGAAGCTACGGGGAATGAGTTAAATGGGAAAAACGAGTGCAGCAGACCGGTTGCCTATAAATTACAGTCAAACGGAAATCATTTTGCATGCATGTCCTGACTCTCTGCCGGGAAAAAAGACCCCGTCCTGTTTGTGCCTGTGGACATTTCAACATTTTAGTAAACAGGCGGGAAAGTTTCCACTTGGCCTGCCACTGTCAACGCTGCGTATACGTGATGGGGCCAACATTAGCTAGGTCATAAACTAACATTCTATAATGCGATTAACCCCAGCACAATGCAAGTCCTAACCCCATCAGCAAGAAACCGAAAAATTTCTGCAGCATACGCACAAAAACCAGAAACGACGCAACAAATTTCCAGCCTGTAAATGATTTCAAGTCAACTCATGTGTATGTGGGTGGGTTGGCTAACAAACAAGATAAAACTTTTGATTTATCGTTGACACGAACGCCAAGAACAGAAGGAACAAGCAGGACAAGAGGACCAGAATCAGTACAAGACCAGGACCTAGGTCCTGCGGAATTTTTTCGGTCAGTGGGAGGCAACTGGAAACTAACTTAGAACCAAGTGCGTGCGTCGATAACAAAAGGGTATGACTCCACAGGAAAAAATATATAAAGTTTTAAGTCGATTACTAATCTGTTTATATCGACTGTAGACAGAATTTCGTTAGCCTCTACTTAAATAAGTAGTCACAACGTAGACCTTAAATTATTTAAATTTCTAAGCAAAAACAATATATAAAAACGACATTTTTTTAAATTTTTTATATTGTATTCCAAAGGCCAACTATTAAAAGATGTGTGCAAATGACAAATTATATTTATCAAAAAATAGAACTTGTTAGAAAATAGATTGAAAAAAGGATAGAATTTTTGTTTAATACATTTTATAATTAATTTATGGGGATCCAAGCGTAATTTTGAGTGCTGGCATATGTACCGTCTAAGATTTTCTTTAAGTCTCGGGCGACACTTGACTTTGAGTTGGCGAAGATGTAAATTAATGGTAAAATCTCTTCTGCCCAATTTTTTCAGTGTGCCTGCATTGAAGGCAATTACCCAGGCAGGGAAAAGGCAGCCAGGGGGCAGTGCGGGGGCGGCAGTGTCAAGTGTGTGTCACGACACGCGCCGACAAATTTGTGGGCTCCCACCCAAAAAGCGGCAAACAAGCATAAACTCTCCAGCTTCTGCTACAGCAGCCAGGCAAATGAGTTGGTTTTCGGGGGAGGGGATATGGAATTCAAGAGGCACAGACAACAATGGCCAGCTGAATGGTCAACTTGCTTGCCGGTCTCTCAGATAACATTGCCAAAACAATTTAGCCCAAACCAGAAACAGAACTCTGGAAGCAAAGTTCCGCAAAATTTGTTTGCTTTGCCAGCCTTAATTTCCACAAATATTTGGCCATTCGCTTTTTTCTGTTTGTTCACTTTTGGAAGGCCTGAACTTGAAAAAAAATTATTAGAAAATATTTGTACTGTTCAGATAGCAGTGCGCGAAAAAAAAACAACACAGCAAAAATATTACAAGTGACATTTTTATGTCAATGAAATCGACACACAAAACAATAAATATATCATGGAAAAAAACGATATTAACAGCAAAGATCGATTTAGCAGAATTTGCATCATCGCTAGTTGACATAATTTATGCACTACGAACATTTCTGTTTTAAATTTTTTTCGTTTGGTTATTACTAGCTATCTCCTTTAATATTTTGTTTATTTTTATTTTACAAATTCACATTTTTGTTTAAGTCTGAATCTATTTTTTTTTTAACATTTATTTCATGCTAAATATTAGATTCCAAATATATTTACATTCTTAACATTTATGCTTATGACGGATTGTTGCTAAGCATAAAAAATAATCAAAGAACATTATAAAATTAAAAAAAAATTAATTACTTAAAATATTAAAAATAGCTTTGTTACTTTTTCTGTAACTTTGGCTATCAGTAAAAAATTATAAAGCTGAAAAAAATTTTTCTATTCCGGATTTTTGTCGTTAATAACTGAGAAAACGGGGTGATTTCGCATGCCATATTATTTTTTTTTAAGTGTGTGATCTGATAGCGTAGTGTCAGATAGGCTGGGGCACCCCTCCGTCGACTGGTGCAGAATAAATTTGAGAGGCATGACATCACTTCAGTCGACTGCCTGAGTTCCAATTGCCGGTCGAGTACGTGATGTAGATGCTGACGTAGCCGCTGGCGCCTGCGCCCAATGCAAATCTCGGGTTTATTTGGTCGATGACGTTGTCATCCAATTCGAAATGCACATATGTATGTATGAACGCAGAGTGGTTGGAAAATATCGGAATCGCGGGTACGTGCGGCGATTCAAAGGCGAACTTGGAGCGATTGCCGTGTCTGATATTTATTGGGGAACCCAAAGCACTCGGCTGAGTTATGTCATATCTTTTGGGGTATGACCCAAAGGTGCGCACGCCAAGCAGGTAGAAATGATTGATAGGTGGGTCCGTGGGATTCGAACTGCAGCCGAGTTGATTTGTGATGAGTTCTGATGAATTGCCTTTGGCTTTCGCTTGTGTCTATATATCGCAGAATTTAATTTATGACTTCGGGCAAAGCAGAAAGGAAATTTTTGGGTTAAATTTATAATGCTGCCCCTACCCAGACACAACTGGCGAAATTGTTCTCCCTCTGCTTCATTGAGTGGCAAAGTCCAACCGGAAGGAATCCATTTAAAATTCATCTAAACTCATTAACAAAGTTTTTTTCGGCGGCGAAACTGTAAATTAATTTCAACTTGGCCCGCAGCAGCAAACTTTAAATGCACTCGAATTCAATTGAAAAGTGCGGCCTCATGGCTTGGCACTGCGTATACTTGATATCGCGCATACGTCGCATGGGACTAGTGTTGCTGCGTTGCCCTGCAGTGCCAGCGTCCTGTCAAAGCAGCTAGCAGACAACAGACACAATGACTTGTCAGCAACTAAATGACTTTCACTTTTCCCGTTTGCCAGTGAAGGGTATATAAAAGTATGCACAGGAAAAATTTAAAATGGATTTAAAGAAATCTAACCTAATTTGTGTCTTTTTGGCATTTGTAATAGCCTATAAAATCATTGCGGAAAACTGTATTAAATACACCATAAATAGACAAAATAAAATGTAACTCAAAAATCATTTGAAGATAAATATGAATATTGTTTCTTTTAAAGAGTTGTTAGTAAAGTAATTTTAATAATGTATAGATTTATTAGTCTTCAAAATTAAATTTGGGTTATTTTGCAACAAAATACACGAAAATGAATGCAAACAGATTACAAAATATTCAACCTTAGGATCTTTATGCTAATTTTTTCCCCGTGTAACTTAAGCTGAGCGTTGAGATGTGTATCAGTGGTCTGCTCGGAAATTCCAAGAGGACAAAGTTGCCAGCTGACGATAGCAAAGACCCTCAGATGAGGACAGAATAAAGACGGAAAACTTCAGTCAAAAGGCATGACAGATGCGGAGATAGCAGATCCAACCACAGCCACTACGTGTTGGCTGTTCACCGAGAGATTCCGCCCAGGTGAACCATGAAAATGCTGGCAATTGCACAGGTAGAAATGTGGCGAAAATGGTGGAAATGGCAGAAATGGCAGCTGCGAAAACGTTTCTCGGCTACTTTTCACTGCAATCGAGGGAGAAGGGGCAGAAGGTGATTGGATGGAAACTGGCGGAGATGCGTATAAATTATATTGGCCGTTTTCCGATTTTCCACATTCATCCCGTAGACGAGCAATGAAAATCTGCAGTGCAATTTATAGCCACCATTTACACCCGGTTTTCACTGAATCTGAACTATTTCGCGTGGCGCGCACTGTGATTGCATTTAAATCAATGAAATGCGCATAAATTAATTAAGTCAGAGGGAATGAAACGAAAAGAAACCCATTTGTTGTATTTATAAATGTTTAACTTCCTATGGCTACAAATTAACCGCACAAAAACATTTACCTTTAATTAAGCCACAAACTGGTATTTAGCCAACAATTTGCTATCGATTTTGAGTGTTTGTTTACTTCGCAGAGCGAACGAAATCTATGCAAATTCGTTGGCAACTTAATTATGCCAAGAACGGGTTGATTCCCTTAATTGATTACGACATCTGCTGGCCAGGAACTGCCCCAACATAGATATGACATGGCCAAGATTAATGCCACCAATTTGTCCACTTCCCAGCCGCATGCCGATTTCTAAGCCGCTGTTTAGTTTATTTTTAATTTATTTGGCAGCCGTTTGCATTGAACCCGACATGAAGAGGTTAAGTCCAAAAGATGTTTTTGCCATTGATGGAGTCTTTCAACTTTTGCTTTTAACTCGAATTCGTTTGGGGATTTGATTGATGGCTGGCGAGTTTGCGAGTGGGTGATGATCTGCTCAAGAGATCTCTATTATTACCAATTCCCTCGGTTCGGGGTTCTTTAATTTTCAGCGCTGTTTTTGATGCGATTCTAATTACGACTAAACTTCATATCATATATCATCGCATAGGCATAATAACTTCGTGGAAGTCCATAATTTATGCTAATTCTCATGTGGCACCGAAATAGCACCTCGTAAATGTAAATTCGGTTCCCAAATAGAGAGGAAACCCCCTTGAAAAGCAATCACACGCCCCTTGCTCATTTATCAGCATCATGGATGGGGGGCACACGTGTGATTTAAATACGTTTCCCATTCTCATTGCGATTCTTTTAAGTATTTAAAATTCGGGTATTAAAACCCCAACTGCTGATGAGCTTATCTCTAACCTCGAATGGACAAGGTTATGAAAAAGGGTCGGATTAGTTCTACAGACAGATTCCTCCATTAAAAATTATAAAACACAAATTTTTATACTTTTTGTTTCTAAGCTGCCGCCTGATCGATTCCCATGTCTTTAGTTTTTTTTGAGTTTTATTTTGTTTTTTTTGAACCCGTCTCCCCGAAACTTGTTGATACGATCCAATTAAAATCACATTTTCAGCTGCGTGGATGAAGTAATGCCCAAATCTGAATTATTACCGGCCCGCCCAGGTTCAAGATCAAGGTCTTACGATTTCCCCTTCATCATTTTCCGCGACATTTGAATGTCGTCTGTGGGAGCCCACAGCCAACTGCATCCGAAGTGGGTCATAAATCAGTCAAATTTCGCCCACTCACAGACGTTTTCCCTGCGCCTACTTGTGTGTGGGTGCCGTCTCTCTTTTTATTAGCCACTTAAACGAATGTCAAGTTGTAATAATGTTGACAACATCGTCGATCGGCGGTGTCTTGAAGGTCTATCTGCCGGGAACTCTAGAGTCATCGCGTCATCGCGTCATCGGGTCGAGCAAACAAACCAGAAAGCAAGTAAACAAACCGACTGCGAAGACAGCAGTTACAGCCACTGAACCTTACCAAGATCGGTACACAGAAAAAATTATGAATTCTCTCCCTTTTAAGATTTTAATACTTTTCATTCAATCTTTTAAATATTTTAATAATTATAATCATAGCTAAGGAGCTAAACAGCTAAATAGTTCATTTAATAATAATTTTATTATAAAACAGTGGATTAGTTGTCAATTGGTATTTTGTTTATATTTTATTAATCCTTCACCACCGTATGCCTATTAAAATAAGATTAAAATAGAAAATTTAAAACCAATCATCAAAAGGAAACAAGATTTTAGAATTTTACATTGTAAGACATTTTTCATAAAAAACATACAAAGAATGAAGCATATCTTTGTAATGCATTTGCCTTGAGGCTTTTAGGAGCATATTAAACCAGACGAAATCATTTTATTCAAGCAAACTTCTGTTAAAAATTGATCAATTTCAAATAGGTTTCAACAATATTTTTCGGTGTAGCAGGCTTATAATGAATGTCAAGTCGTCACCGGTGAGGAATTTGTTGTCGATTGCCGTTGGCCAAGAAAAGCCAAGAGGCACAAGCCAACAATGGCTTGGAGCCAAGACCAGCCAGGTAACTCCGGTCTGTCTGGCGAAGCTGTCAAGCCAGTTGGCCGGCGTGTGTTTACTTCTTTAACTCTTTTCTTTCCCCCCTTTAATTTGTTTGCTTTCGTGGGCATGAATTATTTTACAGGAATTATATATGATTAGCCGTGTGCATACGTGCGCACTGGTCTTTGGGGGAAATGAGAAATGAAAGGGGAGGCGTCGAATTAGCCACACGCTCGAATGGCTCAATTAAAATGACACAATCAAACCCATAATTTGCTCAGAGAGTGCAATTGAAACAGGTATTTCATCGCTAAAAGCTTTAAGTGATGGATCATTTAATTAAGTTTAGAGGAATGTCAAAGGTGAAAGACGTGCTATGGTCAAACTTGCAGGGTAGGCCTAAGTTTTAATTAAATTTCGGTTTATCATTAGATCTTCTTTACTTTCACTTGTAAACCAATTTCAAAGCGAAATCTGATTTTTTCTGGCAAGATTGTTTTTAGCAATGAAAACCCGAATAGTTTTAAAATTGAAATTTTTTTGGTTTTACGCCTTTGATGAGTTTTATTGCTTTACAAATCCAATTTTCGTTAATTTAATTAAGGACTTTATGTTCATGTTTCTTTTTTGTGTAAAATTCATTCTCTGTTTATAACAAATTAACAAAGTTAAATTCTAATAAGAATCTAATATTCAAAGATACAATTTTAACAAATAATATAAGCCCAAGTTAATTTGTATGTGCAAGTTTTGTTTATAAAACAATGGAATAGGCAAAAAACTTAAAATTGTTGGTTTAAAATATAATTCATTTTTTTAAGAAACCAAACTTATTCCTTAGATCTTGGTTTTATTTTATTTCCCGGCTTCTGAGAATGGTTTCAAGTTTCTCATCTGACTTAACGAACCCATTTTATTTAAGCTGCATCTAAGACCCTTAAGTTGCAGTTGGGCTAAAAATAACCCATCACAGACCCTCTAAAACAGTTAGCAGATTAACCCGCGGCATTTTAAGTCATTTATATGCGCAAAGTGGGTCACTGCAGCCGGCACACACACCATTCACACACTCTGAGGCACTCGGTGTGTCAACAAATTGAAAATAGAATGCAATAACAAGCCTTAGAGGCAGTGGCAGCTACAGTGACGGCCTTTGACCAGGTTGTCTGCCACTTGACGAGGTGGTTAAAGTTATGAAAGTGCTAATTGAAACGCCACACAATGACCGGCCAAATGAGCCACTCGATGAGTGGATACTGACTAACCAAGAGATGACCAGTTTCGCGGCCAAAGCTGTTTATGAATGGGGGCCAATAAATAAAATAAATCTGTTCGAATATATTCCCGTCGGCTCAATTTGTCTTGTCCAGTGTGGAGGCGTTTTGAGTGTCCATCCATCAACGGAAACACTTGTTAGAGGCTTCTCCGCCCAAATATATTTGCATAAAACAAACATTTGCTGAAATAAAATTATGATAAGCAGACGAGTTGAAAGATTTACGAATGTTCATCGTTTGTTTTCATTTCGTTCCTTTTTTTTCCAGCCCGTCGTCGGTTGAACGATGTAAGAAGTGGTCAGAACGAACAAAACAGAGCAACAGAGATTAATCTCATCCAAGAAAAACAGAAATAAGACCCCGCAACACCATCCAGCAAGAAGCAGCCATAAAATGTGGTGCTGCCAAGTATTTATCTTAGCTTTATGTAAGTGGTTACACATGCAGTTCCCGCGATGATTTACTAAATTCGAATTACGCCCTTAGTTGCTCACACAATTGCGGCGGAGTTCCATTCCAGCGCAGCTCATGCCGGAATTAGTTTCGATAGCCTCTCGCCGACCCAAGGTCCGGATGCAGTGGCTCCGACTACCAGACCAAAGCGTCGCGTGTATGGCATGTGTCCGCCGCAGTTCCAGCGCGTGGGCACCGATTGCTTCTCCTTGGTGGATCAGCGCAGCAGCTGGCTGGAAGCACACTTCTTCTGCAAGGACAAGAACGCAAATCTCACGGAACCGGGCAAACATGCCGACCGCAAACTGAGGCAGTTCCTTCAGAAACAGGATGCGCTGTCAGGTGGTGAGTATATGGTGTTGAGGTGAACTTCTGTAGGCCAAACTTTTAGAAAATGAATAAATTAGAGGTTTAACTCAAATTTTTTGAACATTGATTTGATAAAAAAATTTATAACATTTTGAATACTAATTGTCTCAGACCTATAAAAGTTCAACTGTGTATATCTGTGTAAGAACCAAACTAAATCCTGTGCTTCCACCCATCAGAAAAAGATCCTATTTGGCTGGGTGCCACCTACGATCACCACAACAGCCGGTGGCAGTGGAGCATGAGTGGCCGCAATCTGACCAACGACTCCTTCAGCCACACTGATCCCAAGTAAGTTGATCTTTTTGATGCTCTTTCCTATCTGCCTTTATTTTCGTAGATTGATTAAACGCTTAAGCAACAATTCTAGCTATGTGCAACTTATCTCCAACAGCCAACCGCTGGATAATAACTGTGCCATCTACGATCCGAATCTCAAGTACCGCTGGTCGGCACGTTCCTGCTCGGATAAGTTGCGCTTCATCTGCCAGCATAAAATGCCAAAGGTGAGCGGGCCAAATCGCTACAGGATCTACAACCGCTGGAACGCCACCTATCCGAATGAGCAAGCCAACGAGGTGGTCCTGGAGATCCTTGAACCGCGTGAAAACGATCGCAGGTAAATTAAAACTAAGGAGTGGCATCCCCGGGCAACAGCTGGTTGTCCGGCGAGTTATCATCCTCTTTGTCATCCTCTCCTGCTTTCCTATCGGCTTCTTCTTCTGCTAAGAACTCATCCCATTTGGAGAGGCGTTCGTGTGCCTCCACAGCTGATTCATCAATTCTAAAAGAAATGAAAGAACAAAACTGATGAAACTGATATTAAAGTGGACTTTTTCCTAAACTAACTTGTATTTGGTCTTGCCATCCCAGCTCTCGGCACTTAGCTGTCGCTGTCCAAAATAGCGTCCCTGCATCATTTGTATGACCTGGTCGGCTTCCTCCGGCGACGACATGTTGATCTGAGCAACACCTTCAGGATGGCGCTGAAATAAAACGCTATGACATATTTTGATATTTAAAGATATTTTGATTACTTACGTCATAGATGACCACTTTGCGGACCATCCCGCACTTGCTGCACTCCTCACGCAGATTGTTTTGGTACTCCAAGATGAGTTCCACCTCCTTTTCAAAGAGTTCTGGGGTGAAAAGGTTTTTAATGATGACCGTTTTCTCATTCTTTGAGCGCTCGCCACGCATTTTATCCGGACGCCAATCGAATAATCTAAAATTATAAATTTAATAGAATGAAGAGATTAAATCTCTTTAGATTAAAATAAAATTTGGATTTTAGGATCACTCACTTTTCCTTCATCTTTTGCAATTTTTCCTTGTCCTTTTTCTTTCGCTTGGGCTTCAGGGCGGGATTGTATTCCCCTCGCATTTGAAACTGAGCTCTCTGGACGCGAATCTTATGGCCGCGCAAGTTATACTCGTCCAGAATTTTAAGCGCCAGATTGACACTTTCAACCTGAAAGCAGAAATAGCTAACTAATGATTTGGTTTCTTTTTTTCCAGCTATCGCCGTGTAAAGGCCGAGGGCAGTGACGAAGAAATAATCATTCCCAACCGGCGCAGGAACAATCGTCGGAATAACCAGAGGAATCGCCAGAACCAGAACCAGAATCAGCATCCCAACGATGTGAACTACCAACCAGGACAGCAGCGCCAGAGGAATCGTCCACGTGTGACCACTGTAGCGCCAGCGGCACCGCAATCGGCTAGCCCATCTAATGATGTCCTTGCTTCCCGACCATCCCCCCAGCAGGTGACCCAGTACGATCGCAAGTTGCAACGCCAGCGGGAAAGGGAACGTCGGCGCCAGGTGCGGCGCCAGGAGCGCCAGAAACTGGCTCGTGAGCAAAAGCGTGAGAAACAACGCCGCCAAAGGGAAGAACGCCAGCGATTGCAGCGTTTGCGCCAGGAGGAACAGCAACGTCGGCAGCAGGAGCGAGTCTCGAACGATGACCCAAAACGACCGGAGGTCGACGAGTTGCGTCAGCGTTCTGAAGAGGATAAGGAGAGGAAGCTGAGGGAAGAGCAGCAAAAGAAGCTGAAGGAGGAGCAGGATAAGAAGCAACGGGATGAGCAAGATAAGAAACAGAGAGAGGAGCAGGAGGAATATCAAAGGGAACAGGAAAGGATCAGGCAGAAGGAAGAGGAGCAGCAGGCCTCTAATCACCGGCTGCAGCTTAAAGAAAACCAGGAGCAACAGGACCGCGAACTGAAGGCCAAGCAACAGCGGGAACAGCAGGAACGGGAATACCAGCAACTAAAGCGGGAGCGCGAATTGGAGCTACTGAAGCAACGCCAGACGGAAGCAGCCCGCCAGCAAGCCGCCGACGAGGAGGCAGAGAAATTTCGCCAGGAGCGCATCCAGAAACAGCGCCAACGGGAGGCAGAACAGCGTCGAGAACGCGAAGAGCAGTACCGCAAGCAGCGCGAGGAGCAGGAGGAGCTAGATCGCCAGAACCACGAAAAGCGTAAGGCTGAGGAGCAGCGACTACGAGAGGAGTATGAGGAGAAACTAAAGCAGGCCAATACTGAGCGGGAGAAGAAACTGGCAGAGGCCCACGAGGCCAAGAGGCGCGAAGAACTAGAGCTGCAGGAGCAGCGTGAGAAACAGGAGGCCGAACGCCAGGAGCAGATCAGACTCGAGCAGAAGGAGGAGGAAAAGCGCCAGGAACTGCAGAGAATAGATGAAACGCGTCGCTTTGAGGAGAAGGAACTGAGGCGCCTGCACGAGGAGAACTTGCGTCGCGAGCAGCAGAAGCATGAGCGGGAGCGGGAAATAGCATTTCGGGAGGCCGCTGAGAAGAAACTGGCCGAGGAAGAGGAAATACTAAAAAAGGAGCTGCTAGAGGAGGAACGGGTAAGGAAGGAGCGCATAGAAGAGGACATGCGTCAGGCGGAAGAGCTGCGCAAGGCCGAGGAGGCGAAAAATAAGGCTGCCGAAGAAGCCAAGGCCGAGGAGCAGAAGCGACGCCTGGAGACGGCCAAAAAACTGGCCGACGAAGAAGCCAAGGCCACGCTGGAGGAGAAGCGCCGGAATTATGTCAACCGAATCTCGGCTTTGAATCCCGAAGACCAGAAGAAGTTCATCGAGATGCGCAAGCGACGCAAGCTGCTCAAGGAAAAGAAGGAACGCGAACAGAAAGCGAAGGAACTCAAACGGATACAGCAAGCCATTCGATTGGGTGAAAACGAGTAGAAGTCCTGGGAGTCGAGAGAACACGATTCACCCCACTAACCAATACTAACCGAGACATATCGATCAAATTGGTTCCACATATGCACTGTTGCCCAGTCGATCCCTTTTCGATTGTTTTCTTTGTGCTTTAACTAACAAAAAACACAGGAAGAACACGCAAAAGTATTATTTACCAGAAAGAGAGATAGAAAGGAGGAACATCTCTGCGAAGCATATTTTGTCGGTTAAGGGGAATCAAATTTCAATTGCATTTCGATCGAGCGGGGAACCCAATCTCCATGCACTTCGCTAGCTCTATTAGTACTGTACAGTAAAGATATACTATATATAGGTCTAGGATATAGACACACCACACACACCCACAGCACACAGGACACAGAACACACATGGCAACCAGTCACGCATGTTTCCTTAATAACCGAACTAGAAGTTAGCTATCAATTTTAGAGCCAATAAACCCTACACACGCAAATCACGGGAATTTTTAAACTCAAGCACAGAACCACGGGAATATTATAGTGAAGAAAACGTAAGATTGAACGGAAAACTCCTTTGGGTCAAAGCCCCTGTCCAACTACCCACACTTGTTTGCCTATGGTGTCCTCTAATCGGGCATAGCGAAGCAATAATTTACTAATAATCTTTTGATAACATCATCGGATGGTCGCCGACCATTTACTAACTTCTTAGGTTACAAACTATACTTTACAAAGATGTATGTAATAACTAAAGTATGTTTAAATGTAAATTTTTATGTATTTTTTTAATACCTCAAACGCGAAAAGCAAGAAAAAAATGGAAAACCCCAAAGGCAACTTTCAGTACGTTTTGTTTTGTTTAAAATGGAAATTGAAAGCTGGCAAGGACGGGTATGAAATCGAAAGGAAAAGCAATTTTATAGCCAAGTAAATGCATTTTAATAGTAAACTAACCAATTTTAAATATTATTACTCTACACACGGAGAAGTGAAAAGCGAATAAAACTAAATAGTCAGCGAAACGTAAGCAAAGAAATCTTGAAAGAGAAAAGCAGAACACAAATGAAATACGAAATCATATGATAAAATTACCATATAATATTTATGCAATATAAATTTTAGTTAAGACGCAAACAAAGTAAAATAATGAATAAAGTTTGAAAAAACACAAAACAAAGAAGTGGAATCTGTAGTTTTTTTTACCCACTCACCTTGATATAATCACAAAGGCCATCGCCCTTAATCTGACCATCTTTTTCGGCGTACAGTTTCAGTTTGAACTTCTGGGTCTGCGGATCTCTCATCACCATGCCACACTTGCCCATCAGATCGGCAAACTCATCCATGGTAATGTCCAGCGGCAAGTTGGACACATAGACCTTTGTGTTCTGCGAGGGATCCATTTCGAACCATTCTAAAAGGAAATGGGAGATTTGAGTTGTTATAAAAGTATGTACTATGCACTACTCACTTGGTGGCTCCTGGACCTTTCGCTTGCCAGTAGGAGCTGCCGTAGATGCCGCTGTATCCTTGGCCATGGCTGCCTCTGCCTCAGCCGTCATCCGCTTGAGCTCCTCCTCCTTTCTCTTCTCCTCAGCCGCCTCTTTTTCAGCCTTCTCCTTCTCGCCCGCCGAAGTATTGTCGATGAAACCGTAGTTCATTTGGTAGCGGGCCATGAAGTCATCATCGATCTTGGGGAACCAGGCACTCTTGGCGGCGTCCCAGAAGAACTCGGCTCCATCTTTGTCCGTATAAGTTCGCTCGCCCTGCTCATCCACTCCATCAACCCCTTCCTGGCTGGGATTCGGTTGCTTGGGTATCCACTTTTTCTGCTCATCATCCCACTTATAGTGCTCCGTTTCGGTTTCCTGTTTCTTGGGCAACCACTGTTGGGTTTTGAGGCACCATTTGTAGTGCTCGTTCTCGTAGAGATCCCCAGCACTGGCTGCTTCATCGGCGCTCAGGGGTATCCAATTGTTCTGGGTGGTGCACCATTTGTATTTCTGCTTGGTGCTGGGATCCGTATAGATAGCCCCACCATCCGCTGCATACGTCATGTGCTCCTCGTAGGCGGCAAAGTCTTGCGATGGTTTTTCCTCCGTTTTGGCTGGTTCACTAACCGATTGGGTTTCACCTTCTGCGGGCTTGCCATCAACTTCTGGAGTTGAAATGCTGCCGGGGATCGGCACTGTTATTTCCTCCTCTTCAACTTGGTCCTTATTTTCCTCGACTAATTCCTCCGTTTCAGGTTTCTCCGCCTGCTCTGATTTACTTTCACCTTCATCGCTCATTTTGGGTTCTGTAATTAAAGCAAGTCGAGAAGTAGACTACATTTAGTTTCTTCCTTTCCTTTACTGCTGCGTGGGCGTGTCAGTCGTCTAATTCCCAGCTAATTTCATATTTTTTTTCCCAGGACAGCAAATAATTACCACGTGAAACAACAAAACTAAATTGCAGGAACGTGCCCATATCGCTTGACATTGAAGAAGGCGGCGAAAAATTAAGGGTGAGGAATGAGAGAGCATTCCGAGAAGCCCCCGGGAAAATAACAAGTTTTCCTTTTTGCACCTTTCGCCCGGCGAGGTAAACAATTTACACAATGATTGCCATTTTTCCCCCGACATGTGTGTGTGGGTCAAGCTTTGAGGCGGGTAATAAAATGAAATGAAAAGCGCACGCCACTTTCTGGGCGGTCCAAGAAAAGACCAACACAAAACCCCAGAAAACACAAACACAAAAGAAAAAGGACTTCGCTTACAACCGCTCTGAAGGTCAACTAATTTCGTGTTATTTTTGGGACAGAGAACCCGTCCCGGATCGATTGCTTTGAACTGGTCAACAGCAGGTTCAATCAACCTTTGGCCCGGTTAGTACAATTCCGAAGCCAAATAGATTTGTCAACCTATTGACACATCGCTTGAGAGTTCCGGCAGCTGACCCGCGGGTTTTTGACCGATTCCCTTTACGTCATCCCTAACATCTTAACCCAATCGAAGAGGGTTCAATGGACTCTGGCTAATTGTCACAACTTAAGGCCTCTAAAAATAAGCGCAAAAACCACCGAGGGCTTGAGTTCAACGCTCAACGAGTGGGCAGCATTTCCATGTACTCGCACAAGATTCGCCTTTTGCCAAGTCAGCGGATGAAGGTGGAACCCCCAGGGGAATCGCAAGGAGGGAGGAATCCATGGTCTAACTGGCACATGCAACAGACCATGCCCACTCCACACCCCGGAAAAGCAGCAAAAGGGCGGGGAGCACGGGCAATTGCAGTTTGCAGGCCAAACAACTTTGTTAGGGGATTCATAAATTACATAGACATTCGAGTATATACTCGAAAGGCTCACGGCTTCCACATGAATAAGGCAAAGTGCTGGCATATAATATGGAAAGTTCAGACCCTAAACTGGGGCTACACATTGCAATGCAAAATAGAATACAGAGCCCAATGAAAGAAACAGAGAAACATACGCGAACAGTCGACATTCTTTAAAAGGAACTTTTGTAAATTTAAGATTTAAGGATGACTTCAATAACAAATGAATTCTTATAAATTCCGAATTATAAAAATTACACTTTCATAAAATTTTATGTAATACAATTTATATTCACATTAAATACCTTTTTATTTATTCGCTGTTTCTTTTTTGTAACTTAGGCCACATAGAGTTGTTTGTCTAAAGTTTCTGTCACTTTAATTTATTCAAAGCAGATTATTTATATAAACTAAGTTATTATTTATTTAAACAAATGGTAAAATTACTTACAAAAAATATTGAATTTTTGCGTTTTTATTTGGTTTAAGACTCCTACTGTAAAACAATAATTACACTTCATTCTGGACTGGAAATGCAATGGCACGCAGTTATTCTTTTTCTCTGGACACCTTTGGCCTTTTCCAGTCGACTGGTAACGCACTTATTGCATAACTAAGAACGGGAATCAAATGAAACCTTCTTCGGATGCCGCCAGAAATCAATTAATTGACGCAAATTGTCTGCGAAAGTCTGCAAATGTGGGCCGAACTAGCTAGTTGGCCCTGTTTTATGACGGCGCCTTGGAGGTCATAAAATTGTTAGCCAATTTCGGCTAACCGGGCTCCTCTCTCCAAAACCAAAGAAAGCCGGCCCAAAACGAATTAATTAACTTTCCAGAAATGTCGCGAATTCGCAGGACACTCGTCCTGCCCAAATGTCAACAGGTCGGGGGTGAGGGGTGTTAGACGAAACCGGGACGTATGCGCAGTGAAAGGGAAAATCAACGCCCCAGTCACATACAGTTGCGAAAAAAATAATAGCACCACTACATCGTGCTGCTTTCATTGTAAAAAAGTTTATTTGCTGTTGTTGTTTTTTTCAAAATAATTTGTTTTTAAGGTTTAGTATTGCTCTAGTCTAAAACAAAGTTTCCGTTTTTATTAATCCTACCTATATATTTATTTTTTAGCTTTTTATTAAAAAAGTCAGAAAAACTGGAAAAAAATAGCACCACTTTCAAGTTACTTAGAGAATATCTTATATTTCGCCCAACAGCCTTAAAAGAAAGTACCTGCTGATAAGATTGGGCTATTTTTTAACTATTTTTTTTTTTTTTTAATTAAAAACAACATTAAAATGGGACGTGAAAAACACTGCACTGCGGAAAAGCGTAAACTTTTTAAAAAATGGATTTGGGAAGGAAATTCTTACATAAAAGTTGGTCGATTGGTGGATGCTCCAATAAAATGATTAGGAACGCCATAAATCATAAAAAAAAATCCAAAACACGTGTAAGAAAACGATCTGTAACACCTTGACATGCCAAAAGGTTGATTCATGAGAGTAAGAAGGATCCTTTCAAGTCTGCTACTGAGCTTAAAATGGAGCCTAAAATTAATGCGACAGATGAAACAGTTCACAAGTGTCTCAGACAACATAACTTAAAAGCCTGCAGTCCCAGAAAGATTACCACTTTTAAATGCCAGGCATATTGCTAAGCGCATGAAGTTTACAAAGAACATGTTAATTGGCCACTTCAAAAATAGAGGTATATCTAATGGTCAGATGAGAGTAAGGACGTTCTGATGGTGGAAAAGGATCTCGATCGTACGTCAGGCGTCCCAAAACTCTGATTTTATGCCGCAGTCCACCAAAAGACCATAAAACATGGAGGGAGTAGTCTGATGGTATGGGCCTGTTTGTCCTATTATGGAGTAGTTCCAATACATTGGATTAAAACAATACTGGATCAGGACATGTACGTAAATATTTTGGATACGATTATGCAGAGTACGAAATGGGTCTCGAATGGGTCTTCCAACAAGATAAAGACCCCAAACATACCAGCAGAAAGGCAAAGGATTGGTTCGGAAGAAACTCCGTCAATGTGTTGGAGTGGCCTGCGCAGTCGCCTGACCTTAATCCAATAGAGAATCTGTGGTCCGATGTCAAAAGGCAGTTGCTGCATCCAAGCCAACCACCGTTAGATCACTTTGGAAAGTAGTAGAGGAGTCTTGGACCCATATTCCCACTAAACGGTGCCAGGACTTGGTTGACTCCATGCCAAGACGTTGTGAGGCTGTTATTGCCAATAATGGATGCAGAACCAAAAATTAAATGAAGAATCTACACTTTATTTGGATGTATAAATATAGAAAACTCATGAATTTTGTACTTACTAGTCGTTGTTATAATTTTAAATCCACTTTTGAAAAGTGGTGCTATTATTTTTTCGTCAAATTTCTTTAGTTTCAATAAAATATCTAACATATCTTAAGAAATTAAACAAATTTGTTAATTTGTTTCTCATTTCCAGTTGGTTTATTGTCTTTCGATTTCAAAATGGTATTCAACGTTTTTATAGTGTAAAAAGTATAGATACAGTGACCGTTTAAACATAGCTTGAGTAGGTGGTGCTATTATTTTTTTCACAGCTGTATATAATAATGTTATTTTTAACGTGGCTCGTATTCCGAGAGATTTGCAAACATTACTCACAAATGCCATAAATACCAGAAAGAGAGTGGGTGGAGGGCGGTGACCAAAACTCCTAGCCGAAAAAACCGAATTCCCATACTCGCTCTTTGGTGCACGGAATAACTTAACTCGGAAAAACGGACGGAGTAGGGTGACTCACTCTATTAGTGGGGAAAACTCACTCACTCACACTTCCATAGCACACTTATGCGGGCCAGCTCAAATGGCCCAATATTGATGGCCCATTTGTGGGTGTGCGAGTGAGCTAGTGAGCTAGTGGCTAGTGGCCAGCCAGCTAGCCTGCTAGACTGCTAGCCCTAGTCCTGGCTGACCAGTACGCGCTGAATCGTCCGACTGACCGCAAGTGCCGGCCAGGATAGCCACGGAAGTATCCGCCTCGGGAATTGGGAGCACGCAACTCCGAATGGCTTTGTTGTGTACAAATATGTGCGCCCAGGGGCACCCCATAAACAACTGAAATGCAGCCGGCGAAAAATATGCAAGACTCACTAATACTAAAATCAATAAAAATCTAAAAACCCCATAAAAAGTTAAGAACGCAAAAGAGACAATTGCATCATGGACATCCCCAGCAGTGGAGCAATATTCACCCTGGGCAAATCCCATCTGGCGGAAAATACCCAAAGCTATTTCTACATCAAAAACGATCCTGTGAAGCGCCTGATTTCCGGTCCAAACCAGAGCGCTGTCATTTGTGGTAACTACGTGACCCCAAATCCGTGGGCTGGTCAACCAATGCAACCCCTGGTCAAGTGGTCAAGTCAAAATCTATTGGCGGTCGGTTGTCGGTTGCATGTTGACTGCAATTTTCTTTAAATAATAATAAGCCGAACGCCCCGGGCACTTTCACTTTCTTGTTGGCCCAGTCTTTGCTGTGGCCAAGTATCCGCGAGTCTTGCTGGGTCTATTGAATTACTAAATTACAACCGGGTTTTGCAACCCGACAAATTTGTGACCAGGATTAGGTGTATTGCAGGGGTGTTTTGAATATTTCATCCGGCCACTCTGTACCGAAAGCGAATACTGCTTTGCTCCTGTGAACCTTACACTTGAAGAAAAAAATAAATGTCCACTGGTTTAATATGAATAATAGAAATACTAAAATTATAATCACTTTTTGATGCGAAAAATATCAATTCGAACTGAGAACATTTTGCAAACCATTCCATTTAAAATAATCGGTTTAGAAATTAACTGAAACTTAACATTTCCAAAATGGTATAAATGAAATGAACAAAATAGTACAAAATTCCTCGACAATTAAAGTTTGTTATTTTTAAATAGTTTTTTAATCAATTAGAAGCGGACTAATCATCAGTAGATATTTTTCCCATTGTAATAAATTTGGCCCGCACTTTTAATCCGCATTACATAAGCTTTAAATCCACGAAATAGGAGAGCTGACCAAGCACTTCAAATCACGGCAACTTCGACAACTAATGGGGTCAGACGCGGCGTTAAAATATCTGAAATATGGAGCAAACTCACGAAGTAAACCCCCAAAACCGAAACGAAACTGAAACTAAAACCGAAGCTAACGTAATTGAGGCGTTAACTTCTGCGGGGGAGCAGTTAAACAGTTGAAACGTTGAGGGATTGAGGGATTGGCCCACACTCGCACACTTTCTCAATCAATAAAAGTCAAGAAAAGGGAACAACCCTCCCGCCAAACATAATAAAACAAAACAAAAACAAAAGCCAGTGGCAGCAGGTGAAAGCCAAAGCAAATGTCAAACCGCTCTTATCAATTACAGAATCTGGTCGACTATTTGTTTGGGGCGAGAACCACTACGGCCAGCTCGGGATTGGTGGCCATGGAGGAGCCTCCGGCAAGAAGGGTGGCAGCCACAACAGCAATGGGGACACTGTGACCAAACCCACCTGTGTGAAGGCCTTGAAAACACTGGGCTTAAAGATTTGCGACGCCGCCTTCGGGAACCACTGGGCCGTGATGCTGACACGTGAGTGAATCAACAAATACTGTGGAAGTTTGTTAGCTTGAACAATCTGTCACTAAAGAAATTGGTCAAAAAAAAAGTTTCAGCTGGGGGGAAAAGTTAGTGAATGGTAGCAAATTGGTAATTGTTGTGCAGCAGAATTCAGTTAATTTTTTCTATATTATTTTTTAAGTTTTTTAAAGAAATGTATAAAAATTGTTAATGCTAACAAGCCAATAAGAACATTTTAAAATTTAATTGATATTTGATCATTTCGGTCTTTAAAAACAGAAAGTTCCAGTAAAACAAATGAGTAACACTATACATTTCTAGAGATATAATCACATAAATATATACGTAGAAATATCTTACTTTAAATAAAGTATATAACAAATATTTAAAAAAATTTTTTTAGAAACTAAAGATACCTAAGGGTGTATAGATAAAATTAAAAATAATTAAGTTGAATCATTTGATAAAAAAAAGGATCTAGACAAATACATTCTTATATATTTAAGCACCAAAAAATGAAATATATAAAAACTCATTATCAGACTCCAACGAGATCTTCTTCACGGGTCGCAACATCTTTCCCGAGGACACCCATGTGGCCCAGCACTTTACCACCGCCCAAGTGGAGCAGCAGCAGTGCGCCATCATCCGAAAGCCTTTTCGGCTGGAGGAATTCGACGATTACCTGTCGAAGAGCGAGGAGACGGACAACTTCATGGCGATCCAAGCGGGCAACGAGCATTTCGCCGTGCTGACCAGTAAGTAGTCGCAGAAAAATGCTATGGCGGGAAATTAATATCAGTGCTATACCGTTAAAAGGTACTGGTCGGTTGATTGGCTGCGGTTCAAATGCCCAACAGCAGCTGGGAGAACTGGAGGCGGATTACGATGGCCACCCAGTGGAGATTCGTCTTGATGCGCCGGTACAGCAATTTGCCTGCGGACCTGACTCCACCCTGGTGCTAACCGCCAGCGGGAACCTCTTCCTCACCGGCCACCTCAACGAGTTCGTCTTTCCTCGCTTCACCGAGTTGCAGAAGAACCTGCCGCCCACCGAGGCCATCATTTTCATGCACATCTCCAAGACCAGCGAAGTGTACATCGTGACCAATGCAGGCAGCATTTACCGCAGCTTCGAATCGGTGCGAAACAAGAGCCTGGTTTTCCAGCGCTTCTACGACTACGACAGCGAGGAGAACGGACCCATCTGGAAGCTCCTGAAGGGGTTCTCCTTCTACGCGGTTCTCAGCAAGGCCAATAAGTTTTTCACCACGTTCTCGGAGAGCGGCCATCACTTGAAGACTTTCCGCGAGATTTCCAAGTTTAAGAACCTCCGACTGCTGGACATCGCCGTGGGAGATCAACACGTCCTGGTGCAGGGCATACCGCGATCCTCGATGTCGTCTGCTTCCGTGAGTGGTTCAGCTGAACCAAATCGTTACATGAGCCGCAGTTTCGTCCTGCAACCAGCAGATGCAAATGGTAACGGAGAGCAGGGCAGGAATCATAGTGGCAGAAGCCTCACCAAACAACAAGGCCTAGAGGAAACGGAGGACCGATCTACAGCGGCTACAGTGGAAGGATTGGCAGCAGCAGCTGGAACAGCTGCGGCCATTGAGGCCGTGAAACATTTAACCAATGGTGAGAAAACAGAAGAGAAAGAGGAGAAATCTGAACCCATTGATTTAAATGCAAATAACGAAGATGGGGAGCCATTAAATATGGAACCCAAGGACGTAAATGGTAATGATGAAAAGGATCTATTTCCAATCAGTCCTTCAAAAGAGGAACCAAATAAAACTACGAACCAAGAAATGGAAGCTACTTTAAGTGGCGTTGAGAAGGACATGGAGGATCATCCAAATACTGCTATTGTGAGTGATAGTATGAAAGCAATGGGTGAATACAAAGAGGTAGAGCCCACGGCGCCCGTGGAATCTCCTATAAAACCAGCGGAATCTAAGGAAGAAGCAGTTAAACCAATTGCATCCCCAGTGAAACCGGCAGATTCACCTATAAAAACTAAAGAATCTCCATCGAAATCAATGGCATCCCCAGTTAAACCGTTGGAATCAATGCAAAAGCTACCCACACCCCCTTCACATACACCAACACCTCCCAAATCTCCAGCAGTATCTCTAAAATCTGAAAAATCAATGCAATCTTTGCAGTCACCAAATCATCAAGAAAAAATGCCAGGCAGCCCGGAAAAACTGCTGCGTCCAAGGACTCCGTATCCGGAAAGCAGTGACTCCAGCACACCACAAACGATTAAAAAGACACCTATACGAAACTTTTCATACGAGGCGGCTATGGATCATGATCACCTGGAAAGGACATCCCCCGAGTTGGTGTCTAGCCTGGAGACGGTGGACGAGGTGCCTGCGGCCACCATCCAAGTAAACACGCCCACACCGCCCACGGAAGAGGACGAGCAGCTGGCTGTAGAGATAACAACAACAGAGGATACGAAGGACAGCAGCAAGGTGATCAACGAGATACGATTCATCAACAATGGCGTTGATGTCACAGCCAAGGTGGAGGAACAAATGCAGGACACACCAGTGGAAAGTTCCGTGGAAGACCTGGAATCAGATGGTGAGCAAATGCTAAATCATGCGGAGGAACAGGTGGACAAAATCGTGAAAAGTACCGAAGAGACTGCGGCCAAGGCCGGCGAAGAAGCGCTGGATGCCCTGGACTCCACGCGTAACTCCATTCAAACGGCGGTTAGGAATGCTGCGCATGGAGCTCGGGATGCCATGGAGGCTGCCGGCGAGCGAATGGCTACAGGTGCCCGCGGAGCTGTGGATGCAGTGGGCGGTGCAATGGGAGCAGCGGGAAAAGGCGCCCAGCGAATGGCCACCGATGCAATGCACGCTGTGGAGCAGGCCGGCAGTAATGCGGTCAAAGCAGCCTCGGACACAAAGGATTCCATGGGTAGGGCAATGGACTCGGTGACCAACAAGATCTCTAGTGAAGTGCACGGCGCCAAAGAAAATATCTCATCGTTGTTTCAAATTAAAGCAGCCAGGGAGGCAGATCCGCAGTCCTCACCAGTGTCCACACCTGATTTATCCTCTAAAGAGGGAGCACCCAAGACGACTACTACTTTGGGTTCCAACGAGGAGGATGAGCGAACGACCGCCTCCGTAAACTCGAACCACAATTCTGCAGGGCATGGCAATGGTAATGGAAACATTTTTGAGCCCAGCAATCCCTTTGAGGATCCCCTGGATGCGGTGGTGGAGCGCAGCAAGAAGGCGATGCAGGAGGACATCCGGGCCATGCAATTGAGGACCAATTCGCATATCGAGGCAGTGGCACAGCAAAAGGAAGAGGACGCCAAGGGATTCGTGCAGCAGGTGATGGACAGGCTCTCGTGCCGCAACGAAAAGGCGGTCAAGATTGAAGGTACTTATTAATACAAGTAATCTAAGTCCACGGACTCACCTAAATCCCTTTTTCCCCCGCAAACAGATGAAGTCCGTCCGCCGGCGATTCACAACAAGAACACAAACAAAGTGAACAGCGAGTTGAGCTTAACCAATGGACAGGCACATAGCGACCAGGCGCAGTCGTCGCGGGTCTGCACGATTTTATAAAACTTGCACCAACTCCAGCACTTTTCTAAGCAACTGCATTTGGTCTTGAAGTACAATTTAACGAAAATAAAGCAAACGAAATTGCCATAAAAAGTTCTGCACCGGGCAGTATGACCGTACTAGGGCGGGAGAAAAATACCAACAGAAGTCGGGATAACTTTCCACGTTCACGGGTGAATGGTAATAGAAAAACTAGCTCATTTGCGTGGTGATAATCTATTCAATAGTCACGATGGGTAAAAGTGAGGACTATTAAGTGATTTAAAAATTACTTGGTTTTCGGTATTAAAGTCAAATGAAAGTCAAGAAAAATAAAAATATAAGTCCCATTATGTCAGTTAAGTGATTTAGTAAGCTTAGACATTCTGAACCAATTTTTGATTTTTCTTAAATAACTAGTTTTCTGCAAATTACGAGTATTTGTTTAATAATACGTTTTTTGGTCAGGACATACATCAATTAACAATTGACTTCAATGCCAAAAATGAATTTTGCGTATTTTGCCTTTCAGAGTAAATATTTCTCAAATAAAAAAAAACTTCATATAACGTTTCAGAAAATTAAGTTGTCTTTCAAACCTGTATGTCTGTTATGAAAAATTATTTTTGTATTTTTTGCGTTTTCATGCAAACTCACGTCTTCATTTTTGGCAAAGTGAGTTTTGAGCATTAAAAGGCCTAACTTATATTCGAAATGTATTGACTGAATTTGTAAGCGATATAGAAATATACTTATACACCGACTACTTATTTATATTTTAAAAAGATTAAAAACTTTCCCATCAAATCACGTCCGCCGATCGTGATTTCGCAAAACTCGTGACCAGTAACAGGTCCCCCAAAAATATCGTCCATCCCCAATTTGCACTAGTTCACTCGCGTCTATTTTGTACGCGAAACTGTAAAAAAAGAAAAGAAATATTTGTACTATTTTTCTAACGTTTATACGCTTTTTATAAATGAAGACCCAGCCACAGATAATGCTGTGAGGCCCCGTTTTCGATAGGCGATAGCAAAGCGCGAACACCCTGCCGACGGTCTATATCCCCCAAAAACCGAACCAAGTGCGGAAAATGATGTAAAACGGGGGGAAATCTAAACCTGAAAGGCCCCACACAGCACAGCTACAAAATGGAAAGGTAGGTCAATGTGTGGGCGCCTGAAAAGAGCGCGAGTGTGTCCTTTGGAAAATTCAATTGTGAATTGAAATCACCTGGTAATCGGAGGGTTTATAGGCGTGTGAAAAACATTGGACATTTCGAGCGGAGAGCTCCAAAATTAAAAGTCTCCTAACCTCAAAAGAGCTTTTACACAGTACGGCTGTGAAAGTGTGTGTGCTAGTGTCAAGTGTGTGTGTGTGCGACTGAAAGTGGTTGCGAGTTTTAGGTGAAGGGGAAACGAGAGGGGTGATCCGAAGGCAACGTGTTAGTGGAAAAACTGCTTTTGAAAAAGGGAAAATCTCCACCGAAAAGCCCGCCCAAAAAGGTCAGTTTGAAATCCTACTGATCTCTGTTTGCCTTTGGCCGGTTCTCCAATTGGTCAAGGTATGAATACCAGGTTCAATTGCTAGGAAAACACATGTAATTTGCGAGAAAGTAACACGCTGTCAGTTCAATACAAAAAAAGAGAGATACCTGAGTGCTCCATGTGTGTGTTGGGCTCCGTTTATGCGAGTGTGTGTGAGGGGGGTGGTGAGCGGGGGGCGTGCCAGGTAACCTGTCCGGCGGACGTAAAAACCAGCGATCGAAAAATAAAGTTACATGCATGCAGCCAACGCGCGCGTATTTATTTTGTTTTTAAATGCATAATCGTATGTTTTATAATTTATGCCCTTTGCCTATCATGTCGAAGTTGTTATGCCCTCAAAGGTAGAATGGAAATGTAATTGATCTAAATCAAAACGTTCTCAGGAAATCTTCCTCATATATGATCATACGTATCATACGTATCCATTCGATCTTTAGCTTTTTGCTTCTGTGACATCGTAATAATACAGCCAAGTTAGAAATAGCACGACACGATTACAACTCCCATATTCCTAATTATCGCTAAAGAGATGAAGTTAACCCAAAACGGCCTTCTCGATCCTAGGCCAGCTTGTAGTAGGTAGTCGTGTTCCGATCATTCTTTAATCTTTACCCTTGTACATACAAAAAATATATAATTGGAAAAGTTGCATAGTTACGAAGGTTTTATAATAGGCGAGTAAAACGCATATAAACAAAGGGACACGTATAAAATGAATCGCCTGGCGATGCTGATCAATAATATATGTATATACTTTATAGCGCCTGAAGAACGGTTGAAAAGTGGAGAAAGGGGCTGGGTGAGGAGGGGCAACTGGGAGCCCTGTTGGCGAAGTGTGTCAGCTATTGAATAATTTAGATTTATAATTTCGCAGTTAGGTATTTCGTATGTTTGGGAATTCCTCACATATTTTTGCATACCAAAAAGCCAAGCCGCCGTCTCGACTAATCCCAATCTCCATTCTCCAACCCAGGCACTAGCAACAGCAACAACAGAGAAGCGACCAAGATGAGCATGTCGTGGCATTTTTGAAGCATCGATCTTAGTTTGTTAGCCAGCTTTCTGTTCAAGTCACCGAGGTACCAGAGTCTCCCCCCCAAGTTCCAGCATCTTCAGCTCCCAGTCCGAAACCCAAGCCGAGTCCCAATCCCCAGCAAGCAGTCCATGATGCATATCAAGAGCCTGCCCCATGCCCATGCCGCTGCCACGGCGATGAGCAGCAACTGCGACATCGTCATAGTGGCCGCCCAACCCCAAACCACAATAGCTAACAATAATAACAATGAGACGGTCACCCAGGCAACGCATCCTGCTCACATGGCAGCGGTTCAACAACAACAACAACAGCAGCAACAACAACAACAACAACAGCAGCAGCAGCAGCAGCAACAGCAGCAGCAGCAGCATCACCAGCAGCAACAGCAGTCGAGCGGACCTCCCTCGGTTCCGCCGCCCCCCACGGAACTACCCTTGCCCTTCCAGATGCACCTGACCGGGATCACGGCGGAGGCGCATAGTGCAGCCCAGGCAGCGGCCATGGCAGCTGCCCAGGCTGCAGCGGCTCAGGCGGCAGCGGCGGAGCAACAGCAGCCTGCGGTTCCGCCTCCGCCGCCGCCACACCTAACGCACCTGACTACGCACAGTCCGACAACGATCCCTAGCGATCATTACCTGGCCAACGGACATGGCGAACATCCCGGCGAGGGCAATGCAACAGGAGGAGGAGGAGCAGTCCGCGAGCCGGAGAAACCCTTCCACTGCACCGTCTGCGATCGTCGCTTCCGGCAGCTGAGTACACTGACCAACCACGTGAAGATCCATACTGGCGAGAAGCCCTACAAATGCAACGTTTGTGATAAGACCTTCCGTCAATCGTCGACGCTGACGAATCATCTGAAGATCCATACGGGCGAGAAGCCTTACAATTGCAACTACTGTCCCAAGCATTTCCGTCAGCTGAGCACTCTGGCCAACCATGTGAAGATCCACACGGGTGAGTGCAGCAGCTGGTTATCCTAGAGTTAACTCAAAACTAATCTCTAAATTCTGTTTTAGGTGAAAAGCCTTTTGAGTGCGTCATCTGCAAGAAGCAGTTCCGGCAGTCCAGTACGCTCAACAACCACATAAAGATTCACGTCATGGACAAAGTCTACGTTCCTGTGAAGATCAAAACGGAGGAGGAGGAGGGGTGACTAGGACGCATGGCGTTGGCGGCACACCACCATCAGCACCAGCAGCAGCCACACCAACACCTCCATCAACACCATCAGCACCACCAGCAGCCTCCGTCCCAGCAGCAGCAGCAGCACATCGACCAGCGAGGAGTCACCATCACCACGCTGCCCTCCGCTACGACAGTAGCCCAGCATCAGCAGCAGCAACAGCATCTCCAGGACGGCTCGCCGCATCACCACTTCAATGTGGCGGCTCTGGGCGATCTCTCCAGCGCCATGCAATTGGGCGCTGTGACGGCGGACGGCAGTTTCGTGACCATGGGCGGCGTGGTAGTGGGTCGCATCCAACACACGCGCGAGGAACTGCAGCAGTTGGGAGTGATTAAGGTGGAATCGCCATCGAATGGTGCCACAGCCACGACGTCAGCAGCGGCGGCAACGCAGCGCGAGGGATGAGTCGATGAGCTGCTCCTCGAGTACATGCTCAAGGAGGAAAATGTGGACGAGGAGGATGAACCGGAACAGGAGCCGGAAACAGATGTAGAGGAGTGTCAGAAGCAGGAGGAGCAGCGATCGAGACAGAAGTGAGCCATGTTTGGTGTGTACGCTTACGTTGTTGTTAGTTGTTTAATTGTAGCGAACATTGTTGTTGTTGTTAAGGTTTAAATGTGTGACTAAGAACTTACCAAGATGAATGTATAGCAAACGCTTCAAAAGTAGCTAACCAAAAGGCGCCAACACCAGCACCCAGAGCTCCCAGAAAAAAACGCAAACCGTAAAAAAAACCCGAAACAAGAAACAGAAAAACTAAATCTAAAAGTAAAGGTTAACTGAACTAAAACCCAAAAAAAAGACCTTAGCGGAGAGTTGTCTATATTACAGCACACCCCATCTCACATTCACAATTCTCTCAGCCCCGGAAATAGATAAAACACTCTCTATTCACTTAAATAATCCTAACCATAACTAAGAGCAACTAGAAGGAAACTAAATTGCTAGTAGAAAAAGGAAACTAAACCCGTAATAAGCAAAAAGTCATTGCGTGTAAGAAAACAGAACTAAAATGCTTCACAAAGTGCGAAACCGTTTCAGATTTTAAATTTGTTGATCCGACTCACTTTCAGATTGTTTAATTTAGCATTTAACGTTTAAGGAAAATTGTTGTAGACAGTTGACTTAGTCAAAGTTGCCGACGTTTTTTTCGCCATCTTATGAGGGCGTGTTTTGGTCTGGGTTAACACAAATTCAATTTGTTTTAAAAATTCCTAGCTTAATTATTTAATTTTGTAAACTTATCAGAAAATCCATAAACAATACCATAAACAGAAAACGGCAAACAAAAATAATTTTAATAGTTTTAAGAGGCCGAAACTATCTAATTTCGTAGTCCCTAGAGAGCCATAGTTTTAAATGCAGCGTTTTGTTAATTTTAATTGATTAGTCTTAATAGTTTTAATTTCTGCATTGGCATAATTTGGAAACACAAAAGCTGTTACGCTGGCCTTCGCCTAAATATTAGTTAATGAAGTAAACACAAACTAACGCTAATTAATTCATAATTAATTACGATTATGCGATAGGAAAGCAACAAGTTCTGTACAAAGCCCAACTCCAATTTGTATGTATAAAGCGAATGCAGTGGCGTTAAGGAGAGAGTTTACCTACATTGTAAAACAAAACCTTTTTAAAAGAGAAAATAATATTTTCTAAAAATACAACCTTCGACTTTTTATGTTACCCTTTTATTCTGTTACCCTTGGTTCCCTCACAGCCCGACTAAATTTGTATATCAAAACCCCGATCGCCTTTAAATACCTTCAAAAACTGCAGCAAGGGTCGTACTGAAAAGACTCCTGCGTCAAGTTCCTATAGATTTCAAAGCGCAACAAAAACGAAAACCCCAAATGTATACGAACCAATTGCAAGCCGGGAAGTGGAGATACATTAAACGAAACCTAGCCTATATGGGAAAAAATAAATAAATGTTGATAAATGTGTAGTGTTAACAAATTAAAAGCAAGGCAGCAGAAACGAAAAACCGAAACCCCAACCTAGCAGAGTTATGAACTGAGCAACGCTTGAATCCGTTTTGTGCTATATCTTTTCAATAGGATCTGAGATCCCGGCAGACATTTAATAGCCGCCTTGAAATGTAAGCCTGATTAATATTGCAGATCGGATTCCTGCCTAATTTCAAAATTTGAGCTCTGCACCCAGCTTCCCTAACCCTCCCACGCGTATGCATATACTTTACATATAAGTGACGTAGTGAGATTAGCATTTAAGAGTCTAATTTAATGATAGTTGAGTGTGTAAAATGTAAAACGGCAAAGAATTTAGACATACAATGAACAAAGACAAAAACGTTAGGCAAAACGAGGTGGCAGATGGAAGAGGAACTGCAAAAAAACAAACAAGCAAAAGGCTTAAAAACAAATCGCGATAATATTGTATAATTATACACATATATATTTATTAATGTATGTATGTACATGCGCAGTAGCTGTATTTATATGTAAATGTGTACGTAATTGTGTATTTAGTTACAGCATAAATATATATTTGCAATGGAGAAATACAGAAACGAAAACTATGAGAAGTGGCAATGAAGCAAAAGAATTCTTATTTGACTTTTTCCCGTTCAATCGCTGAGCGTTTTCAATGAGCTTAGAATAACTTAAAATTAATCGAGCTTAGGAACTAGTGCTATCAAACCAGGAAACTTAGGAATCATCCGACTCGGTAGATGCAGAATCCGGTTGCGAACAGGGCTCGTCGTCGCCCAGAAACCCATTCAGGTAGGTTAACCATTCTGAAACGTCCACCTCTTCCTGGACTTGGTTTTGCAGCAGGCGTCGCAGGAAGCGAATCTGTCGCACATCCTCGCCATATCTCAGGCACATCTTGGCCACATTGATTCTGGCCACCGGCAGATTTACTTTCGGACGTCCTATTATCACCTTCGTGTTCATACGCTTCTTCCAAGTGTGCACCTCCTCCTCCATTTCATCCAGCATGAACACCATACCTGTATCACCGGATATAACGCCCACTGGTGTGGCCAGCGGACTACTAGTTCTCGTCTGCAACGGTTGAACATGCTCCTTGCTTTTCAGATACTTCCAAAAGCCACTGAGATTCAGCCACTTATCAAAGTCCTTCAAAGCGTTGAGTAGTAATGCCAGGTAATCCTCGCGGGACAACTGTTCATCATCGTCCTCTTCGATCTCTGATTTTGGTTTGTACTTTATCCACTGACGGGTCGTAAATTCTTCGACCACCTTTTCCGGGCCAAACGGCACCTTTTTGGTAAGGTAAAACAGCTGGAGGAAGTGATCTGTAAATTCGAAGCGAAGATACGGTTGATCCAACTCTGAAATTGTCTTTATGTATGTGCTGATGTGCTTGGGATTCTGCGATTTAAAGATTTTAAAGAAGTCGGCGATAAGAACACGGGTTTGGGGGCCGAGATTCGGGTAAATCACTGCATTATCCACGTACTTCAGCTCTGCCGTATTGCTGACCTCTATAATGAGGGAAATAAGGCGCTGGTAGATAGGGAGCAATTAAAAAAAATACATTAAAGACAATCATGGCAAAACTCACCTGGAGAATCCTTTGTCGTTCTGGGTACATAGATTTGGCCGCTGCCTGTCCGAAAAGCTTCATGATTTGTTTAACGATGTCTGTGAGTCTCGTGCTAGCTGACATTCCGAATACAATTGAGGCAAATGGCTTTGAGTCTTCTTGGAACAGTTCAGACTCCGATTGACGCAGCCTGTTGTGATCCAGCCAGGAGAGGAACTCCATTTCCAGTACCCAGGTCAACATGTTTAGAACATCAAAAAGCCGTGCCAGACGGACTGCGGGTGACATTCTCTTGAAGTCGTCCAGGCATAGTTTGCCACTCAGCCAGTCGTACTCCTGGACATGCCGCAAAAAGACAGTTTCCTGCGACATATTGGCATCCTCCTCTTCCGAAAAGTTGAACACGAACTTCTCGTAGAAAACTGTGTTTTCGCGGATATCCTCATCGCTGCACTGGGTAAGGTTCTCCTCAAGGAGATCCAAATAGAACTGCAGCTTCTGTGGAGAATCATTGGAATGCGTTTCACGCGAGGCGGGATTCTTGACGCCTAGAAAGTTCAAGTAATAAGGACGAAGGGCGGTCCAGCAAGGAGGGAAGGCATCGACCAGCAGGAAAAAAGTGCGTATCACCTTGTTGTAGGTGTCGCCCAACTCTTTGACGCTCATCTCCTTGGCAATCAGGATCTGTAAAGGGATATAATTTGATTAGAACAATAAACAAGTGAGCAAGCAAACTTGGCCTAGCCGAAGTTTATATACCTTTGCAATTACAAAAAATTTAATATTATATTAAACGATATATTTACTTTTATGTATGTTTAAAAACAATGAAGGTTTGTTGGCTTTGCAACAGCTAATGTCTACAAATTAGCTACAAACTAGCTTGAGTTATGTTTTGAAAATCAACGACTAAAAATAAATTTATTTTTGGATCTACCCTCTGGACACTATATAATGACTGATATATGATTGATTGTCGTGATTAATGGTAAGCATAAATTTATATACTTTAAGGGGACGGAATTGTGTGTGCTAACTTTTGGTATAAAAACGGAAACGTAAAGATATCCTAACCATTGCCATGTCAATAAGTCTGTCGAAGACGCCTTCGCCCGGGTAGACGCACTGCAGCACCATCATCTCCAGGATGTCCAGAAAGGTATCGTAGTGCTGGCCATGCAGCGTGGTTCGTAAGGCCTGCACGGCGGTAAAATTGGGAGCATCCGGGAGCATGGAGCAGCGATGCTTGTCGGTACATTGACTGGTATTATGAAGACACTTGGGGACACAGGCTCCTGGCAGGCGGTCCTCGCTCTTCATGTATAGATTGGAGATTAGGATGCGCAGGTTCCACTTCCAGTTGAGTTTCTGAGGAGGAGCCTTCGGGGGAGCAGGGCGTTCCTTGGTCCTCTTGCGGCGCTCTCTTTTTGCGTAAGCCTTCTTCTCCGGTTCGGGTTCCTGCGCTTTGGCATCCGACTTTGCAGAGACCATTTCCACATCCGAATCCGATGTCGGATTCAAGCAGACCGAATCTCCGCTTTCCATTTTTGCATTTATCAGGGTTTCTACCACATCCAAACTTGAGTTTAATATGGTATCTTCACTATCCGTGTTTGCATTTATCACGGTTTCTACTACATCCAAACTTGGGTTTAATATGGTATCTACGCTATCCGTATTTCGGGTAAAATCCTGTATAACTTTGCTTTCTTCATTTGAGACCGGATGTTCCATGTCAATATCTGTGAATACTTGTTCTACCCCCACTTTTTTTGGTTCGCCCTTGATCGGGGAACTTTCATCATTTTTTGTTGACATTTAAACGAGTAAATTGCCAGCAATTTCGCCAAAATTCCCTTAAATTAAACACGCAATTTATCTCCCTTTGCGGGCGCAGATTTCAGTGTAACCGTAAGTCGACCGCTTAAATAATCCTCAAACTATCTCTATCTCTGGGTCTATCGATAATATAAATAGCTTATGTCCTTCTCGATAATCAGCTATCGTGTAGTAACAAGCTAACAGATGTACGGAGGTCCAAAAAGATTTAGTACACATTGTACTAAATAAATAATTATGTTCCCCATGGTAAATAGAAAACGAAAAAAGATACATGGATATTTTTCTGCCTCATGTTTGTTTTACAGTACGGGCCAATCATGTATAGTGAGGGAGTGGTTCATAACTTTCTTAATAATTATTAATAAAAAATAATTGATTTTAATACGTTTTTTTTTTCAAAAATTGTTACCTTTGAAATAATGTTAAATAAGAAGTAAATTTGAATTACTTTTTCTCAATCTCTAACTTAAGCTACTAATAAATGTAATTATTTTTGCGAATTACGCTTTTTTTAATTTGTATTTCTAATTTGAATTAATTCATTTTTTTTGAGAAAAAAGGGCAGATTCTTTTGTTTATTTTCTTTTAAATTCGCATACCCATGTATTTTGTTTATTTTCCAGAAAAGGAATAAGACTACGACAGCAACACGGGTTTACGTAAACATTATTAACATTAATCATACTAAACATTTCCCATGTCTTGTAAAAGAGTCACTTAAAATTGGACTTCGAGAGTCCATAACATTACCAAATTCCAGCCGATAATGGTTATATAAGTCGGAACGAGTTGGATCGGGCGACTATATAAATTAGCTCCCATAGGAAAATAAAAAAATTGAAAAACAATTTTATTTTGCTGTTTTTCTATTTATCAAAATATTTTTTGAGATAAAGTAATTATGTACTTCATCATGAAACATAACATAGAATCGGGATTATACAAATTTTGTATATATTTTTAATTGTTTATTATAATTTATCTTATCTATTTTAAAATAATTAACTATGGATTGTACGTCGCCTTGGGCTGGAGATCGCAGTATGTAATTCCAGGACCCAGACAGGAAGCGAAGCCCATTAGGTGAGGCAAAGTGCTCTGCTCGTAAACTCCAGTGAAGAGATGAGACCACGGACCTGCAAAAATAAATATTTTATTTAGTATTCATTTTTAACGAAAGTTCATCCCATTTTTTTTTAGTTTTTTGGAGGTTTTGCTAATTCCTTTTGTTTATTTCAGACCTATAACTCACCATGAGCGTAGACGGCCACATCGCCACCGCCATGGGTCTCCTCGGTCATGGGGACTCCGTGCGGATAGATTGCATCCTGATTTGAGAAGTCCAGGGTCCGCAGATCCACGCGCTCCACTTCTCCATCCGTTGACTTATAGAATCTCTCGTATTTGGGTCCATTGGCATACGAGATGGACGTGTAGGGCAACTGGTCCACATCACTCAGCTCCGAGTTGAAGCCCACGATGCTGTTATTAACGTCCGGATATCCGCTGATCGTGACCGTGTGGCCGTGATCCGCACTCACCACGATCAGCGTGTCCCAGGGATTCGTGAGTTGTCGCGCCTTTCTCACAGCCTCCGAGAACTGGACGGTTTCATCCAGAGCCTTTTTCGCCTTGGTCTCGTGGTGGGCATGATCGATCCGACCGCCTTCCACGAAGAGGAAATACCCATTCGGATCCCGGGAGAGGACGTTAATAGCCGCCTCCGTCATCTCGGGAAGAGTGGGAGTGTCGACGCTGTCGTCCAGGTGATAGGCCAGATGAGAGGCATTGAAAAGGCCGAGCAGAAAGTCGGTGCTCTGGGCATCATTGTCCAGAAGATCCGTGCGATTGAAAACCACCCTGGCGTTACCGGGTTTGGTCTGTTGCCACTCCTCGATGAGGTCCCTGCCATCCAAGCGCTGACCTCTGTTTCCGTACGCATCGGTGGTTGTGTTGGGCAGGAATTTGATGGTTCCACCACCCATCACCACCCGCAATCGCTTGCCCACCTCTCCGTCCACCAATTGCTGGGCAATATCCGGACAATTGTCCGGACTCTGGCCCAATTTGGTGACATCGTAGTCGCTCTCGAAGTCGCGGTTGGAGCTGTGGGCATAAACTCCCGCCGGGCTGGCGTGGGTCACCCGCGTTGTGGTCACCAATCCGGCCGACTTTCTGCCCCTAAGCGCCCAAGCGGCGATGGAGGACAGTTGATTCTGTGGCAGCCGGGAGGCCTTGCAGTCGTTCAACTCCACATCGGCGGTCACCCCGATGGTCAGGTAGTTGGCCTTGATTCCGGACAAATAGGCCGAGGATGTGCAGGCAGAGTCGGACACCTGTTTATTGACGCAATAGGTCTAAAATGAAATAAAATAAAGTCACTAATAGTTTTTAGCACATTTCTTCGCCGATTTCCTTAATTAATTTGCAAATAATTAGTTTAACACATGATTTTTATATATTTTATCTAAGACGCTCATATGAGAACCTTTCACCTCTAACTTCAACGGATACATAAAATTTGTTTATTTTTTACTTGAATATAAAACCTTTGTACAATTCCTAAGCATATACCAATTATTCTGTTTTGTGATAATTAATATACACCCTTGAATTATATGTCGTCTGAGTCGTATATAACGTTATTGCTTGTTTTTGTACGAATTTAATGACTAGGTAACAAAATAAAAAATAATTATTAATAATTATTTACGGGGAGGTTTGTGATATTTGTAATTTTTTCAAACATTTAAACGCTTGGTAGTGAAAATCACCCACCTTTGAGAGGCCCACATAGTTGAACTTCTCGAATTCCAGTTGATTCCGTTCGCCCACCACCCCGCGCAGCTGTCCTTCGTAGATCCTGCCGGCGGTCACAGTGGGCACGGACATACCGTCTCCCAGGAATAAGATCACGTTCTTGGCCTTGTACTGGTTGGGCGGTGTGGAGAGCTTCTCGTAGAGGCATCGTTGGGCATCGTGGAACCAAAACTCCTTGCTCTTCAGCTCAGAGGTGGAGTGCAGGTCCCAGGACAGCTCTAAGAGGGAAAAACTATTTAACCAATGATCAAATTTATATAACATAATAAATATATTTCAAGCATTTCCCAGTATTCATGTAAACAATATAAAAAAACTTGTGGGTGGCAAGAGTCAATTAAACCATTTAATTTACTTGCTGATATGTAAATATTTTCAAGTACAACCTCAAGAATTTAACAATTCCGTTCACATCTGTCGATTCACGAAAAATAAAACCTGAGCACAATCGGTATTGTTTTGAACTTCACTTTCGAATCAATTGTTTTAAAGGGAAATTACTTTCAGAAGAAAGCAAATTTCAATTTAAGTAATTTAAATACAACATATCAAAATAGATTTATTATTTAACTGAACGAGGAAACAATATTTATTAATTCCATTGATGTCCTTTAAAATCCTCTGTCTTTTTAACATGTTTTATCTCGTTTTCGATCTTGTTATTTAACATCTCTGTTGGTGGGGTGTCAAATATTTAATAAAATGTATTTCGCTGACGCCTTTTATATTCCGTTTAGCACTTGATTAATCAATTCTGCATATGTTTTGTGTTTGCTTTCGGCCGCACTCTCACTCTTTTTTTTGGGGCTTTTTGCCCGATCTTGATCTCGATCTTGTCGTCACGCACCTGGCCCATATTTATACTGGCTGCTACACGCCGTGAGTTGGAGGGCCAAAGCCAGCCAGAACCGGAGTGCACGCATCGTACGGAATTTTGATGAACTAGCTTTCGACTGATCGGGATCGGAGCGAGGGAACCGTTGGGAGCTCTACGGGTCGACTAAGCCGCATTGGGGAGCTGAAGGCTTATTTATACTAGCGCCGAAAAACAGGGCCCCAAAGTGAGAGACAAATTACCAAAGCGCCGAGACAATAAATTATAATCCCGCCCCTGCGTTAGAAAGCTTCTAAATTAAATTTTCAGCTCGTATTCGAATTAAGGCCTGCACTAATGCCCTTATTTAAATAAGCTCGTTCTTTCTCAATCAGGTTTGCTGTGTCAGTCATTTGCAAAAAATATTTAAACACGGTAGAATATGTTGTAATTAGTGGATGCAGGACCACAGAAGCTCCCTAATTTATGTAAATATTTTAAAGTTCAATAACCCCTGAAGAGCTTCTAACACCGGCTACTGATGCTGATCTTTCACATATTTATTTTTTATTAATTATTGTTCATTTTAATTGAATTATACACCAGTTGATGGAGAAAGTATTGTTTTGTTTTGTTATTATAAACAGGTTGCAGTTAATTTGTCTACCAGGCTTTGCTTCAGCAATAGACTGGTTTGTACATTTAAGTCGAAGTTTTTGAACGCATTATATGACATTTAAAAAAAAACAATCCTCACATTTTATTTTGCAAACAAGTTTAATTTAAAAGTTCTCATCCTGGTTCGCATCCATATGAATATTACAAAAATATTATTAGGAACTTCAAGCCGGATCAATTTAATTATTTCGGATTCTTTAGAAATTTTATAATTTTATATCAACAAAAAATTAGTTCTATACTTAAAGTTTAAGTATTGGCCGGAATACATTTTTGGCAACAAAACATGTGTTTTTTTGTCATTTTATAAATCTGGTCTTTAAAAGAGTGTTTTACAAAAAAAAAACCAAAAACATCTCTTTTTTAGATATTATATTTTTTACAGTTTAAAAAAAAGTTTTTTTGAAAATTGTTGAAGCACTTTTAAAACTTGGGATGAACTGGAAAAAATTAATGTTTTAACGATTCAAACTCACTTTATCATTTACACAATATCTATTTCTTAGATTTTGCTCAGTTAACAGTTCTTACGCTTTTCAAATCACGCGCTAAATATCGATATGAATTCTAGTAAAGTAAAATACGAGCAACCAGTGTTAAAAAATCACATAAAACCATTAATGCGATATGGCAGTTTTAGGTGCTAGAGTTAAACTTATTTACGTCAGTTGGCAGTTCCGTTCCAATTGTTGTAAAAAACTAACTAAAATTGCAGTTTTGGGAGCATTCAACGGTTTTTAATCAACAAATCGAGCGAGTGCTAAGCGAAGAAAGTGTAAAAGAGATGTGCTAAGGTCAAGGCAATTAGCGAAGGTCAACAAACGGGCAGCAAGGGCAACCACAAAGGTGGGTGGTGGGCGGCAAACAAAGGGAATCACAATCACAAGACGAACATCTCGACAGACAAACAAACAAACCAATAGAATAGAAACTGGCTGAGACGCATAAAAAGTGAATGTGATATAAGTGGGCCAGCTAATTAAATTGCCTGCTTTTCCAGGTATAACTCATTGCCAGCGAGAACGGTAAAGGTCAGCAAAGTGTCTGCCTACGAAAGCATGGACTTGCAGCATATGGAGAATGGCCTGAATGGCGGGGGCGGCGGTGGCGGAGGAGGCGGTGGCCTCAGTGAAATAGATTTCCAAAGATTGGCCCAGATTATAGCCACCAGTATCCAGAAGGTCCAGCAGAATGGTGAGTGACTGTCTTATCTTGCCACTTTCGCCTATGACTAATCTGTTTCTCTATTTTTCGCAGTCTCCACCATGCAGCGCATGGTCAATCAACTGAACACGCCCCAGGATTCCCCGGAGCTCAAGAAGCAGCTGTAAGATATAGCCCCTTATATCTTGCTTTCGGATTTTGCAATAAATCGCATACCATCTGCTAGAAAACATGTTTAAAATTTATATAAATTTTAAATCTTCAAATTAATTTCCTTTAAATCGATGCAATTTTATTAATTTTTATCAATAGAAGCTCTCCCCAAGTAAAGCGTTCTTTTTAAATTTTTAAACTAGGCCCATAAAAATCAATTATATTTATTTAAATCAATTGCCAAAAGACTTATTTATTATCCATAATTTGACTATTTCTAGACTGTTATCGATTAGGTCTCCCTATCTTAATGGAATATAATGCACTTCTCAAATCTTATAATTTTTTATTTTATAATTTAAGAAGTTTGGATGCATAAATAGAGATATCAGCGAACACATACAACATTGCTTAATATAGATAGCTTTTGGAGGAAAAAACTTTTAAATTTTCATAAGCACTATCTCGTATGTCTCCATTAGTCTAACTATTTATAAGTTTTAAAAGTTATAGCAAATTTAGCATTAAGTCAATTCCTTAGTAGATTTAATCCAGGTTTAGCAAGAAAACTATTTCGAAATATATGAAAGTTAATACAAAAGGTTTTTTGAAACTATATTGCAAATCGAATTTAGTCATTGCCTTTAACGTAAAAACTGAACAGCACTGAATGATTCACCCATCAAACCTATTCTTAGAATATGCTTAGCCTAACAATCCCTTCCCCAAACAGCCACCAAATAATGACCTACACCAACCAGCTGGTGACCGACACAAATAATCAAATCAACGAGGTGGACAAATGCAAGGAGCGCCACCTGAAGATCCAGCGGGATAGACTGGTCGATGAGTTCACGGCGGCACTGACCGCCTTCCAGGTTTGTTATTGCTTTCGCAGATAAGCAAATGGCTTTGTGAGTCATGCCCTAATGTTTATCGATTTGTATTTTTAGGCTGTCCAACGCAAGACAGCGGACATAGAGAAGACTGCGCTGCGGCAGGCGCGGGGTGACAGCTACAACATCGCCCGTCCGCCCGGCTCCTCGCGCACCGGCAGCTCCAACAGCAGCGCCAGCCAGCAGGATAACTCCTTTTTCGAGGACAATTTCTTCAATCGCAAATCAAACCAGCAGCAGCAGACCCAGATTCAGGAGCAGGCGGACTTGCAGGCGCTCGAAGAGCAGGAGCAGGTCATCCGGGAGTTGGAGAGCAATATTGTGGGCGTGAACGAGATCTACAAGAAGCTGGGCGCCCTTGTCTACGAGCAGGGACTGACGGTTGATTCCATCGAGTCGCAGGTGGAGCAGACAAGCATTTTCGTTTCACAGGGCACAGACAATCTCCGCAAGGCGAGCTCCTACAGGGTGCGTCCATTTATAATCTCAGCAAGGAGTCCTTTAAATAATAATAAACATTTTTTTAGAACAAAGTGCGCAAGAAGAAGCTGATCCTGGTGGGCATCCTTAGCGCCGTGCTGCTGGCCATCATCTTGATAATCGTCTTTCAGTTCAAGAACTAGAGCCATCAGGCTAATCTGAATCATTCAAAACCAAACTAGTAAATTGTTGTGAAAAGACAAGAGTTGCCGCATGCAGGCCCCTAACCCCCGTAATTCCCCACCCACTCCTTTGGACCTTTAGGCGCATTTGTGGCTTTAATCCCTAAACTAACTTCCACTATTGGCTAGAAATCGAGAAACTCGATGGCGAAGATGTGAGTGTTTCCAGGAGTATTCACCAGCACGTGCATATGTTACATTCGCTTTAAAATGATCTTATATTTTACATGTACTACTTTAACTATTACGCACCCTGTATATTGATTATTGATTAACAACTGTTGGCTGCAAAACTCTAATTATGTTCCGAAACTCATTCGCCAGCGCTTTGTATTGTATTAAGAGTTAAGAGGTAAAGGAAGGCATACACACATGTACGAAAAATGAAATAATAAACATGAAAACCAATATCGGGCAGCGATCCTGCGTGCGTTGAAAACACTTGGAGCACTTCATTTAGGGCCCGACCTGAATGAATCAATGAATGGAACTCGCTAGCTCTTTTGGGCATTCGAAAATGTGCCTGGTCATCGACTCCTCCTTGGCTTGGCGATCATTAAGATTTCGTGTTGGCCATTGTTACGCATGCTTTAGCGGCTTAGGAGCTGGACCCCCGACTCCAATAGCGATCCGAATGCCACTCCGACTGGGTGTTCAGCTCTCGCACATTAATGCCGCGGCAGACCTGGATGCGGTGGACCCACTTCAGTGCTGCATCGTTGAGGTGTGTCAGCCCCAGCTAAAGGGTTTCCTCGTGGCCGGACTCCGTCTTCCAGATTTCAGATTCCAACTCCGCTGGCCTGCATACAAATTGAGTTTAAATTTTTTGCCAATTCACTGACATTGATAGTTCGTTTGGGCATCATTTGTGTGGTGGTGGTGGCTTCTTATCCACTTGTTGGCATCGAGTGGTTTTCTCGCATGCATTTAAGTGCAGCTCATTTCCTTCTCTAACTCGCCCCGGGGCTCGCCAACAATCAGTTCCCGCCGAGTCATCCAGTTATTTCTGGCCCAAGACGATTCGATTCTCTGCCCTGGGATATTCAGAGTATATTGAGTAATCCATGGAAGCTAAATTTAATTGTTGATCATACGATTATATGAAATATATATATATATAGTTTCCAAAAAGGATATTGTTTCGTTTTTGTAGTTACTTTTATTTTGTTTTAGAAATATTTTAATACGGTTTCTGCTTTTTGCTATGATTATTATTTTTTTTACACGACACCTTTTTTATATATTATATTTTTTTTTATTAATAGACTTAAGATTAAGGCTTTAGAATTTAAATTTTTATTTAGGTGTCTAACGAAATGTACTTGACTACTTTTTTTGTTACTTCTTAGAACACGGTATTTTTTTTTTATATTATATTATAAGTTTATTTTTAATTATTGTACTGTCATTATAAATGAATATACAAATGTACTCATGATGAATATAAAAAAAAAAACACTATAAATTAAATCATTCATTATAAATTTATAAAAAAATGTACTCATGATAAAAATTAAAAAACTCTATAAATAAATTCGAGAGTGCAGAGTATCTGGACCTCACCTTGCACATTTCATAGCCATTTTCTGGTTGTTTCTTTTGGGCCTGCTTGGCTGTCAGTGGCTGTCCAAATACGTCACCGGGTTGCCCGGCCAGCCGGTTGGGAATTATTGATTACTCGTCCGTGGGGGCCAAGGGTTAGGCCCCGATCGAGCCACACGGCACGGCCTAATCACATCGATTACGGCTACATGCGGCCCTTGGCAGGTTGGCCCAGTGGACAAATCCGTGTCCAAATCCAGCCCCTGGGCCATGGGTCACGTTGTGAGCTCGGGAGATTCGAGTGGCGGAGGTGTTGGAAATTAACAGAAACTATGCACACCTACAAGGCCCAGTCGCAGCAGGTAGTCTTGGTAGTCTTGGCCTAAAGGCTGCTGTTTGCATAGGCCGGAATCCCCGGCCCATGATAATATTGACATCTTCGGTGGCCAGGCTGCTGACGAATCTCATTTGCAAAGTCATTTTGTCCAAATAAATCCAGCCTCCGTCTTGGTGATTTTCCCAACTTAATGCGCGACCACAAACCGCATGTTTTGACTTTAGCGTAAAATGGACAGTGGAAATTCCGTAACTTGCTAAGCGGTGGATTGACTTACCAACTTGCTAGCCAGGATTTTGGAATTTTCGGTCCTGGGAAAATTGTGAAAAGCGGGGGAAAACTGCGAAATGGCAAGCGGTTATCTTCCGGTTTCTAAACCCTAATAATCCCTGCACATTTCACACGTTGCTTACGATCAGTTCCCTTCTATAACGCTGATGATGATGTGCGTAGTGGATAAACATCCGGTTTGTGGCATTTCCCAAATCAATAAACTTATTATTATCCCATTTCCCCAAGACTTGCCCTTTTATTTGGAAAAATTCTTAATTAAGCGTTTTTATGAATGAAGGCGTAGTGCCCACGCGCACTTCTTCCCTCTTTTTTTTTTGCTTTACAGAATTTTAAGTGGAATTACTTGCCGAGGAAATCTGTAAATCTTTTGAATTTTTATTTAAAACAAAAATGCCAAATCAAAAGTTTCGTTTGATTGTTCCGTTTTTACCTGTGGAGGGGTGGAGTGGGGGCAAAGCACTTGATGCCCAACACTTTCGACAGTTTTATTAATGAAATTCGCAGAATAAGTTGCCACTGATGTGCTGCCTCTCATTTTCACTCGGCTGCTCTCCTTTAACAATTTTCTCTACAGAGAGAAAATTAATCTTTATACAAAAATATCCATAGTAAAGACGTATTAATTATTCTGCTAAAAACATATTATAATGCAAGTATTATAAATAATTTTTAAAATCTGTTTTGTTTTTACTATTGGTATTTGATTGAAAGTTCTTTATATCAAAACATCATCCATTTTTCGTTATCATAAATTATATTCATTTAAGTTTTGTTTAGCTATGTTTACATCGTTTTATTATACACTTTTTTCACTTATCCGTAATAAGGTTATTATGATATTTTTTAAATGATTAATAAGGTTAGTTTTCTATCGTAATCAAAGGAATAAATTAATATAGTAATAAAAACCTCAAGGTAAATTATTTTTCCCTGTGTAGCTTCTATTTTATAAACTGCTTGAGAAGACCTCCCCCTTTATAGCCCCTCTTAGACCCCTTAACCCCCCTTTTCTCCAGCTGGTCCGCACACTTCTAAACAAATTGGGTGTCAAAAAGTGCGCACATTTCAAAAGATTTAACCGTTTTGCAGGCACCGATCGCTAGTCTTTGATCTTGGCCGCCCCCAACGGCAGACGCCGCCGGTGCCCGTTTATGTGGTTGCCACTGTGGCAGCACAGTGGAGCCTGCTGCTGCCGCTCAGTGGCAAGTGCCCCAGCGAAGGCACAGTGGGGTCGGTCCTCAAGTCACTTTATGGCAAATAGAACTGGAAGCACTCCAAATATCAAACACTTTTATTGGTTAATAATAAAATTATAGAAGTCTTCACGGACTATGTTGATAATAAAGATAAGTACTTGATTTTATGGCTCACTCATTAAGATTATAACTCGATATACTTTTTAGCAGCAGAGAGTGTTATTTTTATGAAGGTGGACAAGAATATGAATAACAAGGGATTGGATGGTATTGTTTTGTAAGATAACTTATTTTGTAGGAAAATCTTGTTTTTGTTTTTAAATATTAGGCAACAATTTATAGATGTTTTAAGAAAAATAAAAGGAAAATCAAATTGCTTCAACTATAAAACTTATTAAACATTCTTTAAAGTCGAACAAGTTTTAAATTAATAAAAAAAACTTTTCCCAGGTCTGAATTTCAGATAACTTGTAAAGGTATATTTTTAAACAGAAAATAAGTATAAATTAAAGAAATGTCCAAAAATGGTTTAACTTTAACAATTTAAATTAAATTTTGCGCCTTTTTTACATTCCATAAGACAGAGGTTATATGAAGCAATTAAATCCTTTTTCAGTTAAATTATTAAAATGCACTATTAGGGACAACAGATAATGGCCGCCCACCCACTGTAGAATCCTAGCTAGTCTGCTCTTCGCTCAATATAAACACGCTCGGCTATATCTTTTATCTGATTCGCCCTATACACATATACCACGCGCCCCGTCGAACTGTGTGAAAAAAGCGTCAACGCAGCAATAAGATAGCGAAAAGAACAATTTCCCGAGCCAGGGGCGCTGTGGCTGTTTTTTATAAATTGGCAGGGATCGGGGGTTCCGTTCCCGTTCCCCGGGCGGGGGATTACGACTACAAAGGGATCAACGATCAATCCGAGCGCATCCATAAAATCGCAATCGCAACTGTAACGGAGTATTGAGATGTCTGAAGCCGCAGGCTGGGATTAAAGTCGGTCGGACAATTGAGGGCACGGCTGGCTGGATGGGATGTAGCCTACACATATCTGTAGGAGCAGGGCCATGTGGATGCCAATGCCACCGTGCTCGAGTTCTGCCATCCCATTGTGTACGATCTATTCTTCGGGAAGGTGTCTAATGCGACGTGGATGGAGTATCTATTTTTTGTGGGCCATTTGCCGATGCTTTGTTGTGTAATTGTTTGTTTACGAATTGGCAACAAAAGCCAGACAAAAGGCCACGGCCAGGGCGAATTTCGTAGTTCATCGGGTTCACACACGTACCAAAAAAAAATGAATCAAATCGAATAGATCGAAAGCTGCAATAACAAAATGATCATCATCGGATGATCAGCCTCATCCCCAGCATATAGCTCAATTTTCGGGGCCCCGATGGCTGTCAAATTATTTCTGGTTGCCTCGCTTATCGTTTTTTGATTGTTTCTTTTTTCAAATGTCTTGTTTTTCTTCCTTTTCGCTTTTCCGCTGGCGTTTTCCTCCCCAACTAATTGTGCCTGACATTAATGTCACTCTGTATTAAATATAGCCCAGCGCCGATTTGGAGGCCTCCTTCCGCCTGCTCCATTTCATATTTGGGAGTAAGGGCCGCGACTTATGAGGGGACTAAATGGGATCGGTGTCGGTGGATCATCGCTGGATCGGGGGGCCTTCGCCTTAGCAACGTGTTGACAGCAAGTGACAGACACATTCATTAGGCGGAATGATTCATATTCGAGCGGGGGTTGCCATGGAAATTGATGGAGAGGAGCAAATCTGATCTGACAAATGGAAGACTAATTTGAGCAGCATTAGACCAAATGATTTAGGGCTTCGACTTGCGGTTAGTTGAGCTTCATCAATAATATGGATGGGTGACTCTTAGCCGGGCATGTTGTAACTTGATTAGGATAATTTATGAACTACCATTGATTAATGTCTTGACAATTGCGACATTTTGTAGTGATATTCCAAATTGTTAGTTAAATGCTGCCAATTATTGTTTAGTCTGCTTAAATTACATTAAGAGATATTATTTCAAGATTTTGTTACTATACATTTTCAAGAAGTATATTTCCGTATTAAGATATGCTTTAAAAATTGATTTAAAAAACTATAAATAATAAAGATATTATTTACTTATTTTACATATCTCTTAAGCTCGAAAAATATATATTAAAATATTAGTTCAATTTTCAAATTGTTAATTCTCTAAATTGTATTTTATTAAATTATTTATATAACTGTATATTACTAAATTATTTGTATAACTCTTATGCATTTTCTGGGACTGATAGGCTTTTAATTTTATTCACTTTACTCATGAAGAAAAATGTTTAACTATCCGAAGACAATTAATGGGAATTTTGCAGGGTTGAGAACATTTCAATTTAACATTAAAAATAAGTGTGGAGGAGTGGCCTTTTTTAATAGTTCTAATATATTGGGTCTCAGACAATACATTCTTTTGCAAATATAAATTATGTTTGTACGCTGTCTGTATGATATCACAAATGAGTTTAATAAATATGCATGCGCCAATCTCAATCGACTTTCAATCACCCAATAAATCCGATCCCTCACTTTATGATTAATCGAATTTGTGTGCGGCACAATCCTTGGAATATTTTCCACTTATCGAGTGAAATGGCAAACGGTCAAACCAATTATGGATTACGTCCTCAAGTCCATATGCGCGAATAATATTTTCAGAGTAAATATTGCCGGGCGGTAGGGTTTGGGGCCGGGTTCCGGAGGGATTTCGAGCGGATGTGGGGAAGTGCGAGCGCGGGTGTGTGTCGTGGCACATCATTTCGCATTTCGGATTTCGTATTTCGCATTTCGCATGCAAGCCGTGGGCGCAGCTCGGACACGAAATGGGCGCGGCCAAGTAGCCGCCGGTTGCTTGGCCAAAAAGGGCGACAATGCGAAAAATTGTGCAATCGATTGGAGGGAGCCAGGCCAAGACCAAAAAAACACGCAACTGGGGAAGTGGTATACGATATGATATGGGAGATTGGATCCCGGCCATTTGATAAATCAAAGAGGAAATCAGGAGTGGGTGCTGGCCTGCGTGTGTGTATATCCTGATTGTTTTTTATCCATAACAAGCCGGGGGCCACAATTTATAATAGACTCCGACATATGCGCAGGAGTGTGTTTGGTATCTATGGCACACACAGGTGCCGCAGTTCACAAGCCAAGAGTCTTTTGCTGTTTCTCTGGAAATTCAATGGAATTTCGGTCCGGGCATTCCCAAGACGGCTGGCCATGCAGCTACTGCCCCATCTGCTTACAGTAAATTATACAATAAAACCTGTCCCAGTCCGGACTTAGAAGCCGATTCAAATTCAAGTGTCATGCTATTTCTGGGCAAACACACACACACCCGCACACACAAAATTTGTCGCCGGGTTGCCTCAAGTGGCCACCAGACCAAGACCAAGACCAAGGCCCAATTCCATTTTCGAATCGAAAACCCAGCCCAAGTCGGGCCAGACTGCCGGGCGACACTTTTGTGGACGTCATGCCCTAGCCCTCATCAAACTATTTGCTCATGTTACATCTTCTGCAGCCCGATCGGCCCGAGATCCAGGCTCTAACATTGTCTGGGGGCCAGAGCACAGTGGTTTGGAATAAGGAAAACTGGAATATTACTAATTCTTCTACAATAAAGGTTACTTTAAAGATAAAAAAAAAATGTATGAGCGAAAGCCGTAGAGATAACACCTTAGTGTTCGATAATGCAATTTATCATTGAGAATATATTAAATTGCTTAGATTAAATATTCGTTTTCATTTAAACGCATTAAAAGCAATCTAAATATAAATTAATATATACTATTACGACATAACATTATAACAACATTACTTACATAATAAATTAAAAAGTTATCAGGACTTTTGGTTCTGTAACTACAGTTACTACTGTAGTAGTTCTCTAAATCTATCAAATATTAATTAAATTAGTAGGTTATTACAGTTATATTTAAATAATAATCATATAAGTATGTTATTTCAGTTGTATTTAATATAATAATAATGTGTTTACTTAAAATTATAAACTTAAGTTGGTTCTTGCGCTTTACTATCAGTTTTTTATAAATTAAGAAGAAAAATTTTTAAAAAAGTTTATTTCATAGGAGTTTAATTTTAGTGTAATATAACAAAATAACAATATGTTTAATTTTGATTAATACTCCAAATATTCATTTTTCTTCCATAATAAGCTAAAATAATATAAATTTCGTATTGTTTTTGAACAAAAACCACTGTGCTCAAACTGCCCCTGGTCGCTTCTTTTATCGCTCGAGCTCGAGACCAGATTGGATGATCTTGGGCCTGCTCCTCGCACTTAATTGTTGGTCATGCACTGACGCTGCATTTATTTATGGTTTTCTTAATGAGTCTCATATTTATTACACAGCGGACAGGCGGACGGACGGAGGGCACGGGCAGAGTCATCCACATCCCACATCCACATAGCCGTATATCCACATATCCCGGTTTTGGGTCAGGGGAAATACGTGTCGCATTTCATTAACGGGCTCCCTTCGGGCTGCGATGCCCAATCGAAGGCAAGAGTTCGTAAAATATCGAGTGTAATTTGAATATGCACTTGAAATTGCATGGAAATTATTTGTCGCGTTGGACTTAACACTTATTCCGGTCGGAAATGACCGTACTTGGAGGCGGTGATATCGAATTTGAATGGGTCATTCGGGTATATTTGTTTTGGGTCTTTCTTTGGTTGCGGTCCTCGAGAAAGGGGAAGTGGGTGTGGCAGGGCAAAAGATCGGTTTTCCGGCTATCAAAAAATTGTATTTAGTGTATAATCTAATTACATATGCAACGCATTGGGTTTTCCAACACAATCCTTGATGGCAATGCAAATAAACCATCTCCGTTTGAGGATTCTAATCCGGCTTCAACGGCCTTATGCTGGGAGACAATCCTTCCCACAATCAATTAACTCATCGCCCCCCGAAAAACGTCTTTCCACTCCCCCGATGGCACACCTTTAAGCCCACCCTTTTGGCCAACTCGACAACTCGAATTGCCGCTGGGCCAAAATTGATAACATTGTAACATTGAATTTTCTGCATATAAATGAATTAATTTTCTGCCGACGCATTGTCGAAGCTTGTGGCTCTGTCTCCGGCTCTGACTCCGGCCTTTGTCCGTCCGGGGCTGTGGTTATCCTGTCCTCCGTATCAGCAGACTGCCATCCCCATCCCATCCCATACCATCCCATCACATTCAGGCTGCAGGCATTGTGTACCGGGCTAATTTCCATAAACCCCCCTTCTTTTCAGTTGAGACGAAGAAGTCGCAACGCCATTGTTATGCTAAAGTTCGCTCTGCGAATTGCGAAAGGGGTTGCAAGTTTTATCCTCGAATATCGGGGGAAGGGGATCAAAAAGAAGACCACCGGGCTCGAGTGGGAATCCGCTAACAATTTTTGCTAGCCAGAGGCCCAGAGAGGATAAGCTCACCACCAAACCAAATTGTTGCACAAATGTCTTTCGTGGAATCCCGGCCAAACAGGAGAGGCGAATAATGGCAAAAAGGAGCAACCCGTGTAAGCACCTTAAATATAGAGGCCGTAGCACCCCTAAAACCTGCTTTCTTTATATAGATACACTGGGAAAAATGTAGCTTGGATTTTAAAAACAAGCTGTTTACGGAAAATGTGAATGTAAATAAGCAGGAAAGGAAATTCAAATAACATATGCATGTGGGTTTAATAAAATCTATATGATTTATACATATTTTGAAAATATGTTTTCAGGTCTAAGTCACAAAACCTTTAACCAATCGGTATCATTATCAATTAAAAGAAACAAATCAATTTAGTAAAATGTTTGAACAGAGATAAACCTATTTCTGTTACTCTATTTTGTATTTCTATTTGTTCAAATTAATACAAATAATAATATATATAATAAATAAGCTTTACTGATGACAAACTATAAATAAAATAAAAAGGAAAGCCTTTAATTTCATTTATTCTTAAATAGTTGGTCATTTATAAATTATAGGGTTCAATTTAATTTTTAAGTTTTGTGTTTTTTTGTATTTCATGCATTCTTATTTCTCTTGGTGTAAATATATCGGGCAATTGTAACTACTCTGCCATTATCCCAGACGCCTAATCGTGCGTGAGTAAGGGCGAGGATCGTTGTGCGGCTGAGCTGCTTAGTTTATTGTGCAGTGTTGCCTGCAATTGCCTGTGAAATTGCACTGAAATGCGAATTGCATTAGGCCCGACACAGTAGCAACATCAACTGTGGAAACACCAACTACAGATCGACGCCCCGGCAGTCCTGTCAATCAAAATAGATCGCTTAGGGATAGAATCGGGATGGATGGGGGAGTGAGTGTAAGGTGTTCGCTGTCAGATTTTCTCCAAAACGAATCGCTATAAATTTTATACGCTTCTTGAAACTTTATTTTATGGCTGTGCCAACAATGGCCAAAACGAAAACGAGTAGTGGGAATGAAAAAAGGAACGGAGAAACTACCAGCGGAATGGAACGCCGTTAATTTACGAGATATACTCCCCATGGTTTTTTCGGTTCTATTTGGTCCATTTTGTGTATACAAAACGGGCGAGTGCAGAGATCGAGCAACGGATCCGGGACTTCCATTCGTGTGAATTTGAAATAAAACACACTGCACCTAGTAGAAGTCATCGGGGAAAAGGGGGCCCCGTTGCAAAGTGCCCAGGGGCGGGACAGTGGGGGTTGGCCATCCCCATAACTTCTTGGGCTTGATTGCTTGAAATTTATTGATTGCCAATAACTTATCGGGTATCCATAGTGCGCTTCACAGTGTATTTTTACCCGTTTTAAGATGGAGTGCACAGCAAATGAAATAGCAATTAAAACAATTTTATTTCATTCTTATTTATTTAATTTGTTTTGATCCTCGTAAATTCGGTATTACAAAACTTATAATTATTAATTTGCTGGAAAGGGATATTGATATAATATTTCAAATTAGCATGAAATCGTGAAAAAATGTTCCACTTAGGCATTTAATACTATGAATATAATGTTGTGAAAAATGTATTTTTAATTATTATTTTTAAGCTTTATTTTTATTGAATTGGAGTTCTAGGTAGCTTAAACTTAGAATCGTGAATAATCAATTTATAAAACACAGATATTTCTTACTTATTATAATAATTCATTAAGACCACTACCTTTTTTTAAACCTTCCTTAAGATAGATGTAAGATAAAATATTATAGTTTCGCGGAATGGAGGCGCCAACAATACCCCTCCTAAGGGCCACGTCCCTGTGCCAGCTTATGAAATCGTGTAAGATCCCAAGATCTGGAGCTCTGTGGCATCCACAGATGCCAGCGACATGCCACAAATGGACTGTGGACTCCCCCGGATCTCACCTCCCCAATCCATCCGATTGCGATCCATCCATCTCCCAATAGATAGTGACAGCAGAAGACCCCAAAAACTCCCGGCTAAAGACTTGCGACCCGGACATGTGTCAAATCAGCGCGCTAAATGTTTGTGGAGCATTTAAAAAATATTTTCATGTAATTTGGTAAACTAATTGTTGCTGATGCTGCTGTTATTGTTGTTTTGACAATACGGCATTTGTAGCTTTTCAGCGATGAGAGGGGCCTGATTCGACTTTGATTGACTTGGGCTGACAGACGGGCGAGTTGCAGTTCGAGTTTCAGGCCCTTTTCATGTGTGCTGTGTGCTGTGGACCGGGGTTTTCCGGTATTCATTCGGCTTGTTGCATTATGTTCGACATCGACATGTAATTGATATATTGGCTGCAGGCGCTCCGCCAGCGATCCACCCACTCTCCAGCTCGAGATCCCCCCACTAAACAGATGTTTTGCATGCTAATGTTTGTTTACTTTGTATTGTTTTTAAACTAATGCTGATGCTTCGGTCTGGGATTGTTGGAGTTTGCATCTGATCCGATCCGCTGCGGTTTTCCATATGCCAACGGAGAAAATTCTTAATTGGTTGGATATTGGAAAGCAATTAAGAGCTGGAAAAGGTGTTTGGCTGGCTGGATTTCCGAGATTGTAATTGTAATTGGCATTTTGGGAAAAGAAACTGGTTGAGATTAAATTTTTTAAATAAAAGGCATCATAAAGTTTTATTAAAAAACCTTATTTTAAAAATGTTTTTGTAAAACTATCCAGATTGATACATGTATAAATAACTAAGTTATTATTATTATTTTTTGTACAGCTTTTAATTTTAAAATAAATGTTAAATCAAGCACAAGAAAGGCAAGTTTAAGTTTATTAGCCCTTGCTCTAACAAAAATTTTGAATTCCGTAAAACATTACGAACGATTATATATATATATATCTTAATCTGTCCATGTTTAAAAACAATGACGTTATATCGACTCTAAGATAAATTCCTTACTTTGGCTCTCTTTATATATAATTAATTATTTTTGAAACGTAAACATAAGATACTATGAGTAATGCGAAGATTTTGACCCTGTTTTTAAATTATTTTCCTTTTAATGCTTAGATTTTCCCTATGTCAATTATATAAAACTAGTGTTTTCGAGTTCTTCCGGTATAACTTTCAGCTTCCACATGCCTCGAACTCGTTCATCCACTGCAATCACTCAAAAATTCTATAGAAAATGCATAAAAAGTCAAGCATGGTTTGTATACACAAATTTGTTTGCTAGTAATTAACAAATTTAGGGGAAACAATATCATTAATCCTCGACAATATAAAATCAGAGTTTATTTCCAACAATAATACAAACATTTAATGCCCTGCGATTCCGAAACCCCGTTGTCGTAGGGCTTCTCCCATTCCAAATCCTCCGTCCTGGGCTGTATATCAAATCTGTAATAAGTGCTGAGTACAGGGGGAGGGGGGTGGTGAAGTGGGGGATCGGGAATCCGGTTGGGCACATGCCTACAAATGGGAAACGGACCGATTGTGTTTTTTTCTGGGAAAAAACTGTCGACGCAACGTCTACGGTGCAACAGCAAGTCCATAAAAAGCAGACGAGCGCATAATGGCAATGCCTATTAAAAAAGGTGCAGAACGCTGTTGATGTTTATGGCCACATCGTTCAGATATATAGCCCAGATATATTCGAATCGGTGCCAACTAGTTGGGGCTGAATTCGACGTGTCAGTTGATGGAGACGTTTGAGGTGCATATTATGGTTAAATTAATGATTGTAATACCATGGAATACTAATTATTCAAAATTAAAATATATAAATTTATATTTGAGTACAATAATAACAATAATATGAATAAATAAATAATAAAATAAATAATATAAAAAGGGATCAACATCTTTAATATAAAAATTTAAAATATAATGCATTGCCAAATTGGGATAGCATACTTAAAATGTTAAGTCAATCTATTAAAGTTCTATAAATTTCCTACCAGTTGCACAATATATTAAGCTTACACAAATGTATTATTTAAAGGCAATCATAATCCTATTTAAAAACTAACATCTACAAAATATTGATTAAAAAACTATGGGAAACCATTTCATCCAAGTTAAGCAGTCTGGAAATGCAATCTACTTGTCTTCCTTTTTAGTAGTGGAAAGTGCCCTTGACATTTGCCTTTTACCTTTCTCCGGTCCCGTACTTTGAGCATTTCCTGTTTGCTTAACTGATTTCTTTCCTCTTTTTTCAGAGGGGCCATGTCTTTTGGCCACCTTTCTCAACAAGTTTTCCCAGCGATCGCCGGCCAAAATGGCCGCCACAGTGGAGACCACCAGGGAGTGGACGGAGTGCAAGTACAGAGCCACCCCGAGAGCACAGACTAGACAAATATTGAGTTTTTCAATTAGCACCCCCAAAAAGTTGTCTCTCTGCCATTTAGCCGCCCCTTTTTGTGGCAGCCAGGGGATAGGAAGAACTTACCCTTACTTGAAACGCTCTCGCCCCGTCTCTTTCGCCTCGCATCGTTCCGTCTCTTTCCCTTTGCCTCTTTTGGGCACGGGAGTGTTTGTCTAAAGGATCAGGCTTTTGTTTGCTTACGGCCGCGTTAATTGCCCATAGTGGCGAGCGTTTAAAGCCGCCACAAATCCCCAACGACGAAATGTCATGTCGCCCCTCGCCACGTGTTGTACATGGTGGCTTGGGAACTCCTCCTCGATTTGTGTGCGCAAAAGATAAAGCAAACTGATCCGGGGACTCCTTACTGTTTGCCCCGCTTGTTTTTCATGTTGTAAAGTTAATTATAAATTAAATATTGATTCTGTGCGTGTGCGACCCACTGGCTCTCTCGATTTTCCCATTTTTCATTTTCCAATTCATCATTGCAGTTGTGAATGTTTTTTGCAACCGCCAGAACGGCATGAAATTGATTGGTCACGTATGATTTATTAATATTTTCTTTTCATTACGCATCCGCAGCGTTGACAGCAGCTGTTTTAATTGGTTTAAAATTTCCAATGCACTTCAATTGGGCTGCCATTTAGCCCGCAGTGGTCTGAGGTTTAATGGGCCACACTTGTTCGCCTGTCGATTTGCATATGGATATGGACACTTGCAGTAACAAGTCAAGTCTTCCTCAGGGATAATGCCCATATATTGGTTGGTGCCTTCTCAGGTGGCGTTTCATAAATTTTATTCGATTTCATTGAATGTTTTTCTTGGGTAATTGTGCGCTCAGTGCTAGTCATGTCCTGTGCAAAAGCAGATAGCTTGTATCTCAAAGATGAATTCGCAAATTCTCTAAATTGATCGGGAAAATGTATTATTTTGGGCTGCTAATTGAATCTCTAAAATTATGTTTTCCTATGAATTGTAATATGTGTGATAAATAGAGAAATTAATGGGACTTCTCTGGATTATTTTGAGTTGTTTGTATGTATTGTCAATTCAAAATCCGAAATTAGTCCTATGCTAGGAATAAATTATAATACAGCTTCCACTTTAATGAATACTTGTTTAAACATACCTTCTTAATGGCGTATACTAATTTGAAAGCTGAAATTGATTGTATTTGGGCTAGTGATTATTTGTAATTAATTATACTTTGACAATCTAGGAACAGTTATTTCAATGTAAAGTGTAATGTAGGTAATAAGTAGATTACGTTAAGATAAATCCTTTTCAAACCAAATTATTTAAAATGTGGATATTTACACACACTTAAAGTTTACGACCTTTTAAGAATATTTTTATAATGTTTTATATGTATAGATCTGTATATATTAGATCTATAAAATGAAAATAACGGCTTTGTTTGTAAATATTACCGACCAAGAAAAGTAATTTTTTTATAAATTGCCAATTTTATGTTTTTGATTGGTAATTTTTTAAAACAGTAAAATCTACATATTTCTCTTGTCTTGTTTGTAATTTTGTTACACAAATAAAAGGTAATATTTATTTAAGACAAAATAAATTAAGAATTGATTTATTATACCCTTGCAGAGGGTATTATAATTTTGGTCAAAAGTGTGCAACGCAGTGAAGGAGACATCTCCGACCCTATAAAGTATATATATTCTTGATCAGGATCACCTCCTGAGTTGATATAGCCATGTCCGTCTGTCCGTCTGTCCGTCTGTCCGTCTGTCCGTCTGTCCGTCTGTCTGTCCGTCTGTCTGTTTCTACGCGAACTAGTCTCTCAGTTTTAAAGATATCGAATTGAAACTTTGCACACAGCCTTCGATCCTTTGCACGCAGTATATAAGTCGGAACGGCCAGGATCGGACAACTATATCCTATAGCTGTCATATAACTGATTGATCGGAAATGCCATAACTTTAGTGTTTGTTAAGTTAGGAAGTTGGGATTTCCTATGGGTATATTATTTGGCCAGTCAATCCGACCTACCAAGTTTCATAAGGATCGGCCGACTATATCCTATAGCTGCCATATAACTGATTGATCGGTAATGCCATAACTTTGGGATTTGTAAAGTTAGGAAGTTGGGATTTTCTATGGCTTTTATATTTGGCCAATCAATCTGACCTACCAAATTTCATAAGGATCGGCTGACTATATCCTATAGCTGCTATATAACTGATTGATCGGTAATGCCATAACTTTGGGATTTGTAAAGTTAGGAAGTTGGGATTTTCTATGGGTTTTATATTTGGCCAATCAATCTGACCCACTAAATTTCATAGGGATCGGCCGACTATATCCTATAGCCGCCACTTAACTGAACGATTGGAAATGCCATAACTTTGGTGTTTTTAAAGTTAGAAAGTTGGGATTTTTTATGAGTGTTAAGAATGCATCATATGAATAATTTTGGAGAATATAATTCGGAATATTCTGCAAGGGTATTTCAACTTCGGCTCCGCCCGAGTTAGCTTTCCTTTCTTGTTTTAATTTTATTTAATCTTTTATATCACTTTGTTTCGCTCTAAACTTTTTAGCTTTGACAGATTTTAAAAATTAAATACAAAAAAATAATGCATCTTTAAATTAACTTTTACTTTAAAACCTTTTAACCCCAAACTTTTCTGCAAATTTTATATAAATGTCTTGGTTAATGTGTCTCTCGAACTCACCGCAAAATATGCAAACAGCGACGGCAAAACCTGAAAGATGCACACTTCACTTACACCAGCACAGGGCCACACACACACTCGCAGCGATTTGTATCTATGTGGGCCGACAGGTAGGAGCGCCCAAGATGGACAGGTCGGAATCGGAATGAGAATGCCAGGGAGGGGGGAGCGGTCTCGTTGCCAGTAATTTATGTGCGGCCATCGATGGTTGAGGTTTTTGGCTGTGGAGGTGAGGCAAATGGCCACACCGACTGACCAACTGGTCAAAACAAGTCCACCGAAGGCGAAGGGAGGTGAGGGGGCTGTCGGACGATGTAGATGGGATATGGAATATAGTTGTTGGCAGCGGAAGGAGAACTGGAGATCTGTGCATCGAGAGGCAGACTGCGCGGCCCGAACGAGTTGTACTATTCAATTGGCAATTGTTGTAGTTGTTAACCCCTGTTCCCCTCCACCCCCTTTTCGCCATAACCCATCGGTGGCAGCGACGTCGGCGTTCTCGGGCTCTCTCTGCGGCCGCACTGCAATTGTATCTGTGAGATACTTTCGTATCTGTGCGATACTTTCGTGTCTGTGAGATACTTTCGTATCTGCTGCGCAGTCAACGCTGTGGGCGTGGCCTGAGCCAGCACCAAATTTGCCAAAATACTTTTTGTGTGTCGCTCAATTTGAATTTGCCCCTGCTGCTCGAACGGCACGCCCCAGTTAGATACATAAATATTTATAAACTTTAGATACTTTTCGCTAGGGTTTTCTGCCAAGGTGTGAACTGGGGGTCTAGAGTGAGAGGTAGCTGCCACAAAAAAAAAAGCAGAAACAACAGAGACAGATTATGAAAAAGTTTGCTAAACGACGGAAGCCACAAAGTAAAAAAAAATATAACGGTATATATCAAAAATGGCCGAAACGTGGAAATTTCTCCAACTGAAATTCGCGGGCCGCCTTCTATTTATTTGGTTAACGATTTCTGATTTTTTACAAGCCACCACAACCTGGTCAGGTTGTCTTCGCATTTATCTATTTTGCATAATTTTGCTAATTTTCATTGTTTATTTGCTCAATCGATTTGCCTTCTCTCTCGTTTTTAGCCCGCTTATATTGGCTTTGTGTTTGTGTCAATAATCGTTTTTCCCTCGCCTTTTTCTATTTATTTTTTTTACAACGATTGTGCTAATTTATTTTATTGCATTGTGCCCATGTGTGCGACTGAGTTTTGTAATTGCTTTGATTTTTGTCTGCTTTGGCTAACAATTTATTTGAAATTTTAATTGTGAAAATATTATGCTAGGGATTATGCGATTTATTTGTTATTAAACGGAAGTCATGAAAATGAAATTGGAAATTGTAATTTCGATTGTAATTTAGCAATTTTGTATTATTGTTTTCGCACCGTCCGTCCGTGCGTCTATTGTTGTTATTTATTTGAAATGTATCCGGCGGATAAATTGTGCACACAACGCGCACATGCACTGGCATATTTTTTAATGAAGCCTGAAACATTTCAATTTCCATTTCCATTTGGCTCTGATTGCCAATTTTTGTTTGTTATTGAATGATTTGTTCTAAAATTTTATGATGCATAGATTTGTGTAATATTTCAATTAAATAGTCAATGGAATCATTTGGATAAATATGTGGGCGGCGAGTGTGTGCATTGCTCTCAGGTTAATTAACTTTTATGAAATGAAAATGTTTGGATAGATGGATTTAACTTTTTTAGTGGCTTTGGTTGCTAATTTAATAGGAAAATATGGACTTGAAATTAAGATGCAGTTGGTGAGTTTTGGGTGACTTGTATGAATACTTAAGTTTGCAAGTACTTATTTTTATTCTGTCTTTATTTATTCAAATGAAGTTTTGTAATTGAAGCATTAACACCATTCAAATTCTTCAAAAAAACCAAGATTTAAAGATTTTGAAAGTCAATTAATTTAAAAATCAGTCCGTCGGAGCAAAAAACATTTATTTTAACTCTTTTTATTCATTTATTTTTTACACAACGGTGTAAATTAAAGATATCAATTGATTTAGTTTGTTTGAAAAGAAGTTCACTTCAAATTAACTAAATTCCATGTTAGGAATTGGACATAAATTTTCTCGGGCTATCGTCCGAAAAACTAAAGGATTGCTTTTAAATCGTTATTTTTTTTAAACCAGTTTCCAAATAAGCCCAAATATCATCCATTATTGCAGATCCCAATGCCTCTGCCGAAGAGTAAACACCATAAATCGATTATTGATTATTTGAAGCGGCTCTCAGCTCTTTCCGAATGCATTTAAAGCGGCATACTGCTGAAATTGAATTTCCAGGGAGTAAAACTAATTAAATGGAAGCACTTTAGTGGCCACAGCCGCCGAAGGAGTCGCAGTCGGATGGAATGGGATGGACATGGCAGAAGCAACGAGGCAACGAGGCAGATAGTCGCCATTACGAATGCCAATTGAAAAGGCGACAAACGCAGTCAGGAGTGGATGGATGCGGGGAATTCCAAAGGGAAGGCAGCGCAATGGCAACAAAAACTGAAACTCGAAATTCGAATTCGGGCATAAGTGACAATTCAATAAGCCATGACGTGCCCAAATGTTTATTTAGCATATAGCGACGGGCGAATGAGCGACGCTCGACTGGATCGGGGATAAGGGGCAAGGGCAGGGGGCAGGGGGCAGGGGGACTTACAAGGGAAGTGGCTATGGCTATATGGCAATAGGGGAAGAGATATAGCGATATAGCTGCTGCGGAAGTGCGCAAAGGGACTCGCAGGGAGAGTGCTCTGCGTCTGCCTTTAAACGGTGGTATATTTCAGGCAGACAATTTACTCGACCCATCACCATTGCCATCAGCAGCGGTACACACAGAAAAAATAAAAAATTAAATAAAACATGGAATTCTTACCGAAAACCCCTAAGTTTTGGTTAAAGATTTGGTAAGTAATGTGAAAACAAAACATTAAAATTATTCTAGGCCCACCGATGTTCTGGACATTTTAATACCAAATGTTAAGCTTATGAGATTATATGTAAAATATATTGTTCTTTAAGGCATCGTTTGTAAATAAATTATATGTTATATGTTACTAAAAAAAGTTTTAAGAATAGTGGCTAAAAACATATACAGAAAGTTGCCATTGAAAGTTTGTTTAGTATAGTTCAATATAGATTTTCTAATTGTGATTTAATTTTCTTGAAACGTCTTTGGGAGCATTTCTTATATCAGTGTTTCTTTAACTGCATTTCTGAAAATATCATGATAATTTTTTTTATTTTATGTTTAAAATCATTTGATTTTGATTGCTTAAATAATTACAAACTCTCTGAAGACTTGGCAATAATGACGGCCAGAGTTTCTTTTATTTTTCTCCGTGCAGCCGTCCCGTTGGCCGCCACTTTCATAAAATGTTGCTGCTGTCGCTGGCGATGTTGCTGCTGTGGTTGCTGTTGCTGCCGTGCTGTGGTTGCTGTGGCTGTTCAAGAGATGTGAAATGTTTATTTAGGACAAATTGTCTTGGCTCGGCGGTGAGTGTAGGCAGCAGGAAATTGCTCATTGCAGGGCGGTCGAGGGTTATACGTCTGCGTACCTTGTTAAAACCCTAGCCGGCCGCAAAATGGCTTACCAATTAATATGCCTCGGCCGGGGAACAGGGTACATGGACATACTCGCGCACAATAATCACTTTCATGGGCGTTACTCGTCAAATTGACTGCGAAATCTTCCGAACTGTTGACATGTGCTTGCCTTGGGGGGGACTCCTACTTCCATAGTGCCCCTATTTCCCCCCGCTCCCCACAAATCAGCCTTGACTGCATCTTTCCGCTCGTCTTTTTACCACAGCTTCTTTTTTGGGCCTTGTTTGCTTAGCCGCGCGCCATTGACGACACGTTTCCCAGCTTCCAACTTCCCAACTTCCCAGCTGCCCGTGCATCGCTCAACTAATTTCGTTAATCTGCGGTTGCAGATACAGATACAAATTCAAATAGTGCCAGCAGATACATCCACTCTTGTTGATTTTCGAATGTGTTTTCATTGCTTATCAGCTGCATAATTAATGGCCGTGCTGCCAATGTCAGTATCTGTCAGATACGTTTTTAATAATCTCGCTGATGGCTACTTGTGGATGCAGATAAGTATCGAGCTGAAGTGGCTGCCATTTGTCGGATACTAATCAATTAATGCTGAAATCATAACTGTTAAGTACCTACAAAATTTTATGAATGAATACGCAGAAAATAATGGTTTGATATTATCAGAATTTATCTTTTAATAATGAAAAAGAAAACATACTTTTATTAATTAAATGATTCTCAACATAAATAAATTATTGGAATATTTAAAAAACTAATATGTGGTTGCTAAGCAAGGTGTTATTTTACTAAGCTTGACTTAAGATTTATGAAGAAATACTTAATTTTAATTAATTAATTTAGTCTTAACAAAATGGGAGTTGAATGAAAAAAATAGAGCATAACCAATCTGTAATATTACATGTTCTATATCCCCCTTCGGTGACTTGGAGTAATGTTTTACTAAATTATGGCAATGTTTGTGAGTTTTATTTATCTTAAGCTAACAAATTTACTTAAATTGGTTTGTTAACATTCCCTTATTAGTTTTGAAATAAGTTTAAGAAGCATAAGCAACTGTCGTTTGCCAACAAAGCCAGTTATATACCATGTACAGATAAGTTTTATTACTTAAATTTAACCTTAAGCTTTTAGAGTCCTGACAAAGCCACGCCCACAATGGGGATTCCCAGTCCCTTGAGAAAAGAACCCACTTAAACCACCCAGAAACCTCGCAGGCCAGTGTCTTTATATTTGTCAACGTCTTCGTCGTGGTAGACTCGTTTTTCTCGCTCGCCTCGCTGCAGTTGTTTTCCCAATGTAAATATTTAAATATTTTCAAGACAAACATTTGCGTGTTGTCTCTGAAAATATGTTGATAAAATATTTGCTCAGCAAACTGGTTAAAAATTACAACAATTCACGTCGCCGTCACTGTGTCTGCCGCTGACTTTGGCATTTGTTTTATTAATTTTCTCAACACTTTTCCCGCTAGGCGTGGAAAAACACCAAACAGGCCACAAGCTCAGGCCAAAATCTGCATACACTTAAACAAATATATACATACATTTTTTTTTATTGCTTAATTAATATTTGGTTAACAAATATGAGCTTAACTGCAAATATAAATGTTTCCTTTAGATTTAATTTTAAATAAATTAGAAAAGCTTAAGATCAGAATTTTTTTAAAAGCTTATCATTATGTAGATACATTTTATCTACAATTTTTTTTAGAGGATTTCATTTTTTCTCTTTTTTTTGTGAGTTAAATCCATTTTGCATCTGGTGGTGGGCTCTTTTCTATGCATAAATGTGCAGTGGTTGCCCGTGTTTGTTGTTGTTACAATTATTGTGGCCGCTGTCCATTGTTGTTGCTGTAATTTTTGTTGTTATAATTGCCAGAGCCGCTCGTGCAGACAGCGCGGCACCAAGTGTTTCACATCCCATAAGCAAAAAAAAAAAAAAAAAAGGCAAGAAAAGAAAAGAACCCGGAGCGAAAAGAATAGAATTGAATATGGAACAAAGAAATCCGAATATCTGGGAGTGCTCTACTTTGGCCCAATTTGCATTGTGGTCAAAATGTTGAGAACCTTATCCCTGGCTTATCTCATTTTTTATCCACCATTCGACGAGGCCATCAAGAGGTCAAAAAGAGGCCCGACAGGCGGTCCACTCTTCTATTTTATTTCCCCGGTCGAATGAATCACGTCGCCGCGGCTGAAATTTCACATAACACATTCCAATTGCCACGGCCTGACATTAATTGTGGCGCAAACGATCGATTAGCAACATTTTAAAATTCATTAATGAATTGCTTCTCAAACACACACGTACACCACGCACCCAACAACTATGTACATAAATAAGCAATCCCCACATGCGCGCCCCCAAGTCTCCCAAAATGTGGGATCGGGGGAGCAGGTTGGCCAAGGCGGCACAGTGCCTTCCAGAAGTTGGATTCTCAAGCAAAGGGCCTTCTTAAAGACTAAGTAATATAATCATAAATAGGTTATCTTTTATTTAAGAACTATACATATAAACATTTGCTAACATACTTTTTTTGGTTTTCCCATAAGGAATGGCCATTTTATGGCACCTCTCTAATTTTAAGTAACAATGTTAGTTAGAAAAATATCAAACTTAAAAGCTACTGGCAATTATTACTCCTGAAAAGTGTTGAATAATTTACTCCTTGCTTGGGGTGAAAACCCTAAAAGCTTTCGCGATAGTTTTTTATATCGCTGCCTTGGTTGCACATCCCTGCCATTTTCCACCTTTCAAAGATATATTTTACAAAAAAGCAGACATGACACCTGTGAACGAAGTAAGAACTAATTAATACATACTGCGGTTAAGCTTTGGAAATCTGTATCGAATTTCCAGAAACTGAAAATCTTTATCAGCGAGCCAATACGCGACAAACCCGTGACCGAGCTGCCAGGAATCGGGGTGAGACTGGGCTCCAAGCTGGCCGATGCGGGTTTTGGAAGGGCTAGCAGCGTCATGGGGCAGTTCCTTCTCTTCAAGATGAACAAGGAGTACTTCTGCGATTGGATGCGCGAAATTTGCCAGGCGAATAATCATCAAGCCGAAGACTGCTGGTACTGCCTTCTCAATTGGTGTCATATGTACCTATAAGTTTGTGTACCTGTGTTTTAATCATATTACTGTTAAAATATTTTATTTTCTAATAATAAGTTCCTGTTTCTATCCCTGTGGCCGAAAGCAATATTATAAAAAATAAAAGGGTATACTGAGATAACTAGTTTTTTTATGCTTTATTGCTATCGGGAAAATAGAATCGGTAAAGGTTTCCTAGTTGAGTTACTTATCCGACATATTAATAAACCTAAACAAAATTAAGGAAATCCTGAAAAAAGTTTAAAAACCTATTTTGTATATAAATAAAGCTATTTATTAACCATTGTGTGTCTGCAAACAAACGTAAAGCACTGTTCGACTTTTACTTCCTCACACACACGCAAAACCCAATAATAAATCGAAGAGAAAACTGTCTAAAAAATGACGAGCTGACGATTTGTATGGTATTTTGATATCCACAGACAGCAACAATACCAAACCCCAAACGAGCAGAGGCGTCGTTGGAAAGGGATTTTCCCCACTCTTAAGATTGAGAAATACGAATTTCCTTAAAAATGTCTAGAACCATAAGGAACTTTTTATTGCCTACCCCACTACATCCCTTCTTCGCACCTTCCCTGGCAGCATTCAAAAAACTTATTATGCACAAATAAATACTAGACCCAGCCACAATTTTCCCCAAATAGATAAAAATGAAGAAAAATTTGTTGTTGCTCTGGCGTTTTTCAGAGTTTCGATTTTTTTCTTCCCCCAGTTGATTTATACGAGGAACGGAAATCGTAGACTTTTCGACGCGCAGCATGAGTGCAACAGAAAACGCAGATACAGATACATCTGCTGGCCGGCGTATCTTTGGGATTGGGGGAGGTAGATACCCCGCTGAATGAAATTGGGCAAAGCGCATGAAATATGTTTGCAAACAAATTAATAACAATCGATCTGAAACTGGCCAAGTTGCCAGATAGCACCGCCAAATGATGAACGATTAGGCTTCTGTTTTTATAATCTGGGTTACACAAACAAGGCAATAAATATATATGCCGAATGAGTGATGCAGAATTGGCCATGAGTGGCCGATATTTTACCGATCTCTAGGTGGTTTTGGCATTTTTGCGAGGGCCTCTCCATCCGTTTCAGCCCCACTCCCAATTCAAATCCCAATTGCATCCACTCCTCCGACATTTGTTTACCATTGCATTGGCCTGGCCAGACATTGGAACGCCAAAAAGCTGTCGTAACCATAAATTAGCACCTCCTTGGGACTCCACCATATGGTTTCCATGTAAACTGCATTCTGCGGCCGAAAGATTTATCTGCCAATCCATTTCTAAATGAGTTGCTTTGCCCAAGTTTATCGCCGGCTCTCTTCCACTTGCGATTATTATTACGATATATTTACAATGGATTGGGCTGGCTTCCGTAAACAAGGCTCCCAAAACATGCCCTTGACGGTGATCGATTGGGAACCGGAGTGTTGCATAGTTGGGTGCTTCTAAATGCGACTCTAGACTTCCGTTTATCCAGATATAAATTCAAAAATTGCACATAATTTATAATCCAATTTATAAATTATATATAAATATTTTCCTATTTATAACACTCTTAAAGTATTTATTTACTTGCTTAATTTATTGAGGACTTTTTGTGGACTTTCTTAAGCTAAACCTAGTTTCAAGTTTTAAATGACAAAAAGACTCACAATATTTAAAACAATTTATTTTATTAGCAGTATATATTATAAGTTACTTTATGGGTTACCTATTATATCAATTTTCGTTGGTACCGAGATTAAAAAAACTATTTTATATTTTTCGCTAAAATTAATAATAATTATATTTTTACTTAGCTTGTGTAAAACTTAAAATTGTTGTGGTAAAATAACATTCGATTTGGTTTATTTTGCTCTACACAAAAATATATTATTTGATAAATTTAGTTATTAATTAAAAAAAATATTGCCTCCTTAGCTTTATTTATATTTGCTTCAGAGACAACATTAAACCGATCATGTTGTGGTTTTTTTCGAACGCGACCACCAGCTGGTTGTGGGCGAAGTTATTTGGCAGCCACGCCCCCGCTTTTGGAAGAGGGCGATTCTGCAGCAATCAGTTGGCCCAGCCCGACCTGCCATGTGTGAGGGATTACGGATTAGACGTGGCCGGAATGGACCTGGACCCGGACCGTAAACGGTTGCAGTCGCAGCACGAGCTGGCGCTAGGCAGTCCAGTTCGGGTGTCTGTTTTATAGCCCAAGATCTCCGTTGTTCGGGGCATTTACCACCTCCGTGGGCGATAAATCTGCAGTGCGCCCGTGGCGCAATGAACTCGCCTCGCCCTCCTGGCAACTCCTCCCCCACTCCACGCCCATCCACCCACTCCTCCGCCTTTTAATTTCACTCGCTGCGGTTTGTTTAGCTCGCTGGCGACGATAAACACCTTGGCGCCAGTGGAAAAAGCCGAGGGTATCAACCCAGTTGGGTCCTTTCCATCGGGGACCTTTTGACAATGTTCGAGGTCCACTTGAGATCAGCTCATTAAGGCTTTCAGCTGGTCAAGTGGACCTCCTTCCTTCACATCGTGATCCAAGTACACCTGTTGCCCAATTCTAATGCCATTGCGGTATTATCATTTTGTGCGGGTTAGTGGTGCCAGCCTATCTATTTTATAGTTCAATTTTTTGAAAGTTTTTTGGATCGAAAATAAGGTATTAATCAAAATATTTAATTCTTATTGCTGATGAAAATATTTTTTGATATTAATTTATTTTCAGATGTTATTAGACATAACACGCCCTATAAACAAAATTTGAACTCTTTAAACTCTTTCCATATATATATTTTTTTTAACCAAATAAGTTTTAACGTGTAGAGTTATTTATTAAAAAAAATTTTATTGGATAGGCGTGCATGATGTGTTCATTGAAATCAAAAGGATAGTTGGCAACAGGTTTAGCTTAAGAATTTTAAACTTTAATGTGTATGATATTGATCAATTGATTTTTTCGTTATTTCAATCTGATCATCACTGATGACTGTCCATAGATTTTGTGACGACGCTCTGGCGGCTGTCGTGTGGAGCGGGCTTCCGCCGAAAGCTCTTGAAATTACACACGATATCGGCCGGTAATTATGCATGCATTTATGTTATTGTTAATTGTTTAAACAATACACCTCTTGCAGTCCGATTGTTTAACGTGCGTCTGCTTGGGGTTGGGGGTTTTGGGTTTCGAAATGGAATTGGAATTGGAAAATTCAACCCCACGATCGATTCGTTGAATGGTTTCTGTTCATTCATGTATTTGGAGAAGGGCGTGGACGTGGGCGAGGATGGGTGTGAATGATTCCGAGCGACTGGGCCATTCGATTCATGGAAAATAGTCCATAGACAGGCGGAATAAAATATGCCCCAGCCCAATTATATAACCTCATTGCAGTCACTTACAGCATTTCCCCAATGTTTTCACTCAGCATAATTACACGAAATTCCCGAAAAGCCATTGGAAAGCTTTTGCAATTGATTTATGGCCACTTCCCTGGAAATTGTCGACAAAATGTCTGGCCAGGCAGCAGATCGAATCGGTTAATGAGGGGTGCGTGTTATATTTTTCTGCTGTTCCCAAAGGAATGCCAACGAGTTGCTGGGAAGAAGTCGTTTCCGTGATTTACACGCCAACGAAATTAGAAAATAAACAATGGATTTTAGTATTTCTGGCTGGGACGCGTGATGCGGATTTAAGGCTGAATTTGATTATTTGACTTTCGGCCTAAGACGATGTCGGCCCCAAGGCACTTTGATAGTGCTGAATGTGCGCAAAAAAAGGCGGAAAAAAGGGGGAAAATCGGGGAAAGGGGCTAATAAACTATTCGCAATTCTCGTTATTCCCCATTTTATTTATTTTCTCATGTCGCGTCAACTGGTTGGCAACTTCGGCGGCAGCATCAAATGGCCAAAAAAACCGAGGCACAAATAAAAAAGAACATTTGAAGCCCGGCTGACGCATAAACATCGCCCCCAATAGCATCGATCTGAATCTGAGTCTGAATCCGAATGATGATGATGATATACCCGAAGTGACATCAAAGCCCAAAAAGCCTGATAAGCCAAATAAACCAAGCATCAGCATAGATAATCAACTCAGCCGGGCGATAACTCCATTCTGAAAGGGGAAGGATCAGTGTTGACTATTCAGCCATTTTATGGTCGTTTTCAGACATTTTCAGTGCGAAAATAACAGAAAACTTCGAAGAATGCAATTAACCTTAATTCTATTTATATATTTTTGCAAGTGAATATTCGAAGGAAAATTAATTCGCTATTTGTCTTCATATTTGCGAAAATAGTGTTTGTATTTATAGTGCTTTAATGAGCGATAAGCGCTCTAAATTTTAAATTGTAATTTAAATGCATTTTAATACAATAAATTCAATTATTTTGGTGAATCTTAAGTGGTTGGTTTTTCTTTGACGTTTTCTATATTATCGGTATAAGAGTTATTTATAGTTGTGATAATTTGTCTTTGTAAATTTTAATAGGAAATTAAAAAGTAATTTAAGAAAGTACCCATAATTCAGATGTAATATTAAAATCTTGAGATAATCAGGGATCCCGAATCCCACTTCCTAGCTCCAATTTAATGGCTCCATGAGCACCTTTTTGCTGGCGTCGCCTGGCAGCATGACTGATCCATCGATCCACCCATCAGAGATCGCAGATCAAAGCGTTTCAGGCACAACAGTCAATCAAACGTTTCCCCCAGTTGCAAGATCTTGTAGCAACCTAGACTGCCAATAAATTCTGCACTCCTCCGCGCCCAACTCCCCCTTCGATTTTCCTTCCCCTTCGCTAGATGGATAATTTACTCAAATGTCGACGCCTGGCGCTGCTTTTCGCGATTTTGTTTTTGTGCTTCTCGTTTTTGCATAAATCGATCATAAATTTAATTTGAAAATTGCTGCCTAAGGCCGCCGTTGGCCAACTCCAAAGTCATTTCTGCGTATTTATAACTCAATAAAACTTCAAAAGTGTTCGAAAACATACGCTCTCAAAGTTTGTTTAATGCCATAAAAATTCAGTTGCTTTTCTTTTTTGTTTTTGTCGTTGTTATTGTGTATTAGCAGACATCGGCTGGGCATTAAAACCCGGCTATAGCTTTATGGCTTTTATAGAGCCAAAGGGCAGAACGGGAAGCGGAAGTTTACTCTATATGCCCGTGGAGTAAAAGGAGCTTCTTTAAAGTTCAATTGATTCGGCGGAGAGCAAACAATCAATCTGAATTTGATCGTGAAATATAGAGTCCAATTTCCCTGAATCCATTAAGTCATAAAGTTTTCGAACTTTCCTTTTGCATTTGTAAATAGAAGCTTTCTTATCTTTAATTTCCTTAATACTTTTCAAAATAAGCTTAGAGTTTTTATGATAATAATTCGTTATCTGTGATATTATTTCATTAAATTAATTTGAATGCATTACATTTTTTTAAATGTTGAGCCTACAGTTTTTTTTTTTGGTTGACAAATGTGAATTTTTACTAGTTTTTGTTTCTATCTATGTTTTCGTAATGAGTGTGCTATTTATAAACTTAAAAATAGTTTTGTACTAACAATTTAATATTCCGAAATTGTTATCAAAAATGTTACATATAAAAATTTGGATTTTTTTTCTAAATACAAAAAACAGAATGTTTGTAATATTTGGTGTTCGACTCCCCCTTTTTACGATTGGCTAATATAAGATTTAGTTAATTAAACTTAAATCAGACCGAAGTATTATATCCCAAAAAATATATATTCTAATTAAAGGTGACATATTTCTTTGCATTAAACTAAGTATTTTCCACTTTAACCTAAATTCGTAATTGTCATGTTTTTCCCATTGTGATTTCAGCTTTTACACATTTATAAAAACGAACAAATTTGTGTACATTAATTTACGAGAATTTTTTCCCACACCCGTTTACAAATGTCATCCCGCCGACCTGCGGCAAGTGAGTGTGGTTATTAAACCAGCGATATGAATTTACTTTAGAGCCATTGTCTATTATGGCCTGGTTAATTGCAACGACAGCTGCCAAAACAACGGCAAACCGTGCAAGAACAACAACACCGCAAAGAGAGTGTTGTTGTCACCGCTGTTCAGCGCGGACCGCTGAATTTATTGTTATAACGGGGCAATGATAACAGGTCATCAACACAAATGGCCAGGTAAATAAATATCAATGGGGGAGGGGGATATCCAGGACGGGGCCAGCGAAAAGCGCGAAAAATAAGCAGCGTTAATTACAAAAGGATCTCCCGGGGGCCAAGTCATAGTCACAGAATAGATACATTGTATCCGGTAGATACCGAAATCCTTGTGCAACCGTTTGGCAGCCGGTCGGCTAATACTTGCATTTAATTAGGCTTGCAATAATATTTATGTAAATCGGGCTGGTTGCGCGATGAGCCACAGACAGCTGTCAATATTTGTGAGCGGTACAAGCCCACCCCCCCCTCCTTTCGACCGATTTGATTATTGGGCATTTGGCATTGTTGTCCTGCTGCACGTATGTGTGTGTGTATGTGTGTGGGCGCGTCCTTATCGCTAAGCAAACAGTGCAACATTTTGTCGCCATCGCATTTGTTTTTCTTGTCCTCCGCCTGTGGAACAGAGGATTCGGGATTGTAAATTCTGGACCACCCGCGCAATCAGCGACGGCTGGACTCCAAGCAAACATACATATACCCTATACTTCCATATCCACTATCCGATATCCACTGTCCCTTCCCTTTTTGTTGTTTTCGCATTTAAGTTTGTTGCTTTTGACACCGAATGGAGTCGGGATGGCTTCGCGTTTTTGTTGTCAACGCGGCAGCCCAAAAATTTTGGTGCCGATTGTGCCGAATTTGCATACCAAACTCATTGCACACTGGCCAGCAAAATATTCAGATTTAATCAAGCTGAAAGTCTAAACTAAAATGAGGCTTTGGTAACCGACCGCTTCAAAACACATTTTGGAAAGAAAAATATCTCATTAAATTATAACGAAAATGTGGCTTCGTTGTTCTACCTATTTATTTCGACGTTAATGTATACAAGTTACAATTCGGAACAAGGATTCCTTTTCTTAGCGAAATAAAATTAAATTGTATTCTATAATCTCTATGAACTTTTTATTGCCTAGAAATTTTATAACGGATACAGTAATTTTTTCAAACAAATTTCAACCGAATTTGTTTTGTTTTTAAATTTGGCTTGGAAACATTTCCACAGATTAAACTCTGTTTAATTTCACCTTTTTACATTTCATTTGATATACTGAAAAATCTTAAAAAATACAAACATTATGATCATTTTAAATGCTGTTTTAAATTGCTGCTTTATTATTTAGATTTATACGCTGTTAGATAAAAAAGTTTGTAAAATTACATTAATACTTGTAATATCTATACAAGTTTTTTCACAATTTAATTTATATATATCTTTTAAATTTAATTATGACCATAAAGTTTTTTCGTTACGAATATCCTCGGGTGTTTTTGGCTGATATATAAAGGAAAATGACACCTTACCATTTCAAGTGATTTTAATTTTATGAAAACCTGCAAGACAATCAACAGCTTATGCTGCTCAGTGTAGACCCCAATTGAGGCTCACTTTCAGGCCTACAGTCTTTGGCACACTTTTCGCTGGCACTCGAGCCCCATTCACATGCCACCCAGCCAGATATTTCTTTGTTGTGGCTACGTCCAGATAGCCATTCCTATTGACCAGCTTTCAAGCCGTGTCCGCCATTGAAAACAACACCATTTCCCCCCACCGAAGAGCCCCTTGCCCGGCTGCTAAACACCTGAGCGGAGTTTAGCCCACAAATCGAGAGCCACAGATTTTTCCCCGAGTGCGATCTCAATGCCGCTGTGGCGCCAAGCGGAGTTTATTCAAGTGACAATGGCGTCGGACAACCTTTATTAATAATTGAGATTCACGACGAGACCATGACAAGCTCCACATCATCATCGCTTAAGTCAGCAGCGTTTTCGGCCATCAATCAGTGGCGATCCACCTATCGATCTGTGGCTTTTGCGATCGATCGATCGATTTGGGGACGGTTGGGTAACTGGTTCGCTGGCTAATAAGCTGTCAATACTTTTTTCGCACTCATCGTTCATGTTGCGCAGGTTGGTGTTTTACTTTCTACCAATTTGCTGCAATTGTTGGCCAATTAGGGGAAGGGACAAGGAAAACTGTGGCCACAGTTTGCTTAACTAAAGATTTGTAATTTGTCGGCTATTGTTCCGCAGCAGTCTCAGTGAAAGCTAATATTTTATTTTATAAATGGCGAATAAAATAGAAAAAACATAAAAAAACAATGTTTCTTGTATTAAGAAGATATAATATATTTGTATTTCTTTATGTCAAAAACTGATTCAAAACAATGCATCATTTAAAGTTTTAATAAAGAAGACAAAACTAGTCTATCAAATTTAGTTTCTTTAAGAATATGAACTTTTCTTACTGATCAATAATATTTTCCCAATAAATATCAATCACCCAAGATCTCAAATTGATTACTGAGAGTACTATTGGGCTTAAGAAGTTTTACAAATTTCTTTTAGGGAAAAGATTAATACGTTGCCAAATGAAAACAATTTAAATTAAATATTATATAGACATTAACACTGATAATTGGGAAGATAACTAAATTAGTGAAATAAATAATGAAATATTAGACAATTATAGAGACAAAATAAACATATATTTTAAAGAGATCGTCTGCAATAAAACTCTTGATCCAAGCTTTAAAAAATCATAATATTTCTCAACAGAAAAAGATAGTTAATTCCAATGAAAAAGGTATCAAAGCCGATCAACAAGATACTTATAACTCCATTTGCAAGTCCATCAGAACTGCAGCCACTTGATCGCCTGCATTTGATATGATACGCCTACCGAGGAAGCCATCTTCCGATGACAATTAGCCAGTTGAGTCACCCATTCATACCTTGAAATGGACACGGCTTGAATAATTATTTATCTAGGAATTCTGCGTGTGTGTTATCCAGTTTCGGGGTAAAAAGTCTGTTTTGCCAGCGCCCAATGGCCAGATGGAATGGCCACTTCGGTTCGGAAAATCGAAGAAAGCTTTTTGGTTGCGAAATAAAACACACGATTTGAGATATTTTAACATATTTTCAATACACTTTTTTGTTCGGCTCATATTGGTTGTACGCTAGTTTTGATAATTATATTATAGCTACGATTTAGTTGTATAATTTATTATTGCTTACGTGGGCTAGGCTAGTGTACTAGGCGATAGATCCGATGCGGTAGTTTTAGTTATTGACAAAATGCGCTAGTTTAAGTTTATATTCTGTGTAGCAAAACCTCATCACAAATTGCATAGCAGACAATTGGGACTAAGCCTAAATTCGATAACAATTACGGGCTACAATTACAAATACAGTTAATACAATAATGCGTTGGCTTAACAACTAGATCTCCCCCCTCCCTCAATTCGTATACAGTACAATCGAAAACAAGATGGAAAACAAAAAGATCTGAGATACAAGATTCTGGACAGGATCCTAGACAGCTGTGGTTCGTTCTTGGGTATGTGGTATATTTACAGGAATATACAAGAGAGCCCAGCCTGGTGTAGTCCCGCGCTTAGACCCCGTACTTGATGCCGTACTCCTGGTAGTGGCCCACATGTGGTCGGTAGTGGCTCAGGTTGCTCAGCTGGCCCAGTTGTCCCAGGTTCCCGCTCAGCGCCGCATGGTGATGATGGTGGTGGTGGTGGCTACTGATCACCGCCGCCGCCGCTGCCGCCGATGCCGCCGCCACGGATGCGGAGGCGGGCGGACTGGCGGACTGGAGGCTCCCAGTGGGACTGCCGGTGTCCAGTTGGCAGGACTGGTTCTGCTCGAAGATCATGTCGCGGAAGCCCAGTGCCGAGGTGGGACTGTTGGTCAGCAGGGAGGAGGTTCCTCCTCCGCCGCCTCCACCGCCCCCTCCCCCCACTCCGTTGTGGTTGAGCACACTGCTGTTGTTGTTGTTATTATTGCCCGGGTGGGTGGGTGTGCCCTGTTGGCCATTATGGGGAACGGGCTCGGATGGCGGGGTTTCCGGCGTGTACCAGCCGCCGTGCGCGGGTCCATGGGGCGTTGAGATCGTGGTGGGCGAGTGTCCCGACGACTGACCCCCAGCTCCTTGGCCGCCGGGGGTGAGGGGATGGGCCACGTGCGCCACATGGCGCTGCAATTGCTGGGCATGATGGGCGGCCGCCGCATGGTGGGCATGGTGCATCTGACTGCTGGCCACCGTGGCCAGATTATCCTCATTCAGATGGTACGGATAGGCGCTGTGATGGATCCGCGGGTTGTACACATTCATCAGTGAGTCGACGGTGAAGCCGGGATGCTCCACCCCACCGCCGGCTAAATGATTCATCTGGGCCAGGCTATCGTGGCAGGAGTTGAGCATGGCGGCATGGGAGACATCCTTGCCGCTCAGGCAGCCCAAGTCCATCAGTGGCTCCTTCTTGAAGTGGGCCGCATGGGCAGCCATGTGCTTGGCCTCCAGTATCCCGTTCGTCATCAGCTTGAGCGGCTTCATCTCGGCCAGCTTCTCGTTCATCATGGCCTGCCGCTTGATGGCCTCCTCCTTCTCCCGCATCACGTCCTTCTTCTTGAAGCGACGACGCCGCCGGAGGAAGGAGCCGTTGTCGAACATGTTGTACGAGTCGGGATCCAGGGTCCAGTAGGAACCCTTTCCCGGCTTCTTGTCATCCCGGGCCACCTTCACAAAGCACTCGTTGAGACTCAGATTGTGGCGGATGGAGTTCTGCCAGCCCTGTTTGTTGTCCCGATAGTAGGGAAACCGCTCCATGATGTACTGATAGATGCCGTTCAGGGTCACCTTCTTGTCCGCCGCATTCTGGATGGCCATGGCGATGAGGGCGATGTAGGAGTACGGCGGCTTCACGATCTCCTTGTTCTGATGCGGTGCGCCCAGGCCATAGGCGCTGGCCGAGTACGGGTAGCGGGAGTACTGGTCGTATGCGTAATGGGCAGCCGCCGCGGCCGAGGCACTGCTGGCCGCCGCCACCGCCGATGCCGATCCGTAACCGGCGGCGGTCTGGGCATAATGCCGCGTAAAGGAGTTCTGGTCGCTGAATAACGTATGCATTTCGGCGGTTCCGGCGGATTTCTGCTCGACTTTCCACTGCCGCCTCGGTTATTTCTTTTCTTTTTTCTTTATTCTTTTTTCTCGAACTCAATTCAATCACTTCACCACGCTGCTTCTTATTATTTCTAGCGATAATATTTGCTTAAACAAGTCGGGCACATAAGTACGATCTATATATATATATATATATATGCAGATATATATATATGTTTGTTTGATGGGGGAAATCGGAGCGCAGAGCGAGCGCAGAACCGTTCGGTATAGTAACACGTCTGATACTGAATCTGTGTAACTGAAATAACACACAGCTCGCATCGAGCAGAAGCGTTGACGTCGGCAGCGACGCCCGCACCAAAAAGTATCTGCTACGAAAAGTATCTGTGTGTCCGCCTCTGTGCGGCCGGGTGTATCTGTATCTGTAGCTGTATCTGCAGCCAACCAACGATGGCTGCCACTCGCAGTCAGTAAGTGAAGTGCTCGCACACAGATGCGGAAAGTATCTGGCGAGAGAGCGGACGCCATTCATGGTTTTTTTCCCAGGGGAAAATAGTTAGTTAGCTCCGGTGTGTCCTGTCACCCCTGCTCCCCCACCCCCATTCCATTTTCCAACCCCGTGTTTTTGTTGTTCAAACTAATGCTTAAAATACGGCCTAGGCAAAAGGTGCTCTCTCTCTCTCTCTCTCTCTCTCTGTCTCTATCGCTCGCATCCATCAGATACAAGATACAAAACAAGTGAGAGCGAGCACACACATAGTTGAGGCACCTGGGAAAGCCAACAGCACAAGTGGGTGTTGGGGGGAGGTGGAAATTGGGCGGAAAACTCCCATTCAATCCACCCACCTCCCCGCCTCCCCGTTGGCATAAATTAGTGGGCAAAGTTTTTTCGATTTCAGCTTAAAGTTCGGCTTCTGGGGGCAAAGAACAAAAAGTTGTCTGCTAATTTGCAGTTTGATGGGACGTTTGTGGCAAGACGCCCAAGTTAAGGGCCACGTTTGAAGGTTGTTTTCGTTGAGGGCCAGGCATTAAGTATTTTACCATTTTCGGTTTTCGGGCGCTTAAATTAGAAAGAACCTTTTTTGGGTAAAAAAAATTAAATTATACAGGCTGCCCTTTTAAATAAATTTTAGGATTTCATTTTAAGGCGTTTTTGTATTGTTTTATAAAAACAAAACATCTTAAATCTGAAATGTTATAAAACACAATTTTTGGGGATGTAAATTGTGTTGTAATTTAAATGTTATTGACAGCTCTCAATTTTCCTGCCATAATATATATATGTGTTATCAGTTTGAAAATGTTAGACAAAATGGTTCTGAAGAGTTGATTAAAATAAATACAAACAATACTATTTTGGGTTGTTAATTTAAAATTCCTTACTGCGGACATTTTTAAATTTAAGAATATTTAAATAGTTAAACTTTTAATAAGAGTCTCTAATATTTAAAGGTTAGTCGCGGGATTAGTTATTTGCTTATATGTCACATCAAAATATTTTATTTAAATTTTTGATTGATTTTTAAATGCTTATTGACTTGATACTCATTCACACCTTTTTCCCAAACATTCGATGGGTTGCTAACCCATATACAAAACAAATAAAGATACAGTCAAATATAAAAAGTCCTTTCCCCGCCCTACCCTTTTTGCGCCACTCTCCTTGTTGTTCTTGCATTGCCGTTTTTTCGCCGACTTCATTTCTTTTTTTCTGCTTATTGAAACAATATTTTTTATTGACTTTGTCAGCTTTAAAGTAAATTTTATATGTTTATTTGGGCAAGGGCAAGTGTGCGTGTATGAGTATGTGCGTGAGCGGCAGAATGAGTTGGTCTGCGTGTTTGTCTGGTTATTAGACACAGGGAAAACAAACAAATGTATGTTTTATATTTGTATAATTTAAAAGTATGCTGACTATTTTTTATTATTATTTTCCTTTGGTGGACCGCAAAAAGCAGAGCGCTTTGCATGAGTATGCTGTCTTTTTCCCACTTTAAAACCCCACTCGTCTGGGTAATTGATACAAAAATAATATTTGCCTCTATTAACGCAATCGCATTATTTTGACAAATATTTTTATTGTCTTAACATAATTTTTCGGATGCGATCTGTCGGAGGAGATGGCCATTGGATCATCGCCATGTGTGTGTCCAGTTATCCATGTCCTTCGTCAGGATGCGAGGCGAGTCCTGCATTTGAAATTCCAATGAGGCGACGCTGGCTCCATCTGCCCCATTTTACGCATTTTATTTGGATTCCTTCTGGTTTCTTTTCACATCTCTTTTATTTGAGTTGCAGGATGTCGCTGCTGATTTAACAAATTTTCGTCTTCGACATCGGCGCCGTGATTGCGATTGTATGGGTGACTGTGCGACTGTGTGGGTGTGGGCGGTTTTTTGTGAGTAACTGTCTGAGTACGTCTGTGCATTTTTGCACAGTTCATGTTATTTTTACGTAGTTGCCATTGCCTGTCTGTCCGATTTCCCCATCCCACACAACTGTCGATATCCGAACTGCTCTACTGCATCTCTTGGATCTGACCGTTTGCAGTCGTATCTGTATCTATATCTGCAGCCATCCCACTGCATTTGACCTATCCAAATATTGATTTAGTTTCCCAAAACTGCAACTTACCATTTTCTCCACCAAGGCAGTGAAAGTTGAAAGCAGCTGGATTGGGAATGCAAAAGAGGCTTAACATGTTTCGATAATGATACTGTTTTAATGGAAATTTCCAACATACTCAATTCGTAAAATACAATTTATGGTACAAACAACCTTTTTCATAAATAAAAATATTACAAATATCATATTTTTTCATTAAAATCTTTTTTATTTAGTTTTTTATTTCATACATACAAAAAAAGACAATTATATTTTCTTGTTTTCCATTTGCTTCTTTATGTTGAATTATAGGTTATTTAAATGCGTGAATGTATTTTTATGTATGACATGAAATATTTAAATGTTTTAATTGAAAATTGTACATATTTTCAATTCAAAATTACTACTTTCGAAATAAGTTATATGACTTTTGACCATAATAAGAGTAAAAACATATTTTATTAGTAGTACATTAACCGTATGGCATTTAACGTGGTTTTAAATTAGACAACATTATTTAATGATTTAAAACTCCTCATGTAACAGAAAATACTTATCACCCGTTCTAGAACCAAAATGTTTGTAAAATATGAAGTTTTTTGATTATAACATATAAAATATATCATTAATTATCTTAATTATCCAATAAAAATTATCATTAAATCAGAGTTCTTTGAACTTTAGGCCTTGATGGAAAACCATTTGAGACACGTTCTCGCCCCGCACAGAACTTGTCAATTTGGCTAACATATTCGCCATATTCAAATGACATCCCCACAATAATTTTGGAAGTGGCAAGTCGAGTTGGAGAGCTGTCTCGCCCATTTGCCACGCTCAATTTGATGCAGTCAACGGAACGTTGACACCGCCGTTGACAACGCTTCGTTAGAGCTGGATTGGAGGGGAATCCGAAAATGAGGAGCTGGTGGCAGGCCATCCAACATAGCCAGCACATGGAGGAGGAACGATGAGTCCGGACATGTGGCTGCTCATTGCCCATTATTAAATTTTGGCAATGCCCTTTTTGGGCAGACTTCTTTTTCGGGTGACTATTAATCCAAGACAAATATTGATTTTAAAGTGCAGGGGAGTGCACCTAATCAGACACTTGAACCAAGGACTTAAGCGGCAAAAAAAATACGATTTTTTTTTTCTTTGGATAGGGAAAGGAAATGCAGGAAAAATGCTGATAAAGCGGTTTCAATCTTTCAAATATGCGCACTCGCACCCACACTCTGACCAAAGTAACCCACACAGATACGCTCGGGTACACAGATACACGCACACTGTCGCACGCTCGGCTGCTCTCTCATGAATATGCAACGTTTCCTCTGCCAATATGAAAAGGGGGACTCACACATACACTCGGAAAAACGACTGCGCAGCATTGAGAAGGGGGCGTGGTTAGCCAGAGAAAGAGATGCAGCGATGTCACACACGTATAACCCTCTCTCCCTCGCACACTGCAGTTTCCAGTACCCACAAAATTCGTAGATACTTTACCCCATTCCCCCGAAATATCTTCTTTTTTTTCGGTTTTTGGTTTTTCGAGCGGCAGTTTCGGGGTGGTTCCGCAGTTATGGTTCGCATAAGGGAGTCTATATTGGCCACTCATTAAAATTTATGATTTGTATACGGTTGCGAGCTTATTATGCATACATATTCTCGACTGTTTTTTTGCAGCTCTTTTTGCCCAGACAATTTAGCAGATTAGTTGCAGACAAACACACACACGCGCGCGTTCTCGGGAAGGGGTTGGGAAATATCCGCCATTAGCCTAATCATAAGCGTAATCATGGCGAAAATCTTCCGGTCATAATCATCAGCGGAAATTCAGCAGACGGCGCTAAGTCCGGAATCAGGAATCCGGTATCCAGAATTCAGAATCCAGAATCTAGAATCCGGATTCCTACCTGGCCAACACCGGATGCCAATGCTAATCATCGATGCTTAGGCATTGATCGGCCAAAAGAGGGGAAACTTTTTAGGCATGTTTAGACTTTAATGCGCGCCGCGGGAATTCTTAATGAAATCTCGAGTTTTCGCCGGGTTTTCCCCCAGATGCTTAAGATTTAGAGAGCTCGAGACTCGGACTACCTGACCTCTGCTGCTCAATGTGTCCGGTTTTTCCCCCCCGATCCCGTAATGATGATTATGATGATGATGATTCCACGCGTGTCCTGCGGTTTTTGTGGCTTATTTGCGGTTTACGCTTTTCATTTTTATGGCTTACAAGCCGCAACCCGCTGGGAAGTGGGTGTTTCTGGCTACCACTGCTGCTGGGTTTTGGATAGGCTGGTTCACGATGAGTTGGGAGCGTGTCCGAGGTGTGGATCTTTTGCCTAAGTAATGAGTTGCTTGCTGAGACTTCCAGGAAGGAACTTCTAAGGAAAGCTAATTAAGGAAGACTGTAAGTGCCGATGGGAGGTACAAGTTTAATGTTATTATTAAGGTAAGAAAATACAATTTCCAAAGGAGTTTAACTAACATTTGATAGCATTAGCTATATTTATTGCTTAAATAAATAGCATTCATTTAATAGCAGTAACAAATATTATTCACCGATTATGTTTAGAGCACTCTAATTATAATAACTTTACCATGCGTTTCAATCCAGAAAGAATATTCTTAATTTTTAAAATGTCTCAATATATTGACGTTTTAAGCTTAGGCTAATTTGCAATCCTATATATTTTCATTTATTTATATTCATAAGTTAATTTAATTTTTTAAAACAGGTATAGTTTAAAATGTCGAGGCTTTCGATGTTTAAATGGTATTTTAATTTTAATAAAAGTATTTAATAATTTAATAGTAGTTCTATTAAATCAAAGTACATGAAATAATTATTACTTCGTTTTTGCAATTAAGAAAATTTGTAAGAAGATTAAATTTTTTACTTTAACAAAATTTCATTGTATTTTACATTGTCATATACAAATACTAGCAAATTATTTTCTCTTTTTTTTTAACTTAATAATTTATATTTTTAAATCAACTATAAGAATTCATTCAACCAGAAAGCATTTTTACATATTATTGTTAAGGGGTCAGTCAGTTAACTGAAACATCTGCATCACTGACTTAATACAGCAACAATTCTGGGCCAAGAAATCGCATCCCACATTTCTATACCTGATTTGGCCACAACTCTTTTCCGTTAAGCATTCGGCATTTCCCTGCGCAGGCAGCGCTTGAATTCATTCATAAATCACCTTGCCATCGTCTTTCCCATTCAAAGTTGTAACTGCCTCTCGTATCTGGTGCTGCGGCTGCTGGTCTAATGTTTATTTAATAAATATTCCATGCCATGTTATTGCAACAAGACTTTTGTTTATTTGTAAGGGAAATACGCGACATACTCGAGATGTTGGCGGTGTGCGAAGGGGGGAAGCGGATTGATTTTAGAGTGGAAGCGGACAATTCGCAATGAAAAACTCTTTGAATGGCCCATGTTTATGGGGAAATCTATATTTTTGTTCGCTCCGCACCGGTGTCCGGACAATTTGTTATGGCTCGTCTATGAAAACATTCAGGCAGCTGGGAATCCTTGCGAAAAACGTTTTTAATTTTCGCATAAATTTAAAGTAAATAAGAGTGCAGCAAACGGTTTTTAAAAAATTGTTTGTTTTAACGCAAAGAAAAATGTTTCGTCTCTCTGTGAGTTTCTGTGTGCGAAAATAAAAATGTTCAAATCATTTTATTTATTTATTTATTTATGCAGGCTGTGCATCTTCGATTTGGTTTTTCGTTCGTCCTGCAGGCTCTGCTCAATCGCATACTCGTATATCCTGGCCGGGACTGGGAGTCGGGCTGCTACTATTCGTGTGTTTACTTGACGCGCAAATCCTGTTACGACGGATGGGCCTCAGAGCCCAGTGTCCTGCGTCCTTCGTCCTTCATCCTTTTTGTGATTTTTCGGTTCGTTTGCAGTTCGATTCGAGGCGGAACGAAACGGACAATTGCATGTTTTGATTGCCGCCTGCAATTGTCCTGTTCGCTCCGGTCCAGCCTCGTCCTGGCGATCCTTGCGGTCCTGTGCGCTGGTTTGCCGTTTGCTGGCTGCTGTGCACTTGTGACAATATTTTCATAATTTTTGCATCTTTTTTTTTCCGCTCATCGCCAACGGTAGGTGCGTGTGTAAACATTAACTTTTCAAGAAGATTTAATCCCGATTATCCTTTGACTGTGAAATTTTTCACTCAAAACTTCGTTTCCAGCCTTGTGTTTGTCTTTGGCTTTTCGCCTGAGTCTGAGTTTCAATCCCTTTTCCATTCGCAATTCCTTTTTTCCCTTGCCAGCTTTGTCCCTGCATATCCCTGGATTGTCCTGCGTCTCGTCCTGCGAGATAATGATCAGCGGCGACGACTTCTTGATGCGATTGCTGCTGCCTTTCGCCTCGCAGGACAATAGCCAGTGGCTTCGTCCTGCCCAGCGACTTGGGTCCATTTGACTCTGGGCAGGATTTTAATTTGCTCATAAAGGTGAGACAATTAACAGAATAATTGGATTGTTGATCTTGCGGACAATGCGGTCGGGCTTGTGCCCGAAATTCGAGGCACTTTGGTCATCCGATAAGCTCATTAGTTTCTAAATGGATGCTGGATTGTTATCCAGTTTGTGGCTTAATTAACTTGTCGTTATCTGCAGTTAATCGCAAAAATATGGAAAATGAAAGAAAGGGATTTTTATTTAAAAGATTATTTAATAAAGGCAAATATTGCTGCTATAATTTGTATTGACAGTAAAAATATATATTGGAAATTAAAAACCACAAGGCCTCATTAAAATCTCCTGCTGTTAAACCAAAGTAATCATGATATATAAATTATTTCAATTCATTGTGAACAATTGTTCAAAAAGAGCCATTTAGAAATGGTAAACTTTTATTACGAGTGGCTTAATAAATTCAAATACATTAGTTCCGCTACTCGGGGTTGGTTATTTCCATACCTTAACAAGTTCAAAATCTTTGTAGGCACAAAATTTTAAACATTTTGCGCGCTGTCGATTGTCGATTTCTGCCTTCTCTATCGTTCTGGTGAAGCAGCCTTTACATAGACACATAAATATGTCAGGTAACAGTAAGAGTTAACTAACTCTGTATGTTATGACACTGTTACACTGTTAAGTATTAACAGGTACCTTCTGTCAACCGCCTAGATGGCGCTACTTAAATTTTTAAAAACACAGTTGCCCAAAAGTATGCAATACTACAATTATATTTATTATTGAAATAAAATTTGAATTATTTTATCAACAGTAATGATTAAAACATTCTATATTGATTATGTGAAGTAAAGTAAAAAGATAAGCTTCAAATTTGACTTTCGAAAATAATTATAATTAGTCAATATAAATGCTTTACCGCTTGTTCATTATAAAAATATAATAGTAGTTTTAAAGTCAAAATGTTCTGCTTGAAATTTGAGGAAAACTTAGTTATTTTTTCTTTTAGAGAATGATTAAATAAATATTACAAAAAAGTTAAGTACTATTAACCAGAATTCTTAAATTTTAACTTTAAATCAATTAATACCTGGATGGTATTTTCTTGAAATGGCTGAAGGCTAATTGCTATATAACAAAAGTTGGAAAATATCAAACAATATGTCGCCTTGCGTTTATTAGAAATTCGTTACTGCCGATCCATAGCTATATTTGGCTTTTTCCCCGATAAACCAACAGGCTTATCAAAAAATCGTATTTGACAAACTTATCTAATTGGACGGATTATAAGATTCTATAAAATGCGATTTTCTTCGACGCTTATTAGAAGCCACATAGAACGACTTTTTATACCCTTGCAAAGGGTATTATAATTTTGGTCAAAAGTGTGCAACGCAGTGAAGGAGACATCTCCGTCCCTATAAAGGATCAGGATCACCTCCTGAGTTGATATAAGCATGTCCGTCCGTCCGTCTGTCTGTTTCTACGCGAACTAGTCTCTCAGTTTTAAAGATATCGAATTGAAACTTTGCACACAGCCTTCGATCCTTTGCACGCAGTATATAAGTCGGAACGGCCGGGATCGGCCGACTATATCCTATAGCTGCCATATAACTGATTGATCGGAAATGCCATAACTTTGGTGTTTGTTAAGTTAGAAAGTTGGTATTTCCTATGGGTTTTATATTTGGCCAATCAATTCGACCTACTAAATTTCATTAGGATCGGCCGACTATATCCTATAGCTGCCATATAACTGATTAATCGGAAATGCCATAACTTTGGTGTTTGTTTAGTTAGGAAGTTGGGATTTTCTATGGGTTTTTTTTTTGGCCAATCAATCCGACCTACCAAATTTCATAAGGATCGGCCGACTATATCCTATAGCTGCCATATAACTGAACGATTGGAAATGCCATAACTTTGGTGTTTTTAAAGTTAGGAAGTTGGGATTTTTTATGAGTATTAAGAATGCATCACATGAATAATTTTGGAGAATATAGTTTACAGAGTATTCTGCAAGGGTATATCAACTTCGGCTCCGCCCGAAGTTAGCTTTCCTTTCTTGTTAGTATTGAAAATCATTATTTTTTAAATTCATAAAAAACTTAACTAAAATAAGCGATCAACACATATATTTTTTACTTTTTATGAAAAGACTGATTAATATCAAGCATAATAGTTGAGTTTTAAATTTGGATAACATTTTTTTTTCGCAAAGTCTATCCTACATATTGATGCACATAATTAAAAACTATTAAAGGAAGTAATATAAAAATACGTAAGGGAACGTACTTTCTACATTGCCGCTTGCCAGAATCACTCGTCTTCCAATTGGTGCTACATATTAATTTCTAATTGTTATAAAAACTTAAACTCGGTAAAGGAAAAAGAAGTCCCCATATTGTAACTTTAAAAGTACCAATACCAACCACTTAAAAAAACACAAAAAACGCAGATGATTTAAAAATGTATATTAGTTTAGGATAAATTTCTCTGCGATGCATGTCTTGTTTATAAATAGTTTGATTTTATTGCTATGCGTACAAAATATTTATTTACGGGTATTTTCTCTTCTAAGCACTATTTAACTATCTTTTGTCTGCCACTACCTAGAGCCTAATTAAACGTGATTATTGTATCCTTTGAGGTAATAAAGAAGAATTCCGGCCCAGCTGGGGACGCTAATTGGAGTACTTGAGGGCCTCGTAATATCCACCGCCGCCATTCAGAGCCACCGAAGTTGGGGGCGGGGTGATGGGCGGCAGGTAAACCGGTTTGCGATCAATGGGCGAATGGTCGATCACATGGTTGCCACCGGACTGCGATGGCGGCGGGGTCATGGATGCGTGGTTCTGGTGGATGGACCCATGGTTCTGATGGTGCTGATGGTGGTGGAGGTGGGCTTGGGCCTGCGCCTGGGCCTGTGCCTGCTGAATACTGGATAGTCCGGGGAGCTGCTGCAGCGAAATGGAGCGGAGACCTGCAGAAAAACATAGAAAGGAAAACCGATTAAACTTGCAGTTCTCGTTTTATGGACAAGCGCTAAAATTCACACTGCGCCGCGACGTCGGCGGCAACTATAAAAAAAAGGGAGTAGGGAGTCCATCGAGTGCGGCATAGATTACCATATGTTTTGCCCCCGCCCTCGGTAATTCGAGATGTGAACCGTCAGCAATTAAATTACCCTGATTGACGCGAACACCCAGGAACATTTCGATCCCCCTTTCAAAGAGCTGCCCTGCACCCTTCAAGTGGCTACACTGGTCAAAACTACAGTGTACTTTTTAAACATCAACTCATCAAGTCAATTTATCTGTTATTCACACTATGCATTTTAATATTATAAACAAAATGAATGTAAGTGAGTTTAGAATTTTGATTTTAATCTACATAAACTATACACATTTTTGAAGAATAATTCCAATTAATCTCGAAGTGTTCAGATTTGTACCACTAACTAATAAGAATTGTTACCTTTAATGCAGATCATATTATTAGACGACTTTATCATTATTTTTAAATATTTCGAGATGATATTTACGTATTTATATTATTTTGAAGGCTTTAAAATAATTCAATTCCTTGATCCCTGTTGGGACTTAAGCCACAACCCATGAAATAGCCAAAGCAAAAAAACAGAATTCAATTCGGTCAACATAATAGAGGTTTTCTTTTCCCACCCAACTAAGATAGTATAAACAATAAAATGATATTTAGTAAGCTGATCTGCCAGTATCTATCAAGTCATCCAATATTTTTCCAATTAACATTCAAATCCATATTCAACGTCAACTTGAGACTAACTAGACTCTTTCTCGCTGTGCCGTTCGACCCTCATCTTTTTCTAGAGCCGCTCACTTACCGTTGTCCAGGCTGCCGACACTTGTTGCATAGGAATAGCCCGCGGCCACGAGACTAGCGGCTGGCGCATAATCGCTTTGAAGCGCCGCCGCGGATCCCAGCGGAGAACTGGAGGAGCCCGCCGCCGAAGGGGCCATCCCCAGGGCGGAGTGGGCCAGCGGGGGTGTGCAGGCGGACCCGTTAGGATTGCCTCCCGCCGCCAGGCAGGATATGTTCGAGTACTGGGGCAGGGGACCCACGCCCATGCCCACCGAAGAGGGGCCGCTGTGGGCGGCGTGGGCGTTCCAAGGATCCCCGAATCCTTGACCGCCAGCCGGTGAGACGCCATTGGCTCCGGCTGATGTGTAATCATAGCTGGCGAAGGCTGGCGAGGCGTAGAAGTTGGCATTGTCCTGGTGGCAGAAAAAATAAAATATATTAGCAATGAAATGAAAGAACGTAGGATTTTATAAGTTTTTGGAATTCCAACTGGACCATTTATCGAAGGAAGCTAATTCGAAATGCATCTACTATTTTAAAATATATTATTTTTCTTAAAGATAAGCTTTTATTGAAATAATTCTAAATAATTCATTTATCTAAATTTGTACACTGAGAAAATTGTGCTATAAAAAACAAAACACTTTAAAAAGAAAAAAAATGTTATGATGCGTTTCACTTTCTTAAATGTTTCGACCCAGTTTTTGCACCTAAAACATTTGCTACTTTTCTCTGTGTCATCTTTTGTTTAAGTAAAACAAATTAATTTTTTTTTAATTTTTTAAGAATGGTTTTTGTTTTGTAAATCCTTTTTTCGACTTACCATTCCCGCATCGCCATAACTGCCAGTGTAGTATCCATTGGCATGACCGGCATAGGGTTTGACCTTGATCTTGGACCGATAGCCCCTTGGCCGACGCCTCAAGCTGCCCTCATCCTCAAAGAGATGCGCCGAGTTCTCGTCGATGGTCCAGTAGTTCCCCTTTCCCGGCTTGCCCACGCCCATGCCTTTTGGCAGCTTCTTGAAGCACTCGTTCAGGCTGAGATTGTGGCGCACTGAGTTCTTCCAGCCCACATACGGACCTCGGAAGAATTCATAGCTGTATGGAGTAAAATATAGTCAAATTAGGCATTGATTGAGTTAAAAAAAATATATTTGATATACCAACAAATAAATAATCAGTAATATCAGTAATAGCATGCTTAAAACTAATGACAAAGCTTGTAAGCTAATTTCGTTCTAACAGAGTGATTAATAAGTTTCCTAAAAACTTGAACTTAATTAGATTTATCAAGAATTTGGTATGGCATAATGAAACAATATATTTTCTCTTCTCTTTTTTTCAAAAGTCAAGCGGTCAAAGACGAAAATTGATAATCGAGCGTTTATTTATTTTACTGCGCTTGCGAAACTCAATTAAAACTTTTTTTTCGGGTCGATCGGAGTTCGGCGTCAAAAAAAAAACAAACGATGTCAGCTTAAAAGCCTCTCACGCATGTGGAATCCCCTCTTTCCCCAACTTTTTCCCTTTTAAGCTCAAGTGGATCTCCGTCTCGTCGCCGAAATCGAAATCCAAACAAGCGGCGCGAAATATGAGCTATCTGAAGGATGCGCGAGTCGCGTTGGCTAAATAGAATCGGATGCAAGTAAATAAACCCAAGTGGCACATTTTTGTTGTAGCCCGACATTGATCGCACGACTGGATCGGTATTATTATCCGCATTCGACCGCTGGCTATGCCGGAGTGTCGATATCGCCAATCGGCTCCGTCTGAGATGCCGCCACCATTCTTCAAATCCATTTAATCGAGGGGGGTTTATTTCCACGGATCGGAAAATTAATCACATATATAATAATTTACAAAGTAGTCAAACTAATCAATAACTATATTCGATTTAATTTAATTTCTTTTGTGGATCTTTCAAAAAAAGAAAAGTATGATTGATTGCAGTAAATAATCAGTAATTTCCCATTTTCGAACTATTATCGTTTATACTAGTAAAAAAACACCACATTCTAATAAGAATTGCTACACCAAAATAATAAGAAAACTAATTTCCCTAACCGTTTTTGGCCTATTTTCTCGTCTTTGCTCCTTCCGTTTCCAACTTTATTAGGAGTACAGGTTAAGTTGATAATGTTTAATATCTATCCCTATTATCATTTTTTATGGACCTTAATGACTTTTAAGCCCCTAAGCATCTCCGATCCCATTTATCCCACCAACGGGTTGTAATAATTACCTCTTCTGCAAATAAGCGTAGATCTCGGAAAGCGTTAGTTTTCCAGTTGGGGATTCCTTGATTGCATGTCCTATCATATTGATATAGCTGAGGGCTGGTTTCTCTGGCCGGCGGGTTCCCGACTTCTTGGTGGTGTCTGGGTTACTGGAAACACCACCTCCGCCTCCGCCTCCTCCTCCTTCTCCGCCTGCCGATCCCTTAATCCCCGACGGATTCTGACTAGGAGGCGAGGAGTCGGATTCATTCAGCGACTTGGCAGGCGAGGAACTCGAACTGGAGTAGTTTAGGACAGGCATCCCGTGGGCATTGTTGATCACGTGACTCGGTGAGGTGGCGATCCGCGGCAGGTAGGCACCACCAGCTGGCGAGTGCTGGAGCTGCTGGGGCTGCACCTGCTGTGGAGGCTGTTGCTCCACCTCGTGACTGGTCAGTAGTTGGTAGTCATTCGCACTGAGTATGGTGTTGTTCGAGCAGTACTTTATCGTCGAGGTGTACTGATGGTTCATGGGCTGCAACTGAACTTGCAACGGCTGCGCCTTGGGTGTGGAGCTCACGTACTGCAGATCCTGCGGCAGATCCGTGGGCGTCTTCGAATTGGACTGCGGGGAGGCGGATCCCGCCGAACGGCCCTGGGTCGTCATCAGAACCGCATATGGTGGTATCGGACTCGAGGAGGCCGGCGGAGTGCCCATGCTGTGCAGAGCACTCAGATTATAATGCTGGGCGGCCGAAACGGGCGTGGCAGTGGGCGTTACATCCATATAGTGCTTCAGTTCCATATACCCGATATTCGGCTTCTCGTCGACCATCTCCGTGGGTGATTCTCCGCCACCCATTGTCTGGTAATTGCCACCAGGTTGCAGATTCCCCGAGCGGTATAAATGCCCAGTATGGGGGTGACTGTGGGGGTGGGTGTGCGTGTGGGTGTGGGAATGGGCGTGGCTAAAGGGCGGATGGGCACGGGGATCATGGTAGTAGCCCAGCTGATCCATTGTCATAACCGAGCGATCCGACACCTCCTCACTCTTGATCATTTTCACTTTAGTTTTTTTTCTTTTAGAACACTAGTTTTTTTTATTTTTCTTTTATTTTTTGTTGCCTTTCCAAGATAGGCTGCCAAAATATATATAAGTAAAACACGCGCGTATTTTCCGGCGGAGTCCTAGTCTTTGTTTAAACCGCTGGAAGACCGCACCGCTTGGCTATTCTCGCTCGACTGAAGGCAGATCGGTCCTGGAGCGAAGCTGAAGCCACGATCCCATCCGATCCCATCCGATGCGATCCACTTGAGTTGCCATCGGCCGGAATTCTTTTTTTAGTACGCCCACGCCTTACGCAAATCGCTCGACATTCTCTCTTTCTCTCCGATTTCCCATGTGTATATGTTTGGGCTGCTCTCCTTTTTTCTCGCCGCCAATTGGCTTGCTACTGGGTTTTCCGCTCCGAGAAAATGCAAATGATATGAAATTCTCGCTGCTGCAGGTCTATGACTTGGGGACTGCGGTTATTGGAGTACGTGAAGGTTTACCTACAGGGGAGTTTGGTATGCCAGGTATCTCGGAATCTTAAATGGGAGTCGGGGGAAAATCGAGCTTTTATACGGCTACAATTACTTGGGATAACATATTAAAGATACAAGTATTTCAAGTATTTCCTAACACTCGTAAAAATACATAAAAAGATTCTCAATGAAGACTATGCAAAAATAATAAATTTATAAGCTAAAATAATAAACAATAATTTTGTTTATTAGTGGTTGGCTTTTAATTGGCTTTTAAGCAATTTTTTTCGATTTAAATACACATCCTAATATTATCAACAAGATATTGATCGATATAATATTTTAAGACAATACACATATAATTAATACAACTTCTTTCGGGTATTTCACCGAGTTAAGGTTAAAATTGAAATACCTACTTAGTTTTACTAAGATTTTCATTTCACATTTAAAGGTGGAAATTTACTCCAGTTATTACTAGCTATTTTAAGGCAAGAAATATTTTAAAAGTGGAGTAACTGTTTTTAGGTTTAAAATTAAGTTAGGGGGGGAGAAAAAAAAAAATAATTATTGAAATTATGTTCATGTCCACAAATTATTATTAGAAAAGTGGAATCTACTGGAAATAAAAACGTTTAACTCAACCTTTTAATTCGATGCGGTTATTAACAAAGTATTTGCAATCAGCATCTACGCAGATAAATATTGGCAGGTGAACCGATTATTTTGTAAACACGGCCTCTGTGTATAAATGCAATAATTGGTTCAAAGAGTTTTTAAATCTATCCTGCACTTGCAAAGAATCGCAATCGGAACCCACTCATTACTGACTCATTATGGTTATTATTTCCGACACGAATTCGAATTGAGTCAAACCATTGGCAACCTCTGTGCACCCATTTCCCCGCTGGGAGGCCTCTTTTCCCCGTGGCCAGTCAACAGTTAATAAATAGTCAAAGGCAAAAGCAGAAAGAGATCCTCGAAGATCGAACCCCGCAATTAACCCGAATGAATTAACGTTTAGCGGTGCCAGCGGATTCGGTGGATTCGGTGGAAAAGAGGAAGCTGCCGTTGCTGGAGGCGGCATTCGAATTTCGAAACGAGCTGTTAATTGATTTAGTCGTTGCCTGGCACGGATCCGGACCGAGATCGAGATCGGGATCGGGAATGGGAATGGGACTGGGACTGGGAATGGGGAGCGGTACTGGAGGCCGGGGAGGGGGGCTACGGCCGGAGAACGCGCCGTGCAGCAGCACCCCTGAGTTCCGCCATTGCTGTCAGCACTACGCCGACTCGTTGGCAGCAAGGCGACCGTGACGGAGACGGAAACATGGGCGCAGAAAAGGGGTTTCAAAAACATAGGACGACCTTTTTACTGACTTTAAATATAATGTGTTTTTAACTCGAAAAGTGAGCTAAATATAGCAATGAGATCTGTTGTGACCTCAGTATCTTTATAATTATTTACAGACCTAAAAAAAAAAAAATTTCATTAAAAATAGTATGGAAATAATAGTTTCCCCCTTAGTAAGCATTTTATGGACAGTGATTTAATTACAAAATGGGATTGCTTTTCACGCCATGTTTTTTTTAAGCCCCTTTAAGTTTGATATAATTCTTTAAAAATACTATAATTTATTCCAATTTAATATAATTCTCTTGAAATATTAAATGTAACTTATCTCAATATCCATACATTTTGTTTTTAAATTCTTAAAAATAAAACAGTAAAATCAGCTAGACTGATTAGCAGTATGCATCCAAATATAGTCTTACAGTAATATGCTATTAGGACTGTCAAGAAAAAAATGCTCTGGAAAAAAGTCATACATATATGGAATATTTAAATATACAATTATTGCAATAATAATAAAATTTCCTTTTATCCCCCCTTACAGAGAAGTCCCACGACTACGCCCCTCAACCGAGCCGATGGCGACGCCGCTCTCTATTGCTCTCTCTTGCTCTACGACTGCCGCTTTCTCGCTTTCTCCTTCGCTGTCGCCGGGGCAACGGTTTAATTCCCCAAAGACGAAACGAGATACACAGGGCCGCGCACAAAGATACAGATACATTTTGTGGTGCCGGCGGTGGGAGGGACACACGGGGGCGGAGTTTTGTTTACATTTCACGAAATTCTATTTGTCGACGGCGTCGGGCATTGATTGAGAAAATCGAAGGAGAGAAAATTCCGTTCGCTACTTTTATTTTCTGGCTGTCTTGCGGACGCGGCCTGAAAGATATTTTAATTCCATCCGCCACTTTTTTCCGCCCGTATATCAAGCCACTCGCCATTTTCTGCGAATTTCACAGAACCCCCATTCGGGTTTTCCGAATTTCAGAATTCCTCCCTCTTTAGTAATTTTCATCGGGCATTCAGATATTTTTCACTTTTGGCCATTTTTCTTGCCGCTTCTGCGGTTTTCGAGGCCATAAATTAATTTTACTTTTGATTATTATTACTTCTTCTTATTCGTTTTTATCTTATTTTTTCGTTTTGCCTGCTGTTTTTGTTTTGTGCACATTCAGGAATTTTTCTGCGAGTGAGGAATAAATTAAGCAGGCCCCACCAATAGCTCACAGACCCTGAAATGGCGGCAAATTAATTAATTGCTCTGTTCGGCGATGGATTCCTAGAATCGGAAACATTTTGTGCGACTCGGCCTGGTAGTAATTTTCAAAAAGGGGCAGAAATCATTAATGATTTATTATTTGCCCATAAGGTTTATTAACTTAAAGTAAAGTGGGGAAAGGCCACAAGGAATGTAATCATTTGCCCTTATTAGCCAAATAATTTACTAAACTCGCTAGGAGTTTTTTTTGTTAGAACTTTTTTAAAACTATTACATTACAAATCAATTGCTACATTTCTTAAACAATTATTTTCGTTCGCTACTTTTACAATAAGGCAGGGTATAGTATATGTAGTATATATTCAAGAAGTTGATTTTTTAAATTCAATAAAAAGAGTAAGTTTTATTATTCAAAAATTTTCCAAATATCTATCGTATCTTTTTTATAGTTTCAAGGATAAATACATTAAATGGTATAGTACCGCGTTTTCCCTCCACAATTTGATTTATGGAGGAGGGATTACATTTACTGCCCACTGAATATTTACTGCAAAATTGATCAAAGATTCCCAGACCATATTTTGACAGTTTCCGTTTCAGAAAAATGTTTGCCAAGAATTTTCCAATATGGTTTCCCTCCACTGATTTTATTTTTGCATTTCCCGGTACGACATCTTGTCTTTATAGCCGATTATTTATAGCCAGTGTCCGACCGAAATGCACTGGCCACCCAGCTAGCGATGCGTCATCTTAACTGGGTCAACAGTTCCGCCAGTGGAATCCAGACATCTTGGATTTGGACCCCATTAGGCCATAGACTTTGCTTATCCTATGAGTGAGCTCTTCTTGTGGTCATAATAGATCCATAAACACAGCCAAGGGAATTCCCAAACAATAGTCGTCATCATTCCATTTTCAAGTTCAGATAATCATAATAAAGATAAGTTGGCATAGACGGAAGGCGCGCTTCTTGTTTTGCTTTTAATTTTAATGTTAATGTTATTAAATGGCCGAAAATTGTTTACTATTATGGCTGTTTGTAAACAAAATTATGTATACGACGCGTTGAGCCGGCTGATCTTCGATTCTATCCCAGGCGATCCCATTGATGCCCGTTGGCTGCTCCTGGATGGGCAACGCATCTCAGGCATTGTTTAAACTGTAGTTTTAATAAACATTTAACAATTAAACGCTGTACTCTAAACACAACACAATCGCACCACCACCAAATACCCAACCACCCAACCACCACCAACACCACCAGCAACTTTTGTATACAAGAAGAAGCCGCATTCGGATTTGTTTTTGCACACTGACCTACAACAACTGGTGAAAGCAAACAATTGCACCTAAACCGATCCTCGAACGCCCCGAACCACGCCCCTTGGCTTATTAAACAGTCTTCCCATAAATAATCAAATAGAAGCAGAGAGCCGTAGGAAAAATTTGAAAAAATTTCAAAATATTTACATAGAGTTTTCGACCCGAAAAATTATGCCGTCTAGTTAAACTTCACTGCCCCTCGCCCATCTTCGGTTGGCCAAGACTTTGTTTAAATATTTACATTCTGCTGCGTGCAATTTGTTGCTTAGATCTCACTCTAAACGATTCCGATCTGATCCCATTCTGTAGCCCACAGATTTTGTTTATCACAGTCTTGATTAGGATCACGTGTTGTGGCCAAAAACCAAAATGAAATACACAAACACCGCATTATTTGCTCTTTTTTAACCAGCCACGATCTAAGTTGTTATTGTTCTTTCCCACGACTGTAATTATGTGTTTGTAAATATTTATGAATTTCCACGTTTTATTTCCCATTAAATGCGAGCAGTTCTGGTTAAGTGGATTCGATCTTGTTTGGGCAAATGCGGTTGACAAACCTGAGTGGGATAAACACTGAAATGATCGCCTAAAGTTCAAAAAGGTAAATTCATATTTGCAGGGATTTGTAAATAAGGAAACGACACAAGACATTAAACAGAAGTTTGGTTAAATAATTTTGGATTAAAGGAAACGGAAGCCTAAGCGGTTTAATAAGTTAATGAAAAACTATATAAATGGAAGCGAATTTCAATTCCCATAAAATTAAATGGAGCAAGGCCAAGTGCGATTGCAAAATAGAGGAAGAAAAAGCATGTAAGACAAACTAATCTCAGAAAATTATATTTTTATTTTTGAATTATTTTTTTATAAAACGACGTCATAAATGAATACCACAAATTAATTAAATTTAACGGGTTAAAAAAGATATTTGTATATAATCAAGCCAAACGAGCTTATGATAAATTAATTCAAAAGGTAACTCACTTGATGAACTTGGGCATTGTTATTTTATTTTAAGGAAATGTAAATAATTCCAAGCAATTTTCGGCAGAATAAAACCTATTTAAAAATTTAAAAATCCCAGGTTCAACTATGATAAGCAATAATGAATAAACTTGACCAGATTAAATGATATTAGAAGAATTGAAGAGTAAAAATTAGCAGATGAATGTATGCCTTGCTAATTAATGAAAGAAAAGGAAAATGTTTTCAATAAATTCAGCAGGTTAAACATTAAATTAGTGTTTAGTCCCCATTAAAAAAAATCCAAATTACCTTGTTCTTTTGACTTTAACAGTGCTGTACTTATTCGGTTAATTGCATTTTCGGCCCTCGCCTCCTGTTGTGACCAGCGATTGCCACACTTTGGCACTTCAGTTGGCCATAAACACCTTGGCCGCTGTGAAATGTACGGCTGTGTGTGTTCGCATTGAATCCAAGATGGGCGCCTTGCGCAAGATGGCCAAGAATCTGCCGTCGGCTTGTCGGTGCCATTGCCAAACTATGCAAACTATGGGCAGAGGCAGTAAAAGTCCAGAGACGCCTCCGACTCCCCCATCATGCCCCTATTGGCGCTTTGCGCCATTCAACTGTCGAAGCTGGCGCAATAAAATCGAACAATTTATAGACTTGCGATCCATTTGGTGCGCAATAATTGCGCCAAATGTACAAAAATTAAGAAAAAAAAAAGAAACGGGTCAGAAGAAACGCAGAGAGCAATTCTACAAATTACTTTGAAAAAAAAAAAAGTCGAAAAGAAACGCTGGCCACTTCGGATGCGATACCCGAAAAACCGATCGCATCCGATTCTCCACTTTGGCTGTTGTTGTTTAGCTTTTAGTTTAATGGCCGGTACTTAAAATGCGTTGACTCACTGCCAATCGAAGAACAGGAAACTGAAACTGAGCATCTGAACATCTGATCGTGGCGATATACTCGCTTTTCATCGCCCAATCGATTCCGCAACGTTGGCAGTAATTAATCTGCCCGTTTAAGCACCCTTGCCAAAATGGCTGATCACACATAACGATCTACGATCTACAATCTCCAGAGTTTCGGTATTTTGGTCTTTCTCCTGCAATCCGCAATCGACGATTTCGATATTGTATCTTGTATCTCCGATCGCCTCCAGTGGATGGCATCTGTTTCGTTTCAATTGACGCTCATTGTCGTCATTGGTCCCCCCTCATCGCTAGTCCTCTCCTCACCCCAATTCTTGTGTGTCGTTCGCTTTGTTCTTCCAGGGCTTTTGTAGACGCGTTTTTTACCGGTCGCGGTCTTTGGCCTTCGAGGGCAGCGCACCTGTGAGGCCTAAAAATATCCGGATCCGGGGAAAAACGCTTGCTCAACATTGAAATGTCATGGGTTGTGTTCCACAGCTTGACAGTCGAATGCTGAAACTATTAGCTTAATTGATTTCACAGGCCTCAAGGATACATGGCCGAAGGTAAAAGTTTTCCTGGACTTATTAGTCCAGTCACCAGTTCACATAGTTCAAGGGGTATCTGCATAAATAACGCAAGTCGAATTACAAAATTTTACTAGTGACAAATAACAGAAACATAAATACTCTCAAATGTATCAAAAAATATTCTTTCTCTTTCCTATTAAAAACCTTCTTTGGAATCTCTGATGTATTTTCTGTGTAAAGTAAATTTCGTTGCACGCAGTACTCAATAAATTAACAACAAAGGAAGTAAACTTCGGAAAGCCGAAGTTTATACACCCTTGCACTTATTAAAAACGACTACATTTTGATTTCGGAATGAAGCTATGTCGATTTTGCGCTGCATTTTGCCATCGTTTTCATGGCAGCTATATGATATTGTTGTCCGATTTTGACAAAACTGAAAAGCGTAAATCGAAATGTAGTCGTTTTGTAATAACTGAAAGGGTATATAAACTTCCGGTTGCCGAAATTCGCTTCCTTTCTGGTTTCACATTCATTTTGTTTTGTACCTTGTCCGAAATCAAAGTATTTCTTAAAATCAAAGAAAAAGAGATATCGAGAAATTCGGGTGCAATGTTCAAAGAGATTAGCAATGAAAAGCTTACAAAAAAAATGCATAAATTTCAAAGCGATTACGTTTATTGTAATAAAACAGAATTTCTTAAATGTAGACATCTGCAAATGAAAGAAATGAATGCTTGTTAAAATTGCTTTTATTATTATTTGTTCATCTAATTAAGTGAAAATTTTAATTCAGTTTTAGATGGTGGTGTGGGAGTGCTTTTGTAATAGGAAAGTAGTTGTAGGGGCTCTGATTCGGATTCAGGTTCGAACTCCAACATTTTTTCGTTAATCCAACTTCGAAATCGGGCCACATTGGTATAAACGCCCGGGACTTCCTGAAGTCCACAAAAGTCCTTTGCGCCAAAGTTGACAATGTCGGCCAGCTCGTACGTTTCGGGATTGTATTGCAGGGGACAAGCCAGCGGAGGGCCACCGCCGCCCTTGTAAGAGTCCTTACCAAGCTTTCAGTCTGCGCACAGGAGGCTGTTGTCCAGATTAAATTAGTTTCCGCACATATTGTTCTGTACTGCAGGTAAATACACCCTCTTCAAGACTTTCATGTTTTCATTGTCGACCGACTTCGAGCAATTTCGACATGTTGACGCTAGAATCCGGTTGATCGTTCGCCATCCTGAGTTCAACAAAAACAACGGTGCCAATAATGTTGCTCTCTTGTTCCTGAGGACTCCGCTGACATTAGCCAACCACATTTCGCCAATCTGCCTCCCGGCGGAGGATACGCGCTTTGATTACACGCTCTGCATCTTTATTAGCTGGGTAAGAAGACCTCTATTCTTACCCCAGCCACTAAAGATGTACACGCGCTGCATCTTTAGTGGCTGGGGTAAGAATAGAGCTCTTCTTCTTCTTAAGAATAGAGGTCTTCTTCTTCGCGTATCCTCCGCCGGGATGCGGTAATGTGGTGGGTTAATGTCAGCGGAGTCCTCAGGAACAAGAGAGCAACATTATTGGCACCGTTGTTTTTGTTGAACTCAGGATGGCGAACGATCAACCGGATTCTAGCGTCAACATGTCGAGATTGCTTGGAGTAAGTTCTAAAGTCCCATTCGCCAGTCCACACAATAAGCTGGTCTTTGGTTGGGTTGTCGGTTAAGTGTTGGGCTGTGATGACCAAATCAGGAGAGAAGGGCGCCGCCACCTACGTAATTTCCACTTGTTTCGAGCAAGGCTATCATCCATGGGAACTCGAACTTATCGGCGATGTCATACCCGTCTTCCCCTATGAAGGTTATGCATCTCTTGTTGCGTAGCCCACAAAGGGGCTTTAGCGGCTCTTCGATTTTATTCTGAAATAGCAGTCGATAGTTAGTATTGTCTGTTACACATCGGCATCAATGTCACTTACAAATATTTGTTCATTGGGACAGCAGATTTCCGTGGAATAACATCCATTGTTTCCTTTAGTCAGATTTCGGAAATCTTCTTGATACCGACACTTATGACGCGACACGCATCTTCTCTGACTTGAGGGCCGACAATCCTGGCCCAGGACTTGGTAGATGGTCAAGAGAAGGCACATGATTGGAGGGATCCCGTTTAGAGACCGCATTCTTGTTTGCGGTGAAAAAGAAACTGCGGCCCCTCCAGACAGACATGGCGATATTTAAAGCGTTTGGCTCTTGTGAACTTGTAACCCGAGAAGAGATAACGTATCAAAACGATTTTAAAACAAGAAAGGAAGCAAACTTCGGCAAGCCGACTTTTTTATACACTTGCAGTTATTACAAAACGACTACATTTCGATTTCGATGCCTAAACACAATGAAGCTACATATGTCGATGTTGTGCTGCATTTTGCCATCGTTTTAATGGCAGCTATATGATATTGTTGTCCGATTTTGACCTTGACGATTTGTCCACTCAAATAAACAATTTGTACTTGGCTGTTGATGCTTATCAAGAAATATGCCGTTGGACTAAAAACATTGGGAAAAAGATGTGCAAAAGACCAACACTTACTTTTAAAGCACCCTAAAATATGTGTATTTATTCGAATTTTAATCAGCAGAATAAGTTAGTTAGTTAGTTTAAGGTTTTCAGATTCAACCATATTAGAAATCAATGGCCTTAAAGATTTTAGATTTTTCAGATCAAAGATCAATTGTATTATTAATTTCTCTAACTAAACAATTTTACAGTTTAATTGCTTTTCTAAAGAATAAATTATTTTCCTATATATATATATTGTGATCTTATCATATAAATAAATGAGTTTTTCAAGTAAAGAGTAGATCAGTTAGTTTTCAAGATACCGAGTAAAAAGAGAAATGGGGCATCCGCTTTGGTAAATACATACATATATGAACCAAAATATAAAATATGAACCTTAAATGTTCTATAACTTGTAAAGTAATGGTGCGATTCGGGGTGTTCATAGATATTGACTGACTAAGTATTTTGGTGCTATTTGACATGCTCACATTTGCGGTGCGTAAGAAACCCCAAAATCTTCTCACGACGTTCATACGGACAGACAGATTCGGCTTTTGGTCCTGATCGAGAATATATATAATTTTTAGGGTAAAGCGATCTCTACTCTTCCTTCCAACTACATAAATTCCAACGAATAATATTACCCTTTTTCTCTACGAATAACGAGTATTAGAGCATAATATTTTGTTAGAAAAATATTGATTTAATTACTTTAAATATCTCAAGCCCCATCGAAACACAACCAACCAAATTTTGTTGACAACCAATCATCACTAGATCATTAGTAAATAGACAAACAAGATCGTGTTCAAGTGGATTTCAGCTGAGGGAGGAGCCCAAAAACAAATGTTAATTTCATTTTTGGTTTAATCGACGGCGACATCCTGACGCAGCAGCAGCCGTCTAATTATCCGCACCATAAATCGAACCAATTGAGGCACTGATGACAAATATTTTGACGTGGCGCCGCGTCGACGATTTCCCTGCTTTTCCAGCTCCCTATACCTAAATCACAGTCCGAGGTTAATGTGTGGTCGCCACTTGAGATCGATTTTAGAAGCGGTAGCCACAGGGAACTGGAAACTCGGTGTGTAATTGCAACTGAAACCGAAGCCCAAAACCAAAAAACGCAAGGCATGCGATCCATTTGGAAGCCGATCACCCACATGTCACTTCACTTTTGGAATTCCTTCGGCACACAGCTCAAAATTCTGGCAAACCAATCTTTTTGGCAGGTCTAAAAAAACATATACCAAAAAACATTAATAGCGTTTAAAAAGTCTTGCCCGAAATTCTAAAAAATTCTTATTTAGGTTTCGTTGACAAGAAACTTTGGCAAGAATATGTGATTTTGTATCATTTTTGAATCAAAGCAACTGTTGAATCCAACATTAATAAAATTACTTCATTCTTTTTAAAAAATTGTAATTCATTTTTGTAAATGAAATTTTGGTAAGCCTTTGCAAAAATGTATAAAATTCAAAGTATTCCGGTTTTGAAATTAAGCAAAGTTCTAATGAGCTCTCGTCTTCTGGCTGGTTCGGCAAAGAAAGGCGATTCAAAGAAGGAATCTAGTAAGGGCGACGGATCGAAGAAAAAAGAGGCCCCGAAAAAGGATAAGTGCGGAAGAAGTAGGTAACCTGAAATTACATATTAGCTTGATTATTCGTTTTATTCTTATTAAGTGACACTACCCACCTCGCCACGCTGCAAAAATAAGCCCGGCGGCAAAGATGATAAGTCCGGAGATGAGTGCAAAGAAAAGTGAAGGTGGTTCCTCACTTAAATTGAACCTTTGAATGGATATGTCATTTGAAATGAACAATATTAAATCCAAGCATGCTCTGAAGAAGTTAAATCTGCATTCAGCAAAATAAATATTTAGTTATCCCCACATCATTCCTGAGAATAGTTCGAAAATGTCCCGACTTTTGCTGCAGTGCCGCAGCACTTTGCTGATTCTTCGCCATCAAACAGCCGTGGAAAATGAGAAGGGACTCTTCAGCAAGCTCCTGGAGAAGTGCCAGTCCTTCCAGAAGGAGGAAAAGGATGTGCCCGAGGAGGAGGAATCAAAGAGGTCATAGGTACAATATGTTAACCTTTAACCCTAGCTTAAGTTAACAAAAAATGAATACAGTACTGGCATTTCAAATGTTTAGTAAATATTAAAGATCTTCTTTTTAAACCTTCACAGGCTATGCCAGAAGTCGACCCTTTCCCGCACAAGATCATATAATGGCCAACAAATTACCATATTGTTGCCGGGGGCCCAACATGAATCGGGTCCATTTTACGGGCAGATCATAAAACGGAACGTGCACAGACATTATAAAGCCATAAAGCATCAACTAAAATCTGGGCAAAAATAGCTTTCGGAAAATAGGCAATGCCCAGACTTAGACAAGTGATATAACATCCATTCCTTGCCGCGTTTACGATGTCTTAACCCAGGGCGATTCAAAAGGCGGAGGATAGAAGAGCAAAAATACAAGATTGACCAAACGTATCAAAATTTTAAGCGAAAACAATTGATAGATAAAAGAAACGGTTTTAAATTATGAGCATTGTTATTTGGGGGAAAACTGCACAATATCAGCTGGCAGGTGCTTAAAAGCTCCCACGTTGCAATCTTAGAACTGCGATTTTCGAATCCCAGATGCATGACAAAGATGAGTCGAAATCCAGAACCCTGGGGAACTAATAAATCCCAAATCCGAGGGTGGATGGGTACTAAATGGTTCGCACCCACCCCGCTTTTTCGGTTCTTCCCATTTTTATGGCAATTCAATTGCATTGCCATCGACTTTTGTTTCCTGCCGCGGACCAATTTTCCTCTTCCACGGGCAGGTTGCAACCGTATGGCCGTTTAAGATCTATATTTTCGGGTTTTTCCTCTGCCCGATGTAAACAAAAAAATATATATAACCCCATCCCATCGTCACACTTGTCGGCCCAAGACGACCCAATAGTTGAAATACTTTTTTCCCAACTCGATTCTTTTATTTTTATATTTTTGTTGCCTTGGGGTGCGTTTGATCGAATGGATCGGTGTAATATATGTTCGTTCCTTTGCTGTTTTTTGGGGTAATTATTACTTTATCGCAGTGTAAACAAATCGAAGCGGCTAATTTTAGTTGAAGAGATTATTCGCTCTGCTTTTACGATTCTGCGGCCTCATTTCGTTGGCAAATCGTTGGAATGTATTCGATTTATGGGGTTAGTCGGGGTCTTGGGTATCTATAATGTTGGTTTTGCAAAGGAAACATCATAAACATAAATCAATTTTATCACACGATTCTTCAGAGGACAATTTATATGATCGGAACATTTATTTATATTTAATGGAAAAATACTAACAGAAAATTTCCGACCTCAGGTTTTCTTTGTTATCATTGTTAAACACATTTTTTTAGAATTTTGTAAATTGGAAAACAAAATTTTAAATAAAAGTAAACTCTTTTCATTGACTTTTTGGGGTATCTATAATGTTGGTTTTGCAAAGGAAACATCATAAACATAAATCAATTTTATCACACGATTCTTCAGAGGACAATTTATAAGATCGGAACATTTATTTATATTTAATGGAAAAATACTAACAGAAAATTTCCGACCTCAGGTTTTCTTTGTTATTTTTGTTAAACACATTTTTTTAGAATTTTGTAAATTGGAAGACAAAATTTTAAATAAAAGTAAACTCTTTCCATTGACTTTTTGAGGATACGAATTTAATTTATTCTAAATCAACTCAGAAATCAACTAATTTAAACTTTAATCCACCCATCGATATACCGTCTCACTCCTCGAACTTTTTATTTTCTCAACTTGTCGGCCTCTTAAAGGCTTTGAAAAAGTGCCGAAAATCAATCGGATCATCCGACGATCGACGCCTGGAGAATCCATCAATACTCTTGAACGCTTCGCGTCTGCAGTCTGCAACTTCACTTGACTGGAAATTGAAAGGGGAGTGTAAGATGGGTGATTTTTGAGGGAAATGAGGAGTGTTCCTGCCTGTCTGTTCCACCTTTCAACGGCCTGCAAAAGATTCCATCCGAAACTACATTTTCCAGCTTCCCGAATTATCGAGGAAATTAATCTTCACAATCTTGAGTTTGCCCAGTGCCATAACACATGTGCCAAACTCTATGCATAGACACTGAGAAAAACTTTTTAGCAAATTAACGCCAATTCAAGTCTTATCAAAATTGTAGGCGCTAAAGGTACAACTTTAATAAACTTAATTAACTAGGAGCTTAATTTTAAAATCTACAAATGTATGCACAAAATGTTATATTTTTATAATATCCAAGCCACACCTCTTTTTTTTGTTCCAGCTCATTGATAAAAAATAATTACTCCATTTTAACTGTTTATATTTGAAAGTTATTTTGTTGTGAAGGGATATTTTAATTAAAAATGTAAATATTTAATGGTCTGCTGATTGATACCAATTCCTATCTACATACCAAATTTCACATCGATTGGTCAAATATTATGCATAATATTTTCTCTTTGTGCATGTGTGTGTGGTTCAGTTAACGGTATATCTATTTCAAGGCCTTGCCCATCCTTGTAATTGCTCCTTCATCTTATTCTTCTTCTTCTAGCTGCTGTTGTTGTTTTTGGTTTTTGGTGCCTAGTCTTCTTATTCTTATTCTTCTTGATGCCGATTGAAGTTTTGGATGAAATGCCGACGTTCGTCAAAATTGTTGGCATCAGCAAACAGTTTGGGATTCATGGTGCAGCAACAACAATAACAATGCGGGCAGCATGCGCCTGATCTTCAGTCTGTGAGTGCGACAAAGATGGAATGAAAAGACCACCCAAAGTGCAGCATTGCTCCCCCTCCCCTCCCCCTCGCACAGCCATTGAAAAAACCGCAGAAATCCATATTTCTCTAGCCTGGGCTTTTTACGATAAATTACAGAGGGGGGGTGGATAAGCGATCATTCATTCATACGCCAAAGGGATCACAAACCGATCCCTGTTACTCCCAAACCTCACCCCCCACCCCCCTACTACACGCTCCCACCAAATGCCGCACATTTTGTGTAAACATGTGTAAATCATGACCCGTTGATGGCCCCTATTTACAGGGGCGCACGCGAGGGGGCAGCGGAGTGGGGGCCACATGTGACGTCCTCCGGCGGCAGTGAAACTTTTGCACTGCGACCCCATCTTCCTGCCTCATCTTTGCATCTTTTTGTTTAGATAAATTAGCCGCGGAAGGCCCTCCTCGGTCCACAAATTTCTTTTTATATCATCTATTTGGGAATACAGGGAACTAAAATTTTCAGATTAAGAATTTTAACCAAGTTAAATATATTCCAAATGCGAATATGCTTACATTTTTATGATTGTACCATTTTCTATAATATTATTCATATAATCTTTGCTTGTTATAAATGTTATATTGCTTAATTTAATTTGTAATTTGCAAATATTTTGCTTTTAACTGTATTTAAATATTAAACAGAGAATAATAATTAATTATGGTTTTTCCAATTTCAAATGCTTTTGTTGAGAAGAACATTTCATAATTTATTTCTGAGTGATAAAGCAAAGAGAAACTAATGTAAGCGTTAACGGAGCTCGACTGTAGCAACACCAAATGCAACTGCAAGCATTTGGAATCCAATTGTATCAAAGTTGTATTGTCCCAAAGGCAAATATTATTTATGCCAGGGCCCTGAGAACTTTTTACCGACGGCCTGCGTGCATATTGCGAGAAAGAGGAAGAAGATAGCAGAAAGTGGGGGATGACGATCGCCTGCATTTCGGAGCAAAAACATATTTTCGGTAATGTTTGTTTACACTTAAAGCGCTATAATAACAAACACAAGCCGAAAGGCAAAGGGCAAGTTGGGCATAATGAAATTATGGCTGATGACTGACCAGACGAAACAAGATCATTTGGGTTGGCTTCATAATTCGAGTCATACAAAACAAAAGATATTAAAATGCTTGTAGATTAATTAAATCAGTTTCAAATTGACCGCCCACGAAGAGGGTAAACAAGACGAGTTGGCAGCTCGACATAACTGTTGAGGGCGTAACAATTACGATTTAAAAGTAGTGAAGCCATTTACCAAACCAGGGCAGCCACCCTTTTGTCTAGCAGAGTTATTCACCTAGCCGAAGCTGCCACCCTGGCACTTAGCGGAGTTCTTATCCCAACCAGAATTGCCAGATTTTCGACCACTTAGCTAATGCAACCTCCACAGTTGGCATTCCAAGTTCCAATGTTTCATTTTCGACCGTAGGTATTTTGACGAACATAAAATGCACTAACGCCAGGAGAACAGTCGATCTTCAAAAATAAGCAAATGGTAACACTAAAATTGTACGATCAAAAGTGAATCATTGCGCTAAGCTAAATCGGCGGATAAGCTAAATTAAACGACAAAAAAAAATAAATTCGGCTCTGCCGCTGCAGCATTAACGCTAAGAATAGGAGTTCATTTGGGTTACTTTTTTAAAAGTCCCAAAAAAACAGCGTCAGACGATCCCCTCTGCACGCGCGTGTGTGTGTGTGTGTGCGTGCCCGTGCGCATGTGTGCTGGTGCTGTGTTTGTGTGAAAGGAGAAGAGGAAGAAACACAAAAAAAAGAGGAGAAAAAAGTGTACAGCCGACGACGCGCAGACGCATCTCGAAAATCGTCGAAAATTGCGAGTGAATAGTGCGAAAATCGCCGGAAAAGCTGAAAAGCCCTGTTGCCAAGCCTTCCGGACTAAAGCGCGATAAAGACATAAAGCCAATATGGGTTGTGCCGTGAGTACAGCACGCGATAAAGAGGCCATCGAACGGTCCAAGAACATCGATCGAGCACTGAGGGCGGAGGGCGAACGGGCCGCCTCGGAGGTGAAACTGCTGTTGTTGGGTGCGTCTCTCCTCTCCTCCCTTCTTATGTATTTTACTCTTACCTTCCTGCCTCACTCTTATGCCGTATTCCGGTATTCCCCCAAAACTGATATTTTTCCTTTTTTAGAACCGAAAATTGCTGATGTTTGCGCTCTGACCTCATTTTTTTCTTTTTGCTTGGGCGGGGTAGGTTTGGTTTACTTTTTCGGCTGTGCTTAGGGCGATGAGCGTAGGATTTTTGCCGGGTTTTCCATTGGGAAATCCCTTCAAATTTATCTTTATTCAGATAATTTTTTGCAACGCTGTGGAACGACTACAAATTTGTTTTTAAAGTTTCTGTGAAATTATTAACAAAACTAATAGACGCAGCTGAAATTTAAAACTTTATTAACTTATTGCTTGCCATATTATTAAGTACAATTCCTTTAAATTATTGGTTCTGCAAAACAAGCTTACGAATTAAAAATAAATTGTTTGTTTTTTTCCTTTAAATATTGCGGAACTGCAAAACTTTTAAATATTGAACAAAAATTAAAACTTAATAAAACAACATTTATTTTTAGCATGCTTTATTTTTAAATCATATTTTCTCCGAGCGGTGAAAGTTAAACCCCTAGCCCGCCCCTTTTTAACCCTTTGATGTTTATACATTGTTTTAAAAAAGTTTTTTAAATAAAATTCTAATGGGTTTTAAGTTCTGAAAATAATTCGATACACGAAATTCGTCTGAGAATTCCATTCTGTATATGGCTGGTTCAAGCTAAACAAGTCTGTCTGTTTGTGGACTGTGAATTATGCAATGTCTGTGTCCAATAATTCGTTTGCGATAAGGGAATTGAACGTAAATTGAAACCAAATGTCAGTTCTCGATTCTCGGTTCTCGTCTTCTGGCACGCACTTTTCAGATCTTTTGGATCGATCCCAACATGTGGGGCGCCGCAATGGAAACATGTTTGATATGCAGTCGGTGGTTCTGATAGTGCAGCGGTTTTCGCTTAGTAGGAAAACCCATTCAAGCGTCGAGGCGCCATCGCACAGTGGTCGATATAAATAATATATCGAGCATTATAATCTAAACATTGGTGTTAAACTGACAAAACCTACTGAATCTACTGTAAGCTTACCATCAGAATATTTTATATTTTAATAGTCTGTCGTATTCGTTAAAACTATTTAAATTTATAAATTTAATTAACATGAAAAATTGTAATTTAAAAATAAAAAAATCGAGAAATGTATCTTTATTGAAAATGTTACTCTTCCGCTAAATAAGCTGTTTCGACCACTGTGCATCGTATCGCATTTGTTGTGACCCGACCTCTGTGGCAAATGAAGTGAAATTAAATGCCGCATCGCGTTGCAACCTTCTGCAATTAAATTTCCATACACCGAATGGATGGTATATGTGCGATATGGGATAATATTTCACTGTCTGCGTGTGTACTTTTCATTTTCATTGCCATTCATTTTTAAAAACAATGCAGTTGAGGTTTTTCTCCAGCTTTTAGTTGGCAGCACTGCTGATTTACTAATGAAGCGAGCCATAGTGACTAAGGCAACAAGTGGCATTCGAAATAGTACAGTGAGGACCAGCTATCAGCTACCCATGATTACAGTCTTTCTAATATTTTTCAATGTTTTGTTTAAAATTCGATCAGCTTTCTTTACGTTTTTGTTAAAAAGTCTATTGATGCAAAATCTCAAATTACCCAGTGAGTTATTTTAAAATCTAACATTTGCAATATTAAATATTTCAAATAACTACTGTGTTTATGAGCTTGAAAATGAAATAGAAATTGGTTTCCCTACTTAAAGAAACCCCTGGAAACCGGTTTGGGAAATAAAAGAAGAAAGGTGCAGGAAAGATCTACAGTTTTCATCCCCGCATTGTGTACTTTCCGATCCCCCATTATCGTATATTTTCTCAGCTGCTGGCGGCTCAACTTCCAGGTTGACCAGTGTAAATGGTTCAGGTTTAAATAGTCAAGAAAACACCTTGCACCAGTTGCATTTCAGACAAACTTTTTTCCGCTCCCGCTGCACTTGATTTAATTGTTGCCTTTGCTGTTGTGGGCTGTGTTTGCACTTTGTGTGCCGTAATTTCTGGATCATAAAGAAAACCGATCTCTGATCTCTGAGCTGTTTGTTGCGCCTGCGCTCTCTCGTCATTCCAGCACTCTCTTTTATCTGAGTAATTGGCCGTGTTTTTGTTGCTGCTTTGTTATTTGTTCGCTGACATTTCAAGTGGGGTGAACGATATTAGCGCAAATAAATGGCCCCGCCACCAAATGCAGCTGCTATTGCTACACTGAAGAATATTTAATAGTAAATAGTTAATTAGTTTATCTAAGTTTACAAACTAAGAGGGGTCTAAGAAATCTCTAGAGATATCCATTTGGAAATCGCATCAAAATGTTTGGATCTAATTTAATTAACTTTAAAAATATCATCAAAATATTTATTTAATAATGCTCAAGGCATTATCCGTACAAAAATCCCATAATTTATTTTTTAAATCATGATTGTATCATCAACAATACAACAATTTTTTGTTCTGTGTAATGCGACTGCTGCTCAAATTGGAATCGGAATTGTCAGCCCCCAACGCTGGGCTTATTGTGTAGATTTAATAAAGCTCCTCCGCTGACACTCAATTTATATTACGCCTGCCCCTCTTTTCCCTTTTCTGCACGCCATTCAATTGAAAACTACAACTTTCGGTTTAATTTCTTTTTTTTGCCGTCTACAAGCGCAAACATTTCGTGTTCAAGGGAAAAGAATGTGAAATGTATTATTGTTTTTTACGATATTTGCATCGAGAGAACTAAAGAGAAAAAGAGAGTTCCAAAGTCGCATTTGGGGCATGAGTAAGCAGCTCGTATATCTGTTTAAAAGAATAATATATAAACAAAATAATGTCATGCTTCTGCCGCACCAATATTAAAATCGAAACCCTAGACTGTCAACACAGCAACTTAATCTACAATTTTTTTTTTAAGAATTACACACATACAAACGCACTCGAGCACCCTGAAAGTGTAATTTGGCTTATCAAAATTATCGCTAAGTGACCTTATACGTCAATTTCGAACAGCTCTATGCTCTATATATACGGTTAAATAATTGATGGAACTGTAATTTATATAAGAAAGCGATGGAAATTTCATGATAAGACAGATTTGCGTGAAAGTCATTGGGGCTTGGTGGTTCAGAGCTTCCGTTTTAGGCCTTCATTTCATCTGATTTAATTGTTTACATTTTTAGTGGGACAATTTCACACTCGCCGCTGATTAACACATTTCCCACTTCGATAACCGAGTTCAGGCGCCATTTAGCTCGATTACTCATGGCGCAAACACTTTCTTACGATTCTCCTCTCGCTGTCTTTAGCTATTGTTTTTTTTTTACTCATCGTATGTACATACATTTGTATGTGTCTGAGAGGCTTTAGTCACCACTTCTAATGATGATTCTACTGCCGCTCAATAATCATCCACCCAATTAGTTGGTGCATTACGTTGCACACTCCGTAAAAAGTTTTCTGTCCACCGACTTTCAAATATTATTTTTTTAAGGTTAAATTATAAGCTAAATTTAGTCGACTGTATCCTGGTGCTAAATACTAATTTTTAAATACATTTAGTTCAAAGATTTAGTTTAACACTCAGAAATTATATGCCATGAGAAAATATCAGTATTTGCGAGTTTTTGACAGTTATCACCAGTTTCCATTGCTGATCTACCCTTGTTGGAATGCATGCAACACCAAAACTTGTTGAGAATTATAGGATTGTCAAGGATAAAATCGAAATTTTTTTCTTTTAAACTAGTTATCGTTTTTTTTAAAGTTTTCTTTTTAATTATTTTTATTAGGATTGAAATAAAAATTAATGGAAAGTTCGTGACTAGAAAATCGTCAATTGATGGCAATTTTATCTGTAAGTGTAGCAAGAAAGTATAAAATCATCTTAAAAATCAATTATTAGTAAGGTTTTAATTGTATCTGTATTTGTTGTTGTAGGAACTACCTAAAATAAGCCGCCAAAAAGCTCATTTTCCGGCTGCGAAGATTCTTCAACGATTCTCCCTTCGCCGATATCCACTGCCCAAATGATGTTAATTATAATACCGTTTGAGCACGATGGTCATGATGATGATAATGAGCTTGTAAATGCGGCTTTTTGGATCGCTTTGTGCGTACCGCCGTTGTTCTAACCCGTCTCCCTTTATCCCTATTGTTCGCTTCTCGCTCGCTCTCGCGGTCTTTCTCCCTTGTTATGGCACAGCTAACGGTGCATTGATAAATGAATCCCCATCCACAGACACACACTCATGCATATTTTGTTATTATTATTATTATTAAATTGACCTTTTTTTCTGCCGTTCATTTGTGGATTTTGTTGCTAGCTTTTTTCCATACGGTGGCAAGTTTGAACATCGGCTAATGTCCATATTCGTATTCAGATCTGTCAATTTCATCATTATGTGGCGACTGTTGTTTGGCTATTATCTCTAGTGTCTCTTTCGCTCCTTCTCGTGATCCACTATAACGACATTTTTTTATTGCAAAATTAGTACGAATTGTTTGGATTGGCTGGGATTGAATATTTTACTACATAAAATTTAAAACAAATGTACTCCGACCTTGTCTTTGGGCATCTAAAGTCAAGGTCTTGATCAGCGTAAACACAGTTATCTGTTTGAAAATATACATAAATATCAGTCACTATGTACAAAATATAAAAAAAGTTGTCAATTGAATTTGGGATCACCACGCAAATTTATAATTTTTTAGGTTTTACCGACACACTTATTTGTCCCTCAATTATAATTTAAATATTGAAATTAACATTAAATTTTTAATTCGTTGAAAAGCCTCTTTTATAAAAATCAATTCAATATCAATGGTCCACCCCAGGGAACTGTCCGCCCAAGGTAGTTTTAACTATAGATGATTTATTTTCGAAAAGTAGAAACAATAAATCGTAGTTTTAGTGCAAGTACCAAGCCCTGAAAGGAGAAAAAGTGAAAGTAAAGTCGCTATTTCAGCTTCAGCCGGGGAGCTTTGGCAATTACCTAATCATCCGGGGGCTGGGAATGGACCCAACTGCAGCAAAAAGTCGGCTTAATGCGCCATTGTTGCAATACCCCAACATCTCGTATAGCGCTTGATAACTGAAATAAAAGTTAAACCGGGAGCTCGACGGCTAAAGTTGCCAATTTTTTATTTGCCCATTTTCTCTATTATTTCACTTCTGCCTTCATCGAAAAGGGAAACTGGCAAGCACGTAATGTGATTATATTTTTTTTATTTTTATCATTCGAAACAGATAATAAACTAGCGTGGTCAGCCAGACCAGTTGTGTTTGTTTATTAACGATCGCGGGTCAGGTCTCATTTTACAATTGCGAGCTCTCAGCAAATAAAATTATGTCGATTTAATTTTCTCCGCCAGTTCCCCGGCTTCTGATAACTTTTGAGAATCGCTGTTTGGTTCAATGAACTTAAGGGCTTTGCGGTCCTTCAATTTATACGGGAATAAGGTATAACACCAAATAAATAAATTTATTTTTTACTTAAAATATACAAAAATATAATTATAAACTTATATGAATAATAATTTGCATATGCCATAAATATTATTGTCCCCGATTCAATTTTTAATTTTTCCTGTAAGTGATCGAACTTGTAGTAGGCTATATAGTTCATATTCATTCATTCATTTCTACTTGACCAGCGCAATTAAGTGTAAGCCGGCAGCTTTTTGGCCTATTGAACCCTCTGGCAATTGAGCAACTTTTGTGGCATCTCGTTCATTCATTCATAAATTTCTTCTTCCGTTCTCCAGTTTTAATTTCAGACCCCTCCCAATTCTGAATGTCGTAAACTCATTGATTCATTCAGTTTTACGCCCTGAACTTGGAATTTCAATCGTTTATGTTGGGGTCTCACGCCTACCAAGAAATTTGCATGAGTTCACTCCGTTTCCGTTAAATCAATCAAAATACTTTCAAAAGATTGTTATTTTATAACATACATATATGTATTTTTTTAGAATTAGAAAATTATATGTTTAAAATATTTTATACCTTTTTTCACTTTACTAATAGTATTTTCATATTTCAATGTATTTTTTAGGTGCTGGTGAGTCTGGCAAGTCGACGATAGTGAAACAGATGAAGATCATCCACGACACCGGCTACTCGCAGGAGGAGTGCGAGGAGTACCGCCGCGTGGTCTTCAGCAATACGGTGCAGAGCCTAATGGTGATCATCCGGGCCATGGGCCGCCTAAAGATCGAGTTTGCCGATCCCGGCAGGACGGACATAGCCCGCCAGTTTTTCACACACGCCTCCGCCGCAGACGAGGGCATCCTGCTGCCGGAGATTGTCCTTCTGATGAAGAAACTTTGGGCGGATGGAGGTGTGCAACAGAGTTTTGCCCGTTCTCGTGAATATCAGCTGAATGACTCGGCGGGCTACTACCTCAACTCGCTGGACCGCATTGCGCAACCGAACTATATACCCACCCAGCAGGATGTGCTCCGAACGCGTGTTAAGACCACTGGCATTATCGAGACGCACTTCTCCTGTAAACAGCTGCATTTTAAGTGAGTTTGGGATTGCTCTTTCAATCCTTTTTTTTGTGATTCCAATTTATTTATTTTTGCAGACTATTCGACGTGGGCGGACAGCGATCGGAGCGCAAGAAATGGATTCATTGCTTTGAGGGCGTTACAGCCATTATCTTTTGCGTAGCGCTATCAGGTAAGACCTATATCTATTCCTTAGCCTATGTTCTTTATAACAATAAAGGATTCTAGTTGAATTATCGATATAAACTGTACGTAATATTTTTCAAAACTAAAAAAACCTTTGGAAAAGGTTTAAAAGAATATAATTCTTAATATAATGGATAATATATAATATATATATATATGTAAATATATATATATAATATAATATATTTTTTATTAGCTTAAATAAAAATGTACATATACATTATGAAAAATAACTAAATACAATTAATAATTTATTTTGGGAGATCAAATATAATAAGTGAAAACAATTAAGAAAACACTTTTAAAACATTTAAGTAATTTATATATCACTTTATAGGCTACGATTTGGTGTTGGCCGAGGACGAAGAGATGAATCGCATGATCGAGTCCCTAAAGCTGTTTGACTCCATCTGCAACTCCAAGTGGTTCGTGGAAACCTCCATTATTCTTTTCCTCAACAAAAAGGATCTGTTTGAGGAGAAGATCAAGCGATCTCCCCTGACGATATGCTTCCCGGAGTACACAGGTACAAAAACAAGTTTAATGTAATTCAATGTAATTTATTAATTATTAACGAACTCATTTAGGTACCAATACCTTTGAGGAGGCGGCCAACTATATCCGCATGAAGTTTGAAAATCTCAACAAGCGGAAAGACCAAAAGGAGATATACACACATCTCACCTGCGCCACGGATACAAATAACGTTAAGTTCGTCTTTGATGCCGTCACCGATGTGATCATCAAGAACAATCTAAAACAAATTGGCTTATTTTAAAGGACGGCGGATCATAAGATCATCATTATTTAGCATGCGTCGTAGTATTAAAGGAAAACGCGCATCAACATTTCCATTACACGCTAAGAACTCGATACATTTACGCATACGTATGCTCCATATATGTTTTAAATGCTTTACATGCTTGACCCACGTAATTTTAATAACCGATTTGGTTGCCAGTAGTCGCGGAACAAATAACCAACTGCAATTTAGTTAACCGTGTCCATTAAATTGCACTTTTAAGTTAACTAATTTAAACATATTAGCCTAACAAATGTAAAGTACGCAAAGAACAGCCGATGAGTTTTGTATATCCTATCCCCTGAATTCGATCGGCTCTCTTTGGGGTTAAGTTAAGTTTCGCGGGCTAATGGCGATTCCCAAAAGACGCACCTCAAGATCGCATCGTATGTTGGTGCCCTTTTGAGCCTCGCCATTTGCTGGACGCTTTGTAGCCCTGGCGCTGCTTCGCCTTATATTTTTTTGCCAAGAGCTTGACAGCGTTATTTAAGGTGAACCTAGGCCTGGAGTTGTAAGCCCTAAAATGTAATTAGTAAACTTACTAATATGTTTAGTAATAGCTTAAATAAAAGACAATTTATGAAAAACTCAAGTCATTGTTTTTCTATGCAGCCAATGATGCCCATCATTATTACAAAAATTAATAACACCTCATCAAAATATATTATATCACATTTAAGAATTCAAAAATATAGAAGTGTCATAAAATTTGTGTCTGAAATATATAAGAAATATATTCAAATAGATTTTTACGTTTATTTTGGGTTCTAAACTCTAAAAAAGGGATTTTCTTCGGAAAGAGATTCAACCCTGGCTGTCGATAAGCAAAGATGGCTTCATTTTAATCTTGAAGCTGTCAGTCATTTTGGATTGTGTTCGTTTGTTGAAATTGTCACTTAGTGAATAACTTAAAATCTGTATTCGCCGCAAAAAAAAAAACTTGGAAAATGATTCGCGCAATGTTATTCACCAAATGGAATCGGTCGGTGGCAGGATCACTGGTCAATTGCGGGGGTAAGTAAAGAGCACGTGGAACTACATATGTAGAAACTGGACCCTAAATTCCTTTTGTACGTCTCAAAGATTACTCCACTTTGAAGCTTGTGAGTGGCAACACAGCATATCGCCGTGCTGTGATCCTGAACCCTGCACGCTGCTTTTCTGTTGGAGGTGGTGATGATGACAAACCAAAAACCACGCCTCCTGGTTTTGTGGCTCCCGGCTCCACTGGTAAATCCTCCCCATTTAACGCTGGTATCCTCGGAAGCAGCTCTTTGGGAAATAAACCAAAAAACACCACCCAGAAAGATTTGACAACATCAGAGGTTCAGTCGCCACCCGTTTCAATAGTCACCTCTGGCGGAAAGCTTGGCAGAGTCGATCCCCTGGACAGCATTGTCCGCAGCAAGGGCACTGAAGATGGTTCGGGATCCTCAAACGAGGATAAGAAGAGCGAGGCCCAGAAAAAGGCAGCAGAGGCCAAGGAAGCGGCTGCCAAGCAGTTGCAGGACATCATGGCCAATATGCCTAGCAAGCAACAGACTGAAAAATACTTCTTTCGCGTTGTGGCCTTCATTTATGACTTGACCTACCTCACCGGCACCTGGCTTCTGAATTTTGTCGAACACAATATCGTTCGGAACGCCAAGGTTCAGCACTACTGGAAGAGATTCCATGAGAAAATGGAGCAGGCCAAGAAGGATTAACTCCCAGCGGAGTGCAAATTTATATTGTACAACTCATGCGAAAGCAAAAAATAAAACAAATCGCTGACGAATCGAATTCCGGCTGACTTTTCAGATTGGTATTGAGGTGTAGCCTTCCAGCATTTTAGCCAAGAATGTGACGATCTTATTACGAGCAATCACCAGTTGAGGCGGATCGGTTTTCACCGGCTCGTACATATTGGCGCAATGAGCAGTTCCTAAAAGAGAAAACGATATTTATATTATATTGGTAAGACAATCGGCTTAGAATAACAAAGGGTTGAAATTGCCTTTGTTTTTCCATACCTTCAATGTAAATCGTAGGAAGGGCTCGATTTGAAGAGTTTACCAATCCCAGAGGATGCCAGGGATCAATAGAACCGTGCACATACAGCACATTTGTAGTGTTTGGTTTAAGCGCCCCATAATTCTCATTGGTGCCGGATACAACCAGCTCCAAGAACTTTCCGTCCATGTTTTTAGAGAACACATCCATGCACTGGCGAATAAAGAAATCCACTCCAAACCGACCACCAAAGGTGTCTGCAGGGTTTTCGGAGGTTTGATAGAAGCCGAACTCGTGGCACGTTTGATACGTCCACTGCCTCATTCCTTCGGCCGATTTCGAATCCCAGGACACGTTTTTCATATCCGCTACCATCTTCTCGTATTTGTAGTCCAGGCAGGTGGTGTTTGATTCGTTTAAAATCATGTCATTCACAAGTGACAAACGGTTCACAGGAGCTCCCGCAGTGGTGTTTAGCATCACATCACAGATCTGTAAGTATTACATATGACTAGTATGATTTAAGAATATCGTATATTGTGTAAGACCCCACGTCGTCAATAGTTATGGTGGCGTGAGGACTGTTATCCTTGTTGTATTGAACCACTCCCGCAAAGTTTCCAGCCAGATTCTCAAAGAAATTTGCAATGTCCAAGGCGTTTTCAATGGAATCTTTGATAGGGGTACAGGTCCTAAAAGTAGAAGGTTTTCACCAAATGAGTATGGTTATCCTTGGAAGCATATCCTATATAAGGGCTGTATTTTTAAGTCGAGTTTTGGTATAGGGTATATCTGGCAAGCATTCAATTGGATAGGGTTCTGCTCACAGGGTCAGATTACTTACTTGAACTTCTCATCGAGGCTGCGTTGCCCAATCATGTGCTTGAGGAGGATCTCGACCTGGGCAAAGCTGCGGGTCACAGCCTTCACGCACTCGGGTTTGTAGGAGGCGAGAGAGTTTTTGACTACCTCGAAGTACTCCTTAAAGTCTACCACGGCCAATAGGGGCCCACTGGAACTGATGGATCCGTAAATAAGCTGGGGATACTTCTCTCTGGCCCAGGCAGCCAGTGATCCCGGATAGGAGCCACCGAAGGCGATCCATTTCTGGCCATCGGCCAGATTGAACTTCACCTTCATGGCGGTCACAAAGCTGGCCAAATCCTCCAGAGCCTGCTCGGAGCTCAGATAATAAAGATTTTCGGTGGACAGATCCTCAGTGGGACGGCTCTTTCCATAAAACCGATGCTCCAGTTGCAGGCAAATGGCTCCAAAGTGTTCGGCATAATGGACCCAGGCTCCTTCCCGCATCCACTTGGCGGATGCCTCTCCCTCGCCACCAATCATCAGGAATACGGGAGCGGAGCTATCATTTCGGTAGTAGTCTGCGTTCACAAAGTACCGTTGCTGCCAGGTTCTCGTATCACTCGTCTTGAAGTGATCTAATTTCTGCTCGAACCAGAGATCCTTGGATTCCAGGGATCTCTGAAGTGTTGGTATCTTACTGGGCTCCCCCAGGAACCCTTCGGACAGTCTTCCGCGTCGAAATCCAATTCCTGAGATTGGTGCTGTCAGTGCCAGGAGCAGCAATCCCAGTCCCAGGGGTCTTAGAACGCCCTCAACAAAATACATATTTGTCTTCTTTGTTTGCTTGGGTCAAGTGGAAGCTACAGTAACCCAACAATCAGACGTTGACCAACGTTAAACTGCAAATAGCGACTAATAAGTTGTGGTGGGGTAAGCTTTTTATATAGTCACCGTTATGTGTGTCACACTTGCCTGATTATTCAGTTCTCGCTATATTTGCAAAGCCGGCTAGAGCAAAATAATAACATTGGGGGGATTCTTGACATTAATTCGAATTGGTTTAATGTGCGGCAACATGACTATAAATAAAAATGTTAATAATAAAAGGAAAATAATCTATATATCTTAAATAAAGTTAATAAATTACATTTTAAAGTTTAAATAATTGCAAGATTTATTATATAAGCCGCAAATTAATAAAGACTTTGAATTCATTTTGGCTCTGATTCATTTATTATTTTTATACGCTGGCGGGTGTATTATAATTTCAGTCAAAAGTTCGGACGTATATATCATAAAGCTTGTATAGAAACAATTGGAAAAACAAAATTAATAAAAATAAAGCTTCATTATATTAAATCAGGTATATATCGGCTTCCCGAAGTTTGTTTAATTTATAACAGTCGGTTGTAAAAAACTTTATATATTAAACGGTTTAATCTGAGCTGGCTATTTTGAAGCGTACAAGCTGTGGTAAGAGGTTCGTCTATAGATTAGCTAATCGAATTTTAAATTTATTATTGTTCTACCGGTTTTTATAGCTTTTTTTACCGTTTTATTTATTAGCTTCTTTTGGCAGCACTGTTGACTTGGTAACATCATTTTGCTTTCCAAGAACGGTAACACTAATTTAAATTGCGCGATTTTTTGCTTATGTTTCTTACTGATGCATTTTTAATACAATTTTCCTCAAATAATAGTGTCCCATACCCGCGCCATGGACTTTTATAGTAGTACCTATGATCAGAAGTATTTTAACTTTACAGCGGCACAACTTTCAGCAGAGCGTAAGTATTATTTATTTAGTCTAATGTATTGTTATATACAACTTCTTATTGTAGGCGAACACATTGTGCAGGACATCATAAAGAAAGGCATTGGACAAATCATAGACAGGATAAAGACCCCCGCAACAGCGGATTTATTGGAGGCCCAAAAGGAAACCGTGGAGCGTCGTTTCAAAGCATCCGCCTCCAAGGGTCTCAAAGCCCTCAGAGAATTGGACAGGAAGGTGTTCCACGTTCCATCGCATGTACTGCATCCGGAGCATATATTTTTCGAGAACCAGTTTTCTAGCGAGGAAGAGGAGCAGAAATCAGCCAAACTGGAAGAGCTAAAGGCGAAATACCAGGAGGCAAGTCGAATACAAGGGGACGGAAGTGTTTGCAGGCCTAATAGCATTTAAATATGATAAACTAGGCTTTTATAAATATAGTTTGCTACAACCATTTTGCTTCATCAGCTCTGGTACTTGCAACATTTCAAATTTATGAAAGTCAATTTTGTAATTCGTTTATTTAATTATCTCTTCATGAATGGTTTACGTATTTTAGGGCCATCTTAATGTCCGACAATAATTTTCGATTTTGGTTTTCTAAGTTTTTTTAAGCTTTAAAATTAAAAAAAAAACAATTGTATGCGTATATTAATCTAGGAAAAGTAGGTTATTTATAAAATTTGAACATATTAATACAAACAACATACCTTTCCAAAAGCCATAATGAGCATTTTGACTATGGCTGATCATATTGTATGAACTGCCGATGTTTTAAGTATTCTTCATCAATGTCTTCTACCTGAGAGAAGAATATTTTAAATATCCGATACCTTGACTCATTTTAATGCATACATGAATGATTGGGAAACTGGATCTTTCTTTACACTATGTTTTAACGGTCTCTGGATTCTGAAATGGAACCACGACAGTTGTTTAATGGTTTTTGTATATTTCCAAAAAGTCAAAAATTGTAAACATAATAGTCCGAATTTTATCGCTTAAATGATATTTGATAATCAGTGTCAAAAATGTCTGTCTTTCATGTCTGTGCAATTTTCATAAATCATTGAAAAATATCAATTGCGATTCGTTTTTTTTTGTCTCCAGCAATAATCAATGCTTTTAAATTGTCAGAAATACCACCGGTGCATATTGGGCGGCTCCACCACCCGCGCTCATCTGAATTCTCGGGTCCTCAAGATTTATGCAATGGAGTTCGATATTAGAAAGACTCCCATGGATTTCAGTGGCTTTAAACTACAATTTTCTCAAAATTTGGCAGTAAGGTGCAGATGTCAGCCAACAGTTCTGCAGTAACATTAGCATTTAACTTTACCTTCTTAATGATCGGATAGTTTGGTGTGTTTAAAAAGGAATAAGTTTAAAATTTATTGATAAAAGCTAATCAATGGGTCTTACTATCACTACTGCTCTACTCTTGATTTAAATGAAAGATAATATAGATTTAATTCATTTAATTAATTAAATGTCATTTTTTGAAGATTTATTGTTTATACAAACTTATGTTAAGTAAAAATCTTACTTCTCCTCTAAACCCAAACGGATGTATGGTTCTTTTCGCGTATCTTATTTTTAAAATGCAGTTCAACATAGAAAGGTTTATTAGCTTTCATAGATGGTAGGTAGGATATCGAGAAAAATGCATTTCTTTTTAATAATTTAGTAACTATGTTATTCTGCACGTCAGAACCAAATCAAGATCCTCTCAAGCAGTTCCAGAAAAGGTTAATGGGCCAACACAAAGTTTATTAAATCCTCATACTGCTTGTGAAATTGGTCTCGCAATCAGTTGTCCCGGTTTTAAATGATTTAGAAGAGCTCTTTGATTTCAGTAGTAGTAGTATTTTCAGTTAATTAAGAAGACAAATATAGAGCTATATAAGCTTTAATAGAGGATTGAATTTCTATTCTTTATGTCGATGGGACTTTATTGCTGTGAACGACTAAAACTAGACAATTTCGGTACAATTTCCTTGTGCAAATTTTGTTGTATATTTTTAGAAATTTGTTAAAAGTTGACCGTTTTGGGCTACGATCTTGAGCTGTATGAGTTGAGTTCTACTCTATTATTTCTTAGATGAGAGTATGAAAATACACATATGTCGTAGACCCAAATTTATAGCCTTATTATGACAAAGGGAGAATGGGAAAAAGGATATGTAGACAGTGAAGTACACCGGATCTTGTCAGATTGTGTATTTAAATTCCTACAGATGGTATAAAAAAAACAATCGCAAAGAAATCGGATGAAAGTTATACTTTACAATTTCTAAATTAAGAGTTTGAGAATATATAAATGTATATACACATGCGAAGACCCGAATTTCGAGCTCTTTGAAGAAAAACTAGATTTGGGAGGGGGCGAACTATTTTTTGATAATTGCTGTTATTGATAAAAGCTGATCAATCAGTTATATGGCAGCTATAGGATATAGTCGACCAATCCTGGCCGTTCCGACTTATATACTGCGTGCAAAGGAAAGAAGGGTGTGTGCAAAGTTTCAATTCGATATCTTTAAAACTGAGAGACTAGTTTGCGTAGAAACAGACACACGGACAGACGGACATGCTTATATCAACTCAGGAGGTGATCCTGATCAAGAATATATATACTTTATAGGGTCGGAGATGTCTCCTTCACTGCGTTGCACACCTTTGACCAAAATTATAATACCCTCTGCAAGGGTATAAAAATCGAATGTGCTTTCATTTGACCCACAGCAGCAGCATATTTTAGCAATTCCAGTCGATTTTCATAACTCGGTGTCTATGTGGGCTTATAATAGAATAGAAAGTGTAGCTACAAACATTCATTCTATAACACGAAGTCTCCAACTCAAAACTTATTTTGGTATGAAAGTTTGACAGAGGTTTTTTTCTCTTGCATCGCGCCGAATGAAACCTTTATAGAAATTATAATTTTTTTTAGACGCATGTATTGTATAATCACTTCGTGTAATCGTCACAACTTTCTTACCTTGTTAAAAGGTGCTTTGATTTAATTTACAAGAACAGAACTAAAGCCTTTTTAGGCAAATGATTTTTGATGCTCACTACATTTTTATTTATTTTAACACAACAATTTCAGAACATGGCAATGCTGGCGCATCTTAAAATCGAGGAGGACAAATACGCTGCGATGGAGGATCTTATCCAAAAGGAGATGAAAATGCAAGATCGGGTCCACAAAAACTGCTCCTCCCTTAATGTGAGCAAGCTTAAACAATGTTGCTCCCAGGTCTCCGCTCAACTAAAGAAGCATAGTAAAGACTTAGAAAATAAGATTTAAATATTTTTTCGGGTACATTCGAATTTTACCCGGCTTTTAAGACAGATTTCAGTTTATTCAACCCTAACAAGCTTTTTCATAAACATGGCTTACCGAATCCTCCAACTGTTCCTGTTTATTTAGTTTAAAAATAAAACTTTCTCTATCTATTTAACCTGAACAATATTATTTCCTCCTTTGTTAGCAACGGCAACCAAGCAACTTTCGCTAAATAAAATATTAAATGTCTTGTTTTCAAACAGAAAACAAGCCGGCTTAAAACCCTCAAAACATTTCGCACAAAACCGACATAACCTTAACCTCCCTTATCCATTCAAAATAGGATATGCCCAGGAAAGCTGCATACAACTGCATCCGCGTGCGATCTTTGTATCTTTTGTATGTAGCGGGCCATACAAATACTATATAATTGTGCAAATACATCTGTAACATCTACATATAACATCCGGGATTAGAAGTGCAGGCAATATGATTCACGGCCAGGATCGCTGCGTGGTGCCCATTGGAGGCGTGGATGCCGGATCCGTCATCGTTTTCGACATGGAGACCTAGTGGTGACTAAATCAAAAATTCAACCTGAATCCAAATAATTCTTTCCTCCATTTGCCAAAAACCCGCCTTCAGGGCTATAACCGGAATTGCATTTACAGCCCGGCCGATGCACAATAATCCGTACATTTTGTACAAGTCGGGGATCAGCATTCAGCAAGACGATTAGAGTGAAGATCGCACTTAACTGCTAAATTGAGCAGGCAAGAATCTAAAAAACAGTCTACTAAAAACAAAAGGGGTTTCTTTTTAATTGTTTTTACTTTTTTATATTTTTAATCTTTAAATTACGGTTTTCATTTTTAGTGTTTTTAATAAATCAATTGTAACACACTTTGATTTAAATACAACATATCATTAAAACAGGACTGTAAATATTTAATGTAAATTCTTAATATTAAACGGTGCTATTTTTTTTTCTCTGAGTATAGACATGAAAACAGGATTTTAAAAGTAGTTAGTTATACCCGTTACTCGTAGAGTAAAAGGGTATATTGTATTCGTGCAAAAGTATGTAACAGGTAGAAGGAAGCGTTTCCGACCCTATAAAGTATATATATTCTTGTTCAGGATCACTAGCCGAGTCGATCTAGCCATGTCCGTCTGTCCGTCTGTCTGTCTGTCCGTATGAACGCTGAGATCTCGGAAACTATAAAAGCTAGAAGATTGGCATTTTGCATGCAGATTCTAGGAGTTCCTACGCAGTGCAAGTTTGTTTCAAAAAGGTGCCACGCCCCCTTTAACGCCCACAATCGCTTATACACGATTTTAAAAATTTAAATATTTCGGAAAAGTAAAAATGCAGTTTTATTGTGTTTACCAATACCTATCTCCATCTCCCTCGCACTACCTTTACCTGAGTAACGGGTATCTGATAATCGGGGCACCCGAATATAGCGTTCTCTCTTGTTTTTTAATATATAGTGCAAAGCCAGATCTGATCAACCGTGTAACACCCTATAATTATTATTAAAATAAGATTACAACTACGGATATACCGTATCCACCAATAACTTCCATTGTCTATACTTTAATATTTAAAAAAAAATACGCTTAGTAATCTAGGAGAAGATGATGAGTGATAAGATTTTGTCATAATAATCAAAAAAAGCGTTCAGCAGAAACCATGGCGGATCCCATTGTATGAATAAAAAACCTTCAAGTATGCTTCATCAATGTCTTCTACCTGCGAGAGAAATATTTTTAATAGCCAAAGCCTTGACTTATTATAATGCTTACATGAAAGTTCGGGACCATGAATCTATCAAATAGAGTAAGTTTTAACGGTTTTTGAAGAGTAGGATTCCGTACAGCTTTCAAAATGGTGTGAATTTTGCTAACAGGGTTTATATCGTCATCCTCCTCCCATCGACTGAATTCCCACGTGACGTAATCGAGCTTTTGACAAGATTCAAAAATCGGCAACAAGCTATCTGTATTTATCTGCATGTCAACACATTCATTTATACATAATGATTCAAGATCACTTAGTTTTCCTAGGTCTGATAGGTTACTGCAGCATTCGTTGAAGGTAATATTTAGTTTTTTTAATGACTTAATTTGCGATATTTCGTGGATTTCATCATTACGTGAAATTGGTGTCTGCAGTTCTTGTAAATTTGAGTCACTTCTAAGAGCAAAAGCACGGTAAAGTTCACTGAGCGAGTCCTCTGCTGCATAGATGATCAATTCCTTTAGATTTTTTATGTTTGCCAAAACTTCTATACCCTGACTTTTGCCCAATCTGCATTTTAATGACTCCAATGTTTCAAGTTGGGCCAAATATTTACATTCATTTAATCCAACTAAGTTATAGAGTAAGTCCAATTTTTGGAGAGTTGGCGGAGCTTCGTGTACCAAAACCCTAGATAGACTTTCCAAAGGGTTCACTTCATTATCATTAACATGATCGATTACCAAGTGCTGTAGATTGGGTAATCGGCCTAACATTTGCGCACATTCTGAATCGAAGAACCCCGCACGTAAACTTTTCAGGCTTTTTATTTCAGTAATTTCAGTCATTTCCGAAATGTTAATAGTTTTGGGAGAGCCACATGGATCGCGAATAATTTCCAGGTGCTGCAAGCTAGTTGCACTACTTGAGGAAAACGCTGCAAAAAATGTTTGTAGTGATTGGCTTGGATTTTGTACCATTACAATTAATTCTTCAATTCTCGAGTTAGCTAGCTCTGACAAGGATTGCAAATCCTCACATTCCGAAAAGCTGCACTTCAGTGTTTTTAGCGACTTTATTCGGGAAACCTGAATAACCTCTTCGGGATCGAGTTCTCCGGAATATTGAAATCGTTGAATTATATTCCTTTCAGCCAGCTTTGTGAAAAGAGCGGTAAGGCTTCCTTTTCCGGTTAACTCCAAATCCTGGAGATTATTTAGTTCAGCCAATTTCTCAATTCCAGATAATTCTGATAAGTCGCACGACAGTTTCTTAATGGTTTGAATTTCTGACACTTTTGAAATATCTGAAAATTCTATATTATCAATTTTACAAATTTCCAATTCTTCGATCGTATTCAAATTGTTGTTAACGAATGCTTGGAGGAGTAAATTTAGTTTTTTATTAATTTGATACCCTGAGATCTCGGCGATGTCGCTAAACTCTTTTTCCTCAGAAATCTCCACCTTCTTTCCATTCCTTCTCAAGGTAAAATCTTTGCAAGCAATTGAAACTTGTACCTGACTTTCACTTAACAGGTTGAGGATTTGCTCTGATGTATGCGAATAAATGGCTTCGTGGACATTAATAATAAGGTGTTGCAGGTTACTTAATTGACTGAAAAACTTGATCGAATACCATTCAGCCAAATGGCACGCCAGAACTCGAATGGATTCTATTTTGGCTAGTTCTAAGACCTCAGATTTATATAATGATATATTTATTATTATGATAGATTTCAAAGCAAATGAGCCTTTTGGGACCATTGATTGGAGGAATTCTGCAAGTGAATTGGAATCTTTTAAATATTTTTTTGTATTATTTATAACCAAGCGACTTAGATTGGGCAATTTTGTTAAGGAACCAATTTGGCTCATGTCCGACGCTTTATTTATCTTTATTTCAAGTTTCGCTTCATTTCTGTTAAACTGAATTGATATTTTGTCTCTTAAAGGTATGGTTGCTAAAGATTCCTCAATTGGATTAGCTTCTTCCGACGTTTCACATAAATCGTACGCAGTTGAAATAAATACATTACAATCATTATATTCTTGTATTTCCAAAGATTGCAAAGAGTCCAAAATTGGAAACTTTATGGTCCGGGTTTTATCGGTTAAACCATCTTCGATGGTCAATGTCAAAGGTGGTAGACTTCTAGGTCTGTGCAATTTTCTTAAATCATTAAAAAATATAAATTGTGATTCGCTTTCTTGGACTCCAGAAATAACAAATCTTTTTAAATTGGGCAGCAATACCACCGATGCATATTGGGCAGCACCACCTCCCGGGCTTAGCTGAATTCTCAGCTCCCTAAGATTTTCGCAATGGAGTTCGATATCGGAAAGACTACCATGGATTTCAGTGCCTTTAAAGTCCAAGTATCTCAAATTTGGCATCAAGGTGCACATGTGAGCCAACGCTTCTGCCGTAACATTAGCATTTAGCTTTAACTCCTCAATGATCGGATAGTTTATGTTGCCTTAAAAAGAAAAAAGTTTAAAATTTATTGATAAAAGCTAATCAATGGAACTTACCATTATACTGCTCTGCTGTAGCTTTAAATAAGATAACATAATTTTAATTAATTTAATTATTTAATTTAACATTTTTAAAGATTTATTGTTGTTACAAATTTATACTAAGTTAAAAACTTACTTATTATGTAAATACAACCGGAGGCATGGTTTTCGATTATATTGCTTTTAAAATTTAGTTCAACATCGAAAGGTTTTTTTTCTCTGATAGATTGTAGGAAAGATACCCAGAAAACTTCATTTCTGTTTGATAACTCATTGACTTGTAAATCAATCAGTAGCTTTGTTATCCTGCACGTCAGAACCAAATCAAGATCCTCGTACAAGCTTTTGAAACAAGTCTCAAGCAGTTCCAGGAAAAGTTCATGAGCCAACACAAAGTTTATTAAATCATTATACTTTGAATGTTTGTCACATTGGTCTTTCAACTCGCAATTTTTTATGTAATTCATTATCTCCAAGAGGCAGTCGCGGTTCAGAATAAATTCGCCATTCTCGTCCATTTCTAAGGCTGATTGAATCACCAATGATTCGGATGAGCTTTTTGAGTTCAGAAGATGTTTATTTTTAGTTAATTAAGCAGAGAAATATAGAGTTATTTAATCTTTAATCGTGGATTGTATTTGATGCGACTTTATTGCTGTGAACCACTATATTTATACCACTATTTTTAAACAATCACAAATTATACAATTACAGTACAACTTTCATGTGGCCAATTTTCAACTTCTAAATGTTGCAAAGTTTTAGATATTTGTTTTAAATAAATATAAAGGTTATTAAAGAGACTTGCAAAATACTTTTTATTATTTCTGAGCCGCTGTTAAAAGTTGACTGTTTCGGGCTACGATCTTGAGCTAAATGAGTTCGGCACTAGCATTTCTCAGATAAGAGAATGAAAATACACATACACTTACACTTATCATACATTGTGACGTATACCCAAATTTAAAGCTTTTTCATAAGAAAGGGAGATTGGGAAAAATGAGATGTGCACAGTGGAGTACGTCGGCTCTCTACAAGGGTATTTTTACAAAAATGGTCGTTGATTGTGATTACTATTTGGATTAGTTTTATAAGGCATTGATCTCGAAAAATCGACAAAATTAATTATGACAGTCCCCAAGTACATTTTAAACAAGGACTCGACTATAGGATAACCAATTTCAAAACAAATATGCTCTTAACTGATGGCGCATTCAGACATTTGCAGAGCCAATTCACAACCTAAGAGCGGACAGCACCCACTGCCCCCACTAACTGCTCTTGGCCACTGTTTTTCAAAAATGGCATCGGACTTAAAATACTTTTGGTTAATAGAAATGACCAAAACAATTTTTTAAGTGCAGTGCCAACATATACCGCCCAAGGACTACCTTACCATTTCTCTAGAAAGTTTCGCTATTGATCCTGATCGAGATTGTATCCAAACTTTTGGGTTGGGAACGTTTCCTCCCACCTGTTACATATTATAATGCTGAAACAATATTTCTCCCAGGTCTTCGCTCAAGCAAAGAAGCCCATGAAGACTTACAAAATAAGATTTAAATACTTTTGCGGTTTCATTCGAATTTGAACTGGCTTTTAAGTTACAGTTTATTTAGTTTGAAAATAAAACTTTAATGGATTTTTTATCATTTTCTCTATCTATTTAACCAGAACAATATTATTTCCTCTTTTGTTAGCAACGGCAAAGCATTTCCAACAAAACCGACCCTTATAAGTGACATTTTACTATAATCCATTCAAAATGGGAGATGCCCAGGAAAGCTGCAGACAACTGCATCCGCTTGCGATCTTTGTATCCATACAAATAATATATAATTGTGCCAATACATGGCCTCCGGTCCAATGGAGGCGTGGATGACTAAATCGGAAATTCAACCTGAATTAAAATAGTTCTTTCCTCCATTTGCCAAACACCCGCCTTGAGGCCTATAACCATGAATGCCTTTACAGCCCGGCCGATGCACAATAATCCGTACATTTTATGCAAGTCGGGGATCAGCATTCGCTGCGCTAGAGATATGTTTCTGCTTTCCCTTTTTCCTCTTTACGGGCTGGCTGAGAACACTTTACCAAGATTAGATTTTCCGGATTTTCCCTATGTGGAAATGACCCAGATAAAGATGACAGAAAGGTCTGTTGCTCTCATTGCCCCTTTTTATATGCCACATCCCAGATCGCCGAGCGACACCTAGATGGCGCTTTTGAATCTACTACCTTTGCTCAACTACCAGCGCTACAATGAATACTTTCATACTACTTTTTCGATTGTTTTCTTTCCCAAACCCAGAGAATAAAATAGCTCAGTTAAATATTAATACTTTAAATTAAATATTTAAGTACTGATTTAGAGATGTTTTGTGTTTATATAAAAGTTTGTTACAATTGATTTCTTATTCTAAATTACAGTTTTTAAAGTAATTTTGAAATTGTAAGGAAACATTAAAAAAAATGAAAATAAAAAACTTTAATTTAAATTTTAAATGCAAAGAAAATTTAAAAAAAGCTTTTGTTTTCTTGATGTAAAAAGAGTCTTGGCCACGTGGGAAACAGATAATCCCTGAAGTTAAGTAGCGGCACTCCAGTTCGCTCATCCAATAGCTCTACATCCCCAGTTTCTGCTCCAAGTAGACAACCTCCTTCCTTCCACGGCATACAATCCCTACTATATGTCTTTCGGCGATTGTGGCTGCCAAAGGCGCCCGGGATACAACTGGTGGATCCTTGCGTGCTCAAATAAGCAGTTAAGTACGATCTTCACTATATTCGTCTGATCCCAGACTTGAATAAAATGTACGGATTATTGTGTTATTATATTCTAATTATATTCTCTAAAACTATTCATAGGGATTGGCCGACTATATCCTATAGCTGCCATATAACTGAACTATTGAAAATGCCATAACTTTGGTGTTTTGAAATTAGGAAGTTGGGATTTTTTATGAGTGTTAAGAGTGCATCATATGAATAATTTTGGAGAATATAATTTACAGAATATTCTGCAAGGGTAAATCAGCTTCGGCTCCGCCCGAAGTTAGCTTTCCTTTTTATACCCTTGCAGAGGGTATTATAATTTTGGTCAAAAGTGTGCAACGCAGTGAAGGAGACATCTCCGACCCTATAAAGTATATATATTCTTGATCAGGATCACCTCCTGAGTTGATATAGCCATGTCCGTCTGTCCGTCTGTCCGTCTGTCCGTCTGTCCGTCTGTCCGTCTGTCCGTCTGTCCGTCTGTCTGTCCGTCTGTCTGTTTCTACGCGAACTAGTCTCTCAGTTTTAAAGATATCGAATTGAAACTTTGCACACAGCCTTTGATCCTTTGCACGCAGTATATAAGTCGGAACGGCCAGGATCGGACAACTATATCCTATAGCTGCCATATAACTGATTGATCGGAAATGCCATAACTTTAGTGTTTGTTAAGTTAGGAAGTTGGGATTTTCTATGGGTTTTATATTTGGCCAATCAATCTGACCCACTAAATTTCATAGGGATCGGCCGACTATATCCTATAGCCGCCACTTAACTGAACGATTGGAAATGCCATAACTTTGGTGTTTTTAAAGTTAGAAAGTTGGGATTTTTTATGAGTGTTAAGAATGCATCATATGTATAATTTTGGAGAATATAATTCGGAATATTCTGCAAGGGTATTTCAACTTCGGCTCCGCCCGCAGTTAGCTTTCCTTTCTTGTTGAAAAGTCAATTTAATTAAAACGAACAATGAAGAGAAAAAAAAATATGAATTGATTTATTTGCATTTTTTTATAGCCACTAAGATGTTGTTGCCTTTCCAAATATTAGCTGACGCAAATATTTTCAATTTTTTTCCAATTACATTAATTTTATCGTTTAATTCCACACTTACATTTTATTTTATTTTAAGTTTTTATACCCGTTACTCATACAGTAAAAGGTTATATTGTAATCGTGCAAAAGTATGTAACAGGTAGAAGGAAGCGTTTCCGACCCTATAAAGTATATATATTCTTGTTCAGGATCACTAGCCGAGTCGATCTAGCCATGTCCGTCTGTCCGTCTGTCCGTCTGTCTGTCCGTCTGTCTGTCTGTCTGTCCGTATGAACGCTGAGATCTCGGAAACTATAAAAGCTAGAAGATTGGCATTTTGCATGCAGATTCTAGGAGTTCCTACGCAGCGCAAGTTTGTTCAAAAAGGTGCCACGCCCCCTTTAACGCCCACAATCGCTTATATACGATTTTAAAAATTTAAATATTTCGGAAAAGTAAAAATGCAGTTTTATTGTGTTTATCAATACCTATCGAAATTTAGAAGAAATTTTTCAAATCGGACCATTCGTTAAAAAGTTATGCGTGATCAAAGTTTCTATCTCCATCTCCCTCGCACTCCCTTTACCTGAGTAACGGGTATCTGATAGTCGGGGCACCCGACTATAGCGTTCTCTCTTGTTTTTTTTTATCGATTATGATTACAGAATCCTAATGTATCATAATCAAGAGCGATTAGGTTTTCCGAAAATATTTCGTATGAAATTGTTATAATAATAGATTTTCATCCAAATATTGGTATACCTGGCTTCGGTATTCCATGCGTTTAGTAATCTAGCAAATAGTAGATAAGTTTTACGATTTTGTGATGAAAAAATTAAAAAAAACATACCAAGCCCGTGATGTACATCTTGACTATGGTTGATCAAAGAGTATTTATAGGAGACGTTCAAGTATGCTTCATCAATGTCTTCTACCTGCGAGAGAAATATTTTTAATAGCCAAAGCCTTGACTTAAGCCTTATAAAGCCTTATAATGCTTACATGAAAGTTCGGGACAATGAATCTTTCAAATAGAGTAAGTTTTAACGGTTTTTGAAGAGAAGGATTCCGTACAGCTTTCAAAATTGTGTAAATTTTGCTAACAGGGTTTATATCCTCATCCTCCTCCCCTCGGCTGAATTCCCACGTGACGTAATCGAGCTTTTGACAAGATTCAAAAATCGGCAGCAGGCTATCTGTATATATCTGGATTCTAGTACGCTCATCTATATATAATGATTCAAGATCACTTAGTTTTCCTAGGTCTGATAGGTTACTGCAGCATTCTTTGAAGGTAATACTTAGTTTTTTTAATGACTTAATTTGCGATATTTCGTGGATTTCATCATTACGTGAAGTTCGGGTCTGCAGTTCTTGTAAATTTGAGTCACTTCTAAGAGCAAAAGCACGGTAAAGTTCACTGAGCGAGTCCTCTGCTGCATAGATGATCAATTCCTTTAGATTTTTTATGTTTGCCAAAACTTCTATACCCTGACTTTTGCCCAATCTGCATTTTAATGACTCCAATGTTTCAAGTTGGGCCAAATATTTACATTCATTTAATCCAACTAAGTTATAGAGTAAGTCCAATTTTTGAAGAGTTGGCGGAGCCTTGAGTACCAAAACCCTAGATAGACTTTCCAAAGGGTTCACTTCATTATTATTAACATGGTCGATTACCAAGTGCCGTAGATTGGGTAATCGGTCTAACATTTGCGCACATTCTGAATCGAAGAACCCCGCACGTAAACTTTTCAGGCTTTTTATATCAGTAATTTCAATCATTTCCGAAATGTTAATAGTTTTGGGAGAGCCACATGGATCGCGAATAATTTCCAGGTGCTGCAAGCTAGTTGCACTACTTGAGGAAAACGCTGCAAAAAATGTTTGTAGTGATTGGCTTGGATTTTGTACCATTACAATTAATTCTTCAATTCTCGAGTTAGCTAGCTCTGACAAGGATTGCAAATCCTCACATTCCGAAAAGCTGCACTTCAGTGTTTTTAGCGACTTTATTCGGGAAACCTGAATAACCTCTTCGGGATCGAGTTCTCCGGAATATTGAAATCGTTGAATTATATTCCTTTCAGCCAGCTTTGTGAAAAGAGCGGTAAGGCTTCCTTTTCCGGTTAACTCCAAATCCTGGAGATTATTTAGTTCAGCCAATTTCTCAATTCCAGATAATTCTGATAGGTCGCACGACAGTTTCCTAATGGTTTGAATTTCTGACACTTTAGAGATATCTGAAAATTCTAAAGTATCAATTTTACAAATTTCCAATTCTTCGATCGTATTTAAATTGTTGTTGGCGAATGCTTGGAAGAGTAAATTTAGTTTTTCATTAATTTGATACCCTGAGATCTCGGGGATGTCGCTAAACTCTTCTTCCTTAGAAATCTTCACCTTCTTTCCATTCCTTCTCAAGGTAAAATCTTTGCAAGCAATTGTAACTTGCACCTGACTTTGACTTAACAGGTTGAGGATTTGCTCTGATGTATGCGAATTAATGGCTTCGTGGACATGAATAATAAGGTGTTGCAGGTTACTTAATTGACTGAAAAACTTGATCGAATACCATTCAGCCAAATGGCACGCCAGAACTCGAATGGATTCTATTTTGGCTAGTTCTAAGACCTCAGATTTATCTAATGATATATTTATTATTATGATAGATTTCAAAGCAAATGAGCCTTTTGGGACCATTGATTAAAGGAATTCTGCAAGTGAATTGGAATCTTTTAAATAATTTTTTGTATTATTTATAACCAAGCGACTTAGATTGGGCAATTTTGTTAAGGAACCAATTTGGCTCATGTCCGACGCTTTATTTATCTTTATTTCAAGTTTCGCTTCATTTCTGTTAAACTGAATTGATATTTTGTCTCTTAAAGGTATGGTTGCTAAAGATTCCTCAATTGGATTAGCTTCTTCCGACGTTTCACATAAATCGTACTCAGTTGTAATAAATACATTACAATCATTATATTCTTGTATTTCCAAAGATTGCAAAGAGTCCAAAATTGGAAACTTTATGGTCCGGGTTTTATCAGTTAAACCATCTTCGATGGTCAATGTCAAAGGTGGTAGACTTCTAGGTCTGTGCAATGTTCTTAAATCATTGAAAAATATCAATTGTGATTCGCTTTCTTGGACTCCAGAAATAACAAATATTTTTAAATTGGGCAGCAATACCACCGATGCATATTGGGCAGCACCACCACCCGGGCTTAGCTGAATTCTCAGGTAACTAAGATTTTCGCAATGGAGTTCGATATCGGAAAGACTCCCATGGATTTCAGTGCCCTTAAAGTCCAAATATCTCAAATTTGGCATCAAGGTGCAGATGTTAGCTAACGCTTCTGCCGTAACATTAGCATTTAGCTTCACATTCTCACTGAGCGGAGAGTTTGTAAAGCCTTAAAAAGAAATAAGTTTAAAATTTTTTGATAAAAGCTAATCAATGGGACTTACCATTAGAGCAGAGCAGTACTGCTGTAGATTTAAATAAGAAGATAAAACAATTTCAATTAATTTATTATTTAAATTAAAATTTTTAAAGATTTATTGCTATTACAAATTTATATTAAGGTAAAAACTTACTTCCTTTGTAAATCTTGATTATATTGTTTTTAAAATTTAGTTCAACATCGAAATGTTGTTTTTCTGTGATAGATTGTAGGGAAGAGACCCAGAAAACTTCATTTCTGTTTGATAACTCATTGACTTGTAAATCAATCAGTAGCTTTGTTATCCTGCACGTCAGAACCAAATCAAGATCCTCGTACAAATTTTTGAAACAAGTTTCAAGCAGTTCCAGGAAAAGTTCATGAGCCAACACAAAGTTTATTAAATCATTATACTTTGACTCTTCGTCACATTGGTCTTTCAACTCGCAATCAGTTTTTATGTAATTCATTATCTCCAAGAGGCAGTCGCGGTTCAGAATAAATTCGCCATTCTCGTCCATTTCTAAGGCTGATTGAATCACCAATGATTCGGATGAGCTTTTTGAGTTCAGAAGATGTTTATTTTTAGTAATTAAGCAGAGAAATATACAGTTTTTTAATCTTTAATCGTTGATTGTTTTTTATGCGACTTTATTGCTGTGAACCACTATATTTATGCCACTATTTTTAAACAATCACAAATTATACAATTACAGTACAACTTTCATGTGGCCAATTTTCAACTTTTAAGTGTTGCAAAATTTTAGATATTTGTTTTAAATAAATATAAAGGTTATTAAAAGACTTGCAAAATATTGTATATTATTTCTGAGTCGCTGTTAAAAGTTGACTGTTTCGGGCTACGATCTTGAGCTAAATGAGTTCGACTAGCATTTCTCAGATAAGAGAATGAAAATACACATACACTTACACTTATCATACATTGTGACGTATACCCAAATTTAAAGCTTTTTTCATAAGAAAGGGAGATTGGGAAAAATGAGATGGGCACAGTGGAGTACGTCGGCTCTCTACAAGGGTATTTTTACAAAAATGGTCGTTGATTGTGATTACTATTTGGATTAGTTTTATAAGGCATTGATCTCGAAAAATCGACAAAATTAATTATGACAGTCCCCAAGTACAAACAAGGACTCGACTATAAGATAAACAATTTCAAAACAAATATGCTCTTAGCTGATGGCACATTTAGACATTTGCAGAGCCAAACCACAACCTAAGAGCGGACAGCACCCACTGCCCCCACTAACTGCTCTTGACCACCATTTATCAAAAATGGCATGGGATTTAAAATACTTTTGGTTAATAGAAATGAAAAAAAAACAAAACAGTTTTCAAGTGCAGTGCCAACATATACCGCTAAAAAACTGGCCTTACCATGTCTCTAAAAAGTGTCGCTATTGATCCTGATTGAGATTGTATCTAAACTTTAGTGTTGGTAACGCTTCCTCCCACCTGTTACATATTATAATGCTGAAACAATATTGCTTCCAGGTCTTCGCTCAAGCAAAGAAGAAGACTTACAAAATAAGATTTAAATACTTTTACGGTTTCATTCGAATTTGAACTGGCTTTTAAGTTACAGTTTATTCAACGAAGCGAATACTTCAACTGTTGCTATTTATTTATTTTGAAAATAAAACTTTAATAGATTTTTTATCATTTTGTCTATCTATTTAACCAGAACAATATTATTTCCTCCTTTGTTAGCGACGGCAACAAGCGTCAAAGCATTTCGCACAAAACCGACACAACCTCCCTTATAAGTGACATTTTACTATAATCCATTCAAAATGGGAGGTGCCCAGGAAAGCTGCAGACAACTGCATCCGCATGCGATCTTTGTATCTTTTGTATGTAGCGGGCCATACAAATACTATATAATTGTGCAAATACATGGCCTCCGGACAAATAAACCACATGTGGTTTCGGGCTGTAACATCTACATGTGACATCTGGGATTAGAAGTGCAGGCAATATGCTTCACGGCCCAGGATCGCTGCGTGGAGTCCATTGGAAGCGTGGATGACGGATCCGTCACCTTGTGGTGACTAAATCTAAAATTCAACCTGAATCCAAATAATTCTTTCCTCCATTTGCCAAAAACCCGCCTCCAGGGCTATAACTGGAAATGCATTTACAGCCCGGCCGATGCACAATAATCCGTACATTTTATACAAGTCTGGGATCAGCATTCGCAAGACGAATATAGTGAAGATCGTTCTTAACCGCTTATTTAAGCAAGCAAGGATCCACCAGTTGTATCCCGGGAGCCTTTGGCAGCCACAATCGCCGAAAGACATGTAGTAGGAATTGTATGCCGTGGAAGGAAGGATGTTTTCTACTTGGGAAACTGGGGATGTAGAGCTATTGGATGACCGAACTGGAGTGCCGCTATTTAACTTCAGGGATTATCTGTTTCCCATGTGGCCAAGACTCTTTTTACATCAAGAAAACAAAAGCTTTTTTTTTAATTTTCTT